>JAPPVO010000003.1:46243302-46876590 GCA_030407325.1 Camellia japonica | reverse complement strand
ATCAGTATCCTTGGCTCTAAGAAAGTAGCATCTTAGTCAGCCAGTAGATTTGGCTAGGACATAACAGTGCCGAATGGCGGGTATACCTAAATTAATCCTAAAGATGCCGATTTAGCTCTACAATTCCCATTATGATGTGAAAGAAATTCACGTTGGGCTGGAAGGGATTAGACCCCAATATCGAAGAACGGCCCTCAAAACTGGGTGAAGGGGAAAGCGAACTCCACCCTCAGTGGTGCTATCTGCCAAAAGTGATAGATGAACGTCATCGGGGATAGAAAAATAGCGTCGAAAGCCGGAGATTCGATCCGCTGAAAGGAGCTCCTTTAGATGTTTTGCCATTTTGGCTAACCCAAGGATTATGGAAAACTAAAAGCAAACAAGGAAGCGGGATCAAAAATGAAGGAGAAGAAAACTTACAGGAGACGAAGGGAAAAACGAGAAACAAGGAGATACAGAGGCCGCGAAGTGAAGGAGTTACACTAGAAGGCGAGCCAGATATCTTTGGGTATTCAGAACATACATCCGAAGAGACAATTTCAAATCACATTAAATGGAGGCAGAGTACGAAGGGGCGGGAAATCGTTACAATGACCAAAAAGCATGTACGCGTTCTGACACGCATTGGGAAGAGGATTAACTGCCGAATTTTTGACTTCCCAAGCTAGAAGCCAAACACGCCGACTAGCTGATGCTAGTGAGGTGTTTGGGGGGGCAATTGTGGGAGCCGAATTTACTTGGATCAATAGAGACGAATGGACCAGTCCGGTCCGGAACATAACCTCTATTCGGCATTGATCCTAGTCAATTTGAGAGCCGACTAAAATGGCCGGCATTCCAACCAGTAAAACAAAGGCCGAGTAGAAGTATATGTAAAGGATCAGGGGTGGGCCAAGCCCAAAGGCCCAAAGATAATACTATAAATACAGGATCTTCAGTCAGAGAAAGGTATGTGAGAACCATTACGCTTAACTTAAAATACAAGTAATTCAGAGAGTAGAGATTGACTTGCCCGTCGGAGTGCTAATTCCGGCACCCCCGACCGGAGTGCTTATTCCTTTTCAGGTGACTAGTTGAAGATCAAGAGTGCCCCCAAGATCATAAGAGTATTTCCAAACCATTTCCCTACAATCACTATACACACTATATTAGACTTCTTTCTAAACCAAACATTAAAAGCTTAATGTTTAATCTAATTATTGAAAATTCGAAGACCAAATATGAAAATTCTAGAGCATTAAAGAAATCTGAGAGAATTCATTCATTAACCCACTACAATTCAAGAAAGAAAGTGAGGAACTAATAAAGAATTGCAAGGGAGAGACTTCCTAACTTGAGTATCTTCTTGAGAAGCAAAATTAAAGAAATCTAAGACAAGGAAAGAAAAAGAAAAATACAATTAGTAAGAGCACTCCTCAACACTAAAAATGTACACGAAACTATTTTCATATTTGACGAATAAGAATATGACCATTGATGATTAATGAGAACCTCAACCCATTTGATTAAGATGAAATAAAAATGATTGTTGATATGAAACATAACTGTAAGAAGGCATAGAAAAATTAATTGACACAGAATTAACAACCTTATAATATTTTAGTTAACCACCTACTTTAAGAAGTTCGTCATTGCGTGAATATCACAAATGAGGAAATTGAACTACTACAAGATAGAAGAAAAATTATAATTTTTTTATGTCTTCAATATACATTAAAAAGGTAGAATAAAAATTAAATACTCTCCTAGAAATCTTCATAATTTTTCTCTATTGGCCAAAATGTAGAACTGTTACAATACATGATTTTGTGGTTGATTCTATATAGTAATTTTGTATTGAGAAAGGTTAATTCTTATGTATTGTATTGCCCACTTTTCCTATTAACAACTAAGTAAATTATAAAAAAAAATAAATTATACTACTTATGAATAAAATTTTAGCAAAACTTAATTACAAAAATTTAATTACTAATTCTACACTTTAAAATGTGAAAAAAAGTACGTAAAAAACTACAATAAAAATTTATAAAAGGGCTCACCACACTGTAACTGGATAATTACAAATACCTTTTGTATTATCTATATAATTACAAATGCCTTTTTCAATACTCATCATAAAAAATTATACTACACAGTAGCTTATTTACTCCAAGGAGTAATACTCTCATAAAAATCATAAAAAGAAATTATTAAAACAAATTTTTAAAATAAGTTTAAGTTTTTTCAAAAGTCTTGATAAACATCTAAAAAGTCTTTTTTTTTTTTTTTGAAAAATTCCAAAAATAAAATTTAAAATGCTAAATAAACTGGACTATTTTTAGAGAGAGAGAAGCCTAAACATTTTAAATTGTAGTTCAATAAAAAAAAGCTAAATTAAAAACAGTTCACTAAAAGCAAAAAAAAAGGTCATCGAATAAAAAGGGTTAACTTTTTAATGTTCCCCTGTCCTTTTCAATCAACAAATTCCCTTCAAATCCTAAATCCAAATACAGCCTAAGAGAGATGGAAAGAAAAAAAAGAAAAAAAAAAAAAAAAGACCTATCATATTACAAAATTAAACTGTAACAAAATTTTTGAAAATAAATAAATAATAGTTATTCAGGCCCAAAAGTTAGACCTACTTTATAGGTCTAGTGATATGTCAATAATCAACCAACCATCTTCTTGACACATCACTGGGTCTATAAAGTGGGTATAAAAAATGAACTTATATCATTATTAAAAAAAAAAAAAAAAAAAGACATAAGTATTCACATAATTCATCATACAAAAAAAAAAAAAAAAAAAAAAAAAAAAAAAAAAAACATTAGTATTCTCTAGAAATTGAACAGCTATATACCAAGATACATAACTATACACACTATATTAGACGTCTTTCTAAACCAAATATTATTTTCACCGTGCCTTCAGGCACGGGCATACCCTAGTACACACTATATTAGACTTCTTTTTAAACCAAATATTAAAAGCTTAATGTTTAATTTAATTATTGAAAATTCCAAGACCAAACATGAAAAATCCAGAGCATTAAAGAAATCTAAGAGAGTTCATTCATTAATCCAGAACATTCATTAACCCACTGCAATTCAAGAAAGAAAGTGAGGAACTAATAAAGAATTGCAAGGGAGAGACTTCCTAACCAGAGTATCTGCTTGAGAAGCAAAATTAAAGAAATCTGAGACAAAAACATTAAAAAAAAAAAAAAAAAAAAAACACACACACACACACAATTAATAAGAGCACTCATCATTACTGAAAATGTACATAAATCTATTTTCATGTTTGACGAATAAAAATATGACCATTGAATGAGAACCCCAACCCATTTGATTGAGATGAAATAAAAATGATTGTTGACATGAAATATAACTGTAAGAAGCAGAATGAGGTTAATAATTGCCATGAAGAAAAATTAATCGACACGGAATTAACAACCTCATAATATATTTTAGTTAACAACCTACTTTAAGAAGTTCAGCATTGCATGAATATCACAGATGAGGAAATTGAACTATTACAGGCAAGGTTCTGAAAAGCGGTTGCGGTTGGGGGGTGTAAAGGTCGTAGCGTAACGGTTACGGTAACCGGAACCGTGAATTTTTTTCTTTTTCGCACAATTTAAAAAAAACTTACCGATACGCATATTTTTTTTCCATGATCATATTTATTGGGTTTAAAATAAATATTGATCAATTTTTGTAAATTTTTAAGTATTATCCAATATATTTTATATTTTTAAATCACTATAAACTGAGTTTTTTACATTTTATTTTAATAATTAATGACTTTTATATCCAAAAAATCAATCACTAACTATTATATATAAGATAAACAATAACAAAAGTAAGAGAATAAATAAAGACCCTAAATATATATATATATTATATATATTTATTTAACCAAGCCAAATAGATAATGATCAAACTTACTATTATTATTATTATTATTATTATTATTATCATCAAACAATATATAGATAGACACACAAACAAAATGGTTGAGTGATAGCAGCTGAATAGAATAGCATAGGCCTTACAGCTTCAACGATTCAATAACATGTTCTTCATCTTCCCTCTTCTCTCTCTCTCTATCTCTTGCTCCTCTATTTTCTCTCTTTATCTTCCCTCTTCTCTCTATCCCTCTTCCCCTATTTTCATCTTTTTTTGTGTGTTTTTTCGAAAAAAACAGTTTGGAACCGTTACGTAACGGTGCGTAATAGGCCGTTACGGCCGTTATGGCACCGTTGCGACCGCTATGGTAGCCACTACGACCGACACACCTGTGAATCTCAACCACACTGCAAAAGCGACCGTAACGGGTGGCAGTAACTACCAAAACCGTTACGTAACGGTTGTGGCCGCTTTTTAAAACCTTGATTACAGGATAGAAGACAAATTATAATTTTTTAATGTCTTTAATATACATTAAAAATGATAGAAGAAATATTAAATATTGTCATAAAAATCTTCATCATTTTTCTCTATTGGCCAAAATGTAGAACTATCGCAATAAATGATTTTGTAGTTGATTCTATATAGTAATTTTGCATTGACAACAGTTAAATTCTTATAGATTGTATTGCCCACTTTTCGTACTAACAACTAATGTATACCATCAAAATAAATAAATATATAAATAAATTATAAAAAAATATAAATTATACTACTTATGAATAAAATTTTAACAAAACTTCAATATAGAAATTTAATTACTAATTTTGCATTTTAAAATGTGAAAAAAAAAGAAGAGTAAAAGACTATAATAAAAATTTATAAAAAGTCTCACCACACTGTAATTAGATAAGTACAAATATCTTTTGCCTTATCTATATAATTACAAATGCCTTTTTCAATACTCTCATAAAAATTATACTACACAGTAGCTTATTTACTCCAATGAGTTATACGACACAGTAGCTTATTTACTCCAATGAGTTATACGACACAGTAGCTTATTTAATCACAAATATCTTTCCTTCACCTATTTTTCCATACTGTTCATTCAAAAGTTATATTTATTTATTTATTTATTTTTAATTATATGTTTTATAAGCAGTGAAACAGTGAAGAAAGTTAAAACTTTCAATTTCCTTTTCCTTCCTTTTCTCAGATACCAAACAACAATGCATAAGATTCAAACTTCATTTTCCCCTCTCTCTCTCAACAATCAACAACCAAACTAAGAGAGAGAGAGAGAGAGAGAGAGAGAGAATCCAAAAAAAAATAAAGTGGGTAAAAAAATGAACTTGTATATCATTATTAAAAAAAAAAAAAACATAAGTATTCACATAATTCATCATACATTCCTATTATTTTTTTTAAAAATAAAAATAAATAAGTATTCTCTAGAAATTGAACAGCTATATACTAAGATACATAACTATACACACTGTATTCGATTTCTTTCTAAACCAAACATTAAAAGCTTAATGAAAATTCCAAGACCAAACATGAAAATTCCAAAGCATTAAAGAAATCTGAGAGAGTTCATTCATTAACCCACTACAATTCAAGAAAGAAAGTGAGGAACTAATAAAGAATTGCAAGGGAAAGACCTCCCAACCTGAGTATCTGCTTGAGAAGAAAAACTAAAGAAATCTGAGACAAAAGGATAAATAAAAAATAAAAAATAAAAATTAGTAAGAGCACTTCTCAACACTAAAAATGCATACAAATATATTTTTATGTTTGATGAGTAAGAATATGACCATTGATGATTAATGAGAACCTCAACCCATTTGATTGAGATGAAATAAAAATAATTGTTAACATGAAATATAACTGTAAGAAAGCAGAATGAGGTTTAGTAATTGCCATAAAGAAAAATTAATTGACACATAATTAACAACCTTATAACATATTTTAGTTAACAGCATACTTTAAGAAGTTCGTATGTGCATGAATATCACAGATGAAGAAATTGAACTACTACAGGATTGAAGGCAAATTATAATTTTTTTATGTCTTCAATATACATTAAAAAGGATAGAAGAAAAATTAAATACTGTCATAGAAATTTTCATCATTTTTCTCTATTGGCCAAAATGTAGAACTATTGCAATACATGATTTTGCGGCTGATTCTATATAGTAATTTTGCATTGACAACAGTTAAATTCTTATGGATTGTATTGCCACTTTTCCTACTAACAACTAATGTATACCACACCAAAAAAAAAAGTAAATTATAAAAAATATAAATTATACTACTTATGAATAAAATTTTAGAAAAACTTCAATATAGAAATTTAATTACTAATTTTGCATTTTAAAATGTGAAAAAAATAAGTAAAAAACTACAATAAAAATTTATAAAAAGTTTCACCACAATATAACTGGATAATTACAAATATCTTTTGTCTTATCTACATAATTACAAATGCCTTTTTCAATACTCTCTTAAAAATTGTACTACACAATAGCTTATTTACTCACATGAGTTATACTGCATAGTAGCTTATTTAATCACAAATATCTTTCCTTAACCCATTTTTCCATACTTTCCATTCAAAAGTTCTATTTATTTATTTATTTTTAATTATATGTTTTATAAGCAATGAAACGGTGAAGAAAGTTAAAACTTTCAATTTCCTTTTCCTTCCTTTTTCTCACATACCAAACAACAATGCATAAGATTCAAACTTCATTTTCCTTATTCTCTCAACAATCAACAGCCAAACTAAGAGAGAGAGAGAGAGAGAGAGAGAGAATCCAAAAAAATAGAGATCGAAGTACTAACTAGGGCGTCGAAAAACAATCTGCAAGTAAGAACAAAACACAATCAAAAATCAAACAAAAAATTGAAAAAGAAGAAAATAAAAATCACAAAAATAAAAAATTCTGACAAACCGTCATTTTGTCAACCCATATTTGGTGAGTAAAAATATGACTATTGATAATTATGACCGTTGATAATTAAAGAGAGTCTCAACCCATTTAACTAAGATGAAATAAAAATGATTCTTAACATGAAATCCATTTTTCCTTAAGCCCCATTTGATAGAGACAGAGAGAAGTGGGTGTTGAAACCCAATTGATTATTAAAGAAAAAAACACAATACAAAATTTTATTTTGTATTTTGAGACATTTGATAAAATTTTTAAAATCTCTTAACATTTTTGTTTTTGTTCTTAAAGCTCATCCTCAACAGCAGCATTTAATAGATTATGGGTTAGTTATCAGTCCTTTGAGAGCTTTGGTGCCTTATTAGAGGAAGACACCCTTTAATGTTTCAATTTCAGTGTGGTCCGAATGTAATTGTCATTGGTAGGGTTCAATGAGATTTTTGCTTCAAAATTTTTTTTTAAAGCGAGTCTCAACCCATAAGATGAAATAAAAATGATTCTTAACATGAAATCTATTTTTCCTTAACCCCCATTTTATATGATTCTTAACATGTAATTGTCATTTAAAATGTTTAACATTTTTGTTTTTGCTATTAAAGCTCATCCTCAACAGCACAATTTAATAGATTATAGGAATTATTATCACCAAAAATAGGGTGCAAAATAAAATGGGCTTTTGATTATGCCTTTTTGATTTCTGTAAATAGTTCTCGCAAACAGCCCTATAATGCAACAAAACCAAACCAAAAACAGGATGCTAATGTTTCAATCCCAAAATAGAAACCCATGTCATCAGCACCCATTTACTCATAGAAATCTTATTCAATAATTTTCTGAAATCCTCATAGGTTTAGTTGATGAAACCCACAAATATGAACCCAAAATCGAAACTCATTTCGTAGAAATCTAAAATCGAAATATAAACCCATTTCCAAAATACAAAACCAAAACCGAAACCCATTATAATCATAGGTTAGTTGATAAAACCCATTAATGAAATAGAAATATATAAACCCATCATATTTGCAACTAATTTCAAATGTACAAAAAGAAAATCTAAATTTTCAACCCATCATATTTTCTAAGATACATACAGAAACAGAAACCCACTTCAATGAAATCAATCATATTTGTAACCCATTCCAATATTTACAGAAATAGAAACCCATTTCATAGGTTAGAAGAGTGAAAGAGCAGAGAAGAATATAAGTGTCACCTATGAAGAGTTGCTAGAGATTACAGAATCGAAATTGAGAGAAAAATTTGAGCTAAAACCAGAGAGGAAAATGGAGAGTTGGTGGAGTATGTAAGAAGAAAGAGAGAGATGAATCTATCTCTTAACATGGGAAAGAGAGACAGAGTAAGTGAAGAGACACATTTTGGAGGGAAAAAGCTAAAACAAACAAATCATCTTGACCCATAGATGTTTGATAAATATAATCTCAACCCTCCGAATGTGAGACAATTTTTTGCTTCAGAAAAAAACAATGGGTGAAGCCATGGAAGAGCAAAATAAATCTGAGCCATAGTTTAGCATTCAAACTGAAGGTAAAAAAACTGAGCCATTGTTTAGCATTCAAAATAAATCTGAAGGTAAAAAAAAAAAAAAAATTGTTCTATTCTTCCATTGTTTAGCATTCAAACTAAAGGTAAAAAAATCTGAGCCATTGTTTAGCATTCAAACTGAAGGTGGGGATGACAGGATGATGGAAAAAAAAAAAACAGAGGTAAAAAAATGAATGGAAAAAAAAAAAAGAAAGTGAGGAGAGAAGAGTGCCTTACCTGGTGATGGTGGAGAAGAGAGCTTTCGATTGAGCTTTGTTCTTCCTTCTTTAGATCTTTCTTCCTTCTTCAGAGCTTTCTCAGAGCTTTGTTCATAGATACATATGATGTAAAGAGTGCCTTACCTGGTAAAGTGCAGTGGGTTGGTGAGAGTTGATAGGTAAACAAATCTAGACCATTGAATTTTAGTCATTGATAAATCTAAACCATTGAAACTCTTTTCAATCTCAGCCATTGTTTTTAAATTGGACAAATCTAAACCATTAAAGATAGTTTGTGAGAGAGATATTTTTAAAAATAAATCTGAGCCATTGCTTTTTAAATTAGATAGATCTGAAGCATTTATTTCAAAGACATTTTCAAATGAACCCTTCCGTTGTTATATATAGATATATATATATATATATATATATTTGTGGAATATTATCAAATAATATATCATAATTTAAAAAAATTTAAGTATTATAATTTATATATATTATATTAATACAATAATTAGGGATGGTTTGGCATGATCTAAATAAGTGTACTTTTTGATTTTTTATAAAATATGGGTTGGGTATGGGTTGGATTTGAAGTGATGTATGGGTTGGGTTTGAAGTGATGTGGTAGAGAGGTAATGTGACTTAAATAAAATGATGTGACTTAAATAAGATAGTGACTTTTTAACTTTTTTTAAGTTATGACAAACAATGCCTAATTGTAATATACCAATTCATACATGGAACTCAACTATATCTGTGAAAAAAGACAGCACAAAAAGTAATAACATTAGAAGAAGACAACACAAATTCCGTAATAGAATAAAAAAGTAAAAGATATATGCAATTTGCAAATTTGTATAAAAATGGGAGGAGTATAAATTCAAATTCTGAAAAAAGAAAAGGAGGAGGATTCTCCAGTACTGAGCTTTAGAAGATCTCGGATATAGTGATTTGATTCTATGAGAAGAGTATATATTGGAAGAAGAAGAAAGGATTAGGAAGACGAAGAGAGAGAGAGAGAGAGTGAGTTCTGTTTTTTTGCTGGGTCTTTGTGCAATTGTATCCCAATGGCCTAAGGAGATCACGAAATACCTGTGATCCTTGATTTCATTATGATCTCTTTGCTCTTTCCCTTTCTTCTTCTTCACATACACACATCTACATCTACATCTACATATATATATATATATATACCCGTTTGTACTCTCTCTCTCTCTCTCTATAGGTGGAAGGGTTCGTGTTTTTGTTAGAAAAACATTTCTTTTGCTCTTTTTGTGTGTTGCTTTCTTTAGGGCAGTTTCTGTTTTGTTTTTCTTTTCCAAGGTTTGTGTTTGGCTCTAGAGAAAGCAAAGGAAAATGGCTTGTTCATCATCAAGTAAGGGTATTAAGGAGAAAGAGGAGAGGCCACATGTTTTAGCTGTTGATGACAGTTTGGTTGATAGAAAACTCATTGAAAGGCTTCTCACCAACTATGCATGCAAAGGTATTTCTTTTTTCACTTGTGACTGTTTTTCTTTGCTCATTTTTTTTCTTTTTTAAATTTTTTTTTGATTGATCCAATTTTTAATCATAAAAGAAGTAAAATTTCATAGCGTCTATTTTTTATCTGTTGTATAATGGGATGGTCTTCGTTTGGAAAGTGATTTGATTTTTTTGGCTATTTTAGTTTGGTGTTAAAAAGTTCATTTGGATTGGATTTTTTAACTTATGTGAGAGAAAAAATAAAATGATTATAATTTAAATGTGACATTTTATCTTATTGATTTTTTATTTTTTATTTTTTGACTAAATTAACTCCCAACCGAAAAGAGAAAAAAAAATCATTAAAACATCATTCAAATGAGAGCTAATCAACAGTAATTGACCTTCAAACCCAATAGATCAAACTGGGCTCAAGCCTATAACGCTAGCGAAATAAAAAATGATTTGCTTATTGAGCCTTGGTTTGAGTGTGGGTTGACTTTTTGGCTTTTTTTACTTTTTGGGCTAAAAATTTTGGTTTGGGATGATTTTTTTTTTTGCTATTTCAACTTTTGTGAAAGAAAAAAAAAATGATTATGGTTTAAATATGATATTTTTTATTGACTTTTTAGCCTATGTTGTCTTTTTTTGACTAAAAATAGTCCTAATCTCACATGCCAAACATAGCCTCAAAAGGTCTAGTCTTCGGTTTTCAATTTTTGGAAATAATTTGTTAAATTTTCAATTCATATTTTTATATTTGTAATAACTTTCTAAAATATTTTAATCAATTATTTTAAACTTTTAAATTCGCTTAATCTGAATATACTTAAAAAATAAAACAAGTTGTACAAAAATTTAAAAAAAAATCATTGAATATAATAAAATATAAAAATGTATTAAATTTTCGTATTTTTTTGTATTTGGTGAACTTTTTAAAAATTTTCACAAATATTATATATTTTAAGTGTATTTTATTTAAGTGTCTAAAAAAATAAAAAAAAATAAAAAATTGTATAAAATATAAAAAAATTACTTAAAAAAAAACACGAAAAACAAAATATGTACTTGAATTTCTAGAACCAAACGTGGTGAAATATTCTGCTATTGTAATATATCTTTCAATTCATAGATAACTTTATATGAGGAACTAGTGGATTTAATCACTCACCTTTAACTCTTCAATTTTAGTTTTCTATTAATTTTGATCCATGCAAAGTCAATTCCTTGGTTACATTTCAATGTATAGTTGTTGTGGTGGATTTTAATAGCTTTGTTTGACTTTGATATAGAACATGTACGGGAAAGAAATAAACCTTCTCGTATAATCCTGTTGATCAAGATTGCACTACTCCGTACGTTGTCACTTTACTCCCTAAAAACACAAACGTGAGCTAGCCGGCGGGTGTGTGCCGGATACCTCTCCGATGCCTAAGTCAGCAAAGTAGACAAATAGACAAAAAGCTCTGTGTATTCGAGAATCAAAGTTGTGTTACCTCTCCATAGGTGATGTTGTGAGCTTTTATAGGTTCCGTGTGGCACAATCCTAGTAGGACTCTTACTCCTCCATGTAGAGTCCTCCTAGGAGTCATACTCCTGAAAGATAATGCTTTTCCTTCAACACCCTTCTCACTGCTTGAACCAAGTGAGATGGTTTTACCATGGTCGGACTTCAATATGACCGAGGTAAGCATGGCTATGCTAAGCCGCAGACTAGACCGAGCTAACCTTAGCTCGGCTCTTCCATTCACTGCTCTTACCCCAGTTTCTTCAGTATTAACCATTGTATGATTAGACTGAGCTAACAATTAGCATGGTTCTGACCAAACCAACTGTACTATGCCATGACCGGGCTAACTCTGAGTGTGGCAACCTGGCGACCGAGCTATCCGCAGTGCTTTCCTAGACCGAGATAACAAAAGGCTCTCTGGGACCGGACTGGCTTTAAGGCCTTCTGGGACCGAACTAATTTTAAGGCCTTCTGGGACCGAAGTAACTTTAAGGCCTTCTGGGACCGGACTAACTTCAAGGCCTTTTCACTCAGTCCTTCGTACTGTGGCCCATAACAGCCCATTACCCAGCTCGGCCCAATTTTCATATAAATTACCCTCTCAATTGCCCCTTAATTCCATCTGCGCAGCATGATAGGGATTACCTGTCTATCAGCCGAGCTAAAAACTTTAGCCTTTCTAGCCGAGCTAAAAACTCTTTAGCCTTTCCAGCCGAACTAAATTTACACCGGGCTGTACCTGTCCGGTCAAAACGTCTCTTCAATCACAGCAACTGAATCGCTTCTCATTCCAAGGACACGTGGCATGCTCTCATTGGCTGAAGGCAGCTGTCACGCCGTCTTCGTACCTCGCTAAATTTGAACAGTCCCACCCTTTTTGTCCTGCCTTCTACACAAAACAAACTTTTCATTTTGAATCTGCCATTACACTATTCATCTTCTCTCTCTTGCCAGCCTCTGAAACTCCTCAACCCTGAGCTTGCTGAGTTCGTGTTCTTCATTGTCTTTGCTTCCATCTTCAATTTCCTCCTCTTGTTATGGTAAGCTACTCAAATCTGTCTTGTTTTTGTTGTCTTCACATTTGTTCTTTACAATCCATGGCATATTGTTTTGTGTTTTTGCAAAACACATTTTCTGCTTGGTCATGCGTTTTTCTGGGAAAAACTTAGTAATAGAACCACTTGTATTTCACTAAGCAATCTGTATTTGATCCAAAATCACAATATAACCGAACTAAAAAGTTGTTTGTAGTTGCTGTCAATCTAGCCAGACTATCCAACCGAACTAACACTTCATATACCCATAGTTTCAACAAGTCAAACCATCTTTTGTTTTAACTTAGCCGGGCTAACAAACCGTACTAAGTCTGCGCAATAGTGTGCTTGAAAGTCTCAACCATGACCGAGCTACAACTTGGGGCTAAACCAGCTTTCTTAGTTTAGACCGAACTAAGAATGTTGTCCCTAGAGGCTCAACCGGGCTAACAAATCCCCTATTCATACCGAGCTAACAGACCCCTTGCTCACACTGAGCTAAGACACGAAGCAATTCTCATAGCCGAGCTAGGACTTCCTTTAATTTACCTGTATTTCTCTTAGCACGGTTTAATGATCAGTGCTTAACACTTTTTTTTTTCACTTTGCAGACTTAGGTTGCCCAGGCACTCCTTTGAGCCCTCAACCGAGCTACTCAGCATTATTCTCCGACCAAGCTAAAACTCAAATTTAATTTATTCATAACTTAAACCATAAATGGGAAAGTATAGGTTTTTAGTAAACACACCTGGTGGTATAGCCGAATTCCGAAAGGATTATAACATCCCTGATGATGTTCACCTCACCTTAGCCGACCTAGATATCACACCATGGGGAAACCAAGGTTTTGTCCCTTTTAATGTTATTTCCATTGTGGAGTGCGGTCTACGCTTCCCTGTACAGCCCTTACTCTATGAATTCCTTAGGCAAACCAGACTCTACCCTACCCAACTTTCCACCAATTCTTACCGCATAATAAACGGAATAGCCGAGCTAAACCGTCGGGCTGGACTTAACCTTGGTCTAGCCGAGCTCTTCCACCAGTATTCCATAGGATCAGTCGAAGATGGCTGGGTTTACTACTTACGAATAAATCGCCGGCGTGAGAAAATAATAAAAGACACACCGGACAAAGACTTGAACGATGATGATTTTTTCTGGGTATTTGGGAATTTTGAAGACCACCAAGCCCAGATCCCAAGCCGTAGTATAAACTAGAACAAGGGTGTAGTTGGTAAGGTTACCTCGGCTTTACTGTATTCTTCTTGTTATTTCGGTTTTCTGATTATGAACCGAACTAACTGTTGTCTTCTCTTCTGCAGATAGGAACTTTCTCAAGTCCCAATACAGCTACCCCAACTTGAACGTGCTTCACGCCGCGCTACGATATCCAGACCGAAGTTGGACTGACCTACTGAATTTTGAGCCGACCTACCGATACAGCGGCAAGTGAAAAACCAAGGTAACTGATTTCTTGTTAGAAGCTTCACCTGAACCAGACCCAACCTTGCCCCAGATCAGATTAATCCCTCTAACTGCTGAACAAGAAATGGCCAAAAAGAGAGCCTTGCGAGCCCTTCTGACCGAAACAAACCCAACCGGGCTACCACTAACCGCTCAAACTCAAGGGACCATGGTGGCCCTTCCTTCCCAACAACCCTCATCATCTCGCCCAAAAAAGCGTGCCCGGACTACCCAAACCGAGCAACGCCTCGTTGATGAAGATGAAACCGTGGTTCCTGAAACCACTCCACAAACTCCGCCACCGAGCCCACAGCCGGAGCATTCAGACCGAGCTGGCTCTTCTAAGTGGGTTCCAAAGATGTCTTTCCAAAATCGAGCTATAAAGGACACTGATTCAGTGGTTGCTGAAAAGGACCACTTGATGGCATTCAACCTCACTAAAAGTGTTTGCCTTCTTGCCGACATGGATCACCATAATCACTTAACCAAGCTGAAGGCCATTCACTCGGCCACGAAGTCCATGGTTCTGGTAAGTAGCCTATTTGTCTATCTCCTGATTTTTCCAACTGTATGCCCGGTCTAAAAGTTACTCTCTATCCTTTTGCAGGCTATACAGAAAAACCACATCGCTCACAAGCGAGTGTTGGAACTAAGGAAAACAACAAGGCAGGCCATGGCAGAAGCTGAAGCAAAAATGGCCGAGCTGAAAGAAGCCCAACAGAAGACGGTCGAGCTAGAGGCTGAGGTAACCCGTCTAACCGGATTAGTTACCTCGGCTAATACTGACAAACAAAGGGCCCTGACCGTGATGAAGGATAAATACCTGCGCGAGCTGGCCAAGCTTGAAGGCAAAAAGAAAGCCAAAATAACTGAGCTTGAGAAGAAGTTAGAGGATGCAGAAGACCGGGGCTTCAAAGAGGGTGAAGCCCTATACATTAAGCAATGTGAAGCTGCAAAGGAACTCTTCTTCAAATGCGAGTGGAAGGGTGTTGTGAAGCAGCTCGGTCATGGGCCTGAGACCGAGGTCTTCAATCCTCCTCAGTACTTCATACCGAGCTCTCTGGCAGAGTACGCTGCTACCACTCAGCAATAATTTCTTGAAGGTTCAGATGATAAAGAAGAGACTGTGCCCAAAGATACCCCGGTTGTCAATGATCCTGCCCATCAGACAGCTCGCTTAGAGCCAACGGTGGAAGACCTGACTGACGAGCTACTGACTGAAACCGTGCTTCCAACCGAGACCTTGCTCCCAACCGAGACCGTGCTCCCGACTGAAACCGGGCTTCGAGATGAACTTGATGCTGATCTTGATGATCTGTTTGCTTGAATCTATGCATTTTCTTCTTTTCTGCTTTTGGATAATTTGTAACCGGGCCGAGGCCCCACCCTTTGTACTTGCTTTGAATTTTCAATGAAATCTGCTTTTTTGTTCCAACTCTTATTTAAGTTGATCTCCATGCTTGTGTTTTACTTTCTAACTGAAGTCTTTAATGAGGTATAGCATTCTCTTGCCGAGATACTTTATCCCGGTTCTAGCATTGCATCTATAAATATACTTGCCAACCGCTCTTTAACCGAGATCCTTACCTCGGCTGAAGAGTACCAAGAGTTGGTTTAATCTAGCCAACCACTCTTTATCCGAGATCCTTACCTCGGCTGAAGAGTACTAAGAGTTGGTTTAATCCAGCCAACCACTCTTTAGCCGAGATCCTTACCTCGGCTAAAGAGTACTAAGAGTTGGTTTAATCCAGCCAACCACTCTTTAGCCAAGATCCTTACCTCGGCTGAAGAGTACTAAGAGTTGGTTTAATCTAGCCAACCTCTAAATTGGTTATTCCTGCCAACTTAGAATAATGTGTTTGGTTATTCCGACCAAACGTCCTGTAGCCTGGATCCTTATCCTGGGCTTAGGAAGGGTGTTGGTTTTTCCAATCAACCTAGAGTAATGTGTTTGGTTATTCCGACCAAACGTCCTGCAGCCTGGATCCTTATCCTGGGCTTAGGAAGGGTGTTGGTTTTTCCAGCCAACCATGTTTTCAATGCCCCTAACTCACTAAAACAACTTTTACAGAATAAACACTTATGCTGAAAAGAAAACTACTTGTTTTATTGGGGAAAAGAAAAATTACAAGTATTCTGAAGAAAAACTAAAAATAAAATAGTTTGAGATTAGCAGTGTTCCATGGCCTGGGAATTGCTTTGCCGTCCTCATCTTCTAAGTGGTATGCCCCTTTGCCAGCTAATCCGACCACTTTGTAAGGCCCTTCCCAATTAGGCCCTAACTTTCCATCTCCTGGTACCAAGGTGTTTCCCATCACTTTGTGCAGTACCCAATCTCCGATCTTGAATTACCTTGGATGCACTGTTTTGTTGTATTTCCTAGATAACTCTTGTTGGTACGAGGCAATGTGAACCAGTGCTCTTTCTCTTCTTTCTTCTGCAAGGTTGAGCTCCAATGTTATGGTTTTGCCATTTAAGTCTGGATCAAAATTTTCGCTTCGAATTGTAGGGAGGCCAACTTCTAGTGGGATTACTGCTTCCATGCCATAAGCTAAGGAGAATGGTGTTTCTCTTGTTGATCATCGAGGTGTGGTGCGGTAAGCCCATAAAACATGAGGAGGCTCCTCTGCCCACTTGCCTTTTACTTTTTCTAACCTTTTCTTCAGTCCATCCAAGACGACCTTGTTTGATGCCTCTGCCTGGCCGTTGGCTTGGGGATATGCCGGTGTAGAATTGTAGAACTCTATCTTGTACTCTTCACAAAAGCCTCTAAAGATTCTGCCGTCGAACTGAGTGCTGTTGTCTGATATTAGAGCCTTTGGTATGTCGAACCGAGTGATGATATTCTGCCAGACGAACTTCTTCACATCTTTTTCCTTGATTGATGCCAATGCTTCTGCTTCCACCCACTTTGTGAAGTAGTCTGTTGCTGCGAGAAAGAACTTCCTGTTGTCGGGAGCTGTTGGAAGTGGACCTACTATGTCCAAGCCCCACATCGCGAAAGGCCATGGGCTAGTCAATGGTAGGAGTTCTCTGGCTGGCTGATGTATTTGGTGTGCGAACTTCTGGCATTTCTCGCACTTCTTCACATACTTCTCTGAGTCTGCTTGCATGTATGGCCACCAGTATCCTTGCGAAATGGCTCTGTAAGCTAACGACCTTCCTCCTTGGTGGCTTCCGCACGCGCCTTCGTGTATCTCGAACAAGAATGCTTCCACTTTGCTGGGGTGGACACACTTTAGATAAGGTCCTGAGAATGACTTTTTGTACAATGCCATGGATGTGGAGAGCCAGAATCGCTGTGACTTTGCTTTGGTTTTGTTTGCTTCTTTCTTCTCTTCCGGTAAGATGCCGTCTTTTAAGAACGGTATGATGGGATCCATCCGTGAGGAGCCTAGCTCGGCGCAACATACCACTTCTGCTTCGGGGTCTTCAATGCTTGGTCTTGGTAAGTATTCAATTAGCAACGGATGAGGGATGGATGTATCTGCCATTGAAGCAAAGCCTGCTAGTTCGTCTGCTTTGCTGTTTTCCTTCATGCCAATCTGTTCTATCTTTACTACTTCAAATTTTTTGATCTCTTTTCTGACTAAGTCTTGGTACTTAGCCATCCTGTCATCCTTCGCTTCGTAGTCGCCTGAAATTTGATTTACCACCAGCTGTGAGTCGCTGTAAACCATTAGCTCGGTGGCCTTCATGTAGGATGCTGCTTTTAAGCCTGCAAGAAGCGCTTCATACTCCGCTTCGTTGTTTATGCTAGGAAGCCAAGGTTGACTGCTTGCTTCACAACTAGGCCGTCTGGTGAGATGAGGACTATGCCAAGTCCTGCACCATGCCGGTTGGATGCTCCATCCATAAAGAGCTTCCACACCTCTCCAACGAACAATTTCCAGCAAGTGGAGGGAGCAGATGATGCCGCGGGGTCAAGAATGTTGCTAGTGTTTTCTTCAAGGTCCATGCTTGTTGTCTACCCCTCGCTATCTGATTAAACCAAGTCTTTATTTGTTGGTGAGTCTTGGCTTGGTGTAGCATGGTTCGCTTCTGCTTTGCTCTCATTACTCTGGTCTGCCTTGGGGTCTGACTGAGTATCCTGCACTAGGGGCTGCGCTATTCTGGCGTCAACTTCCATCCCTAGCTCGGTTGCGCCAGTCAGGTCGATTGGACAGACATGATGACTTCCTGGGGTAAATTCTGCGACAAAGTCTGCCAAAGCTTGGGCTTTTATTGCGGTTCTGGGTTGGAACTTGATGTCGAATTGTCCCAACTCTACTGCCCACTTCAAGATTCGCCCAGAAAAGTTCGCCCTTTCAAACAAAGCTTTTAATGGGAAAGCTGTGAGGACGACTATGGTGTGGGCGTGAAAGTAGTGCGGCAACTTCCTTGAGGCCATCATCAAGGCCAAGGCCAGTTTTTCCAGTGGCAAGTACCTTGTTTCGGCGCCGAGCAATGTCTTGCTGACATAAAAGATGGGCAGACGTTGGATTCCTTCCGCACGGACCAACACTGTGCTAATTGCGTGCTAAGAGACTGCTAGGTACAGGAAGAGTTCTTCTCCAGGTATTGGGGTGACAAGCAGTGGTGGAGAAGACATGTATTCTTTCAAGCTCTCCAGAGCGCGGTCGCATTCTTCGTCCCACTTGAACTTGGCTTTTAATGCTTGAAAAAATGGTCGTAGTCTGTCTGACGATCGGCTAATGAATCGATTGAGTGCAGCTGCCATGCCGGTGAGATGCTGCACTTCTTTTACTGAGTTAGGCCTCTCAAGATCCTGAATAGCCTTGATCTGGGAGGGGTCTGCCTTTATACCCCGGTTGGTCACCAGGAAGCCCAGGAGTTTGCCAGATCCTACACCGAACGCGCACTTAGATGCATTAAGGCGCAACTTGTGCCTCTTCAGAATCTGGAACATCTCATCTAGGTCCCTTAGATGGTCTTTCTCATCCTCGCTCTTGAGTACCATGTCGTCGATGTAAGCCTCCATTGTTCTACCTAACAACGGCTCAAACATCTTGGTGACCATTCTCTGGAATGTTGCCCCTGCGTTCTTTAGGCCAAAGGGACCTTGTAGCAATGCAGTCCTCTTGGAGTTGTAAAGGACGTGACCTCCTAGTCTGGTTCGTACATGGCGATCTGATGGTAGCCCCTGTACGCATCAAGAAAGCTAAGTCGGTTGTGCCCCGCCGTTAGGTCTACCAGTTGATCTATCCGTGGTAGGGGGAAGCTGTCCTTTGGGCATGCTTTGTTGACTGTCTTATAGTCGACGCAGACATGCCATTTGCCATTCTTCTTTGGTACCACGACTGTGTTGGAAATCCATCTGGGGTAGTGCACCTCTCTGATAGCTCCTACTTCTAGCAGATTTCCCACTTCTTCCGCCACTATCTCAGTGTGGTGGAGTGCCGATCTGGAGTCCGCTGAATGATTGGTCTGGCGGATGGGTGGACATTGAGTTGGTGACAGATGAAGTTTGGATTGATGCCAGGCATGTCGTAGGGTGTCCAGGTGAACACTTCGATGTTAGAGGTCAAGAATTCCACGACCTCTAATCTCTCAGTGCTGGACAACGACGAACCGAGCAAAAAGAACTTATCCGGGTTCTTTTCATCTATTCTTACCTCTACCAAGTCTTCCACCGCTTTTTGATTAGCTACTTTGCCGACATCTGCGAACAGTTCATTGCTCTCAGGTTCTTCCACTGAATGAACATATCCCTTGGCAGCGCGGCTGCCATTAACCGTGACAAAGCATTGCTTGGACATGATCTGGTCTCCAAAGACTTCTTCGATTACCCCGGCTGCGTTGGGGAACCGCATTACTTGATGGTAGGATGACGCTACTGCTCGCATGGCATGCAGCCATGTTTTGCCCAAGATGATGTTGTAAGTGGAAGGGACCTTCAACACCCAAAATTCCACTTGTTTTGTCACGCTTCCTGCCTTGACTGGAAGGATAATCTTGCCGACTGGCCACTCTGGCATTGAGTTGAATCCAATCAGGGGGGATATAGCTGGTGCCAAGTCTTTGTCCTCCAATTTCAGTTGTTTGAAGGTGTCGTAGTACATTATCTCACATGAGCTACCTTGGTCTATCAAAATCCGCTTGATGTCATAATCCTTGATGCAGAGAGTGACGACTAGCGCGTCGTTGTGAGGGCAGTATATCCTGGCCAAGTCTCTGTCTGAAAAAGAGATGACATTGGCGGCCTCCGTTCTTCCCTTCTTGATGGTAGGTTGAGCGCTTAGTACCTTCCTTAAGTGCTCAGCCTTCTTGATCGACCCTCTGAGCTCGCATACACGCTCAGGTTCGAATACTCCATGTATCACATTGATTACGCCTTGAGGTGGGGCGTCAATTGGCATCCCATTGGGGTTATTGTGGTCCTGGGGGGCTGGTTGCGTCCCTCCTTCAATGTATTTATCCAGGTGACCGGCTGCCACCAACTCCTCCAGATGCTGTCTCAATGGCGTGCAATTTTCAGTGCGGTGCCCCTTTTCTTTATGGAAGGTGCACCGTGATCTTTCGTCGTAGTCCTTCTGAGCCTCTCCTAGCTTGGCAGGCCATCTGACAAAAGGTTCATCGCGTATTTCGCTCAGAATCCGATAGATTGGTTTCTTGAATACCGTGGTTATGGCAGTGCGGACTCTCAACCATCTTTTATCCTGGTCTTCTCCGTTGTCTCGCCTGCCTCATCCGTTTCTGCTCGGTCGGTCTACCGCGTTGACCTTTGCTGAGGCCTTTTTCTCTGGTACTACGGTTGTGCCAGATTTTGTTTTGGCACGGGCGCCATCCTCTTCCACCCTGATGTGCTGGTGCACTCTCTCCATCAATGCTTCCATGGCAAGGGGTGGCGTCATGGTAATTGAGTCTCTTAGTCTGTTTCTGACTGGAAGGCCTCTCTTGTATTGTGCAATGGCGAGATTGGTGGGGCAGTCCCCAATTTGGTTGAAGGTCTCCCAGTAGCGGCTATTGTAGGATCTTAATGTTTCTTTTTCACCCATGTCGATGGAGAGTAGCTGATCAATCTCCACCGGGGTTTTGGTGTTCGTCCTGAACCTTGTTACGAACGCCTTCGCCAATTGTGCCTAGGAGGCTATGCTGCCCTCTGGAAGTTTTTTGAACCAAGTCAAGCCTAGGTCACCCAGGCTTGATGGGAAGAGGATGCACATCAAAGCCTCGTTTTGCCGATATATCGCCATAACCTGGCGGAAGTGGCTTAGGTGCATGTAGGGGTCCGTCTTCCCCTCGTACGTGGTGAATTTGGGCTAAAGGAAGCCTGAAGGTAGGGGCGCATTTTCAATTGCCGGAACGAACGGCGAGGTCTGCAGCCTCGCTAATGCTTTGTCCGTTGGTTCGTAGGCAGGGCGCGGTAATGGCATTCCAACCTCGACGCTTCCATGCGTCCGAAGAGCCAACCACTGAAGGGCAGAAACTCTGCAAGGGTCGCGCGCCCTGGCGTCTTCCTTCCATCGTGCCCTTTCTTCTAGCACGGTTCATAAGTCGGATGATCTAGGCATCTCTGTCTGCCTGGACGATGTCTGGTGCGTGCGTGAGGGCCGGTAGGTGCTCTCCTCAGTATATGATCTTTCGGTCCTCATTCTCTCAGACCTGGAGCAACGAGTCCTGGAGGTTCTGGATTGAGTGTCGCCTGTCCTGAGGCTTCTACTCTCTGCTTGTGATGGTGTGGTATGCCTACCATGGTCTTCTGAGTGGCGAGGGGGCGTCTTGCTTTTGTGCCCCTCTCCTGTCGCCACTACTTTTCCCTTCATCTGGCGCTTCATAGACTCCATGTCCGCCGCCATCCGTCGTATCAATTCATCCTGCTCCTTTACGCGGTCCTCCAGAACTTGAGGATCAATCCTCCGCCTTTGTCTGTCAGGACTTTGTGAATGAGAGTGACGGGGGCTGTTATTCCGCCTCCCCCTAGCATCCCTCCTGGGGTTCTGTCGTTGGGGCTCTCAGTCCGCCATGGGAGGGATAGGAGGCAAGCCTTCGCGCCTCCCACCTCCTTCTGGGGTTTGTCCATCAATGGCGGACTGCGGCAAATCCTCGTTGTGCGCCGTTACTTTTTATTAGCAAGGAAAACTTAATCAAAAGGTTTCATTCGTTCTGTTTGTTACCACAGACGGCGCCAATTGTACGGAAAAGAAATAAACCTTCTCGTATAATCCTATTGATCAAGATTGCGCTCCTCCGTACGTCGTCGCTTTACTCCCTGAAAACACAAACGTGAGCTAGCCGGCGGGTGTGTGCCAGATACCTCTCCGATGCCTAAGTCAACAAAGTAGACAAATAGACAAAAAGCTCTGTGTATTCGAGAATCAAAGTTGTGTTATCTCTCCATAGGTGATGTTGTGAGCTTTTATAGGTTCCGTGTGGCACAATCCTAGTAGGACTCTTACTCCTCCATGTAGAGTCCTCCTAGGAGTCATACTCCTGAAAGATAATGCTTTTCCTTCAACACCCTCCTCACTGCTTGAACCAAGTGAGATGGTTTTACCATGGTCGGACTTCAATATAACCGAGGTAAGCATGGCTATGCTAAGCCGCAGACTAGACCGAGCTAACCTTAGCTCGGCTCTTCCATTCACTGCTCTTACCCCGGTTTCTTCAGTGTTAACCATTGTATGATTAGACCGAGCTAACAATTAGCATGGTTCTGACCGAGCCAGCTGTACTATGCCATAACCGGGCTAACTCTGAGTGTGGCAACCTGGCGACCGAGCTATCCGAAGTGCTTTCCTAGACCGAGATAACAAAAGGCTCTCTGGGACCGGACTAGCTTTAAGGCCTTCTGGGACCGAACTAATTTTAAGGCCTTCTGGGACCGAAGTAACTTTAAGGCCTTCTGGGACCGGACTAACTTCAAGGCCGTTTTACTCAGTCCTTCATACTATGGCCCATAACGGCCCATTACCCAGCTCGGCCCAATTTTCATATAAATTACCCTCTCAGAACATAATATGATTGTAATGTAGTGACTACAGCAGAGAATGGGCAAAGGGCCTTGGACTTTCTAGGCCTAGGAGACAGACAACACTCCATCAACAGTAGTGTAAGTATTCCTTCATAACCTACTACAATATGTACGTCTAGTAAACTACCTTAACATCTAAATTATATTCAACAGTATTAAGAGAAAAAATACATCATTAGAGGATATAAAATCTGGGAGAGAAATCTTGTGTCCCCATATAAAAAATTTCAATTGTCATGAATCATAATGGGGCACTTTAGGAAGCTGGTTAAAAGTTAGTTTTTGGCATTTAACTCGTTTTGGGTCACATCACCTTTCACATTTTTTACCCACAAAAAGACAAAAAACAAAAGTTAAAAAAACCAAAAAATTAACTTTTAATCAACTTCCCAAAATGAATTTAACACCACTCATTTTTGTAGGTTTACATAGCTATCACATAAAAACATGACATTTGATTAATTTGTAGCATTGTCACACTAAATAGTTACTCCAACTCTCTCTCTCCCCTACTAGATGTGCTAAGATAATTAATTAGAACTTTGCACATCATGTGTGATGAGGAGAGTGTTTTTAAGACTCGGATACATGAAAAATCGAGGCAGAAGATTCATTCCCAAAAACCACATTCATTTCAAATAGTTCTTTTTGGAAAATATTTCCACTTGTGGAAAATGATTTAAGGCAAATGAACTCTGTGTTCTTGCACTACAATTTTCTACAGTGTACACTAGAAATTAATTTTCAACATTAGATGTCTCTTGGAGAAGATGTTAGGTGTATCTGACATTGACAATTTTTGCAGGACTCCAAAGTAAATTTGATAATTACCGATTATTGTATGCTTGGAATGTCAGGGTATGAACTGCTTAAAAAAGTCAAGGTAAAATAATAATATAACCCCTCTTAAACATTCACCAATTAATCAACTCACATTGATTAAGCATCTGTGAGTATGTTACAATGCTTAGAACCTATGATTTGCCAAGTAGAAGTCTTATTTATTTATTTTTTTCCTGAATGACAAGAATCATCGGACTTGAAAGAGATACCAGTAGTGATAATGTCATCTAAGAATGTCCCGACTCGAATCAAGAAAGTAATCACTCACTCTTACACTCATCCTATTTTAGCACACTTATTAATTTTAATTTGTCCTTTTCTATAAGTTGCCCGTGTATTAATTCACATCAATTTTGTTGACATGAATAGATGCTTGGAAGAAGGAGCTCAGGAGTAAATGCTGAAACCTCTCCAACAATCAGATGTAAAGAAGTTAAGATGTCACATGATGAAATTTAGCAAACCTTCTAATGGAAGGCTATGCATGGGAAGGTAAATAAAACACGCCATAACAGAGAGGAAGAGATGTAGGAGAACTATATGTTGAGTCAACAACAATAACAACAACACAACAACAACAACAACAACAACAACAAAAAATGCAGAGATACAGTAATCTAAAATGTATCGGTCAATACATAATCGAACCTGACTATATGAGATACATCCAGCCTTCACAAACTCATCTGTTGGTACCGTGTGTCTGATATGGATCTATGAATAAATCAAAGGTTTTTATCTAATCAGATGCTATGGAGCTTGTTTTCACTTTTCTCATTAGTGGTGAATTTTAAATTTTAGTGTGGCATTTGTGTTCCCTTTACCCAAATGCTATTTTGCATGAATTCTAACTTGAGGCATGTTTTCCCTCTATATAATGGCAAGTCTTCACTATGTCCTGCACATATATGCTTCCTCTTATACCATATAGAAAAGTGTTCAAAAATATAAATAATGCAGGCTAGTTTCTTTTAAGTGGGACCAACAATACATTAAATTTGAGTTTATACCATTTTTTTTTTTATTTTGAACACCTTTTGTGGATACATAACTTTTTTGTTTGAACCATATTTATTTCGTATCCATCCGTGAAGACTGAACAGTGCTGTTTGGCCTATGAAACCATCACGTGTCATATTTCAATTATCTAAATTATTTATTTTGTAGGCTCTTATGTATATTGAAAGATGAACAATCAATGGCTAAGTGATTGGTAATCCCGTGAGGGTATTTATCATGCAAGATGGAATTGATAATCTAGAGACAAAACAGGGTGTGAATGTATGTTGATTTTCAATGCAAATCAGTGAACCCAATATGTCAACTATTTATAGGTATCTTGGCTACCATTGCCAAGAGTCACCACTTGTTTGGCAATTATCACAATGCTTCAAATATGATGTGAAGCATTGTGTCTTTTATTGTTCAAATTCAAACACCTTGTTTTTGTTTCCAGATCATTCAATTACCTTACGGGAAGGTTTCCAGGTCACCTATATCAAGATTTGATTCAATATGGAGAGGCACACCACATTATGGTGTGATCACACTTAATCTAACATCTCCCACTTGATCACATCATAATGAGGTGATAAACCTGAGTTTAGCATGTTTACCTTGGTACCAAAATTTTGTCTCTTGCCAACTTTCATCTATGAAATGTACCTCATAGATCGACGTCCGATCGTGACTTGGCCATACGTGCATGCGTTTTTGCCACCAATCTGACCGCACCTGTACGAATGTGTTCTCCTACTGGCAACACACTCCAGATTACTTCAATTCACTATATTTCAAATGAACGGCATCAATTTTCAGTGCTGGGTTCATAGTCCATACCCAATCACCATTGACGACTTTAGCCACACACATTCCTCATGTGTTGACCTGAGTCGAAATTATTGTTAAGTACTTCCTCTAAGGCCCATTCTTGAAGGTTTTCCTTAACACACCTTATCAACGACTTTATTGCTGATCAAGCAGACAACATCATCTAGTTAGTACATTGCATATCATGGACTTTACATCTCATACTAACTATGATGTCTGTACCTTGTCAGTTCCTCTATCTTATTACCTGACCAAACACCTGTTTCCATGCAAGATAGAGTCGTAAAACATGGGTTATCTAGGCGTCCCCAGAGTCATCCAACTATGCTCTTATATAAGTAGCTAAACTGCTTAGCTAGGCATTTTTCAATCCCATATTAGCTACATGTTCTTTGAATTTTTTCAGAGACAACCCTTTGGTCATAGGGTCAGCCACCATCTCTTTTGAGGGTATATAGTTTACTTTAATTTCACCTCTCTCCACTATGTCCTGAATATAGTGGTAACCTACATCAACAAGTTTTCCCTTAGAGCTATTCGCTCCACTTTTTATTAATGAGATGGCGGACTGATTGTCACAAAACATATTGATTGGTCTGGCAGGTATACCTAATTGTAAACTGTCAACAAATCGTTTTATCCATACTGCATTACTTACAGTTGTGCTGCAAGCTATGTATTTAGCTTCCATAGTGTACTTCGCAACACAACTCTGTTTCTTACTTAACCAAGAAACTGTCGTTCCACCAAACAAGAACACATGACCACTAGTAGATTTTCTATCATCTACATCTCCTGCAAAATCCGTGTCAGTGTATCCTTTTATGTCTAGATCACACAAACCAAAACAAAACTTCAAATTTTTAGTGCATTTTAAATATCTAAATATTCTTTTGACTGCTTGCCAATGTTCCTTACCTGGATTGGATTGAAACCTACTTACCAATCTGACTGCATGACAGATGTCAGGTCTTGTACTTGTCATAGCATACATTAGACTGCCTACTGCCTGAGCATATAGGACATTTCTCATTTCTTCAATGTCAGACTTAGTTTGAGGACTCATACTTTTACTAAGACTTTGTCCCTTGCAAACAGGCGTGCTTAAAGAATTACAGTTATCTATATTAAATCTTTTAAGCACCTTGTCTAGATATTTCTCTTGATCTAGATATAATAATTTTGAATTTCTATCTCTTGAAATTTTAATTCCTAGAACATAGGTTACAAGACCTGTGATAACCCTGGTCCGTGTTATGCTAATTAATCTTGATTATGATTGTGATTATGTGTTTGATATGATTTTGAGTGCCATTTATATGAATATATATGGTTTTGAATTTCTATCTATTCACCGTAGGAAAATCTATTTGATTATCTACTTTAGAATTTAAATTGAAGGCCTTATCGGCCACAGAAACCGAAATTGATTACAATATTGTGATTAGCGTAATTTTTAGAGCCTACGGTGAAATTTAATTGAAAATTGATTTGGATCAGATTAGTTAGATTAAATTGATATAATGGTGCTCAATTAATTAGTGTTAATGAAGTGTGATTAAGAGAGCCTATAAATAGGCTTATATACACTTAGTTCTTCTCTTTGAACTCATTTGGCTGAAATCACACCTTAGAGAGAGAGAGAGAGAACCGAGTTTAGAGAGAGAGAAGGGTCAATCTTGAAGATCTTGCGAAGGAGCTCAAGCTTTGAGAGGCTAGGCTCAAGAATTTGCTATAATTTGGAAGAATTGAAGCTCATAGGTGATTATTTGAGCAAAGATTTATGAATTAAGTTTGTAATATTGTGAATTCAAGGTTTGATGGTGGTCAAGAACATAAATTGAGATGAAATTGAAGAATTGGAAGCTTTTATGTACATGCATGCAAAGAATTGCTATGAATTTGCATATTTGAGCATGAATCATGTTAAACAAGGAGAATTGGGCCCCAAATCTCTCATGCATGCATAATCTACATGAGTTTCATGATTATAAGTGTCATTTGTACTAGAATTGGAGTCAAAATTGCATGCATGTTTGATTAATGGAGATACGAAGATTATATGAAGTTTGAATGCATGGGTTTCAACCACACAAGAGAAATGTTGATTAATTTGAGAGTATGATTATGGATTTTGAATAATTGGCATCATATTGCTTACATCCTTATGATATATAATGTGTTTCCATATTTTTGAACCAAGAACATGAGTTTTGGGCCTTTGAATGTCGAATTTGAACTTCAAAACCAGTTTTAGAAATTCCAGAATTTGGCATGTCCGCTCGAGCATGGAATGTTGGTTCCCAGAACTTTTGCAGACATGGGCGTCCGCTCGAGTGAGGAGCCATGTAGTTGGACTCTTAGCTCGAGCGTCCGAAGTCACGCTCGAGCGTGAAAATGAAGTAACCAGTACTTTTGCAGACCAAAGGGGTCCGTTCGAGCGGCAAAAGCTGCGCTTGAGCAGGGATCCCTGTTTCAGATATTTTGAAAAGTGATTTTATGATTTGTTATCTGTTCTCTTTCATTTCTAAGCACTCTTAGGCATGCATCGAGCATTGTGAATGAGTTAAAATGATAAGAAAGGAGCCTAAGAGGAATGTATAAATTAAGAACAGATTGAATCGTTTGTGACCCATATGTGTTATGTAATGTGTAGGGTCGAGCTCAAGGGCCAATCCACCGGCAGAACACTGTGAGTAATATCTTAGTAAAGATATTTTCAAGTGTGTTACCTTCCTAAGGCTACTTCTGTATAAGCTTCATGGATTTGCTGATTTGAAATATGAATGAGTATTCTATACGTCAAATTTTGTATAAGGCCGTTTGCCATTGATTTGTTTGATATATCTGAATTGGGCCAAAGGCCGTTGGACATGAATGATTGGGCCAAATGCCGTTTGACATGAATGATTGGGCCAAAGGCCGTTTGACATGAACGATTGGACCAAAGGCTGTTTGACATGAATGATTGGGCCAAAGACCGTTGGGCATAAATGATTGGGCCAAAGGCCGTTTGACATGAATGATTGGGCCAAAGGCCATTTGACATGAATGATTGGGCAATGTTTTAAAAACCGGACCGGTGAGCGAACCGGAAAAGGGATCGGGTGGACGGGACACCGGTTCAACCGTTGGGTTGAACCGGAATCGAACCGTGACGTAATATATATATTTAAATTATATTTAAATAAAAATATAAGTAATAAAATTATAAATTAAAATTATTAAAAATATTAAATTATCTTAAATATTTGTCCTAATATTTTTTTTACTGAAAAATATAATAATATATTTTAAAATATTATTAATTTCAATTTTGGAAGATGAAATCAAATATTTAATATTCCCTCCATATGATTTTAATTCAAATAATTTGATTGAAAGGAGAGCAAAAATTTTGGAGGGATATCAAAATTTCAATATTCCCTCCAATACAATTGATTGAATCCCACATGGATTTCTTGAGTTTTTTTGAAAGAGTTTTTTTCTTATAAATAGGTGAAGACTTTCACAATAATTTCATCAAGCTCTTAATGGGATTCCTCACAAGAGGAGACCCTTGAAAAAGAGTTTCAAGTTAAAAAAATTTTATATTCTTATATTATATATATATATATATATATATAATAAGAAAGAAAGAAAAGAAAGAAAGAAAATAAAAAAAAAAAGAAGGAAAAAATAAAAAAAATAAAAAAATCTGAGCCGGCTCAGCCCGGCGAACCGGCTCCGGTTCGCCGGTTTAACCGCCGGTTTCTCCGGTTTTCACAAAATACACCAGTTTTCAATTTAGTCCGTTCTGAGGGTCAATCCGGATCGGAACCCCAACCGGTCGACGGTTCAACCGGTCGAACCGGCCGGGCCAGTCCGGTTTTCAAAACCTTGTGATTAGGCCAAAGTCCGTTGGGCATGAATGATTGGGCCAAAGGCCGTTGACATGAATGATTGGGCCAAAGGCCGTTAGACATAATGCAAAGATGGGCCAAAGGCCGTTTGAATATGTCATTTGATATGTTTGAATACCGTGATGGGCCAAAGGCCGTTTGAATGAAAGGGATCATGATCATGAATATGAAATACGCATGGATATGAATATAAAGAGAATGGGCCCAAGATCGTTTGATACGCCTAATATATTCGAATTGGGCCCGAGGCCGTTTGATATGTTTGAATTGGACCAAAGGTCATTTTGAATAAAGAGTTGGTTGGACCAAAGGTCGTTTCCTATAGATGGACCCGAGGTCATATTGTTTTATATAAGAATTGGACCTGAGGTCGTTTTGTATGTGGATATGATGTGTTGGACCCAAGGTCGTTTTGCTTTGTTGAGATTTGTAAATCTGGTGTGAATGGGAATAGTGGTTCAAATGTGTACATTATAAGTATGATTCATTTATGAACGAACCTCATTCATTAACTTCTTTATTTTGATATTATTCACTGGGCATTAGCTCACTCTTGTTTATATGTATGTAGGTGAGCAAAGGGACGTTCAACCCCAGCCTTAGTGGAATTTAAGAAAGGAACCCGAGTTTTGTGAAGTCAGCCCAGGTGCCTCACGCAAGAGGCTTTGTTTGTGATCTTTTGTATTTCTTTTGCTACTTCTATTGGTCATGATAGACCATTTATGTGTATAAGCTTTTGGCATGGCTGACTATGTGTTTGAATGATCCTGGGTATACAAGATGTTAACTACTAATATGTGGCGTGAGTTATTATTAAGTATATGTGAAATATTTTGTCATGCCATGTAAGCATAGCTCATTGGACAAAATTTTTAAGTTTGCTTCCGTTTTGGCCCCTTCACTCTGTTGCTATATGTTTGTTTTGGTTTGAGGTCATAGGTAATCTCATGATTACTGATCGGTTATGACCTTAATCTATAGGGGCGGGTTCGGGTCATGACAGAGTGGTATCAGAGCACGCGTTAATAACTCACACACTTGTCCAAATGAGCCATAAGGTGTCTAGAAAAGACTTAAGATGTATCCATTTGATAAGTACATGATGTAAGCATTGAGAACATGTGATTATATGAGATATGAATTGTTGCACTAATGTGTACAACGAGTTTTGTTTTATTATAATGTACGTACATGAGCATGCAAATCATGAAAAGTTCTTACGTGCATTCGATTCTGCAAATGGGTGTCTATGTGGAATATGAATATGGTCAAATGTGTAATTATCTATTAAGTGTTCTACACGCGATATCTAATAAGTATGCAATCGTCTGTTTTGCATGTGATTAATTGTGTCTTGACGATACGTAAAATGAGAATATAACGATGTGCCTATGTGCGAATGTACCTATGCGTATCTCTGTTTATTTCTGTATTGGCATTCCTATATTTGGCATGGCTTAATAAGAGTTTGTGTAGAACATGGATAAAGTAAGGGCATACAGTTGGCAGATTCTTCCACAGCCTAACTTGATAGACTGGAAAGAATAGTACAAGAAATGGCAGAGATCTAAGACAACAACATCAGTTGCCGCTACGGCAAGAACCTTTGCCACCACCAGTGCAAGAGCACCAAGTGAATGTGTTGGAAGTCACAAAATATGTTGAGGTGCTAGACCGAAGACTGATGACCAAAACTAACATGAACCGACCTTCTGAATAGAAAGGCAAGAGACAAGGCTTTTTCTCAAAGAATAGGTCATTTAAAAAGCAAAATACGGGATCATCGCGCACTTCAAACTCTACAAGGAATACAGCACCGACATGTAATGAATGTGGTAAGAAACACCGAGGAGTTTGTTATAGAATTTCTGGGGCTTGTTATAGGTGTGGTAAAATGGACCATATGATAAGGAATTGTCCCCGGACTGAGCAAAACGTGAATAGACTCGTTGTCTTAGCTGGATTCGTACCAATGGCGGGAACTGCTAATCAAGATAGAGTAATTGCACTCATCCCAGAAAGCACTCAGAATACTACAACCGTTATCCCATGTATCTATATTGTTTTTAAACGAATGCCTATATGTTGACTGATTCTGGACTGGTACATGTGTACATCTTTGCTTGGGATATTATTTGATTCGATTCGGCGCATTCTTTCATATCTGTTATATGTATCTAGATTGGTCGGACCCACAGGATCATTACCTTATTTACTGTATGTATTTGCCCCATTGGGAAAATTGTGAAATACGTATTGGGATATTGATTGACTATACATGTACATATACATCTAAACCTATGCTTTTGTGACTAATTTGGAACTTTTGCGTAACAAATCCCATATTATGTACGACTGAGGAACTTTGTTAATGTGTTACTGTGCATCATATATTTGCATACAAGATTTATTTGGGAACTACTGTATTGATTATGATACATACCTCCTGATATGAACAACTGCATGCATATGCAACTACACCTGAACTTATGTGGACAATGCCATATTGTACATAACTTGAAATACTTTGATATGAACGGTTGTGATGAATGACTCTGATATGACTTTGAGAACTGATGAACTTAGGACAGTTGTGAAACTATCGACTATGTACCCAAGCAACGAAGTATGCCTTATAGAACCAAATGTACCCCATTTGAGAAAACTTTTATCTGATTCGATTTGATAGAACTTTTGTTTGATTTGGCCTGATAGAACCCTCATTTGATATAATTTGATGGGACCTTTGTTTGATTTAATTTGACAAGACCTTTGATTGGATTGATTTGATAAGAACCTCTATCTGAGTTGATTTTGTTAAGGGGGATTACGAATTGTTCATGAATGAATAACCCGATTATTCTTGGCAAGGAAACTGATAGACCCAAAACTTGAATCCGTTTGGAATACTTGACTTATTTAGAAGACCTTATGTGGGCTATCGACAGACCGATCTAACCATGAACACCATTAAGAACCAACCTTTTATTGTTGGAGACATACGTGCTATAAATGAACGAAATTGAGCAAATCCAGTGATTGGGTGTTTTAAGGAACAATGCATGTATATTACCATATTCTTATTTATTTGACGCTATGGAAACCGATGACGGCAGATTGATTTGATTATAAACAGTACTGAACATTTATCTTTGACTGATCAGAATATGTTTTGTATAGGAGAATAGTTACTTCAGTGTTATCGGATTTTGGGAAATCATGTTATGGTAACTACTGACCGTGAACTGTTTTGATTGTGAACACTATTGGAATTAGAAAATCTTGATTATCTAAAAGTGTGTGAATTTAGTCCGCCTTGTAAATAACTGCTCAGTGCCATTGTATTCTACAATTAGGGCTCTGAGGATGTATAAATTGTACTTAACATGTATTAACTCCTTTGATATTATCTTTGACGTCATGGGGATTAATATATGAATTGCCTTATGCTTTTATGACTATCAGATAATGTGGAAAGACTCGATGGAACAGAGAATTGAATATTGAACTGAATTGTAAACGGTTGAACAAATTGAGAACACGTGTATGATGTTAGAAATTGACTGGTTTGATGTTATGGTACTTTACAATCGATACTATGGGGATATATGAGTTATGTACGTCGTGTGGTTGATTGCTTCGTTGTTATCTTTGTTGACTCGGGAACCAGCGTCTGGATCCACTTTATGTTCCTGAAGACTTTTGATTGACCTTGGATAACTGTGATGAGTCACTAAACTAAATACTGAATTGGATTGTGAATTGCAGAATTATTGAAGAATGAATTGAACTTCTGTGACTAAAATTTCATTGTGGGGCAACCTTGAGCACCCAAGGTATAAGTCCCGTTTGGGTTATTGTATATAGAATTACTAAGTCTGCTCACTTCCTCCCTGTAAAATTTTCGTATGATGCTTATAGACTAGCCACTGTTTACATCGATAAGATTGCTCATTTGCATGGGGTCCCAATGTCTATTGTTTTAGACATGAATCCTAAAATGTGTCTGAATTCTGACAAGCCTTCAAGAGGCAATGGGAACTAAATTGTAATTTAGTGCCGCTTTCCATCCGCAAATCAATGTATAATTAGAAAGAACTTTTTAGATTCTGGGAGAAATGCTCCAAACGTATGTATTAGATTTTCAAGGAAGTTGGAAAAATCTATCCATCATTGGCAGACTTTCCTTACGACAACAGCTTACACTCTAGTTTCGGTATGGCACCATACAAGCCTTGTATGGAGGAAAAGGTAAATCTCTGACTGATTGAGAACAGAGTGTTGCTTGATTTTGAGACTAAGCATATAACTATCAAAAGGATTGGAACCGTTGAATAAAAAGTATTCCGAATTGTTTTCAACTAAAGGTAAAATAAGTTTGGAGACCAAACTTCCTAAAGGGGGAAGACTGTGATAACCCTGGTCCGTGTTATGCTAATTAATATTGATTATGATTGTGATTATGTGTTTGATATGATTTTGAGTGCCATTTATATGAATATATGTGGTTTTGAATTTCTATCTGTTCACCGTAGGAAAATCTGTTTGATTATCTGCTTTAGAATTTAAATTGAAGGCCTTATCGGCCACAAAAACCGAAATTGCTTACGCCATTGTGATTAGCGTAATTTTTAGAGTCTACGGTGAAATTTAATTGAAAATTGATTTGGATCAGATTAATTAGATTAAACTGATGTAATGGTGCTCAATTAATTAGTGTTAATAAAGTGTGATTAAGAGAGCCTATAAATAGGCTTATATACACTTAGTTCCTCTCTTTGAACTCATTTGGATGAAATCACACCTTAGAGAGAAAGAGATAACCGAGTTTAGGGAGAGAGAGAGGGGCTAATCTTGAAGATCTTGCTAAGGAGCTCAAGCTTTGAGAGGCTAGGCTCAAGAATTTGCTATAATTTGGAAGAATTGAAGCTCATAGGTGAGTATTTGAGCAAAGATTTATGAATTAAGTTTGTAATATTATGAATTCAAGGTTTGATGGTGGTCAAGAACATAAATTGAGATGAAATTGAAGAATTGGAAGCTTTTATGTACATGCATGCAAAGAATTGCTATGAATTTGCATATTTGAGCATGAATCATGTTAAACAAGGAGAATTGGGCCCCAAATCTCTCATGCATGCATAATCTACATGAGTTTCATGATTATAAGTGTTATTTGTACTAGAATTGGAGTCAAAATTGACATGCATGTTTGATTAATAGAGATATGAAGATTATATGAAGTTTGAATGCATGGGTTTCAACCACACAAGAGAAATGTTGATTAATTTGAGAGTATGATTATGGATTTTGAATAATTGCCTCATATTGCTTACATCCTTATGATATATAATGTGTTTCCACATTTTTGAACCAAGAACGTGAGTTTTGGGCCTTTGAATGTCGAATTTGAACTTCAAAACCAGTTTTGGAAATTCTAGAATTTGGCATGTCCGCTCGAGCGGGGAAAAGACCGCTCGAGCATGGAATGTTGGTTCCTAAAACTTTTGCAGACATAGGCGTCCGCTCGAGCGGGGTAATTCATGCTCGAGCGGGGAGCCATGTAGTTTGACTCTCAGCTTGAGCGTCCGAAGTCACGCTCGCACGTGAAAATTGAGTAACTAGTACTTTTGTAGACCAAATGGGTCCACTCGAGCGGGGATCCCTGTTTCAGATATTTTGAATAGTGGTTTTATGATTTGTTATCTGTTTTCTTTCATTTCTAAGCACTCATAGGCATGCATCGAGCATTGTGAATGAGTTAAAATGATAAGAAAGGAGCCTAAGAGGAATGTATAAATTAAGAACGGATTGAATCGTTTGTGACCCATATGTGTTTGTAATGTGTAGGGTCGAGCTCAATGGCAAATCCACCGGCAGAACACTGTGAGTAATATCTTAGTAAAGATAATTTCAAGTATGTTACTTTCCGAAGGCTACTTCTGTATAAGCTTCATGGATTTGTTGATTTGAAATATGAATGAGTATTCTATATGTCTAATTTTGTATAAGGCCGTTTGCCGTTCGCCATTGATATGTTTGATATATCTAAATTGGGCCTAAGGCCGTTGGACATGAATGACTAGGCCAAAGGCCATTTGACATGAACGATTGGGCCAAAGGCCGTTTGACATGAACGATTGGGCCAAAGGCTATTTGACATGAATGATTGGGCCAAAGGCTGTTGGGCATGAATGATTGGGCCAAAAGCCGTTTGACATGAATGATTGGGCCAAAAGGCGTTGGGCATGAATGATTGGGCCAAAGGCCGTTTGACATGAACGATTGGGCCAAAGCCCGTTTGACATGAATGATTAGGCCAAAGGCCGTTGGGCATCAATGATTGGGCCAAAGGCCATTTGACATGAATGATTGCGCCAAAGGCCGTCGGATATGAACGATTGGGCCAAAGGCCGTTTGAATATGTCATTTGATATGTTTGAATACCGTGATGGGCCAAATGTCGTTTGAATGAAAAGGATCATGATCATGAATATGAAATACACATGGATATGAATATAAAGAGAATGGGCCCGAGGCCGTTTGATACGCCTGATATATTCAAATTGGGCCCGAGGCCGTTTGATATGTTTGAATTGGACCAAAGGCCGTTTTGAATAAAGAGTTGGTTGGACCAAAGGTCGTTTTGTATAGATGGACCCGAGGTCGTATTGTTTTATATAAGAATTGGACCTGAGGTCGTTTTGCATGTGGATATGATGTGTTGGACCCAAGGTTGTTTTTCTTTATTGAGATTTGTAAATCTGGTGTGAATGAGAATAGTGGTTTAAATGTGTACATTATAAGTATGATTCATTTATGAATGAACCTCATTCATTAACCTCTTTATTTTTATATTATTCACTGGGCGTTAGCTCACTCTTATTTATATGTATATAGGTGAGCAAAGGGACGTTCAACCCCAGCCTTAGTGGAATTTAAGAAAGGAACCCGAGTTTTGTGAAGTCAGCCCAGGTGCCTCACGCAAGAGGCTTTGTTTGTAATATTTTGTATTTCTTTTGCTACTTCTATTGGTCATGATAGATCATTTATGTGTATAAGCTTTTGGCATGGCTGACTATGTGTTTAATGATCCTAGGTATACAAGATGTTAACTACTGATATGTGGTGTGAGTTATTATTAAGTATATGTGAAATATTTTGACATGCCATGTAAGCATAGCTCATTGAACAAAATTTTTAAGTTTGCTTCCGTTTTGGCCCCTTCACTCTGTTGCTATATGTTTGCTTTGGTTTGAGGCCGTAGGTAATCTCATGATTACTGGTCGGTTATGACCTTAATCTATAGGGGCGGTTCAGGTCATGACAAGGCCCATGTCTTTTATTTCAAATCTAGATGCCAAGAAAGTTTTGGTTTTTATAATCATATCTGGACAATTTCCTGCTAACAATATGTCATCCACATATAAAGACAATGCTGCTAACTTGTCATCATTTTTCCAGATATAAACACAATGGTTTAATGGACTTACAACATAGTCCATTTTTAAAATGGCTTGGTGGAACTTCAAGTACCATTGTCTTGAAGATTGTTTAAGTCCATACAGAGATTTCTTCAACTTATAGACTTTATCCTCATTGCCTTGGTTCTGGAAACCATCAAGTTGCATCATATACATTTCCTCTTTTAATTCTCCATTGAGAAAAGTTGTTTTAACATCTAATTGATGCAATTCCAAATCCATCCTGGCTACTACCACTATTAGAATCCTTATTGAGGCAAATTTTACAACAGGAGAATATGTATCTATGAAGTCTATTCCAGGTTGTTGAGTGAATCCTTTGGCTACTAACCTGGCCTTGTATTTCTCCAAACTTCCATCTACTTTGAATTTCTTTCTAAGAACCCATTTGCAACCAATGTCTTTTCTTCCATTCGAGAGATCGGTTAATTCCCAAACATCATTTTTTCTTGATCGAGTCAAGTTCTTCATTCATTGCCTCAAACCATTGTGTAGCATCACTATGTGGACACCCCATTTTTGACCGTCCTCAAGACTTGGACATCATCATTTGAACACTCGATGATTATCCATGTTCATGTTCGTTTTGAGTTCTCGGAGGTCTCGGCCGCGCGCCTTGCCTCAAGATCTCTTAACTTGACTGTTTTGTGCTTGGTTGGACCAAACACTTGTTGGTTTTTGCTTTTGAGGGTAGAGGAAGGCTTGTTGGCCATCCCACACCTCACCGGCCATGGCTTGAGGCCACCGGCCTTGTTTCCTTGCCATCGGCCAAAGGTTGTGGCCGGTCGACACCTTTTGTGGTCGGTTGGCCACCTTTGTTCGGTAATTGGCCATTTTTACTGGTTGACCCCTTTCCATCTACTTTTGGCAGATATTTTGTGCCAGCTGGCACGCACAATTAACCCCCTCCATACACGTGTATGGAGGGATTTGCTTTTCTTGCTAAGCTTCTTCAACAAGCTTTGAGATTGGAATTCTATAAAGAGGGAGCTTCTCCTCCCTCCTCAAGGGTTCCAGAGGTCTGAAATTAGGGTTAGAAAAGGGTTGTATCTATCTATCTCTATATCTCCCTCTCCTTACATATTTGTGTGTGTATAAGGTTGTTTTGTTCATATTATTGCACACAAACACCTAGCATTACACCATCCTTGGTTGCTAGGCTCTAAGGAGTTGTTGTTAGGGTTCTTGAGTGGATTTAAGCTTGGAAAGGCTGCTAGAGCTCTGTTCTTGAAGTGTTCTTCAAGGGTAAGATTCTTGCTTTATATACCCCTTTCTTGCTTAGGCTTTTAGCCCTTCTTCCTTATTGTTTTAAGTTTCAACTATAACTGATAAAAGTTCTGATTTTGTGTGCTTTAGAACTTTGTTTAAAGTTGCTTTGAAATTTGGGGTTGTTTCCCCCCTCCAAGGCCTTGTTAGGCCTTGTTTTAGGCCATACCTTTTGGCCATTGTTTTGGTCTTTGCATGACCTCTCTACCACTGAAATCCAGAGGATTTTCAGTGGTGGAGAGGTGGTTTTGGTGTCCCAAATAGAAGAGGGTCATCCCCTCTCCATGTTGTCTTTAATGCTTGCACAAATGACTTGTGTTGTAGCTTGTATGCTTAGCTTGTTTTAGCTTCATTTCAGTAGGTATTAGGCTTTGTTTTGCCATGTTATACCTCTGTTTCAAGTTGGATTAGTTGGCTTTTATATGCTTCATATGCTTGCCTTGTAAGCCTCTCATTTGCCTTAACATGTGCCTAGCATTTAGACTACTATGCTCACTTGTTTTGGCCTTGCTCCTTGAAGTTTTTAGCCATGTTGTGACATGCTTAAGCTCTGATTTTGGTCTTCTTGGTCATGCTTGCATAGTTTTGTATAGCTACCATGTAATCTAGCTTGTTGGCTTCGGGTGCTCAAGTCTTTAGCATGCTCTATTTGGATCATTTCAGTGGTTTGGCACCACTTATAATGCTATTTCAGTCCATATGGTATGCTTGAATACTTGCATTTATCGTTCCTTTAATGCTTTAAAGGGTTTGTGTTTTGTGCCTCATAAACATGACATTGTGTATGCCATTGTGTCTAGGCATTTGGGATGCCATCTAAGTGGGTTTTTGGGCTCATTTTAGCATGTCATATCTCTAATTTTGGTCACTTAAGTCATGCCTTGTTTGGTTGTTTTAGGTGTAGTGTAATGCCTCTTTTATGGCCTTGTATGCCTCATGCTTTGCCCCTTTGTTTTAGCTTGTTTTGGCTTTGGTCATTGCATGTTTTAGGCTTACTTTGCCATGATTTAGGACTGTTTTGGGTCATACTTGCCATTTGCTCTTTGTTTTGTGTAGCTTTGGTTCAAGTCCCTTGCCTAGTTTTAAGCCTTAAGCCTTAATCATGCATGCTTGGCTTATTCATGTGATTTGGCATCACTCTTAGCACCATTTCAGAGCATGTAATGTTGTCACATTTGCATGCTTTTCTTTCCTTTCAAGTGTGCTTAAAAGTTCCCCCATTTATGCTTAAGTGTTGGACCATTGTACATGCATGTTTGTATGTGGTTTTGTTTTTCATTTCATAGCATTTTGGCCACTGATTTGGACCTATTAGAGAGCTGTCCATCTTGGTGTAAGTCCATCCCCGCATGTTGTTGCATGCTTGCCTTGTATGTTGTCACATACTTGTTGCATATTTGGTGAATTACATGTTGTAGCATGCTAGTTCAATTGTGCCTCGTTGTGTACTTAATCCATGACATGTTGTTACATGCTTAGGTTGTAACGTATTTGGCATGCATTCTCTCTTTTAGTTACTTAACATGTTGCCACGTGTTCATCTCACATGCTTCAACGTCCATGTAGCATCTTGTATGGTTGTCTAGGTTGCATTGCATTTGGCATGCTTGTTACCTTAACATGACCATGTTGCATACTTAGCTTGCATGCTTAGGTTGCATATCCTTGCATGCATCTCTTACCTCTTGATCAACCATGATAGAGGTTAAAGGCCTCTTATGTTTTTGTGTGCATTCCATTTGACATGGAAATTGCACACTTGACTCTTTGGCCATCATGCATTGAAATGCATGATTGATGGCCCGAGGGTCGATGACCAAACTCCCTTGAGTTCATGACATGATAGGGAGGTTGGTTGTGCAAACATTTGCCTTAAAAATGCATTACCATGCCTTGTCTGTCCTTTGCTGCTGCAAAACAGGGTTCTGCAGGAATGGATGGTCGACCGACCACATTGAGTGCCAGCCGACTACATATTTGAGGCCGAGAGCTTAATTTATGGTCGATGACCATTTTAGCATGGCCGGTGGCCTTTATTTTTGGCCGGTGACATCCCACAATGCTCAGAAGGTGGTCCAGAAGCATCCTTAGGACTTGGCACAGTTTTCAGAGGTGCAAAGCAGTATAAACAGAGGCAGCTGTGGCATGGCGATGGATTTCCGGGCGAAGCCGAGCATGCGTGCATTTGACCCTCTTCCCGAGGCTGTTTTATTGCTTTCTCAACTTAATTAATTTGTTTAATTAGTTAAGTGGTTATGTAATAATTAATTAGATTGTTAGCTAGTTAATCTGTATTATTCTTTTGGTCCCTCCGAGAGAGGGCGAATTATGTAATAAGCGTGCGTGTGTGTGATGCATGTCTCCTAACCTCCACTTCTTTCTCCCTTTTATTTAACCGCTTGCGATGGTTAGATTTAGGGCACGTTTTATTTAGCATACCTTATGCTAGCATGTTTGCATCCATTCATCCGTATTACATGCACCGGGCTCGGCGCATCATACTAACCGCATAGTATTTCAATTCCAAACTTGAATACGTGCATCGAGTCGTCGCATTTGGCATGCCATCCTTAGATTAGTCGAGCCTATTCTAGTGGCATTTTGTATGTGATGCATTAGCCATTTTAACATGGACTTGGATCATACATTGATTGCTAACATGTTCTTTGTTTTGGCTTGGAGTACACTGTGAGTGTTTATGCTTTAGCATCTTGTATGTATGTGAGTGTTAACATGAAAGCATGCTTGCCATGAGGCTAACTGCGTAGTTGATAAACTGCCTGAATGCCTGTGAGTGAAGGTTGGGTTGCTTGAGTTGGAATAATTCGTCGAAACCCGTGTTTTAGCCTACTTGGAGTAGCAAATTTCAATCCATTTTCAAAACAAATGGATATGCGATGCATTGTTCCAAATCAGGCAACCTAGTCTATACTTGTTTTGTCGCGCACATCACATAGTAATTTTAGGCTAATAACCGGAATAAGAACGCATGTGTTTTCAAAAATGAGATATCATGTTTAGTAGAGGCCGATCTTTGATCGGGTGAACGGGGGTGCTCATAGCTGACCTTCCCCAATCGTACCCGAGTTCCCGAGCCGAGGCAACTTTGGTGATGACGGACACGTAGCCTTAGGCAACGAGTCAGGGTTTCCTAAATTCCCCCAAAATAAAATATTTAGGTGGCGACTCTGTATCTGGCAAAGCAGTCCATGTTTGGCACTTCTTTCTAAAAATCTGTTCTTCAAAACGATTTGCCGGATTTGGACTCTTTGGTGATTTATCAATCTCACATTGCACATTGTGAGATCAGATTAAGAACTGTGACAATTTGAGTCCGAACTGTGGTGAGCCCAAATGAACAAAACGGGGGATTTCCTCCCGGGACGTTCGGGGACGTCTACACACTGCTACTCATTGCTTCATTATAACTAGTAAGATCATCTACTAAGTTATTAAGTTCTTCAACTTGAAAAACATAATGATCTTTCAAAAATGAAAATGGATGTCTTGCTCTCTTACTCCCACTTATCTCAAGATTTGAAGCAGGTAAAACAACGTCATGTAATTTGCATTTTCTCCCACTATTAGATGGTTGTGGAAGAATATGTTGATCGTGTGAAAAAGAAGGAAGAGAATAATCCTGAGATACTTTGGAGAGCAATTCAATTTGTTCAATAGGAGTAACAAGATCAGTAGATTTAAGAAAAATAGCATCTCTACTTTCTATAATCCACATTCGAGATGGTAAAAACAATAACCACTCTCATTTTCAACATAGCCAATAAACTTGCATTCCTAAGTTTTACTTCCCAATTTATCCCTTAAAGGTTTGGAAATAAGCACATGTGCTTTACATCCCCAAACTTTGAGATTATGAATGTTAGGTTTAGTACCATACCAGTATTCATAAGGAGTTAGAGGTTTGGCTTTTGTTTCAACTCGATTTAAAATGTGTGCAGCGGTAGACAAAGCTTCTCCCAAAAAATGAATAGGAAGATCAGCATAAGTCATCATAGACCTTGTCATTTCCATTAGAGTACGTTTCGTCTTTTGGCAATCCCATTTTGTTGTGGCGTGTATGGCATTGTAAACAAATGTTTTATACCATTGTCCTTGCAGAAAGAATCCGTAGCTTCATATTCGCCACCTCTATCGTTATTCAAGTTTTTAATGGACCGACCAAGTTGTTTTTCTACCTTTAATTATAATCCTTAAACTTTGCAATTGCCTTTGATTTGTGTTTAAGAAGGTAGATATGTCCATATCTTGAATAATCATCAGTGAAAGCAATAAAGTATTCCATGCCTCGATGAGTTTTAGTTCTTAAAGGGTCACAAATGTCTAAATGAATTACTTCAAGTAATTCCGATGATTTCCAATGTTTTAAAAATGGCTTACTAGTCATTTTTCCTTTGATACATGGTTCACATATAGCAAAATTATCATAACACACTTTAGGCAATAAACCACTTTTAAACATTCGAGACATTTTATTTTTATTAATGTGACCTAATCTGAGATGCCATAAATAAGAACTATTACTGATAGAAACAGACAAATAATCATAAATACATACTTTATTTTTATTATCAATAGGAAGAGAGTACATGTCATTCACTCTTACACCTTTCACTACTACATTCCCTTTCTTAATCAACACTGTGTTAAACCTAAAATTAATCTCAAAACCCTTTTGGGTTAACACTGGAACTGATATTAAATTTCGGCGAATGCTGGGTACATAAAGCACATCATGAAGCATAATAGAAGTTCCATTAATAGAGAACATCACTATAGGAGTTGTTGCCCATGTAGATTTTGTGTTCACCAATCTTCTTTTCATTAAACTCCACGAACATGTCTTTATTTTGCACAATATGCCTAATTGCAGCAGAATCAATCCACCATGAATTTGATGAAGGTTCAAGCACCATTGCTTCAGAAACTGTCATGGCAACAGGGTTATAATTCTTTTTCTGCTTCTTCTGAGGACAAGTGGCTTTGATATGACCTTTTTGGCCGTACTTGTAACATGGGCCAATCTAATGCTTGTGATGTTGTTGTTTTTTCCGTTCTTGTTATTTCTTCCATCCTTTCTGAAACCCCTTCTTCCATTTTCTCTTAAATGAAGTTGTCTTTTTCTTGTTAAATGGTGTGTGAGAATTATTCTATGGTTGTGACAAAGACTGTGCCATCAACAAGTTAGAAGACAAACCTTTTTTACGCCTTCGCTTCATTCTTTCTTCTTCCAACACTAAGAGTACAGGCAATGTCACCATTGAAATCTCTCGTCCGCTATGAGTTAAAGATATGACAACATGATCCCAAGATAATGGAAGACTATTAAGTATGGTAGTTACTTGCATCTTGTTCGACAAAGGGTGATCAGCGTTGGATAATTCTTTAGCAATTAATTCCATTTAATTAACATGATCACCAACACTATCATTATCACTCATATGAGTGTTATTATATTTGTCCAAGAGCAATTGAATTTGAGTGTCCGATCAAACTCCATACTTACTTTCTAGTGCTTCCATTAATTGTTTTGCAGTTTCCTGTTCTTCAAAAAGCGGAATAATGTTGTCTTTCATATTATGTAACATAGTTGCATTTGCCATTGCATCCTCTTCTATCCATTTATTTTGAAACTAATTAGAATCATCATCTGGTTTAGAAGTGGACAAAGTGTGCAATGTTTTTTCATGTGTAACAAGATAAGAAATGTGGCGTTTCCATGCTCGGAAATTATTTCCATTAAGCATCTTAATTCTTGAAGAATCCATGGCATTTTTAATAGCCATACTAAAACAAAAATGTGTTACAATAAAAAAATAAAATGTGGATATTACAAACTAAAATAACAAATAAGTCAACAACAAGTCTTAATAAAGATAAGTCGTGAAGTTGTTGAGTCACCCCCTGCAGTAAGCAAAAGATCAGTTGTCTTGCCTTGGGTAAGAAGAATGATGAAAACCCAATGGCCTATTAAACCCAATACTTTGCTTATGAGTATTGTAAAAATAGTTACTAGCCCAAGGGACACAACGGTGCTTATTAAATATTTTTCCTTTGGATGTTTTATTGGGTAACACCCTTGGACAGCCTCCTTGCCTAATTATTTCTTCCAAAAATTTAGTACAATTACCCACAGAAAAATTCTTAAAAGAATTCTGAAATTTTTGGCTTTTGAATGATTGAAAACGGCCTTGAAATGAACAAGAACGAGCCAAAAAACTGTTTAGACTAGACTGCTGTCGGTCCAAGGGCTGGGCTAAACCGGTTTGGGTCGGCTGGGGCTGAACCGGCGGGTCAAGGCGCGGGTTTGGGCTGGAACGCAAGTCAGCGCACTAGGTAGTCGGGCGCGAGTTGCGCGGGTCTGGGCTAGCACGCAGGTCTGCGCGCTGGGCGGCTGAGTTGCTAGCCTGGGCTGATGGGCTCTACCTGTGGCTCAAGGCTGCTAGGTTGTGCCTGGCTGGTTTGGGCTCCTACCAAAATTGGCCCAATTCGCTTCTTTTTAATTTTAAGGCCCAAGGGAACAGATTTTCTGGCTGTAATTTTTATTTTTGAGTCTTTCCTCTTTGTTTTGGAATTTAGCGCAATGGAAGGTATGTTCAACACAAATGTTCCAACGGAATTATTCTGATCTTCTTCTCCGACAACTAGAGTCGGAGACCACAAACTGTAAATTGAACTTTGTGGGTCAATTTTTTGCCCTTTTTCACAACGAATTTCACCATTGTGATCAAAATTTTGAGAAGAACAAGATGGTGCCAATTTGAAGATGCAATTTGAACCGAAAAATATTTTATAAAATTACTTCTAACGGTATAATTCGGCCTCACTTTTGGCAAGGTTTGGAACAATAGCACAACCAACAGTTATTTTCTTTGGATAGTTTTCTGGGAATATAACACATTGGTGATAATTAAATAAACAAACGGAATTCACCAATGCCGAAGATTGACGGTCAATAATTTTATGAATTTTTGGTAAAAAGAGTTCGGAAACTTTTCATTCTTTCGGACTATATTTCGACATCTGCGATAATGTGTAAACTTGCTCTAATACGACTTGAAAGATAAACAATTAATGGCTAAGTGATCGGTGATCCCGTGAGGGAATTTATCACACAAGATGGAATTGATAATCCGGAGACAAAATAGGGTGTGAATGTATGTCGATTTTCAATGCAAATCAGTGAACCCAACATGTCAACTATTTATAAGTATCTTGGCTACCATTGCCAAGAGTCACCACTTGTTTGGCAATGCTCACAATGCTTCAAATATGATGTGAAGCATTGTGTCTTTTAGTGTTCAAATTCAAACACCCTGTTTTTGTTTCCAAACCATTCAATTACCTTGCGGGAAGGTTTCCAGATCACCTATATCAAGATTTGATTCAGTATAGAGAAGCACACCACGTTATGGTGTGGCCACACTTAATCTTACATATATTTCATCAAAAAAAAAACAAACAAACAAACACATTGAAAATATATTTTTGAAAACAAATCGTCTAATTTTTTAAGACTAATATTAATTAAATATCTACAATGATCAAATCAATTTATTTATTTATTAATAATAATCTTCATATAATAACTCTTAAAACAAATAGTTTAAATTATTAAATTAAAACTCATGATGAATTTCATCAGCTCAATTATACTGAGACAATCCTTATTCTTTTTGTTTTCACAATGAGTATTTGGTCAAGAAAGGAGAGGGGAAAAACAAGAGTAATGTTTTTTTATTGATCTAAAAAATAATAATCAAAGTTTATTTTGATAATATTGAAGAGGAGACCGACTAATGAAGACCAACGAAATTGGAACAAATTTGATGTTGGAAAATAGGCATAATCAACAACAACAGAAATTATAAGTAAAGACCAAAATATGTTTGAGCCAATCCTCACAAGGTCAGTCAACCTTAGCGAAAACAAGATGACCAGAGCTTTGGGGTCCACCATGATGCTGCTCGCAACCTTACTTGTGCCTACATCGCATCTAGGTAAAACCGACCCTGGTTCCATGTATGGTCGGCCTCTGTCTTTATTTTAAGGGGGACTTACTAGCCGTCCCATTGAAACAAATTAATACCCACCAAGTCCTACCCTATTTCAATTTTCAATTTTACCCCTCAATGTCACACCACATGTGTGAAGCAAATAAGATATCACGAGCTCTCCCCTGTGCGCGTGACACACACGCTCCTTCTCAATTGTTCTGATTTAGAAACTATTTTGAGGCGATTTGGAAACCATTCTGAGGCGATTTGCGATTTGGAAATCAAAACAAACGAAGAGATTTTCCCTGAATCTCCCATCGTTTCCAAAGAAATCACCTCTGTTTCGATCTATATTCTGCTTCAGAACAGATTCCCAGCAAATCTTCCACCATTTCGATCTATATTCCCTGTTTAGTTCGTCTTCAACAAACATGCGAATCAAACGTGAGTCGTATTCATCTTCTGTTCTTCTTTTATAATTATAATTAAGTGATATTCAACTTCATAATAATCACATCTTCATGTTCATTTGCTATATAATAACAGATTTGCTTATTTTGCCCAATTCAGTGAGAAAAATTGCTATAAGAATGATAGATTTGCTTAATTTTCTTAATTGAGTGATAAAATTTGTTATAATGATGGATTTGATTCCTTTCTTCTTTCATAACTATAATTGAGTTATAAAATTCGACTTGAAGCTATTTTGAATGTGTATCATACAGTATTAATTTATGATTGATATTCAACTTCATAATAATCACATCTATGGCTGCAAATGAATAGAGCCGTTCATGAACAAGCTCGAGCTCAGCTCGGTAAGAGTTCGTTCGAACTCGGTTCGTTAATTTTTTTTGTCGTTCGAGCTCGAGCTCGAGCTCGTTAAATTTTTAATAAACAAGCCCAAACATCCTAAAGCTCGGCTCGTTAGCTGGCTCGTTCGCTGGCTCGTTCAATATTTATTATTTATATATTAAATAATACAAAATTATGTATAAAAAATAAGAGAAATATGCTATTTATATATTTACAAAATATAAATGTAAATAATACTTAACTATAGATAGTATATTTATATAATAGTGGTAGTAGATATTATTATTTTAGTAAAATATGGACTTTTTTTTAGTATGTTTATATATATTGTATATATAATTGTATAATCGAAGTTTTAATTGTAACTTTAGTCTCACATGCAAGTATGAATTTATAAATTTTTTGGCTCATTAAGGTTCGTGAACAGGCTCGAGCTCGAGCTCGAGTCGAGCCTAAGCCAACTCAGCTCGAGCTCGGTTCGTTAAATTTTTATTCAGCTCGAGCTCGAGCTCGTTAAAATCTTAATAAACAAGCCTAAACACACCAAAGCTCGGCTCGGCTCGGCTCGGCTCGGCTCGTTTGCAGCCCTAATCACATCTTCATGTTCATTTGCTATACAATGATAGATTTGCTTACTTTTGCTAATTTAGTGATAAAATTTGATATACAATAACAGATTTGCTTACTTTGCCCAATTCAGTGAGAAAATTTGCTATAAGAATGATAGGTTTGCTTAATTTTCCTAATTGAGTGATAAAATTTGTTATAATGATGGATTTGCTTCTCTTCTTATTTCATAACTATGGATTTGCTTCCCCTCTTCTTTCATAACTATAATTGAGTAATAAAATTTGACTTGAAGCTATTTTCAATGTGTATTATACAATAATTTATGAGTGATATTCAACTTCATAATAATCACATCTTCATGTTCATTTGCTATACAATGATGGATTTCCTTACTTTTGCTAATTTAGTGATAAAATTTCATATACAATGAAAAATTTGCTTACTTTGCCCAATTTAGTGATAAAATTTGCTATAAGAATAATAAATTTGCTTAATTTTCCTAATTGAGTGATAAAATTCGTTATAATGATAGATTTGCCTCCCTTCTTCTCTCATAACTATAATTGAGTGATACAATTCGACTTGAAGCTATTTTCAATTTGTACCATACAGTATTAATTTATGAGCGATATTCAACTTCATAATAATCACATCTTCATGTTCATTTCCTATATAATGATAGATTTGCTTACTTTTGCTAATCCAGTGATAAAATTTGCTATACAATGCCAGATTTGCTTACTTTGCCCAAATCAGTGAGAAAATTTGCTATAAGAATGATAGATTTGCTTAATTTTCCTAATTGAGTGATAAAAGTTGTTATAATGATGGATTTGTTTCCCTTCTTCTTCAACAAACATGCGAATCAAACGTGAGTCGTATTCATCTTCCATTCTTCTTTTATAACTATAATTAAGTGATATTCAACTTCATAATAATCATATCTTCATGTTCATTTGCTATGCAATAACATATTTGCTTATTTTGCCCAATTCAGTGAGAAAATTTGCTATAAGAATGATAGATTTGCTTAATTTTCTTAATTGAGTGATAAAATTTGTTATAATTATAGCGATCCCGATTTTCCCTTCATTTTTTTTAATTGTATTTCGGACTCGGTTCCGTGGATGTGTTGTTGTCTTATTCCCGTTTTCGTCTATTACTCTTTGTATATGAGTCTTAGGTCGTGTTGGGTAGGTTTAAAACAGGTTGGTTATGTTTGGAAACCAAGGGTTAGTGTCCATTAAATTTTCATAATGGTTCATTTAATGCCAACTGGTGTCTTTTCATATTTCTAACTAGTGTTCATTTAATTCTAGTTAGTGTTCATTTAATTCTAACTAGTCCTTTCATTTTCCAATTAATGGGCTTTAATAACAACCTTTCAATATCACTTGTTCATCTCCCTTTTGATTTCAAAACCCTAGAACCATCTTCTCTCTCTCCCTACACACCTTCTCTCTAGGTTTTCATCTCCCTCTAGTGTAAATCTATACTAAGTCCTTTGTAAGAAAGGTAGAGTGGGTTGAGGGCTTCATTTTAATCTGAAAGTTTGGCAATTTGGAGCACTTTGGTTTTTGGCCTTCATCTTCTTCATTTGGTCTCTCCATGTGAGGTAGGGATTCTCCTTGTTTCTTTTCAATACTCTATCTATAGATAGACATGTGGTAGTTTTTGTATTGCATGAAAATTATATCATGTTGGATTTGTTGAAAATCATGAGGTTGAACCTTGGGTTGGTTGTTGAATTTGGGTTTATTACCATTAGTTGTGGTTTAGGCTAATTGGAGTGTTAATTAGCATGTTGTTGTTGAATGGAGAGGAAACCCTAATTTTTATTTGATTTAATAAATTAATAGAGGGGTTTTGATCTTTAGGCAAATACTTATGTATTTTGGGTCTTCAATGAGGTCATTGTTGTTTGTTATAGATGAATGATTCTTTTTGATCAATATTGAGAAAGAGGGAGTAAAACCCTAATTTAATGATTATGACTTAATTTGCATAATTAATTTGGAATGGCTTTGAAAAGAATGTAGTGGATTAAAATGGGTTATGGTTTTATTATCCATGGAATTGATTTTGTAAAATAGAGAAAATGGAATTTGTTTTGTGAAATGGAAAAGATACTTTTGAATGAAGTATGAAAATTGGATTGTTGTAATTTGAGTGTTGAACACACATGTGGAGGTTGTATCTTTAACTACCATGTTAATGTTGTTGTTGGGTTTGTAATCTCATGATAATTGAGTCTTTTAATAGATGTACTAAATACCTGCATCTAGAGGTTTTGTCCTTGGTCATCGGTGAAGGATGATGTGGTTGTGTTGAATTGTCGTGTATGCATTATACCTATGTGTTCATCTACTTTAACACATTGTTGGTATCTTGTTAGTTTATGTGTATGTAGTACACATGTTGATTATGTCTTGTTGTATTGTGGCTATTGGTGTTATACCCTGCGCTGAGAATCAGAGGTACCGTTACCTTCCAGCTAGCGCCTGGAGAACTGACTGCGCTGATAATCGAAGGCACCATACCCTTCCAGCTAGCGCCTGGTAAACTGGTAGTTTGTTGTGAGAAGTGTATCTTTGGCTTACTACGCACATAGCTAGTAGAGCAAAGTTTTGTTGTTATTGTTTCAGTGTATCTGGAAACATTGTGGATTGTGTTGGTTACAGTTTTGGAGGGCCGAGTTGCCTCATTGGTTTATCTTATGCATGTAGTTGAGTTGTTGTCTTCCTTTTATAAAGGTATGCATGTATAGTTATGATAGAATTGGGATTCAACCGAAATGACCTTTTGTCTTTTGGAAGTGTGAAGAAAATTGAACATTTTAGAAATATGTTTTGAAAAGGCACATCTGTTGCCTGTGTGGAAAATGGAAGAGAGTAATGGGCTTAATGAATTTATGTCCTAAGTAATTATTAATGTTATGAAAGAATAGGAATGGGGGTTAATGAAAGGAAAAGAAAGATAAATCGCTTATAGCGTTGAATGTAATGGTTGTTTTCGAGAAAAGTTCACACATATATATATTTTGTATAAACTGTCACATTACTATTCTAGTACGAGAATGAGTGTTCATGATCATAGCTATCTGTAAGTTGTTATTGTTGAGGATCATGTTGAGATCCCTATTGGACTATATGTTCATCCCACGTTGTTAAATCTTTTTCAGGTGTTTAGCAGGATGTGTTACAAGATTTGGACCTTCTTATTTGTTGGCCACGGGGCCTCTTTGTTGTTGGCGGAATGCCATATGTGTAAAAGGGTTACACCCTTCATTTGCTTATTTAATGTTGTAAACCTGAGGGCAATTTATTTAGAATGCTCATGTTGTATTTAATTTCCATTCGAATGAGAGAACTGTTGTTCATTCCTTCTAGTTGAACATTTGAGTTTATTTCCGCATGTTATCTCTGAAATTGAATTATGTTAATGAACTTGGTAATGACTTCGAGTAATAAAAAGTGGGGCATGACAACTTGGTATCAGAGCTACCGGGTTTGAATACCTTGAGCTCGTGGGAAGTGATTTTTGTCACAGTGGGTTTACTACGTGTAGTGAGAACGTTGCATATAGTTAACATGAAAGTTAGGCCTTATGTGTTGCATTTATGTGAGCATGGGATTCAGTCTCTGGGATAGTATTCATAGCCAGTGAACTTGCTTTGAGGTCCTTTTGGAAACACGCCTGATCAACGTGGTTTCTGATAGGAATTCCTTGAGAGTTCCGGGATGAGTGGCTATCTTTGTGGACTTGATTCGATTATGTGTTTACATGTTTAGATGTTTATATGCAGTAGAGATGTAAATTTTGAGACTAAGTGTGTCTTGTGACCTATTGGTGGTAGAGTGTGCCTCGAAGAAGGCTATTGTGTTTTGCACTAAGTGTGTTTTGCTTTTGTGCTTTATAGGATGTCTACACGAGGAAGTAGAGGACGGTTGAGTAGTAGGAGTGTCGGTAGGGGCACAGCAGTTCCTTTAGCACCCGCCGTTGCAGCATCGGCTGTCGGCGAGGATGTCGCATGTGAGATTGCGAGAGCAGTGCAAGATGCCCTAGTTCGCACTGAGGGCGGCAGCGGGCATGCTCTCAAACTTACTAAGGAGTTTTTCCGCTCCGGCCCACCTGAGTTTGTGGAGGAGGCTAAACCGTTGGAGGCAGAGAGTTGGTTGGAGCAGATTACCAAGACTCTTGATATGCTCAGAGTCAAAGAGGAGGAGTTGAGGGTTTCTTTGGCGACCTTTCAATTGAAGGGCGATGCGAGTTATTGGTGGAAGTATGCTAAGAATACTGTAGGAGGCACGTGGGTTGCTTTTACCGAGGCCTTTTGGGCCAAGTATTTCCCTCCTTCTGCTCGGGAAAGGTTGAGGGATCAGTTTTTGGAGTTGCATCAGGATGATACTCCTGTGGCACAGTTTGAGATGCGGTTTACTAGTTTGTCGAGGTTTGCTCCAGAGTTGGTGGCAACAGAGGAGCGTCGTTGTTACGAGTTTGAAAAACGATTGTGTTTTAATGTTCGGGAGAAGGTAGCTGGATCCTTTTGGAAGGATTATTACAACTTAGTCGAGGCAGCGGCCCATGTGGAGGCCATGGTGGTGAGTGATGATGGGGTTAAGGAAGAGACCATCTCGGTAAGTCCTACGGTTCCTAAGTGTTCTAGGCTCAGTAAGGGGTGGAGGCGGAAACATGCTCAGTCAGGGGCTAATTCCTTTTCTCCGCCGGGGGTTTCGGACTCTTCTGTTGAGAGGTCCGGGGAGGTTCAGGTTTCAGACCAGTCTCAGAGTAGGGGGTCTGGTGGTTGTTTTGTTTGTGGTCAGCTGGGCCATGGTAGGCGTTTTTGCCCTTTGCGTGTGAATTCTGCAAGTGTTTCAAAACCTAGTCAGACTCAGTCGTACCCGTCCAGTCGAGGACGCTATCGGTACCAGAAACGGGCAGGCCAGGCTTCGAGAGCCTCGCGAGGGGCGACTTATTAGTTAGCCCTATAGTGTTACCCTGGAGAGGGACTTTTTGTAATGTTGGCCGGTGGTGTATCATGTTTATTGATTTTGTTGTTGACCGATGTACTGTTGGATGCTGAGGCACCATGTTTATGTATCGCATATGTATGCATAGTATTGTTTGTTTAATCCTCATGTATTGGGGAGTATATATGGAATTTTGAACCCTCTATTTTATGTATTGAGAAGTTGTTAATAGGATCAATGATCCTAGTGTTGTTGCTTGCTTGGTACTGTATATTGAGATAGTCTGGTGACGGCCTGTGGGCCTTGTTCACTTTTTGAGATTATTTGTTGAGAACGGGAATCCGTGGGTGGATGTGATTGATGTGATGGTTTCGAGAGTTGAGTGGTGTTGGCAAGGTTATGTGAGATTTATATCTCGGGTTAGCGGAAATGGTACCTAAATGTTGGTTCATGTTTTGGGCTTTGCTAGTTAATGAGTCCGTGGTGACCCCATCAGTTGTATAGGGGTAGTGTTCGTATGGTGATTGGTTATCAATTGTGGGGTTGGTGGTTTAAGTGGCACATCAGTGTGTGGATTACTGAGTGTGGAGTTTTTTTTTTTGAGTTGATTAGTCAGCTCGTTAGTATCGGGTTTTGGGTTGACATTGGTCACCTTGAGGTTAGTCTCGTTTGTTGTAGACTTTGGGTGTTGATTAGGGAAAACTGAAACTAATCATCCGGGTTGTGTCATTGAATATGACGGTTATAATAATACAGCAAATATGTGTATTGAATGATCATTGTAAATGATTGGATTTTTTTTTTACTTTATATATGTATATTGTTTGGGAGGAGATAGGGGATAGACTCCGATGATACAGCACCAAAATGTGTATCTATTGAAAGATTGATATAGCTCATATGCTTATCTATTGTGAAGTGAAAAATGTTTTATATGAGTTACTATCTCATTTAATTGTTTGGCTAGGTTCTGAGCTAGGTGTATGTTATTAAATTGGTTAAGTAAAAGTAGGCAGGATGAAATTGCAAAATCATGAATTTCTTATGCTTTATGTGTTGATAGTACTGTTAATATTTCTATTAACTATCGTTATAGAAATGTTATGTTCTGTGTTGGTTGTGGCATCACTGTGTGCGTGATGGTTGTTGATAGTGTTATTTTGGAAAGAAATGGAAAACAAAACTTTTTCCTAGTGTTTGGGCCATCTAAAGGCGTTGTTGAGAAATTGATTTAATTCAAGGGTTTTGAGGAATTCCAAAGGAATCTTTTGGCAAAAAAACTGTGGATGATTATGTGTTTAGGATAACACCGTATTTGTGAAAAATATTTACAAAACTTTTGAGTTTCGCATGGAAAATGAAAGATTTATTTTGGAATGTTAAAAAAAAAAAATTGACTATCTTTGAGAAATGTCTCTTGAACAAGAAAATGTTTTCTTATTATTTTCTCAGAAGATTTGCTTTGGTTGCATTTTGGGAGTTATGTTGTTGAATAGTGGCTTAGCTTGAAGCGCTAGACGGTTGTTCGCGATTTGTTTCGGGAAAGGTTTGGTTTTGTTGTGGCTTTTGTGCCTATAGTGTTGTCATTGAGAAAGTGTTTCCTTGGTTAGTCTCTTCCTTGGCAAGAGTGAATCGAAGGTTTGTAGTGAGAGTAGTTTCTTCCTTTGGGACTCGGGTGCTGAGTGCTTTGTTATCTGTTGGCCTTATGTTTAGGCGTTTCCTTAATTTCGGGGACGAAATTCTTTAAGGAGGGGAGATTATAGCGATCCCGGTTTTCCCTTCATTTTTTTTAATTGTATTCCGGACTCGGTTCCGTGGATGTGTTGTTGTCTTATTCCCGTTGTCGTCCATTACTCTTTGTATATGAGTCTTGGGTCGTGTTGGGTAGATTGTTAGATAATGTCTCAATGGGACCACATAATTAAATGTGGTGTTATCATTTATAAGAAGCCTACAATTTAAGTGATTCAATTTAGTTAATAGGCTTAAGGGTATATGTGTTATGGACCTAATGTGTAGATACTAGTTGTTTAATTTCTATTTATTGGTTTTCAAAACTGAAAGGTTGTGGAAGTTCAAAAGGAATGAAAACCAACTTTAACCAATATGTTTTAATTTCTATTTCTGCCCCTCATAGAAATAGAAATTATACAACTAGTATCTACACATTAGGTCCATAACACATATACCCTTAAGCCTATTAACTAAATTGAATCACTTAAATTGTAGGCTTCTTATAAATGATAACACCACATTTAATTATGTGGTCCCATTGAGACATTATCTAACAATCTCCCACTGGACCACATATGTATCCTGAAAAATGTGCTTAACTTTAGTGAGCTCAGAAATTTGTTATCATAACTTGAGGGTATCCAAACAATCTTGTCCATTAACTATATTAATATAGGATCAAAGCGGTCTTCGTTACATCAATCGTAACTCGACCCACCAATGGTCACGTATACTAATACAGCTAAATGACATAGATCAATCATGGATGCGTAGCATGGAAATTACATGTGATGTGATCCATACATGCCTATTTCCAACTGGTCCTACTTAACTTTATTGAGATCAATACTTCACAATACGTAACAGAGCGTAATAAACTGAATATTTCATTTCTGCAGAAATTAATCTAATTACATAGATAAAACTCAAGGCTGACATAAAGCAGTAATATAAATACAAACTCCCACTAAACCAGAATGTTCTCAAATAGAACAACACCCATCTGAGCAGTGTGCTCATGAAAGACCTTGGGTGGTAGTCCCTTCGTAAGTGGATCCGCTATCATGGAGTTTGTCCCAATGTGCTCTATGGAAATCTGTCCGCTCTGCACTCTTTCTTTTACAACTAGGAACTTGATATCAATATGCTTTGATTTTGTCGAGCTCCTGTTGTTATTGGAATATAAAACTGCAGAGACTTATTGTCACAATATAACTTAAGTGGCCTTTCAGTGCCTTCCAAAATACGCAACCCAGTGACAAAATTTCGCAGCCATATCCCTTGGTTTGATGCCTCATAACATGCTACAAATTCTGCGGCCATGGTGGATGAAGCTATGAGCGTCTGCTTTGCAGACCTCCAAGAAATTGCTCCGCCAGCTAACAGATAAATATAGCCTGATGTGGATTTCCTACTGTCTTGGCATCCAGCAAAATCGGAGTCGGAATATCCAATGACCTCTAACTTATCCGATCTCCTATATGTGAGCATATATTCCTTTGTTCTCTGTAAATATCGCATAACACGCTTGACTGCTTTCCAATGATCCATGCCAGGATTACTTAAATATCTGCCTAACACGCCAACTATAAACGCAATATCCGGACGCGTACATACTTGAGCATACATTAGACTCCCTACAGCCGAGGCATAAGGAATCTTCTGCATTTCTTGAATTTCAAGACTGTTCTTCGGGCATTGGCTGAGACTAAACTTGTCTCCCTTAGCAACCGGGGTTTCACCTAATTTACAATTTTGCATGCCAAATCTATTGAGTACTTTTTCGATATAGCTCCTTTGTGATAATCCCAGAATACCCCGAGAACGATCTCGGTGTATTTCGATTCCTAATACAAAGGAAGCATCACCAAGATCTTTCATTTCAAAATTCTTAGATAGAAATCTCTTGGTGTCATGCAATAAGTTTATATCGTTTGTGGCAAGCAATATGTCGTCAACATATAAAACCAAAAATATGTGTTTACTCCCACTGAACTTGTGATACACACATTCATCAACAACATTAGTTTCAAAACCATACGAAGTGAGAACTTGATGAAATTTGAAGTACCACTGACGAGAAGCTTGTTTGAGTCCATAGATGGATTTAGTCAATTTGCAAACCATATTCTTTGGGTCTCCTGACACAGTTTTCTGGCTGCACCATATAAATTGTTTCTTTAATGTCACCATTAAGAAAAGCTGTTTTGACATCCATCTGATGCAACTCAAGATCAAAATATGCAACAAGCGCCATAATTGTCCTAAAAGAATCTTTCGAAGAAACTGGAGAGAAAGTTTCTTTAAAGTCAATTCCTTCTTTTTGAGTAAAGCCTTTGCTACAAGACGTGCCTTATACCTCTCCACATTACCATTTGAATCCCTTTTGGTTTTAAATATCCATTTACAACCTACGGGCTTCGCACCAACTGGTAATGAGACAAGTTCTCAAACTTTATTGTCTTGCATAGACTTATATTCTTCATTCATGGCTTCTATCCACTTATGAGAGTTGGAACTTTCCATGGCTTGACGAAAGTTGATTGGATCATCTTTCGACATTCCATTTTCTACCTCATGTTCCTGGAGATATACAATATAATCATCTGAAAGTGCAAATCTCCTTCTCTTGTGGATCGCCTTAATGGCACAGATTCTTGAGGTTGAGGTTGTAGAGTTTGTTCCTCAGGAACAATTACCTCATCTTGAATGGGGGTTTGAACTATATTATATTGAACAACATTGTCTGGTTGAGGATCCGAAATTACTTCTCGAGCAATGACAGGTATAGGAACCTGTGATTGGTCAAAAGTAGTAGTAGGAAGTGGGATTACTCCTGCTTCCTCCTCAAAGACAGTGTCTCTAACTGGATTTCTCCCCCAAACTCAACATCCTCAAAAAATGTTGCAATTCCCGTCTCAAATATTGACCTATTTGTGGGATCATAAAACTTGTAACCCCGTGATCGTTCGGCATAGCCAATAAAGTAGCTGCTAATGGTTTTAGAGTCCAATTTTCGTTCATGAGGTTTATAAGGCCTCGCCTCAGCAGGACACCCCCACACATGCAAATGTTTTAGACTAGGCTTTCGCCCAACCCAAAGCTCATAAGGTGTTTTTACAACTGCTTTAGTTGGCACCCGATTTAAGATATAAGTTGCTGTCTTTAGAGCCTCACCCCAGAGGGACTCTGGTAAAGTAGAATGACTGATCATACTTCTTACCATATCCTTAAGAGTCCGGTTTCGTCTCTCAGATACACCATTCATGCTAGGTGATCCTGGCATGGTGTATTGTGGGACGATTCCACATTCCTCCAGGTATTTTGCAAATGGTCCTGGACGTTGTTCACCTGATCCATCATATCTGCCATAGTATTCACCACCACGGTCAGACCTGACACTTTTAATCCGTTTGTTGAGTTGTAACTCAACTTCGGCCTTAAATTTTTTGAATACGTCCAAAGACTGTGATTTCTCATGGATAAGAAATAGAAACCCATATCTGGAATAGTCGTCTATGAATGTGATAAAATATTGTTGACCATTCCAAGACGCCATAGGGAATGGGCCACAAATGTCCGTATGAATTAATTCTAAGACATCTGTAGTCCTATGGGCACCATATTTCTTTATTTTGGTCTGTTTTCCCTTGATACACTCAACACAGACATCAAAATCTGAAAAATCAAGAGAGTCCAAAATTCCATCAGACACAAGGCGCTCAACTCTAGATTTAGAGATGTGACCTAGGCGTTTGTGCCATAATGAGGCTGAATTTTCCTTAGTTAATTTACGCTTTGTACCTCGTGATTCCACGTGCAAGGTTGCATTGTAAGATGCAATAGTTTCGAGCAAATATAGATTATCAAACACATTAAGTAAACCAGTACCAACAACATTGGAATTAATAGACATACTAAACTTCATATTTCCAAAAGACCGATAATATCCCAATTTGTCCAATACAGAAACAGAAATTAAATTCCGTCTAAAGGACGGTACAACAAAAGTGTCTAATAAATCCAAATAATAACCAGTTTGCAGTAATAATCTAAAGTGCGCTATTGCCTGCACTTCTATTGACTTGCCATCACGCACAAAGATGTATCTTTCAGCATCAGTTGGCTTTCGGTAGTTCAGGCAACCCTGCATAGAAACACATATGTGAGTAGTAGCACCAGAATCTACCCACCAAGTGTTTCTTGGTACTAAAGCTAAATTTATTTCAGAACAGACCAAAACATGAAATGTACCTTTCTTTACACGCCAGGCGACGTATTTGGCACAATCCTTCTTTCTGTGTCCGGGCTTGCCACAAAAGAAACAACCATCCTGCACTTTCTGTTTCTTTGGTTCCGGACCCTGAGGAATAGCAACTTCCTTTCCCTTATGCTTTCTTTTGCCCGTATGCTTGGAGGTGCTTGCCAGATGAGCACTTTCAGTCCTTTCTTGCTTCAGTCTCTCTTCCTCTTGCACACAAAATGAAATGAGCTCATTGAGAGTCCATTTCTCCTTCTGGCAGTTATAACTGACCTTAAATTGGTTAAATTGTGCAGGAAGAGAGATGAGAACTAAATGCACGAGCAAATCATCAGATAGGTCGAGCTTTAGTGCCTTAAGTTTTGAAGCAAGATGAGACATTTCCATGATGTACTCGTGAACATTACCCTTGCCTTTATACTTTATTGAAATCAAGCTTGCTAAAAGCGTGCTTGTTTCAGCCTTATCGTTTTTAGCAAAACGCTTTTGAATTTCTGAAAGAAATTCACCGGCAACGGTAACATCCTCTGTTATTGCACCCCGAAAGACTTCTGGAATCCCACGCTTCATGATCATAAGACTTAGCCTGTTAGAACGATCCCACTTTTCAAAGTATACAATTTCCTCAGGAGTACTTTGTGCAGTGAGAGCATTCGGTTTTGGCATCCTTAATGCCAAGTCTATGTCCATGCAGCCGAGAACAATCAATATGTTCTCTTTCCAGTCCTTAAAGTTTGTTCCATTTAACATGGGAACATTGTTCATGTTGGCAGAGATTGAAGTAGTCGACATTAAAGCTGAATAGAAAAGAAAATAAAAGGAATAAACAATTATGCTCACATTAAGTTACCAAACAGATAATCTCTAAATAAATTAATTTAATGACAACATCTCAAGATACCTAGCACAACATTAATACCAAGCCTTTGGGTAGTGATATTAACTGTAAGTGGTATTCTTGTTGTAATGATCAAACATTGACAATAAGTTATGTCAAATAACAAATCTATCTTTTGATGGATTTATTATTCACATTAGGTTTTCTTGACAATTGGCACATGTTTATCACCACAAAATGATTTTGCTGGATGCCAAGACAGTAGGAAATCCACATCAGGCTATATTTATCTGTTAGCTGGCGGAGCAATTTCTTGGAGGTCTGCAAAGCAGACGCTCATAGCTTCATCCACCATGGCCGCAGAATTTGTAGCATGTTATGAGGCATCAAACCAAGGGATATGGCTGCGAAATTTTGTCACTGGGTTGCGTATTTTGGAAGGCACTGAAAGACCACTTAAGTTATATTGTGACAATAAGTCTGCAGTTTTATATTCCAATAACAACAGGAGCTCGACAAAATCAAAGCATATTGATATCCCACTTCCTACTACTACTTTTGACCAATCACAGGTTCCTATACCTGTCATTGCTCGAGAAGTAATTTCGGATCCTCAACCAGACAATGTTGTTCAAGATAATATAGTTCAAAACCCCATTCAAGATGAGGTAATTGTTCCTGAGGAACAAACTCTACAACCTCAACCTCAAGAATCTGTGCCATTAAGGCGATCCACAAGAGAAAGGAGATTTGCACTTTCAGATGATTATATTGTATATCTCCAGGAACATGAGGTAGAAAATGGATGTCTCAATGGGACCACATAATTAAATATGGTGTTATCATTTATAAGAAGCCTACAATTTAAGTGATTCAATTTAGTTAATAGGCTTAAGGGTATATGTGTTATGGACCTAATGTGTAGATACTAGTTGTATAATTTCTATTTCTATGAGGGGCAGAAATAGAAATTAAAACATATTGGTTAAAGTTGGTTTTCATTCCTTTTGAACTTCCATAACCTTTCAGTTTTGAAAACCAATAAATAGAAATTAAAACCAATAATGGTTAAAGTTGGTTTTCATTCCTTTTGAACTTCCACAACCTTTCAGTTTTGAAAACCAATTACAACCTTTAAAAGGTTATGGTCCCTATTCCTTCCCAAGTGGAAAAAGAACACTGCCATTTTTCTAAATCCTCTCAAGGAGAAACATAAGGCACCAAAGGGGAAAGGATTAGAAGGCAATAACATAATCAATAACACAGAGTTTATTGATAATCACGCTTCCGTTTAACCGTTCATCAATGGATTCAGGTATGTCATTTTGTCTTGATTTCTTGATAATACACATGGTAAATGATCCGAAGTGTAAGGTTTATATTCTGAAATTTATGTTTACAATATTAAAACAGGTTGGTTGTGTTTGGAAACCAAGGGTTAGTGTCCATTAAATTTTCATAATGGTTCATTTAATGCCAACTGGTGTCTTTTCATATTTCTAACTAGTGTTCATTTAATTCTAGTTAGTGTTCATTTAATTCTAACTAGTCCTTTCATTTTCCAATTAATGGGCTTTAATAACAACCTTTCAATATCACTTGTTCATCTCCCTTTTGATTTCAAAACCCTAGAACCATCTTCTCTCTCTCCCTACACACCTGCTCTCTAGGTTTTCATCTCCCTCTAGTGTAAATCTATACTAAGTCCTTTGTAAGAAAGGTAGAGTGGGTTGAGGGCTTCATTTTAATCTGAAAGTTTGGCGATTTGGAGCACTTTGGTTTTTGGCCTTCATCTTCTTCATTTGGTCTCTCCATTTGAGGTAGGGATTCTCCATTGTTTCTTTTCAATACTCCATCTATAGATAGACATGTGGTAGTTTTTGTATTGCATGAAAATTATATCATGTTGATTTGTTGAAAATCATGAGGTTGAACCTTGGGTTGGTTGTTGAATTTGGGTTTATTATCATTAGTTGTGGTTTAGGCTAATTGGAGTGTTAATTAGCATGTTGTTGTTGAATGGAGAGGAAACCCTAATTTTTATTTGATTTAATAAATTAATAGAGGGGTTTTGATCTTTGGGCAAATACTTATGTATTTTGGGTCTTAAATAAGGTCATTGTTGTTTGTTATAAATGAATGATTCTTTTTATCAATATTGAGAAAGAGGGAGGAAAACCCTAATTTAATGATTATGACTTAATTTGCATAATTAATTTGGAATGGCTTTGAAAAGAATGTAGTGGATTAAAATGGGTTATGGTTTTATTATCCATGGAATTGATTTTGTAAAATAGAGAAAATGGAATTTGTTTTGTGAAATGGAAAAGATACTTTTGAATGAAGTATGAGAATTGGATTGTTGTAATTTGAGTATTGAACACACATATGTGGAGGTTGTATCTTTAACTACCATGTTAATGTTGTTGTTAGGTTTGTAATCTCATGATAATTGAGTCTTTTAATAGATGTACTAAATACCTGCATCTAGAGGTTTTGTCCTTGGTCATCGGTGAAGGATGACGTGGTTGTGTTGAATTGTCGTGTATGCATTATACCTATGTGTTCATCTACTTTAACACATTGTTGGTATCTTGTTAGTTTATGTGTATGTAGTACACATGTTGATTATGCTTGTTGTATTGTGGCTATTGGTGTTATACCCTGCGCTGAGAATCAGAGGTACCGTTACCTTCCAGCTAGCGCCTGGAGAACTGACTGCGCTGATAATCGAAGGCACCATACCTTTCCAGCTAGCGCCTGGTAAACTGGTAGTTTGTTGTGAGAAGTGTATCTTTGGCTTACTACGCACATAGCTAGTAGAGCAAAGTTTTGTTGTTATTGTTTCAGTGTATCTGGAAACATTGTGGATTGTGTTCGTTACAGTTTTGGAGGGCCGAGTTGCCTCATTGGTTTATCTTATGCATGTAGTTGAGTTGTTATCTTCCTTTTATAAAGGTATGCATGTATAGTTATGATAGAATTGGGATTGAACCGAAATGACCTTTTGTCTTTTGGAAGTGTGAAGAAAATTGAACATTTTAGAAATATGTTTTGAAAAGGCACATCTGTTGCCTGTGTGGAAAATGGAAGAGAGTAATGGGCTTAATGAATTTATGTCCTAAGTAATTATTAATGTTATGAAAGAATAGGAATGGGGGTTAATGAAAGGAAAAGAAAGATAAATCGCTTATAGCGTTGAATGTAATGTTGTTTTCGAGAAAAGTTCATACATATATATATTTTGTATAAACTGTCACATTACTATTCTAGTACGAGAATGAGTGTTCAAGATCATAGCTATCTGTAAGTTGCTATTGTTGAGGATCATGTTAAGATCCCTATTGGACTATATGTTCATCCCATGTTGTTGAATCTTTTTCAGGTGTTTAGCAGGATGTGTTACAAGATTTGGACCTTCTTATTTGTTGGCCACGGGGCCTCTTTGTTGTTGGCGGAATGCCATATGTGTAAAAGGGTTACACCCTTCATTTGCTTATTTAATGTTGTAAGCCTGAGGGCAATTTATTTAGAATGCTCATGTTGTATTTAATTTCCATTCGAATGAGAGAACTGTTGTTCATTCCTTCTAGTTGAACATTTGAGTTTATTTCCGCATGTTATCTCTGAAATTGAATTATGTTAATGAACTTGGTAATGACTTCGAGTAATAAAAAGTGGGGTGACAATAATGATGTATTTGATTCCCTTCTTCTTTCATAACTATAATTAAGTAATAAAATTCAACTTGAAACTATGTTCAATGTGTATCATACAGTATTAATTTATTAGTGATATTCAACTTCATAATAATCATATCTTCATGTTCATTTGCCATACAATGATGGATTTGTTTACTTTTGCTAATTCAGTGATAAAACTTGCTATACAATGATAGATTTGCTTATTTTGCCTAATTCAGTGATAAAATTTGCAATAAGAATGATAGATTTGCTTAATTTTCCTAATTGAGTGATAACATTTGCTATACAATGACGAATTTCCTTAGTTTGCCTAATTCAGTGATAAAAATTGTTATAACAATGATAGATTTGCTTAATTTGCCTAATTAAGAGAGAGTTATCAACGGCCCACAATAAGAATACACTTCGTAAGTTGATCAATAACAAAACACTCCTATAAAAAAAAATGCAACGAAACCAAATTATAATATTTTGTTTTCAAAATGTTTTTGCAGGCTTGATTGTGGAATCATTGTTTGCTATATCATGAGGCAATATGTTTCCAGCAACAACATAATGTCTACTTTTTTCAAAGAAGAATGCAATCAATTGAGAGCCGATATATTAACTATCTTCTTGACTGACCAACAAACTGCTCAACAATAAATAGTTGACGAAAACATTGATGACTTGCCTCCGCAATAATCAACAGATCTGGAAGAAAAGAAAACATTTTGCTTGTTTGTTTGTTATAGTATAATAAAAAGGAAACATTGATTCATTTAGTTGTTAAAATGTGAATACTTCATACATTTGACTTGTTTGGTTGTTACAGTTTTATCTATATTTTGATCATTTTGGTTCGTACTTTACTTCAATGAATATTATAATGCTTGGTTGTTACAATGTTAAAATTACAGACAATACACTAAATGAAAATTCAGTCTTTTTTAGCTATATTTTTACCAGATCTGGCTTTGATATCAGTCTTACTTTATGCTTAATAACAAGTTTGGATCCCTTCATTTACTAACATGACATTTTTTTTTACACTGATAAATTTATCACTGTTCAAACTAACAAAAATCAGCAACTCTCTCTCTCTCTCTCTCTCTCTCTCTCTCTCTCTCTCTCTCTCTCTTCCTAATTCAAGTAAACAAAACAATATAAAAAATAATAAACAATTTATCTAAATTGAAAATTAAAACACAAACACTATTACATTGTCCAATTTGAGAATTAAAACACTGTTGCAATTTGTAGATATTTTCAAGTTTGGGAATGAATGCAAGAACATGTCATTTTGGGTATATGGAGTGGAGATAAATTTCTAATAGTAAATCCAAAAAAACAAACCGTACATACATTTTAACATTTAACTCCAAGAACCAGTTATTTATGAAGAAATATGATCTTATTTAAGACCTGATGATAAACTGTTGCATCTAAAGCATTTCTTAGACTGAAATTTTGAACAATTTAATCTGAAAATGAATTAGAAACTCGAAATATTTTGCTTCAAGGATTCCACTGATAGTTAATTGCATAGTGGCAGTGATATAGCGCAGATTAAGAAACTTAGTCCCAAACTACCTACAATTGATTTTTCTTGAGTTTAAGCCACTGATAAATTTATCACTGTAAAAAAGAACATTTGGTTGGATACGACAGTGATAAATTTATCAACCACTGACATAAATATAATAAACCATCAACTCTTTCCATACAGTCAGTTATAAATTTATCATTCTTAAAAGTAACAAAATTCAGCAACCCCATTAATGCTTGATTGTTTCCTTCAGACAATGGTAAATTTATCACTCTTAAAAAAACATAATCCACCAACTCATTCAAACCAACCAGGGATAAATTTACCACTGTATAAAGCACCAAAAACATCAACTACATTTAACCAAAATCAAAGAATATAAATCTGTGAAACTTAATCTTGTAAAAATATCAACAAAAAATATAATTTCCGTTCATAAAATTCCTCAATCATCCAATACAACTACCGAAATGATGTATCTTTCAAAAAATACTCAAAAATTCAATGCAAGTAACACCTCTCAACTCTCAACAAAAGTAATTCAATTAAAATCAATACAACTTAAGCAAGCTTCTTTACATGTCTTTCGATTATGAGTTCCCATCTTTCCACACCTACTGCACCTAATTCTCTTGATCCGCCCTTCGAAGGTATTCTCTCTGTTCTTGGACGTCTAACTGGTTTCTTACAAAGAGGAGGTAAAATAACGTCATCATCAAGAACTACATTTGGCTTCCACATACTAGGAACTAGATAGATAGAATGTAAATAAGAATCACAATAACTACGAACATGGTAGTAATCATCAAGAAAACAATTCAGATCCTTCTCACTCCTCTTTATAGCATAAAAACCATGTTTGCAAGGAAAAGAATCAATTTCCAACAATCGACAAGAACAAGACTGTTTCCCAATATCAACCATAACTGAATGATCCAATTGGATTTCATGAATATCATCGCTACATTTCTTAACTATCCATGCCTTTGTATCATTAAAAGCTTCTTCCAACTTTTTCTCTGCAAAAGGATAAACAATACGATTCCACTTATTTCCAACTTCTCACCTTTTTGAAAATTGCTCCATTAGTTTCACCCGTATAGCATCAACAAGATTAGTTGAAAACAAATGGCACTTATCCCTAATCCATGAATTAAAAGATTCTGCAGCATTTGTACACATTTCACCATACCTCTTGCCTTGAAAATAAGCGTTACACCAACACTCATTACGCGAATCCTCAAAAAACTTCTGAACATTACGACCACAACGACCTTTAAATTCTTCAAATAGCTCATTAAACAACTCAATAGTAGGAGCATATGCACATCTACTAAAAGGAGTGAGCAAATACTCTTTAGATTCGCGACTCTTCACTGACAAATAAGTCTTCAAGTTTGTTTTCAAATGCATTGGACAAAAAGAATGAGAAGAAAACGAAAAAATCTTAGCTAAAGCTTTCAGCAAACCTCCATGTTGATCAGTAACAAACGTAATATCCCTTCCCGGTGTCAAAATAACAAATAACTTTGACAAGAACCAATGCCAATTGTCATAACGTTCACTATCAATAATGGCAAAATATAATGGATATAAACCTACAAACAAAATATATACACATAATTTGTAACAAATAAAAAAGATTACAAAACAAAAGCAAAACGCAAAGTATATAACATATGGCACTAACCATAGATAACTTTATCACTGTATTACTACAACAATTCAATAAAAACATACAACATATAGAATCAATACACAATAAATTTATCACTATATAAATATAAAAATTTAACAAAAGTATACAGCATACAAAAGTATACAACATAAATTTATCACTAATTGATTGACCATACTCAATAATCAACATTCTCCAGTAACAAAAATGATAAAATTATCATTGTTTTAATAATAATAACAAATAGACACAGAATATACCTTGGTTACTGTCTTTTTCCGTAGCAGCCAATAAACAACCTTTGTGTCTTCCTTTCAAGAAAGTTTCATCAAACATCAACACAGGCCGACAATACTTGAAACCATGAATACATGCCTCAAAAGCGAAAAACAAGCATTTGAAATGTCTTCCTTTACTATCAATATCAAATTCCATATCAAAAACACTCCCCAGATTACAATCATTAGCGGTATCAACATACCAACGAAGATCGTCAAATGAAGATGAATAGTCACCAAAAACAACATCCCTTGTTTTTTCAACACCCATCCAAGCTCGCCGATAAGAAACTTCTGTTCCATAATAGTCCTTGAAATCACAAACCACCTCACTAATCGATGTCAAAGCCTTATTACGTACCTCACTTGAAATTAGCCCACCAATCATACTCGAAGTCATCCTAGTATGTTTAATTGTACGAAAAAAAGATCCACACGTATGAACATCATCAAATTGTTTAATAACAAAAGCTTTACTAGAATTTTCCACTCTAGCATGCACGTTCCATAAACATCCCAAATCAGCCCTTCTCTTACAATGTATAGTGACACGATCCTTATCATTCTTAACAAAATCAAAATCAAAACCGAAATGAATAAAATACTTTGACAACGCATCTCAAATTCAACAACTCCTTGAGCAAACCTTTGACCCACTCCTTTTACAATTAACCCACCTATCGGAGAGCAAAGGTTTTCGTTGATTTAAATAAAATGAAGGCAAAAAATCAGTTTCACAAACAACACTATTACTACTACCAGCTTTACCATCACAAATCATATAACCTTCACCCAAAGAACAACACTTAACAAAAACATCAATACGATGAATATCACAAGAAAGTACGAGTCCAACCATAACCTCCAAATCCTCTTCACTTTGTAGACCATATAAGAATGTACGAGCATTGAATACGATATATTCAAAGAACTACCAACTAACTCACTTCACTTTGCACACAATTTATATACTAAATCCTTGAAATTAAATCCATCATTATACTTGATAACCAATGTCACACCTCTAAATTTGCACATAAGAAACAAAGAATTTTCCATCACTGTAAATCTTGCAACAAACAACAATTATATTTTAGCAAACAACTCAAACAACCTAAAGCAAAATCTAATACAGTGATAGAATTATCAACCAACTCAAACACATCCAAAAATCAACAGTGATAAATTTAACAATTAACACTACCTAAGACCAAGAGCATGAACAGTGAATAAGGCTTACACTTATTGGGCATTGTAACTCGATTTGAATCTTACTATTATATTATGCAACTTTTTCATCTCCTATTCCTATACTCACTAATAAATTTATCAGTGTTGAAAAAGTTAATCCAATGATACCCCCAAACTACTCAATGATAAAATTATCACTGTAGAAAATCACAAACCAACACCCGTGTTCAACCAAAACAATTTCGTAACAAAAAAAAAAAAAATCTAATATTCATTACATATACATATCTCAAAACTTTCAATATCATGATAAAAATACAAATTCAATCGCAAAAACAATAGAATAACAACAATATCATAAACAAAATCAAAATCACAAACTCAAACTAAAAAATACCAAAACATCGAAATTGAAATCAAAATCAAACATACTAGTTGAGCTCCATCCACAAAATCGCAAATCACAAAATCTAACTATACATCAAACGCGAAATCACAAAACACGAAGATTCACAGATTTATAAAAAAAGCAAATCACAAATCAAGCTCCCTCCATGAAATCGCAAATCGCAAATCGCAAATCGCAAATCGCAAAATCCAAATATACACCAAGCGCGAAATCACAAATCACGAAGCTCCACAATAATGCATTAACAAATCGCGAAGTTCCATAGAAATCCAAATCACAAACCCAAACCCAAACCCAAACCCAAACCCAAACTCACATTACAGTATTTTGATGGCAAAAATAAATAGAAACGTGCCAAAACAGAGGAAAACAAAACAGGGAAAACAGGTACAAAAAAAAGACTCCAAGACCTATTGGTGCACAACATCAATATTCAGGACTAAGAAGGGAATAACTATAAAAAGTAGGACCAGCCAGTAAAAAAACCCTTATTTTAAATTTGTGTTAGAATTATTTTATCATTTATTTCTGGGATAATTACAAAAAATATTAAAAATCAGGATTTGACTTTTATAATAATATAAATTTTTAATTTTTAATTTTATCAAATTGAACCATAATATTTTCATTTGTTTTCAATCTAAACCATTTAACTATTTTTGTTAACTAGAACCAACGAAAAAAATAGTATTTTATTTATTAAACTCAATATAAGTATATACTAAGTGTATAAGATATCCATTTTTATTGAATTTAATGACTAAAATACTCATTTTCTGCCGATTTTATTTAACGAAAATAGGCAAATGGTTTGAATTGAAAACAAATCAAAAGTTCTGAATTTAAATTGAAAAAATTAAAAATCCAAAGTTATATTGTTATAAGGATCAAACTTTAGTATTTTTTTTTTTTTTTTTGTAATTTTCCATTTTCTTATCATATTATTGCGTCGTATTACTTTTTTATTTATATTTGATTTGTTTCGTGTCTTATTTAAAAATACCAAATGTATAATAGAACTAATTTTTAACCATTTTCATGAAACTAATATGAACTAGATGAAATTATTCAAAATAATTTTGATTACAACTTAATTTCATTTTCGCAATTTACAGAAACTATGCCCTTCTATTATAATTTTCCACTAGATTAAATTTAAAATAGTAGACAAAAAGATACATTACATTAAATAAAAAATATTTTTAATTTTAAAATTATATTTTACATTTTTTTTTTATTCAATTTGATCTAGTTACATAAAAAAATTTAAAGATTTCATGACATCTCTTAATAAAAATAATAATAAGTAACTAATTTTTATTCGTATCAATTTTGTATTATGCTTTTTGACAATAACTCGATCAATTTAATAGTTAATATTATTAAATCATGTCATTTATTCAAGTCACGTTAGTCAAAAATTCTCAGTTCACACTAGCACAAACAACTATAAAACAGGTGCTTGCTCCTCGGCAATTCTCTAACTCTGAGCTCAACTAATTAAGAAAAAAATGGGTGACGAGGTTGTCCTCCTCGACATCTTGCCTAGTTGTTTCGGAATGAGGCTGAGAATTGCCTTAGCAGAGAAAGGCGTGGAATACGAGTACAAGGAAGACAACATGGTAGACAAAAGCCCTTTGCTCCTACAAATGAACCCAGTTCATAAGATGGTCCCAGTTCTGATTCATAATGGAAAACCCATATGTGAATCACTGATCATCCTTCAATACATCGACGATGTTTGGAACGACAAGTCTCTGTTGCCTTCTGATCCTTACCTGAAATCTCAGGCAAGGTTTTGGGCAGATTTCATTGACAAGAAGGTGACTTCAAAAATTAATTACACTTTGAAAAAAAAAAAAAAAAAAAAAAGATTGATTACATTTTTAGTATCTAAAGTATGCATTTGGTTCAATATTTCAATTGTGCTAATTTATAAAATGCTAATTTTATTTTATTTTTTATAAGGTGCAATTTTTTGTTCCAAAAATACCTCTAATTGTAACAATGATAGAGTGCTTATTTTATTTTCTGAATACATAATTAATATTTAATGTTGGATTAATGAGTAGGTATATGACAGTGGGAAGAGGGTACTGATGACCAAAGAGGAGGTTCAAGAGGCAGCCAAGAAGGAGATAATAGAGTGCTTGAAGACTTTAGAAGGAGAGTTGGGAGAGAGGCCATACTTTGGAGGTGAAAACCTAGGGTTCTTGGACATAGTTCTTGTACCCTACTACCCTTGGTTCTACTCTTATGAGACCTGTGGAAACTTCAACATTCAAGCTCAGTGCCCCAAATTGATGGCATGGGTTCAGAGGTGCTTGGAGAAAGAGAGTGTCTCCAAATCTCTCCATGAGCCTCTCAAGGTCTATGACTATGTTTTGCAGGTCAGGAAAAGGTTCGGAGTCGATTGAAAATCGAGAATTGCAAATTAATAGAAGCAACTTAGGCCCTGTTTGATTCCAGTATATAAAGGGTAAGATTAAGGCCAAGTTTGGCTACCCAAAATAAGTACACACTTTTTATCTTTTTATCTTTTTTCCATCACATCACCTCTCTACTTTTCTGCACATCTTTTCGTAAAAAGACAAAAAATACACTTATTTAGGTCATCCCAAACAACCCCTAAATATTATATTCTATGGGGTCCATATATCACATGTTTGTAATTTTTTTTCAAAAAGAATATAATATCCCATGGGATTGTATATCCCCTAAAAGTGGAGGATATACAATACCACCATCCCCCATTATATCATATCCCCTTGGTTGAGATATGATTTAAAAAGTCCAATTGACCCTTTTGTCTATCTAACATAATATAATTTAATATATTTTTTTAATTTAATATAATATAATTATTGAATTTAATTTAATATTATTGAATTTATAATATAAATATTATTGAATATAATTTAATACAAATTTTGAATTTAATATAATATAATATTATTGAATATAATTTAATATAATTATTGAATTTAATTTAATATAATATTAATTTAATATAAATTTTGAATTTAATATTATATATTATTTTTTTAATATAATATAATTTAATATAAATTTTGAATTTAATATAATATAATTTAATACAAATTTTGAGTTTAATATAATATAATTATTGAATTTAATTTAATATTATTGAATTTAATATAATATAATATTATTGAATTTAATTTAATATAATATAATATTATTGAATTTAATTTAATATATATAATTTAATATAAATTTTGAATTTAATATAATATAATATTATGAGGGCAATCTTGAAAATTACTTGTTTATATCCCATAATATATTTTGTAAAACAAACATGAATAATATATATCTAATCTTATATATCAAGTCAACAAACATGAATTGGGGGATATATTATCCAATACTTATATCTTATTCATTATATATCCTGACTAAATTCCACATCATATTATATCCTCTATTTTATATCCAATGAAACAAACAGAGCCTTAAAATAATTGTCATTTTTATTGAAATACAAGTGGATCATTTGTTATCTACTTGTACCTCTATCAAAGTACAATTATTTTAAATAATTTTCACTTTTTTACAATTAATCACGAATAATACTTTGTCATGGATTTCATATATTCTAGCCTCTACTTGATCGCTTGTTCAAGCGTGTTGTCACAGCTTCTGAGATTGGTATTATGTGGTAATAATGTTACCTTTTTTTTTATTGATCGGCAAAAGAAATTTATTGATGTAAAAATGAGGAAACACAGTCGCTATGGAAAACATCAATAAAGAGGAGATGGGGGAGGATGTCAAAGCTTGCCGATCACATCCCAACACTAATGAAATACTCACTGAAATAAAATTACAGATGTGAGTGCTGCTTCTTCTTAGCTGTGATTTTTCTGACTTGATCGATATTCATTTGTTGAAAAGCCATCAAAGCCCGAGTGAGATTTGGACCAAAAGGCCACCTGAAGCTTGATTTCATCAATTAGTTCCCAGTAGAACAAAATAACAATAAGAAGAAGAAAGGAAATGGGTAGACCAAATTAATTTTGGATATAGCTCATATTATTTAAACTTACAACACATTGGTACCGTTTGGTAATACTTACGTTTTCAGTTTTCTGTTTATATTTACAAAAATTTAAAAAACTCAAATAAAAGCTTGTTCAGTAAAATTTTTGATTTATAAATCAATGGTCTCAGTTTATAAATTTGGCCAAAAAATGAAAACACAAAAAATGTATTTCCGTTTTGAGTTTTGAGTTTTTTTTTTTAACCACCCAACACTAGCCACTACCCGCCACCATTTTCTACCACCGTCTTCCACCACCACCACCCGCCACTATTTTCCACCACCGTCTTCCGCCACCGCCACCGCCACCACCACCCATCCCCCACCACCACCTGCCACCACCACTCACCACCCGCCACCCACCTGCCACCCACTTGCCACCACCACCCACCCTCGCCACCACCACCACCACCACCCACCACCCATCTGCCATCCACCCGCCACCACCCACCACCCACCACCCATCTGCCATCCACCCGCCACACCCACCACCCACTACTACTATCCACCGCTCGCCACCACCACCCGCCATCTACTTGCCACCACCACTCACCACCCACCTGCCACCACCATCTACCACCTGGCACCCACCCGCCACCACCTCCACCATCACCCACCACCCACCCGCCACCCACCTACACTGCAGGAAATCTGAGTTTTAGCGGCGTTTTAAAAACGCCGCTAAAAGCCTGAAAAAAGCCATAAAAACTTACAGCGACGTTTAATATTTTTGTCGCTGATACGGCCGCCGCAATAGCTTTGCAACGTTTAAAAAACGTCGCTAAAAATATTAGATGGCGTTTTTTAAAACGCCGCAAAATCTTCAACGTCCATCTCACCTTCCGTCACAAACTAACGTATGACGTCACGATTACGTCATTTAGTGGCGTTTTTCAAAAAACACCACTTCCCCCCCCCCCCATGTGCTGCTGCAAGAATATAAAATAAAATATCCTTTTCTTTTCTTTTCTTTTTCTGTGCTACTGCTGCTGCTACAAGAATATGAAATAAAATACCAAATTTTATTTTTTTTATTTATTTATTTTTTTTGTGTTACTGCTGCGGCAAGAATATGAAATAAAATACCAAAGTTGGCATTCTCTGTGACCATATATAGTTGCTGTAAAATAAATATTATTGTGCACTACAAAGTTCATACTACAATTTTGGAAATAGAGTATAAACCAAAGAATTTAACTAATTGCACATTTCATGAGATTTTTGCTACACAATATATCACATTGATCTTCCAAAGTATATCACATAATAAAGATATTAAAAAGCCTTTCTTGAATGACAAACTACAACTGTCATTATCTACAAAACAGAGACAGTTTATTGCAAGAAACCGATATGAGTCCTTGTGATGTTGCAGAGAACTTGATACCAAAGACTGCTTCAAAAGAGACTTGCTTAAACGAACTAATTGAAGCTCTCAACAAAGCCAAGGAAAGCACAAAGTTGAAAACTGAGAAAGAAGCAAAAAAACAAAAAGTTATCATCAAAAGCAGCTAAAAAATACAGTCATATATGGATGCAGATGATTGGAAGGCTAAGCAAGGAAAAATAAAAGAAACAATGATGGTAGATGGTAGATGGTAGGATTGTATGTTTTTCTTGTTCCTTACCTCTAAAAATAAGAAAGTATAAATGTTGTTTAACTAATGTAATGGTAGGATTGTATGTTTTTTTTCCACTACTGATCCAATAGAAACATCTTCATTTTGACCCCTTAATTCTTTGAAAGGGATGGTTTTATAGAGTTCAACAAACCCTCCAATCTTCATTTTCCCATCAGACACTTTTCTAACAGGGGCTACATTTGAGTGTAGCTATTCAATCTTAAAGTGTAAGGAAACGGCCTTACCAATTGAATCTCTTCTCAAAGCTATTAAATGAGCACAACTGCGAAAAAAACATAAGAATTGACTTCTTTTTTTTTTGGATAAATGAGAATTGACTATTTACACTACCTGTTCAAAGCCTTCCCAAGATCTGCACAAAGAGATCGAACATATGTCCCCTTTGAGCATGTCACCAGAAAATCAAATTTTGTCTGCAATAAATAAGACAAACTTACAAAAACAACAAGATTATTGCTACTTGACAGTATGTAACATATCAACTTCATCAGTCAATGTCCCAAATGGAGGTGGAGATGGTGACATGGTGGTGGGATGGCGGCAACCTCGGCGATACCGATAGTGATGGTAGCAATAGCCGCAGTGTGGTGGTGGAGATGAGTTGCCTATGCCTAAGCACAAAAAGCCTTACAACAATTGATATGGTTGAACCAATGCAGTGGAACTGATAGCACTCTTCATAGTGAACAATCAGGAGAAGTTATTGGATGCCCACACTGAATGACACTGCAGCCCAGAAAATAAAATTAACCAGTCGAAGTCTAAAGGTGGAAACCTGTTTTTATGAACCCCTTGAACAGAGGTTGCTATTACTGAGTTTCATCAAAGCTATAAGCAAGGAAGCAACGATTACTCAATCCCAAGTAGCCACATTAGGCATACAATTGATCTAAGAAACCATAATTCAACAGAAACCATATACATTTCTCTGCAGGAAATCATCCCAAATTTATTTTTATTTTCATTTTATTTTTTAATAAAATTTAAACAATGGAAATTATCCCATTTGGTCACAATTCAAGAGCAGAGAGGAAGCCCTCAGAAGGGGAGGATGGAGTAATGCCTGTCTTAAGGCATTACAAGTACTTGAAATGGACTGCAGGGCCATATACAAGGCATATAATGATAGTTAACAGTGAAGCTAAGGATAACTATTAAAGGGGTTTAAAGAAGCTGTTAGTGTGTAGTAAACTTACTTGGTTCCAGAATAAAATATCCATCCAACAGTCTCCAACTAAAACCTAAGAATTTATGACAAGAAATCAAATAGATTTCAATGTTTGGAACAAATTAAGAAATAAGCAAGTCATTTTAAATGCACTCGGCGATGATCAAAAGATACTTGCAGCTGCTGTTTACAGAGGAAGAAGAAATAGATGCAAGCCACATCTCTAGCATTTGGACTTCAAACTCATTGGCAATGTAACATTCTCAGAATCTGAGCTGCTTTCATATAACAAAATTGTTCAAATGAAAACTTTCTATTATTGCATCCTTAGAGTTGGAAAAGGTAAACAAATTGCAAAATAATAGGAGTGGTGATAATGCAACCGTTAACAAGGGGAAAACATAGAGCAATGCATAGGATCAATAGTAACCACATATGATTTGCCTTTTGTTTCCTCTTTATGACTGAATGATAACCTTAGCAAATCATAATCCATGATTGAGAAAAATGTGAATGAAATATAAACTACATTCTTTCTCGATTTATCTCGCCTTTTCTTTTCCCTTTCTCTTTTCAAATTCCTACCCAAATCCACAATCCAAACATAGCTATCTTGCATTCCTCATTCACATTAGAGACAAACAAGCTTTGATTATTCAAAAAAGAGCTCTAGAAGTTCAGTCGGTGTTCTCTCATCTCTTAAAATATTTCGAAATTGAGAATCGTGAGACTTGCCCAACCCGCCTAAAAAAGGACATATCTCCTCTTACTCCTAAAGGGACTATAAATTAGGAACCATCGACCTAGAAATTCAACTTTTGATGTATTGGAAATCGTGCTTATCCAGCTGCAACGAGGATGTCCATAGATTTCCTGATTCAACTACAAAAATTAGCAACAAGTAGGATGTGGGCAAGACTGCTCAAAATTTAGTCTCAAATGAAGTAACTTAGCTAAATGTAACCTCACTACAACCATATGAAATCAACACAAAAGCCGAAGAAGAAAGTTATATCTCAAAAATACCTTATTACACCATAAGCAGATGGTCTCCCAAATTGTGGTAACCTTCAAAAATTCCATGGTTTTCCCCTTTCCAAATTAAACAATCCTCCGATCCCCTCAAGATAGAGCTCATACTCAGACTCTGCAAAAGATTATTCAACACATCATGTTCCCATTGAAAGAGATTTATCCTAAAATCCAGTTTCCAACCATTACCATTTGACAATGAGAAAATAGAGAATGAAAAATGTACCTGAGATAAGAGCAAGAGAGATCAGCTAGAACAGATCGATTTTGGATTTTAGATCTGCGATTTGATGAAGAACAGATCGATTTTGATGAAGAACAGAAACAGAAACACTAGCAGTCTCAACAAGTTAAAAACCAAAATAAATTTTTAAAAAAAAACACAAACACAAACACTCTAATAACAAAATCAAAGATGATAATCCAATATTTTCTAGTTTTTGTGTGTGTGTGGAAATGAAGCTATTGCATATAAATGTGTGTATATATAGGTAAGTAAATTGAGATGAATCAGACGAAGAGAGAGATAAGCGAACCATTGATGAGGACATGAGATCCGTAGTGCTTGCAGTAGTATACGAAGAGATCGGATTCTGGACCATCTGGTATCACGTCCTCACTCGATTAGCCTCGAGATCGATGAAGAATAGAGATCGTTGCGATTGATGAAGAACAGCTAGAGCAAACTGCTGCGGTTGAGTTCTGTGCGCTTGAGCTTCAAATCGAGGGTTGTTTGAGCTTCGATCAACATTGATGAAGAACATACAACGCAAAATCTGCAATCGAGCGAGCGAGAGAGAAAGTCTGTGTTTGAGCTTCAAATCGAGGGTTTTGGAAGAGAGAGAGAGAGACAGAGAGAGAGAGAGTGTGTGTGTGTCTGTGCATATGAGCTTCAACTCGGGTTTGTAGAAGAGGCAGAGAAAATGAGAGACGGAGTCTAAGACAGTGTTAATAAATCGACTCAATACGACGTCGTTTAACGGAAATCAAAAGACAACGTTTTCAAAACGCTGTGTTTAATGAATCTATAATGGTGTTCCCATAAACGCCACAAAACAAACGTTGCAATATGCCATTTTTTTAGTAGTGCTACCACCACCACCACCACCACCACCTACTCGCTATCACCTACCACCCGCCACGGTCACCCACCCACCACCACCACTACCCGCCACTACCCACCACCACCGCGCATCCGCCACCCACCTGTCACCACCACCACCACCCGCCACCACCACCCACTCGCTACCACCCACCACCGTCACCCACCTACCCACCATCACCATCCACCACCCACCACCACCCGCCATCCGCCACCCACCTGCCACCACCACCCACCACCGCCACCACTACCACTACCACCCACTCGCTACCACTCGCCACCATCACCCACCCGGCCACCGTCACCACTCACCACCTACCCGCCACCACCCGCTATCCGCCACCCACCTGCACCACCACCCACCACCCGCCACCACACCCACTCGCTACCACCCGCCACCGTCACCCACCTACCCACCATCACCATCCACACCCACCACCACCCGCCATCCGCCACCCACCTGCCACACCACCCACCACCTGCCACCACCACCACCACCACCACCACCCACTCGCTACCACTCGCCACCGTCACCCACCCAGCCACCATCACCACTCACCACCTACCCGCCACCACCTGCTATCCGCCACCCACCTACCACCACCACCCACCACCCGCCACTACCCACCACCACCCACTTACTACCACCCACCACCGTCACCCACCCACCCACCTACACGCCACCTACCTGCCACCACCACCACCCGCCACCACCCACCATCACCCGCCATCCGCCACCCACCTGCTACCACCAACCGCCGCCACCACCACCACCCACTCGCTACCACCCACCACCCGCCACCGTCACCCACCTGCCACCACCCACCACCCACCGTCACCACTTTCCACCACCGTCTTCCGCCGCCACTTGCCACAACTTGTCAGTTCTCACTCTTTTTTATATTTTTAAAATTTTTTAAACATTTTGTCAATTACCAAACGCGTTTGTAGTTTATGTTTTTCTAAAAATAAACAAAAAATAAACAAAAACCAGTCTATAAAATTTTTGTAAATATAAACTGAAAACATAAACGTTACCAAACACACCCATTGTATTTTTAATAAATTTTCAAATTACCTTTTCAATTCTCTAACCTTTTCCAATTAAAATTCTCGAATGCAACATCTAAAATTAAAGCAAACCATTTGTTTCCTGGCACAAAAGTGTTTGAAGTTTGTAACCCTCACAGACTAAATAGAAATATTAAATACTTTGGAAAATTACTTAAAAGTATCTAGCATTTAAAATCTACAATACATATTTAAAATTCTTATTGTAAGGTTACTCTTTCAAATTTGTTAAAAAAAAAAAAGTTACTCTTTCAATAAATTTAAGACATTTTCTAAATAAATGTTTAGTTACCTAATCACCATTAGTGACACACATTGACATTTTATATTGTGAGTAGTGCTACATATAAATTGATTGACAAATAATGTGAAAATAAAAATTTTATATAAAAAAATCTTACCAGAATGATATGATGGTGATATTCTTAAAATAATAAGTCATTTTGATGAGTTTTTTTATTTTTATTTTTATATATGAATTGATAGAAATTTATGTAGTATAATAGTTTTCCACATCAATAAGATATGCATGCTGGAGATGATCATGAATTGACACATAAATAAATAACCCGTGTCAAACTTATCCTCTATTAAAGAATTTGAATACATGTCGCTCTTTATTTATTTTATTTTTCTGAGTTCTCTGCTACGATATCAATGGATGGAGAGTTGGTAGGACCAATAAAAAATTCCATGTTAATTTTAGGCATCTGACCTTTCCATTCAAAGATCAATCAGTGGTGGTAGTTTCAAAAATGATAAATTATAAATATACTTCATGAAATTTGTTTACAGTAAAAATTGTTTCATATGATTTAAATAGTTATAAATATTCTTTTGTTAGAATTTTTTATTTAACAAAATTAATTAAAAAAAATAAAATTTATAATTGCTCTCCTATATAATAGAAAAATTATTGAAATTATTAATTGAAATATGTTTCTAATATCATTAAAATTGTTAATTGACGTGATAATTTATTAATAAAATGACAATTTATTATGAAATTGAAAATCTCAGAGGATAGAATGTAATTTCCAAAACTACAAGGGGCGATTCGTATTTTAATCAAATATCAATTAGTGTATTTGTAATTTATTCTTTCGAAAAATTATTATAGATTAGTAAAAAATTATATTTTTAATTATTAATATTTATAAAATTTATCACTTATTTTAAATTATTTTTAAAACTTCAACTAGAATGAAAAATTAACTTGTATGATAAGATTGTATTTGGTTTATAAATTTGGATAGAAAATTGAATATGAATTTGAAAAGAGAAAGAAAAAATGAATAAAATGTGAATAAAATACATTTTAAACACCTTTCATACACTAAAATATAGTTACATTTTACATATCTTTCATACACTGTCATCAATTTAATTTTCTTTTCTTGTACGGAATTTAAAAAAATAAATATAAATTTTATAATTACGAGCATTAAAATGTACAAACTTCAAAACAAATAATAACCACACACGAAAAAAAAAGAAAAAAAAAAAAAGTGATGGGTGAGTTCCAATTTAATTTAGCTCTTGCCTAATTGCAGCAGAAAAATATATTTGTTAGGTTGTTTAGAATAACTTATATTAGCACATTTTTTATCTTTTTACCTTTTTTTTTTAATCACATCACCATTTTATTTTTCTGTATATTTTTTTATTAAAAAACAAAAAATATATTTATTTAAATCATCCTAAATAATATTATAATCAGAGCTAAGTTCGGGCCCCTTGAAGGCCCAGAACGGATCTAGGCTCAAGATTAACAATAAGCCCATGAATGCACAGCCCGTAGCAGCATGGCCCGGGGCTAATTTCGCTATTTAAGGAAAGTAAGAGTGGCTTTTTAGTAGTTTCAAGAAGGAAGGAGGAATCGAACGAAACCCTAACAGGTTCTCTTGAGTCCCGCCTATAAATATCAATCACAAACTCAGATTAAAAAGAGTCTCTCATATTCGTTTTTCCGAGAAAATTATTCGCGGCGCCATTGATTTTTTTTTTTTTTCTTTGAGATTTCTTTTTCTTTTATTGAAAACTTTGTAATCTTTTGCAGTGTGTGTAAAATTTTTACTTTTCAATGGTATTTTTAAAATCTTTTGAATCTGCGAATTGATGATAGTGATCTGTGTACAATAAGCCGATGCTCTGGATAAATAGTAATGAAGGAAGCATGGTAATGTGCACAGAAATTGAAAATCGGGTCTTCATGTCTGCCCTCTCTGATCCCCTCTGATTTGCGGGCCTGGATACGACCCACATCTTTCTTCTTCTTCTTCATGTTTGAAGTATGTGTTTAAATTGATTGATAATTATTTGTTTTTTATTTATTTATTTTTGATGAACAAATGAAAGTAAAATATGATTTTGAAAGAAACCTTACATTTTTATATGATAATAAAGTATAAAACAAAAATGATGCTTATACAAAACAAAATTAATAAATTTTGAATTTATTATATAAATTGTAGTTTATTGGGGCATCTTATATCAATTTGTAAGAATTATTTATAAACCTTTTATTTGTAAATTATTAACTTTATTAGTAAAATTGATTCGAAAGTGGAACAACACTAGTGATTCCAGCTCCAAAGGGTTCCTTTGAGAGTTTTTTTGTTTTTTTTTGTCTCAAACCCAGCCTATCTTTCCAAACGTAGGCAAAAATAAGATGAAATGGTGTTATTCGTTAAGGGTGAATTACATTACGGTAATTTGGGCCTTTTATCATTTTAATTCATAATTTTTAAATTATGATATATTTAATTTTAAATTATATTCTAAATGAGGACAATTAAAGATATTATTGTTCAATTTTAAAGGTAAAGTCATCAATTTTGTTAAAATATAAATTAATTTAACAAAAATAAGAGAGTTGCTATTAGGATATACTTCTTTACTTTACGAGTTGTTTGGGATGTTCTAAATAAATGTACTTTTTTATTTTTGAATTAAAAAGTAGAGGGAAAAAAATTGTTGTTTGAGATAATTTTTTATCTTTTCATAAAAAAATGTGTATTAAAATAATGTATTAGCAAAATAATGTTTTTACCCTACGTTCTAGACTCATCAGTCACAATAAAGAATCTGAACCATATGCATATATGACATGAGGCTTCACGGGTACTGTTGGGCTCGTGGAGGTTCACCACAAATCTCGTTTCGATAATCTAAACCGAGAGCCCACCACAAGTCCCGTTTCGATAATCTAAACCGTTCAATATGTAGAACTCGTTGAGTACTATATGCCTGTAAAAAATTACTTTGATTAGATATCGATAGCTATGTGATCAAAACAGTTTTGTATCAGAAAAATGGACGGTGGGCGGTGAAAAATAAACAGCTGAAAAAAAATCTGATTTGATCACATAACTATCCATATCCGATCAATGTGATTTTTTTTAAGTATATAATACTCGATAAATTCTACACATTAAATTACGAACTCAACATTTAACTTAATGAATATATATCTAATTTTTTTTGTACCATCATTGTGTAAATTTTTCATCACTTCAGTACCATCATTGTGTAGCTTTTTGGATTGTACTAATATTGTGGAAATTAATTTTTTTTCTATTTTTAATTTGTGAACATTGATAACTTTTTTACTTTTTGAATAACTTTTTGATTTTTTTTAACATGCCAAATCAATTCTTAATCTCATATTTCTTTGAACTCCCACCTAACAAAATAAATTTTTCCCCTTTTTCCTTAAACCCCTACCTTAATACTAATTATATCCCTAATCTTTTTGACTCCCCATGATCACCACTGATTAGATCAGTCTTCCTTAGATTCACAATCGAGAGAGCTTGAATTGCCGAAATTGACGCCGGTGGAGATTTCTCGTTGGTAGGACTTTCACTATCATTCATAGCACATACCCTTTAACCGCCACCACCACAAACATAAATTAGAAATCCACTACTTCTGAAAGCACTCAAAACAAAAACAAAGAAGAACCTCAAAACCAAAAATTTAGATTGAATTGTCAACTAGGTTTTGAAAGAAACAAGCAATACCTAGGGTATAGAGAAAGCAAAAAAACAAAAAATAAGTTCAAGGGACTCACCTTTAGGTCTCCAAAATAACACCTGTCACGCCATAAAATTTGAATAATTAAATATTAAATTATGACTAAATTTTAATTAATATTTTATCATCTAAATTTTAAAGGTGAAACAAAATTTAAACGTTCTCGATTCCATAAAGTTTAAGTAAATTTCTATGCTCAAAAGATAATAAAGGATTTAAAAAAAAAAAAAAAAAAAACTAACAAAACGCTAATCAAACCATCCATCATAATTTCATAACTAACCAATACTTCCAATATTAAAGTAATAATAAATAATCAAAATAACTTAAATAATATAAATTATAAACCATGTCAAATTATCAAAATACAAAGGTCAAAAAAAAAATAATAATAATTACATAAACTAATATCAACCCTAAGTTTAAGAAAATAAAAGAAGTCTAAAAGACATGTTCAACAACTATAGTTATTTCTTATCACCACCGTAGCTCCCAACTAATCCTGCAAAAGAAGTTAGGTTGCGCTCAAATAGAACACACCCGAGTTGCCAAGAGATAAAATGGATCAGTATACAAGTATACTGGTATGAGTACAAATGTTTGACACCCACGTGTCCACCAGGCACAAATAAAAGTATATTTAATTCTTGTTACGAAACAAGACAAGTAATTCCATCCGCACCGAGACAAGTGAATAGTTTCCCAAGATACGGTGACATTTAATTTCTTATCCGTACACAATGAAATATAAATTGAGTATAAAATAAAAATAAAAATAAAAATATAATGGGTCAGTCATGCATAAAAAGTTAGTAAGACCCACAATTCTGTAAAAAAAAATTAAAGTTAGTATAATTTAATCATAAGTAACTTGCTGAAGAAGTATAAAAATGCACCGTTTTATACTTAAATAATTCGAATTGACCAAAACTTAAAGAACAAAAGTTGTACAGAATCAAATTTCTTAAAAGACAATAAAAACGAATTTAGTAGAAATGGAACAGGTTGAGAGAAAAACTTGATAGAAGAATCTGGATAGAATTTAACCGAAAAATCTGAAGTTGAAAACAAAAAGAAACTGCTCTAAGATGATTTTTTTCGAAAAAGAAACTGCCCTAAGATGATTTTTTTCGAAAAAGTTTTGCCCTAAGATGATTTTTTTCGAAAAAGTTCAAAACACTAAAAGTACTTAGAATAATGTTTTACTTCAACTTACGCGAAACCAATAAAAATAAACTCGTTTCGTGGGTTAAAACAACATCTAAAATCTGCATTACTAAAATAAACAAACCATGATAATCCAATTACAAGTTCTAATCGATCTTTTTAGTACAAAGTTAAAATACAAAAGTTATCTAGAATTAAGTATACATGCATCTGCCCAAATTTCATAAATTATCAAGGTCGTTTACTATTTTTCAAGATGTACAACTCAATACAATTCATACTATACCAATAAACTCATAATTAAATTCTTTGTACCTTAACTCCACCATTTCGGCCATTCACTTCCTGCCTACACATATATCCCATGTACCTTCCGTATACCTAACACTACTCCAAAGCCAAACTTGCACGGGGATATTGTCCCCGAGTTTGACCTACACTCCCCGGATGGATAGCATATACGTACACGCGTAAATCAATGCACTCGTTTACTCATGAGAACGAGGCAACAATATATATACATACACAATCTTTCATTTAGTAATGAGAACAAACATAACAATGCCAAACCTAAGACATTTAAATAAATCTTATAATCCTCACTTTTTTTTTATACACTCTTTCTCACCAACACTCAAAGAAAATAACAATCCATGGAGTCATGGTGGAGTATAAGGAATTTATCTATGGGTTCTAAGTTTATTTTAATTTCATATAACCATGAGTGTGATTACAACTATAAAATAAATACATATAAAAACCATAAACCTTACATACACATCTAACCAAATAATGAAATCAATTCATCATCTACACACACATACAAAATCAAACCAACTTCAAATAAATAAAAATAAATAAATAAAAACAACGAATTAAACATAAACCAAGAGAAGTGACTTTTATACTCACAATATTTTTTTAAAGATCAAAGAATCACTTAGAAAATCAATGGAGCCACCAAATAAAAACTCTGACCCCCTTTTTTTTCTTCCTTTTTCCTCCACATGTCGTCTCTCTTTTTTTTTTTTTTTTCTTTCTCTTCTTAACAACAGCCCCTGATCATAGTCTTTCTCTCTCTCGACTGCCACCTCTGTTTGTTTGTTTTTTTTTTTTTTTTTTTTTTTTTTTTTTTTTTAAACACCTCTCTAAGTACTTATAACCTAATTGACATTTAGTATTATATTATATTTTATAAATACCACATAAGTACAACATAAATAAATATGATATATATATGTTTAATCAATATATAAAACACCTTTTTTTTATTAAAAAAAATATAAATATATCAATATTCGAATTAATTACATAAAATTAACTATCACATTAAATTAATTAAATACCATATTAAATTCTCATGTAACCACACAATTAATAAAGTCAAAAATAAAATAAGGTAGTAATAATAATAATAATAAATAAACGCTTACGAAAAATCAGGGTCGCTACAATATACACACCTCAAAAGAATCTCGTCTCAAGATTCGATAGAAAAGAGTACTAAACAAAAAGCTCCGGGTGCATACGTCGAATTTTCTCTTCCAATTCTCAAGTGATATCATTCTCATCCTCGCTCCATTGCACTTTCACTAAGTTCACTTTCTTGTGCCGTAACTGCTTTACATCTCGATCTAAAATAGTAACCGGTCGCACCACATACGTGAGATCATCATTAATCTCCAACACTTCTGATGATACTACTTGGGAAGGGTCTTGCACACACTTCCACAATAAACTGTTTTACATCTCAATCTAAAATAGTAACTGGTCGCATCACATACGTGAGATCATCATTAATCTCCAACACTTCTGGTGATACTACTTGGGAAGGGTCTTGCACACACTTCTGCAATCGGTTACTATTCTAGATCGGGATGTAAAGCATTGTAGCGCAAGAAAGTGAACTTGGTAAAAATGTAATGGAGCGAGGATGTGAATGATATCACTTGGGAATTGGAAAAGAAAGTTCGGCGTATGCACTAGGAGCTTTTTGTATAGTACTCTTTCCTATCGAATCTCCGGACGAGATTCTTTTGAGGTGTGTATATTGTAGCGATCCTGATTTTTTGTAAGCCTTTATTTATTTATTTATTTATTTATTTATTATTATTATTATTATTATTATTATTATTATTGTCATCATCTTATTTTATTTTTGACTTTATTAATTATGTGGTTACATGAGAATTTAATGTAATATTTAATTAATTTAATGTGATAGTTAATTTTATGTAATTAATCCGAATATTGATATATTTATATTTTTTTATAAAAAAAAATGTTTTATATATTGATAAAACATATATATCATATTTATTTCTGTTGTACTTATGTGGTATTTATAAAATATAATATAATACTAAATGTCAATTAGGTTATAAGTACTCAGAGAGGTGTTGAAAAAAAAAACAAAAACAAAACAAACAAAACAAAAACAAAAATAGAGGCGACAGTCGAGAGAGAAAGAGAGAGGGCTAAGAGGGAGAGAGAAAACTATGATCAGGGGCTGTTGTTAAGAAGAGAAAGGAAAAAAAAAAAAACAAAAGAGAAACGGCAGGTGGAGGAAAAAGGAAGAAAAAAAAAAGAATTAGGGTTTTATTTTGGTGGCTCTATTAATTCTTCAAGAGATTCTTTGATCTTCAAAAAAATATTGTGAGTACAAAACTCACTTCCCTGGTTTATGTTTAATTCATTATTTTTATTTATTTATTTTAATTTATTTGATGTTGGTTTAATTTTGTATTTGTATGTAAATGATGAATTGATTTCATTATTTGGTTAGATGTGTATGTAAGGTTTAGGGTTTTTATATGTATTTATTTTATGGTTGTAATCACACTCATGATTATATGAAATTAAAATAAACTTAGAACCCATAGATAAATTCCTTATACTCCACCATGACTCCATGGATTGTTATTTTATTTAAATGTTGGTGAGAAAGAGTGTATAAAAGAAAAAGTGAGGATTATGAGATTTATTTAAATGCCTTAGGCTTGGCATTTTTATGTGGTTCTCATGAGTAGATGAGAGATTGTGTATATATATATATTGTTACTTCGTTCTCATGAGTAGATGAGTGCTTTGATTTACGCGCGTACATATATGCTAACCATCCGGGGAGTGTGGGTCAAACTCGGAACAATATCCCCGTGCAAGTTTGGCTTCGGAGCAGTGTTAGGTCTACGGGACGCACATGAGATATATGTGTAGGCCAAAAGTGAAGGGCTGAAGTGGTGGAGTTAAGGTACAAAGAATTTAATTATGAGTTTATTGGTATGTGTGAATTATATTGAGCTGTACATCTTGAAAAATAATAAACGATCTTGATAAATTATGAAATTTGGGCAAAGGCATGTATATATAATTCTAGACAACTTTTGTATTTTAATTTTGTACTAAAAAGATCGATGAGAACTTGTAATCGGATTATCTTGGTTTGTTCATTTTAACAATGCAAAATTTAGATATTGTTTTAACCCACGAAACGAGCTTATTTTTATTGATTTCAAGTAAGCTGAAGTAAAACATTATTCTAAACACTTTTAGTGTTTTGAACTTTTCCGAAAAAAAATCATCTTAGGGTAGTTTCTTTTCGTTTTCAGTTTCAGATTTTTCGATTAAATTCTGTGTAGGTTCTTTTATCAAGTTTTTCTCTCAACCTGTTCAGTTTCTACTAAATTCGTTCATGTGTCTTTTAGGAAATTTGATTCTGTACAACTTTTGTTCTTTAAATTTTGGTCAATTCGAATTATTTAAGTAGGAAACGGTGTATTTTTATACTTTTTCAGCAAGTTACTTATGATTAAATTATACTAACTTTATTTTTTTTTTTTTGCAGAATGGTGGGTCTTACTAACTTTTTATGCAGGGCTGAACCACCATATTTTTATTTTTATTTTGTTTATTTTATACTCAGTTTATATTTCGTTGTATACAGGCAAGAAACTAAATGTCACCGTATCTCGAGAAACTAACCATTCGTCACGGTGCAAATGGAACTACTTGTTTTGTCTCGTAACAAGAATTAAATGTACTTTTATTTGTGTCTGGTGGACACGTGGGTGTCAAATATTTATACTCATACTAGTATACTTGTATACTGGCCCGTTTTGTCTCTTGGCAACTCGGGTGCGTTCTATTTGAGCGCAGCCGAGCTTCCTTTGCAGGATTAGTTGGGAGCTACAGTGGTGACGAGAAATAACTATAGTTGTTGGACATGTATTTTGGACTTCTTTTGTTTTCTTGAGCTTAGGGTTGATATTACTTTATGTATTTATTATTATTATTATTATTATTATTATTATTATATTATTATTATTATTATTATTATTATTATTATTATTATTATTTTGACCTTAGTATTTTGATAATTTAGCATGGTTTGTAACTTTACATTATTTAAGTTGTTTTGATTATTTATTGTTACTTTAATGTTGGAGGTATTGGTTAGTTATGAAATTATGGTGGATGGTTTCGTTAGCGTTTTGTTTGTTTTGTTTGTTTTTTTTTAAATCCCTTGTTATCTTTTGAGCATGGAAATTTACTTAAACCTTATAGAGACGAAAACGTTTAGATTTTGTTTCACCCCTAGGATTTGGATAATGAAATATTGATTGGGGTTTAGTCCTGCGATATTTGTTTCCAAGAAAGATGGCACTCTCCGCATGTGCATAGATTACAGGGAGCTGAACAAGGTAACTATCAAAAATAAATATCCGTTATCTAGAATTGATGACTTGTTTGATCAGTTGAAGGGGGCAGCCATGTTCTTTCAGTTTGATCTCAGAACGAGTTACCAACAGATGGGTGTGTCAGAGTAAAGTATACCGCTTACTTTTTTTGGACCCGGTATGGGTTGTACGAGTTTCCTGTAATGTCTTTTGGTTTGACAAATGCTTCTGCCTATTTTATAGACTTGATGAACACAATTTTTCAACCGTATCTAGATAAGTTTGTAATTATTTTCATAGATGATATCCTGGTATATTCTAAGAATGAGAAAGAGCACAGAAAATACTTGAAGGTCGTGTTGCATACTTTGAGGGAGCAATAGTTATACGCTAAATTCAGTAAGTGTCACTTTTGGGAGAAAGAAGTCGGGTTTTTGGGACATGTTGTATCCAATCAAGGGATAGCGGTAGATCTTGAGAAAGTTGTTGCGGTCAAAGAATGGAAGCAGCCCACGAACCCTTCAGAGATGAGGAGTTTTTTTAAGACTAGCTGGTTATTACAGGAGATTTATAGAGAATTTTTCCACTATTGTAGCACCCATGACCAAGTTGACCTGCAAGAATGTGAAGTTCTTATGAACAGATGATTGTGACAAAACTTTCCAGGAGTTAAAACAGCATTTGACTACAGCTCTAGTGTTAACTATACTACTATAAGGGAAAAAGTTAGTAGTGTTTACTGATGCGAGTGGAACTGGGTTGGGATGTGTGTTGATGCAGCATCAGAAGGTTGTATCTTATGCCTCACGACAGTTAAAACCTCATGAAAGATGATACCCTACTCATAACTTAGAGCTGGTAGCAGTTATTTTTGCGTTGAAAGTGTGGCGACACTACTTGTTTGGAGAGCGCTTTGAGTTGTACACAGATCACAAGAGCCTAAAAAAGAGTTGAACATAAGGCAACAGAGGTGGGTTGAATTCATCAACAGTTATGATTTCGAGATCCTTTACCACCCGGGAAAAGGAAATGTGGTCGCAGATGCACTTAGTCGACAACATGGGATTATAGTTTCTTTGATGATTTAGGAATAGAAGTCCTTGGAGTTCGTTTTGATGCATGATGTTTAACCAATAGAGAGTGTCGAGAGGGCATACATTGGTAATTTGACCGTGCAGCTGACGTTATTGGGTAAAGTTCGTCAGATGCAGAATTTAGATGGGTTTCTCGTTAGCAAGCTCAATGACCTTGTAGTGGATTTGATCGATGATTGCCTACTGATTGGTCTGTGGACTCAGATGGAGGATTGCGATTCAAGGACAGGTTGTGTATACCTAACATTGTTGAATTGAGAAAAGAAATTATGGATGATACTCATAGGTCCCGATATAGTATTCACCCTGGTGGGACTAAGATGTATCATGACCTAAAGAGGACATTTTGGTAGGAAGGTATGAAGAAGGAGGTAGGAGAGTATGTTTCTCGATATTATGTGCGTCAACAAGTTAAGGCAGAACACTAACGACCGTTTGGACTTTTGCAGCCTCTCGAGATCCCTACTTGGAAATGAGAGTACATCTCTATGGACTTCGTGGATGGATTGCCATGGTCTAAGCGAGACAATTAATCTATTTGGGTGATAGTGGATCGACTAGTCTGCTCATTTTATTCCTATCAGTGTTCACCGAACTGCGGATAAACTGGTTAGGCTATATATTCAAGAGGTGGTGCGACTTTATGGCGCACCAGTTTCTATAGTTTTGGATCGTGATCCGTTGTTTGTAGCAGAGTTTTGGGAGAGTTTTCAGCATGCTTTGGGTGCTAGGTTAGACCTGAGCACTGCTTATCATCCACAGACACATGGACAAACTGAGCAGGTAAATCAGATCTTGGAAGATATGTTAAGAGCTTGCATCCTTGATCTTGGTAGTAGTTGGGAAGAATACTTGCCATTGGTGGAGTTTGCTTATAATAATAACTATCACTCTAGTATCGGAATGGCATCGTTTGAGGCTTTGTATGGAAGGTCGTGTCGATCACTTGCTTGTTGAATGGAGATAGGAGATGCGCGGTTGTTAGGGCCAGAGTTGGTAAAAGAGACCACATAGAAGGTGAATATTATTCTGGAACGTATTAAAACTACACAGAGTCGTCAAAAAAGTTACGCTGATAGAAAACGTAAGGGGGTTGAGTTGAATGTCGGAGGTTTTGTGTTTTTGAAGGTTTCGCTGATGAAGGATATCACGCGGTTCGGAAAGAAGGGAAAGTTGGCATTCTGTTAGTTTTTTTTTTTTTTTTAAATCCCTTATTATCTTTTGAGCATGGAAATTTACTTAAACCTTATGGAGACGAGAACGTTTAGATTTTGTTTCACCCTTAGGATTTGGATGATGGAATATTGATTGGGGTTAGAGATGTCAATTTGACCCCGACTCGATGGGGACCCGACCCCGAATTGAGCGGTTTTTTCTCGAAAAATACCCCGGACGAGCTGAGGATGGTATTTAAAAATAAATCCTCGATGATATTCAAACCGGGGACGGGGATACATTTTCCAACCCCGGCCCTGCCCCGGCCCCACCCCGACTTCGGCCCCGTTCAACCCCCCGATCCTGTTTATATATATATAAATATATATGTGTGTTTGTGTGTGCGTGTGTTGATATACAAACATAACACTGGCCTCCCTTTCTCTTTCTCTCTTTCACTCTTACTTTAATTCTCACTCTCTCACAAACAACTGCAGCTCCCTCACTGCCGGCTCCTTCTTTCATTCTTACCGGTAGCTCCTTCGCCGCTGGCTTCTTCCTCACTGCTGGCTTCTTCTCTCACTGTAACAACCCTTATACTGATCACCGATATAACCACTGAATTATATACTGATTACTGCTAAACTGAACTGATAATGACTGATGATTGGATTAACTGAAGTACTGAATGGACTGATTGAAATCGAAACTGAAATTGAATAAGTTATTTATTAAATTGCATGTTGCATCTGTTTGATTTATCGATTATCTGTTTGTATTCATATGTTTAAACTGCTAATTGAAGGCCTTATCGGCGGCCGAATTAGGAACCGTTTAGTGTTCCATAATCAGTAGAATTTATGTGATTTTATGGTATGTTTATCTAAAATGTGATTAGGTATGATTAAATTGATTAAACTAGATTAAAAATTGAGTTAAGTACAAGTGTTAGTTTATTTACCAAATTGCCTTGGTGAGTGGAGCTTTGTTTATTCAATTGTATTGAACCTTATACACCTTATACACTTAGAGAAAACATTTCCTCAGCCAAGAACTGAGAGTTCAACCGAATTTAGAGAGAGAGAAGGGAGAGAGAGTTGATTTCATCACATTTTTGCTTGATTGTGCTTGGAACTTAAGAGGATTGAAGTGTATTTGCATAATTGATCTCCTAGGCTCTCAATTGAAGACTTAGGCAAGGTAAATCAATCCCTCATTGTTGCATTTAAGGTTGTCTTGCATGAATCAAGTAAATTGTAGAGTTTAAGTCATGAATTAGTTCATATATGTTGAAATAGAGCTTAATTCATACATGCATGTTCATATTGATGCATCTTGAGTTGAATTCATGGTGGATTGGTGCATGCATGTTCATGTTTATATTAAAGTCCATGTTTTCATTTTGTTTTCTAACTATTGAGCTCATTAGAGCAAGATTTGAAGCTTGATTTTGGTTTAAAACTCATGCATTGCATGTTTTGAGATTGTTCTTAAAAATGGGTTTGAAAAATGACTTTAATTGACCAACTCTTGGCCCTTGCATGTGTAAATTGGCTTTTGGAACTTGTTGTATATTGACTGTGGATGTATTTTCCAGAATTTGGGCCCAAGAGGTCGAGATTTGAGTTGAGAATGCTTGGTTTGAGCTTGGAAGGCAAATCTGGAAATTCCAGATTTGGCTTCTTCGCTCGAGCGAAGGATTCCTCGCTCGAGCGAGCACCTTTATTCAGGGCTCCGCTCGAGCGAGCATCGAGCGTGGCATCGAGCGTGGTATCGCGCGTAAAAATCGAGCATCCAGTATTTTTACTGTTTCATCAGACCGCTCGAGCGAAGGATTGTTCGCTCGAGCGAAGCCTTTGATTTTGGAAGCTCGCTCGAGCGAAGGAAGGCTCGCTCGAGCGAAGCGCCTATTTTCAGCAACTTTTGAAAAATGCCTTCCAACTGTATTTTTGCATCCTCATCTCATCCTAGGCATTCTTAGGCCTAGTTTAAGACATCTTAATGAGGATTTAGCAATAGAACCACACCGAGGAACTTTAGGGATTTAATTATCATCCTTCCCGACTGTGAAACTTAGTGTGTGTTCTATTTGTTAACTGTTTAGGCTTGGCTCTCGGGGACGCGCTCTAGCTGCTACTAGCCCAATCTCTGTGAGTAACAATTGTGTAAAGATATGTTCAAAATGATGATCTTTTGAATACTGAACTGAAATGTTTATTGAACTGATATTGTTTACTGAATAAATGTACGTCCTGTATTGTGAACTGTATTGTGGCATCCTTAGCACTCACTGTTTACTGTTATTGTTACAGAGCTCTGTCGGTTCCCTTGTGAAACCATACTGTTTACTGAATGACTGGCCATCATTACTGTTGGGTCTGTTAAGACCCGGTCCTTTTGGACCTACTGTTTATAGGCTAATGGATGTACCACATATGACTGATTGACTGAAATACTGAAAGACTGAAATACTGTTTAATGTACTGTTTTCATTACTGTAAGGACATTCATTCATAACCCCTTTACGCTTTATGTTATTCACTGGGCTTTAGCTCACTGTTTATATATATGTAGGTTCTCAGCAGCCAGACCAGAGCTAGGAGCGTGGGTTGGTCCCAGTTTTGTCAAGCCAGCCTATGTGCCTCACTGCGAGGTTCCGTGTTGCCATGCTATGGCTTGGGGTGTTTTGTGTCCCCCATCGGTCACCTTACTGCTTTGTACTACTGTATAGACCGTCTACTGTTTTACTGTACTGATATCGAGGGATTAAATCCCCGTACTGAATGTTTGTAAATGATTGTATATAGACTGTACTGTCTTGAACTGTATGAATGCATGAAAAATGTTTTTAGCATACAGATTTTCACAGCTCAATGGATACTAGTTACTTACTGTATTGGCTTCCGCCAGGCCCTGAACTCTGTTAAACTGTATTATTGTTAAGCAGGCCTTCGGTAATCTCGGATTACTGGCCGGTTACGGTGCTAAACCCATAGGGCCGGGTTTGGGTCGTGACACTCACTCTCACTGCCGACTCTTCATCTCCCTCTCATGGTATCTTCGTCTCTCTCTCTCTTGTTTTTTGCTTTTGTTCTTCAGATTTGGAAAATGATAGAGATGAAGATGAAGATGTTGATGAGCTCAGATCTGTTGGAGATGTTGATGTTTGAGCTCAGATCTGTTAGATTGTTAGATCTGTTAATGTTGTTATTGTTGATGAATTTTTTTTTTTTTTTTTTGGTCGGGGATTTTCGGGGTCGGGGAAACCCAATCCCCGTTAGGGGGCAGAGGTGAGGGCGGTAATGGGTTCCCCGTCAGGGATCGGGGCCGGGGACGAGGACGGGAAATTTCCATCATCGGGGATCGGGGATCAGGGACGAGGAGGCTGATCTTGCCCCATTACCATTCCTAATTGGAGTTTAGTCTTAATTTAATATTTAATTGTCCAAATTTTGGGGCGTGACAACACCTTTTATCTTTTTTTGAAGCAAAAAAAAGCCCACAAAAGATTGATCCTGAAATCTCTCTCTCTCTCTCTCTCTCTCTCTCCAAATGGAAACCCAAAAAAATTTCTTCAAATCTCTCAGAAATACCCACAAAATATTGATCCCGAAATCCTTCTCTCTCTCTCGAAATGGAACCCCTGAATAACTACTTCAGATCAGATCTCTCTAAAGAAACACCAATCCAAAATTGAATTTTAAGAAACAAAAAAACCCAAAAAAACTGGATCTTTAAAAACACTCACTATCACTGCTCTCTCTTCACAACTAGAGATATGGGTTTGCATTTTTTGAACACCATTGACGATGAAATGGTTGTTGTGATTGAATTTGAATTGGGTTTGTTGGGAATTTAATTTTTATGGGAGTGAATAAGGAAATGGAGAAGATTAGTGGTTTTTATAGAGGTATGGGTTTGATGAACAAGGGAGAAGAAGAATAAGGAGGATGAGAGAGACACGCAATGGTCGTAAAATCGCTAAAGATGGAAAGAGAGGTCGCCGGCGGCAGTGGTAGTGGGGGTCACCGGTGGAGATGGTGGTGAAAAGGTTGGTGGGGTAGGGTTTGGAAAATTAGGGTTAGGGTTAGGGTTAGGGTTTGGGAAATTAGGATTAGAATATTAAGGATGAGAGTAAAAATGTAACTTTATGTTTGGATAAAATTGGAATTAAAAAAAATAAAAGAAATGGAGGATCCAAAGAAGAAAGGTAAGTGCTAATAGCAGCACTGAAAAATAAATGTCAACAAAATATTTTTTAATTTTTGAAAATTATTTCTATCCATTAAAGATAAAATTATGTAAAATCGATAAATCTTTTAGACATTTATTTATTTATTTATTTATTTTTACCAAATTAATTTTTATTATGTGTTTGGATGCTAATCATGTAATGGGTGGTTTTTTTTTATTTTCATTAAATTAATTTCTATTTTTTCAAAAGTTAAATATAGCAAAAATTTTGATATCATTATTAAACCAAAAAATTTAAAACTAAAAACATTTTATATATTAAAGGGGCATTTACTTACAAGTCTTAATTTACGAACTTATACTCCATTAAGTTTTAACTAATATTTTTTAGACCTTCAAGTCTTATTAAATTTTTAGTAGTCAGAATTGCATTTCAAATAATAATTGTTCATCATTTATAATAAAAGAATATAATGATTTGATATTTATTTTAATTTTCAAAACATTAAAATATCAACTTTCAAATTAAAAAAACTAAAAAAAAATTATGGCAAAGAAAAAAAACGGGAGACTTATTTATAAGTCATTTTTCAGACACTTATGATAGGCTAAGTCCTGTGTAATTTCTTATAGAGTCTCAAGTCTTATTTAGATAGGAATGTATTCTACAAGATCCTACATAAACATAACGTGACGTGACACTTACATAAACGTAACGCAGCGTAACGTGACACCTATATAAACGTAACGTGTCACATTACGTTTCGCAAATTTAATGAGTTTTTATTTTTTAAAATTGAATGTGAAAATGTTGCTGGTTTATGTTGGTGTCACATTACATTTCATATAAATATGATTTATGGTAACATTCAATTTCCTATGCCATAGATCATAGGTGTCACGTTACGTTTATGTAGGTGTCACGTTACGTTACGTTTATGTAGATATGATCTATGGTAACATTCAATTTCCTATGATCTATATAGGAAATTGAATGTTGCCATAGATCATAGGTGTCACGTTACGTTTATGTAGGTGTCACGTTACGTTACGTTTATGTAGATATGATCTATGGTAACATGCAATTTCCTATATAGAAAATTGCATGTTACCATAGATCATAGGTGTCACGTTACGTTTATGTAGGTATCATGTTACGTTACATTTATATAGATATGATCTATGGTAATATTCAATTTCCTATATAAGGTTTTACTACTATTTATGATATTAACAACTAATATTGAGGGTAAATGTGTCAACAAACTTCCCACAGGACTTATAGGAACATAAGTTTTTTAGTAGAACCATATGTAGCATAAGTCTCCCTAATAGGACTTATAAATAATTTTTTCAAAAAAAAACTTCATTTTTTTGAAAAAATTAAAAAAATTGAATTATTTTTTGTGCAAAATTAAAAATTTTGTATCTATAAAAGAGCATGATGATAGAACATTGATGTGCAAAACTTAAAAAAAAAAATTAAAAATGAAAAAACTGATAATGTTCTCAATTTTATTAGATAGTTGAATCAAACCAATAAGTAGATGGGCAAACACGTTTAATCCCATACTCTGTTTTTTTTTCATTCAGTTAGTGAAATAATTATTTGGAATATTATTATGCAAAATTGATAATATTTTTAATTATAAAAATGAAAAAAAAAATTGATAATATTATCAGTTTTACTAAATATGATTTATTGGTTTAAAAAATCTTAGACATGACCTAAATTATCATAACATTTGTAAATCGAACTTTTAAGTAATTAAACTCTATATTGAATATATCGATTACACATTAAAAGCCTAACAACTACCAATTACATGATTATCATCCAAACACATAAGAAAAATTAATTTGGTAAAAAAAATGTCTAAAATATTTATCAATTTGACATAATTTTATCTTTGGTGGGTAAAAATTATTTTTAAAAATTCAAAATTATTTTTTTGATATTTATTTTTGTCAAATTATTTTATATTTTATCAAATTGACGACTTTACCCTTGAAATTTAGCAATAGTATCTTCAATTGTTCTTATTTGAAAGAAGATTCAAAATCTAGAATCAAATGTGTCACAATTAAAAAGTCAAAAATCAAAGTAACACGAACCATAAATTATAGAGACTGTTAGTGTAATTTGTCCAAGTTTTAATTTATTTAGTAAACTCTTCGATGATATAGTGATTAGGAAGTGAAGGGAAAAAATATATACATATATATATATATATATATATATTTATTTATTTCTATCTATTTGATTGGATACAAAAGAAATAGATTTTTTCCACTTTCCATCATTGCAATACTTAAGAAAACATAAAATAATAATTCTTACTCATTTATAACATTTTCCGTCTTTTTCATCTTAATTAAACATGCATTGAAGATTTTGATGGAAATATTTCGATGAGAATTTTTTTTAATTGTAAAAGTGATGCAATTGAAATGGCCTGACATTGTTTATTTTATTTTTGAGATGGGTTCAAATGAAAAATCCATTTCCGAAAAAACATTACCAAAAAAAAAAAAAAAAGAGGCTTAATTGTGTATTTCGCCAGAGCATATGCTTTAAATGTGCAGTTAAGTTTTTTTTTAGGTAATAATAATAATAAAAAGGGATTGGCTTCCCTACAGCCCGATCACAAACCGAAAGGTGTTAGACTCGTGGGGGTCTACCATGAGTCCTGTTTCAATAATCTAAACTGTTCAATGTGTAGAGTTCGTCGAGTATTATATGTCTGTAACAAATCACGTTGATCGGATATCGATAACTATTTCATCGGATCAAATTTCTGTCAACTGTTTATTTTTTCACCGTCTATTTTTTTTTTATACCAAAACTGATTAGATCACGTAACTATCGATGTCCAATCAACGTGATTTTTTACAGGCATATAGTACTCGACAAGGTCTACACATTGAGTGGTTCAGATTATCAAAATAGAACTCATGGTGGGCCCACTACCCTCAAGTCCAATCATCGACTGGAGGGAAGCCAAACCCTAATAAAAAAATGTGTGTTTCTCTCTGATCCAAATCAGACTAGAAGGTGTTGTTGAGTCTCTATGGGTCTACCACAGAGTCCATATCGATAATCCGAACCGTTTAATGTGTAAGCCTCATCGAATATTTCATTCCTATAAAAAATCATATTGATCAGATATCAATAGTCATTTAATCATATCATATTTGTATCAACAAGTAAATATGATTTTTAAAATAAATTATTTATATAAATTTGATTTGATCAAGTAACTATTAATATCTGATTAATATGATTTTTACAAGAATAAAATAATCGACGTGTTTTACATATTGAATGAGTCAAATTTTCAATAAAAACTCCATTATGGACTCACTGAAACCCAACTGCACCCTCCAGTTGAAATACCCAACTAGAGAGTCTCCCTAAAAAAAATTTGGAGTTAGGTTTGCCTTGATATTCGACTCAACAAACCAGATGGACCTAGATAGGATGTGAATTTGATCTTGATATTGGACTTATGCAAAGCAAACAACATGAACCAAAGGAACAGTTGTATATTTGAATTCATGCCAGTAATAGCAGAAATTATACTTATTAATTGACATAAAAAAAATTACTCCTTTCTTCTAGTTTTTGGTGCAGAAGAAACTGAAAGGACAAAAACTAACTTCAATTTCTCAAAAGGACACTCCAGCCAGAGTTCAGATCCTCTCCTATCATTCGCTCCGGGGGATGAGTCAGATTGAGCCACGTCAATCCACAAAAAATCTGTAGCTCATATTAGCTCAAAAAAAATAAATAAACAAAAACAAAAACAAAATTCCTACTGACACTCTCTGTCTCCCACATCCCACCACTCACACACTCACTCTCACACACATACACTCTCTCTCTCAATCTCTCTCTCTCTCTCATCTAATAAAAAATTAAAAAAGAAACAATTTTAATCTTTTTCATTTTATTTTCATAACATATATATATAATTTTTAATATAAAATTTTAATTTTATAAAATTAATATCAATGAATATATATACCTTTAAAATGAGACTAATATTAAATATATTTAATAAAAAATTAAAATAAATAAAAAGTAATTATTATGTTTAGTTATGTTTTGAAATTATTGTTTTTTAAATATAAAAACTAATTTGATGAAATAAACACACAAAAATCATATCTTTTTTAAATTCTCAAAAACAATCTTCATTCCAAAAAAATATCATATGAAAATAAAAAACATGTTGTATTTGATTTGCACCTATGCGCGGATTGGATTTGTTTGTTTCTTATTTCCTTTAAAAAAAAGGGTAAATTAGAAACACAACCCTTGAGATTTACTTAAATTACAAATTACCCTATGTAGTTCGAGAAATTACATTATGCTCCCCTAAGGTTTCTAATTTCATAATAAATAGGTCCTTTTATGAATAAATAATCAAGTTAATTAATAGTTTTTAATAATGTTAAAATTTTATTTCAATTAATAATTCAGATAATTTTTTTATTGTATAGGCGAACAGTTAGAAATTTCACTTTTTTAATTAATTCTATTAAATAAAAAATTCTGACAGGGAGGTATTTGTAATTTTCCAAACCACAAGAGGCAATTCGTATTTGTAAGAGGGGCTAATTTGAGCCCACTAAATTATTTAGGCCCAATAGCCCAAGATTAGTGGACCCGAATTTATCGCAAGTCCAAGATTTGTGGGCCCGGATTTATCGCCGTCAAACGGGCTGAATGGCTCTAAGCCTCGAAAGGGTTTCGATCCACGAACCTAGAGACTTACTCGGGTCCGGACTCGAAAGGGTATTAAGCAAGCCTAGAGATCCGAGGCACTCGGACTCGAAAGGGTTCGGATCCACGAACCTAGAGGTCCGAAGCACTTGGCTTCGAACGGATTCAGACGCAATCTAGAAGTCGCTCCGTTAATGAGTCCCAGAACACTTGCGGGCTCGAAGCTTTCCGGGATCTACGCACCAGAACCATGGGCGTAATGGAGTTCGAACAAAGGACCCGATCCCGAGGACGGTGAGTGGAGATAAATTCACTCTTCGGTTAAACTAGCCTATACCCGGGTCGAGGTGGCACGATCTAGGGGGTCTCTGAGACTCGGCAATATTTGTGGCAGGGCGTTCTCTTGAACTACCCCTGACCCTGATGCGGCAGGACGTCCTCTGGGACTACCTCTGACCCTTTGGGATGATTGGGGATCATTGGTTAGGTGTGGCTAAGAAGAAGGGTTCGCCGAGGGGTTGATCTCCTCTTCGGAGTTTTCCTCATCCTCGGAGAGGTCACCTCCTCGGACAAGGTGGTTAGAGAGAATATTCCCCATGTGCCTTGCACATGGGCTCCATCCTATATCATGAGGTGCTTATAAATAGCACCCACCCGTAGCTTTACAGGGGATGGATTTTGGAGATTTAACTCTTGGGAAAGAACTAATTTCCCTTCTCTATTATCAACCTTGAGAGTGAAAGTGGGAGATCCATGGGAGAGCCTTGCCATTATTCTCTCTCTAGCCATTTTGCCTTCTTCTTCACCCAATCTCTTATCTCCATCATCTCCTTTACTCTTGTGTTCTTGAGTTGAGACTATTGAAGAATCTAAGCCTTTCATAATATTCTAGAGAATTCGAAGTTGTTCTTCGAAGATCTTCGAATTTTCCAACAACTTTCCTGAACCCTCTCAAGGCTAATTTGAGCCCACTAAATTATTTAGGCCCAATAGCCCAAGATTAGTGGGCCCGAATTTATCGCAAATCCAAGATTGGTGGGCCCGGATTTATCGCCGTCAAACGGGCTGAATGGCTCTAAGCCTCGAAAGGGTTCGGATCCACGAACCTAGAGACTTACTCGGGCCCAGACTCGAAAGGGTATTAAGCAAGCCTAGAGATCCAAGGCACTCAGACTCGAAAGGGTTCGGATCTACGAACTTAGAGACTTACTCGGGCCCGGACTCGAAAGGGTATTAAGCAAGCCTAGAGATCCGAGGCACTCAGACTCGAAAGGGTTCGGATCCACGAACCTAGAGGTCCGAAGCACTTGGCTTCGAACGGATTCAGACGCAATCTAGAAGTCGCTCCGTTAATGAGTCCCAGAACACTTGCGGGCTCGGAGCTTTCCGGGATCTACGCACCAGGACCATGGGCGTAATGGAGTTCAAACAAAGGACCCGATCCCGAGGACGATGAGTGGAGATAAATTCACTCTTCGGTTAAACTAGCCTATACCCGGGTCGAGGTGGCACGATCTAGGGGGTCCCTGAGACTCGGCAATATTTGCGGCAGGGCGTTCTCTTGAACTACCCCTGACCCTTATGCGGAAGGACGTCCTCTGGGACTACCCCTGACCCTTTGGGATGATTGGGGATCATTGGTTAGGTGTGGCTAAGAAGAAGGGTTCGCCGAGGGGTTGATCTCCTCTTCGGGGTTTTCCTCATCCTCGGAGAGGTCACCTCCTCGGACAAGGTGGTTAGAGAGAATATCCCCCATGTGCCTTGCACATGGGCTCCATCCTACATCATGAGGTGCCTATAAATAGCACCCATCCACAGCTTTACAAGGGTTTTTTTTATTATCAAAATGGTAAGGTCTCAAACACTTTTTCATGGCTTAGAAATGAATACGGCAGGCCTCTTTTATATATATATATATATATATATATATTCAGAATATTGAAGGCATATTCCATACATCACACCCTTTTTTTCTATTTAAGGAGAGGGCCCAAAACCCTAAACAGCACAAACTTTTTTCCTTGCTCAGCCGCCGAAATCACTCAAATTCCTTCTTTTAGCCTACTCTCTCTCTCTCTCTCTATATATATATATATATTGAGAGACCTAGCTTCCTTCTTCTTTCTTTGGTCTTTTGAAACTGGTGGCACAATCTTTCTCACTAAAATATTGAAGACCCAGATTTCATCTTCTTTAATGAAGGTCTGCTGCTACAATACAGAGGCCATTGCCGTGCTCTCTTTTTTCAACAAAACAGCCGAAGACCCATGCCTTGCACATCTGAGGGACCATGGAATATTTCTTTTCTTTTCTTTTTTTTCAAACAAATTTTGTCCTTATCCTTTTTTTTTTTTTTTTTGTCAAACCCATTCTCAGGTTTCCACGGACGCCGTCTTCGCAAATCTATTTGCTGCAGCTCCAGGCACCGAGACCATTACTACTCCTTGCCGTGGCTCCGTTACAACACAGGCTTCACCAACGTCGCCAAGCACTCCATCGGTGCTGCTGCTAGTTTAGATGTCACCAGCTCTATCTCATTGTCGGTGGAGATACAAGCACACGTGTCACGACCCAAACCCGCCCCTATGGGTTTAGCACCGTAACCGGCCAGTAATCCGAGATTACCGAAAACCTGCTTAACAGTAGGACAGTAATACAGAGTACAGGGGCATGGCGGAAGCCAATACAGTAATTAAACAATGTCCAATGAGCTGTGACAGTCTGTATGCAAAAAGATTTTTCTTATATTTATACTTTCGGTACAGAACCGTATGCATAACATTTACAAACACTCAGTACAGGGACCTAATCCCTATAACATTACAGTAAACAGTGCAATACAGTGTTATCGGTCCATACAGTACAGTAACAGTCTATACAGTACAATGACAGTTGGGTGAAGCTATGACACCCCAAAAGCAGTCTAAGCTTGATTACGCTCGGAACCTCGCAGTGAGGCACATTGGTTGGCTTGACAAAACTAAAGCTTGCCTGACGCTCCTAGCTGCAGTCTGGTGCCTGTACACCTACATATATATATGAGCAGTGAGCTAAAGCCCAGTGAATAATATAATGCGTAAAGGGGGTTAAGAATAAATGTCCTTTCAGTATTAAAACCAGTCATTTCAGTCAGTTCATCAGTCATTCAGTTTGTGGCTCATATGTCAGGCCATAACAGTCATTCAGTTAAAATAGTGATATGTGGTACATCCCTTGGCGTAACCGTACAGTAAACGGTAGGTCTTAAAAGACCGGGTCTTAACAGACCGAACAGTAAATGATGGCCATCAGTAGCAGTACAGTAACAGTAGCAGTAACAGTACCAATTCAGAGAATAGTACAGTACTTGTGGATTCAAGAGGTGGCTCCCACTGTAGCACTTAGCTCCGTAGATTCTAGAGGTGGCTCCCAGTGTAGCACTTTGCTCCATATCGGTAATACCGAGTGGCCATCACAACAGTAAACAGTAGTGGTTCCAAACTTGGGAACCGACAGAGATCTCTCTGTCACAGTATGTGGATTCAAGAGGTGGCTCCCACTGTAGCACTTAGCTCCGTAGATTCTAGAGGTGGCTCCCAGTGTAGCACTTTGCTCCATATCGGTAAACAGTAGGTGCCAAGGATGCCATAGTACAGTTCCAAATATAACTCATACGTTCATTTAGTATACAGTATCAGTTCAGTGGACAGTTCAATTCAGTAAGCGGTGTCAATTCAGTAAACAGTTCAGTTCAGTGAACAGTATCGATTCAGTATACGGTGTCAATTCAGTAACCAGTTCAGTAAACAGTTCGATAAGATAGACAGTTCAATAAGGTAAGCAGTTCAATAAAGTAACAGTTCAGAAGATAATCATTTTTGGACATATCTTTACACAGTTGTTACTCACAGTGATTGGGCTAATAGCAGCTAGAGCGCGTCCCCGAGGGCCAACCCTAAACAATTAAACAATTGAACACACACTAAGGTTAACAGTTGGGGAAGTACAATAATTATCTTCCTAATATGCCTCGGTGTGTTCTATGTCTAAATCCTCATTAAGATGTCTTAAACTAGGCCTAAGAATGCCTAGAATAGAATGAGGATGCAAAAAATACACTTGGAAGGCATTTTTCGAAAGTTGCTGGAAATAGGCCCCTCGCTCGAGCGAGCCTCCCTTCGCTCGAGCGAGCTCCCAAAATCAAAGGCTTCGCTCGAGCGAGCCTCCCTTCGCTCGAGCGGTCTGTGCTCAGAAAAAGTACTGGATGCTCAATTTTTACGCGCGATACCACGCTCGATTCTCGCTCGAGCGAGCTTGCAAAACCAAAGGGCTCGCTCGAGCGAGGAATCCTTCGCTCGAGCGAGGAAGCCAAATCTGGAATTTCTAGATTTGTCTCCCAAGTTCGAACCAAGCATTCAACCATCCAAAACTCAACCTCTTGGGCCCAAATTCTGGGAAAACATTTTAAACTCAATGTATTACAAGTTTCAAAAGCTAATTTGCACATGCAAGGCCCAAGAGTTGATCAATCAAAGCCATTTTCAACCCATTTTCAAGAACACTTTGCAAACATGCAATGCATGATCTTTAAATCAATTTTCAGCTTCAAATCTTGTTCAATCGAGCTTAATAGCTGGAAAACAAACTGGAAACATGGACTTAAGCTTAAACATGAGCATGCATGTACAATTCTACCATGAATCCAACTCAAAACTCATTAATTCAAACATGCATGCATGATATATGCTATAACCCAACATATTTGAACTCAATCAAGTCTTAGCTCTTCAATTAAACATGAACCATGCAAGAACAAGGTTAAACTCAACAATGAGAAGGTCAATGGCCTACCTCAAGTCTTGTATTCAAAGCCTATGGGCTCAATTAGCAACCACACTCCAATTTCTTCAAGATTTCAAGCCAAAACTACAAGAACAATTCTCTCTCTCTCTAACTCTCTTCTAAATTCGGCTAGAGCAAGCAAATGGCTGAGGAATATGTTTGATTCAATGCAATAGGCTTTACAAGACTCTTAAACAAAGGTCCCACTAGGGGTGGCAAAAGTGTAATTAAGTCAAACTTGACAATTAATTCGTTTAAATCTAATTTAATCATTCCTAACCACATTTTAAAGAATTATACCATAAAATCAGATAAATTCTACTGATCATGAAACACTAAACAGTTTCCAGTTCGGCCGCTGATAAGGCCTTCAATTAACAGTTTAAACATATAAACATGAACAGATCGATAAACGATTAACAGATGGACAAATGCATTCAAGCAGTTACAGTCAGTCGATTCAGTCTCGGATCTCAGTCAATCAGTTCAGTACTTTAATCGATTCAATTATCAATCAGATTCAGTCAGTTTAACAGTAATCAGTACTTAAGCAGTAATCAGTGATGAGGGTTGTTACAACACGGGAGCTCGATTTTTGCTCCCACAACCACCAAAGATAGCCACTGACGCTGCGACCTAAAGCGCCACCAGCTCGCGCTATCACCAGCAGTGCTTCCCTTCAATTTAATGATGCAGTCCCTCAAAGATCCAGGCACACCGTAGCTCTGTTCTGCTGTAAGTGTCGACGCCGATCCCGCTGCGACGCTGCTACTGTCCTTAACTACCCAGCACCGACCACACATGCCGCCCACTCAACGTGGCGTGCGTGGTCTCGCCAAGCACCATTCAGCTTGTTGTTGGTATTCTTTCTTAGCTTAACAATATTTATCGGAGCTCCAAACTCACAAATTTCGGCCCTGCTTTCATACCCATTGAAATCTATCGCCATTGGTTCCGGCTATGATTAATCAACGCCAACCACATCGCCGACTCAGCGCGGTGTTGGTTTGCCTAGCTGCCCGCTGTTTCGTGCACCATTCTCGGCCTACACCGCCTTTGGTCTTCATCCTCTTCATTACTTCTCTTAGTCTGTGGGTAAGTATTATTACTTTTTTTTTTTTTTTTTTAAATTTGGTGGAAGCCTTCTTTGTGGTAAACCCAATTTCAGGATCTCTACATCTGATATATATATTTTGTGAATCTTGAATTGTTGATTGCTGCTCATTGCTAAAGAAAATAAAACTTGAATAGCCCTCTGTTGATTTTTTCCTTGAAATAGAGGCAAGTCTTGAAGCATTTTTGTTGATTCAAAATCTGACGTTGCTAAAATCACAATATTGAATGTTTGAATATCGCAATTCCGGAATTTGAAACTTTACTGAGAAGCTTGGTTTGAATGTAGACAAAATGATACTTTGCTTTGTTGAAGAGAAAGGAACAAATTTGTTGTTGTTGATGATATCCACATTGATATTGCTATTTGTTAAACCCCTCCGATTGGATCTTGAACTTATGATAAAAGGTAGTCTTGAAATTTGTAGAGCAAAATACAATAAATGTTGTTGCAAGCAAAACCCAAGGGAATGAGCCCCTCATATTGTATATAGGTCATGTTGTTGAATAATTAATTATTGTCTTGTTGATCTTTTTGCCCACAGCTATTTCGAGCCTCCTCTCTCTGAAACCAAGATCAACTCAGCACACTTGTTCTTCAACGAAGACCCAGAACTCTTCTTCTTCAACGAAGCTCCACAGCTGCCGAACCAAACGCCACACAAGCCATTGTCGTCGGCCTTCTTGAGAGTCACTGTTGACGCCGACCACGCCGCCCTCTCAACGCGTCGTTGGTCGGTCTAGCCAGAAATTTCTCAGACTAATTTGGCTCTCGAAATACCAGTGCTCACGCTGCTACCAACCTGTCTTGGCTGTTCTCGGCGCCGACTCTACCGATCTTGTTCTTTATTTCTTCAGCCCAAGCCGTGACTAACCAGTGTCGACCACACCATCGATTCAACGTGGTGTTGGTCCGCCTAGTTATTCCAGTGCCAACCACACACGTCGCCCTTCCAACGCGTCGTGTGTGGTCACCAACTCCACTGCGATGTCACCGCTGGTTCCGGCCTCGCTCGTCCAACGCCGACCACATACGTTTGCCCACTCAACGCCGTGTGTGGTCCTCCCTAGCATCGTTCAGCTTCAGTTTGCATTATCATTCATCTCTTTCTTGATCATTGTTGCCTTATTCTGATAATGCCTTAATCGTGATCTGAAATTGATATTGTTTCTCTCGTTTGTTGGGTTTACTATTTCAGGCAAATAAATTTTTGTGCGAAATCCACGACCTCGGTGCCCTCAGAACCCGTACTAATGAGAGCAAGGGCTGTTCCTCGGAAGTCTGAACAGAAGCAAGACTGTCCCTTGAGAGTCCGAAAGTAGCACACACCCTACTTTGGCAAGAAAGATTTCTCTGGAAGATAACCGAGTCTACTAAGCTTGCACCAACAGAAGTAAAGATTGTTTCTCAGAAGTCCGAGCAGAAGCAAGGCTGTTCCTCAGAAGCTCGAGTAGAAACAAGGCTGTCCCTCAGAAGTCCGAGCAGAAACAAGACTGTCCCTCAGAAGTTGAGCGGAAACAAGGCTTTCCCTCAGAAGTCCGAGCAGAAACAAGGTTGTCCCTCGGAAGTCCGAGTGGATACGCACTTCTACTTTGGCAGCTAATAGAAGCAAAGGCTATCCCTCGGGAGTTTGAGTAAGAGTCCACTCTACTTTGAAAAGAAAGATCCTCGGAGCTCGTATTGATGAAATCAAGGGCTGTTCTTCAGACCCGCACTAATGAAAGCAAGAGTTGTCCCTCGGAAGGCTCTCCCTCAGAAGTCCGAGCATAAACAAGGCTGTCTCTCGGAAGTCCGAGTGGATGCACACTTCTACTTCGGCAGCTAATGGAAGCAAAGGCTATCCCTCGAAGCTCGCACTGACGGAAGCGAGATCTGTTCTTCGAAAGTCTGAGGCGGAGAACACACTCTACTTCAGCAAGAAAGATCCTTGAGGCTCGCACTGATGGAAGTGAGGTCTGTTCTTCGAAAGTCTGAGTGGGAGCACACACTCTACTTCAACAAGAAAGATCCTCGAAGCTCACGCTGATGGAAACAAGATTTGCTCTTCGAAAGTCAGAGTAGGAGCACACACTCTACTTCAACAAGAGAGATCCTCGAAGCTCGCCGAGTGGGAACACACACTCTGCTTCAACAAGAAAGACCCTCGAAGCTTGCACTGATAGAAGTAAGTGCTGTTCTTCGGAAGTTTGAATAGAAGCAAGAGATGTCTCTCGGAAGTCTAAATGTATGTATACTCTCTTCTTCGGTAATCAATGGAAGCAAAGGTTGTCCCTCGAAAGTCCGAGTAGGAGCATACTCTATTTCAACAAGAAAGATCCTTGAAGCTTGAACTGACAGAAGTAAGGGCTATTCTTCGGAAATCTGAGTGGGAACACACATTCTGCTTCAACAAGAAAGACCCTCGAAGCTTGCATTGATGGAAGTAAGGGCTATTCTTCGGAAGTCCGAGTGGGAGCACACACTCTACTTCAGCAAGAAAGACCCTCGAAGCTTGCATTGATGGAAGCAATGGCTGCTCTTCAGAAGTTCGAGTGGAAGTACACTTCTACTGTGTCAAGAAAACTCCCTTTAGGTTGGTAACTGAGTCTACTATTCCTCTTTCTTCTTTGAGGGGCAACAAAAATTGAAAACTGTTTCAAGTAACATAACACAATGAAGATATACAATGTAGAGAAAATAACTTCTAATGGAAATACATAATATGGAGGAAATAAATTTCTTCATGACATAAGAAAGATAGAACTTCTTGGATAATGCAGTAAATATAAATTGTAAATGTCATAGATAGACTTCTTCTGCGGAATGTTGACATTTGCCCCTAGAGTTGCAAGATCATTTGGAAAGCTTTCACCAGTTGCTCGGGTTGTGGTCATCATGCACCATCATAGCCATGTCTTCTAAGATATCCTGGGGCTCCTGTTCTCTGAACTCTATCTTATGTGCTTCGACTTTCTTTCTAAAGATCTTCTTAAGCATCCGGCACTTTTCTGTAGGATGTCCTAGTGATCGGTGGAAAACACAACAATTAGGACCCTCGCGGTCCTTCTTCGGCAAAAGCTCTTCGACATGAGGCAACTTCAGTTCTCCGTCTGCCACCCATTCTTTAACTAAGGCCTTCACCTCCTCAACACTACACGGAAAATGAGTGTCATCTTCGCAGTATTTCCTCTTCTGACCTCTGAATTCCTCCCCCTACGACTTTCGGGTAGAAGACGCGGAAGCCGCAGTGATAAAAGGTACAAAAGGTCCTCGGGATGACTTGAAGCTGGTTTTATAACTAGTCTCGAACCCGATCTCCTGAGACTGAGGTACGTTGATGTTCCGAGATGCTTCAATTAGTGCCGAGAAGGTGGGTAGCTTGTGATTAACAAGAAACATCTTGTACCCGTTCAATGCCCCTTCAACACAGATTTGGACCAAGTAGCTTTCCTCCATAGCCTCATGACAGTCCACGGCTTTGTCTTGGAACCTCTTCACATATTCGAGAATGTCTTCACCCTCCTGCTGCTTTTCCTTACACAAGGTAAGTGTGGTCACTTTCTCGGCCACTTGAAAGAATTTGGCATGGAATTTGTTGACCATCTCCTCCCAACTTCGAACAGAGTTTGGGGCAAAGTTAACGTACCAACTATATGCTCGGTTGGTGAGGGACTTGGAGAATTCTCTCAGTCGGAGGACATGATTTAAACCATGAATCCCTAAAGTCTCGATGAATCGCACAACATGTTCTCGCGCATTTCCTTGCTTGCCATCGAATTTGATGAACTTTGGCACCGTGTACCCTTCCGGGTATGGATAACTCAACATCTCGATAGGGTAAGGCGGCTTGATATCCGGATCAGGCAAAGAGGGTAAAGTCATCTTGCCCCGTTCAAGGTCGAACATGGCTTGCACCTCGGCGAGAGTGAGAAATTGTTGAGGGAGAGAACTTGATAGTGGTATTCCTGAAACTTGACTTGTAGACCCGAAGACCGAGCCTGGAGCAACTTGGCCATTTGGGTGTTGAGAATTCATTATCGGTGAATACACATGACGATATTGGCCATCGGCACCTATGGACACTCCATTTGGTGACGGGACATTGAATTGAGGCCCGTAAAGTCCATCGCACAGGGCCGCTATACCGGGTTGTGCTTGCAAATTTGTTGTCGGCGCCAAAGGAGACCCACTCGGTACATGAGTAGAATTTATAATCGGTGGAACAAAATTAGGCATGGATGGAATCCCATTTTGTAGAGAAATTTCTGTAGGCCTTTTTTGAACTTCCACAGCTGTTGGAACACCATTCATCACGCCGAAAACTCCTCCAACCGCCGCTGGACTATGGCTTGATCCTCCAGGTGCGTGATTTTGCGCTCCACGGGCCGTAGGTTGGCCATGACTTGTTCCTCCTAGCACTTGATTCTGCACACCATTTTGTACAACTTCAGGGAGAATTTGGGGTGGATCTTGATGGTTTTGACCATTTCCAACATTGCCATGAAGTTGTTGATGCTTGTCAGTGTCGACTTGACCTCCATTTGTTGCTGGTGGTGCGAAATTCGAACCCATCACCAACATGGTGTGGGTGAGATTTTGAAGGGTTGTGAGAATCTCTTGTTGAGTGTGTTGGAGTTCTTGAATGGCTTCAAGGATGAGAGGTGAGTCTTGAACTTGAGTCCTTTCATCACCACCATTGGAAGAGCCTTGTTGATGAGTTTCATTATCTGCCATTTTTGCCAGTGTTGTATGAGTTCCAGATCTCGTTGAAACCATTAACCAATCCGCCTCCCCAGTGAAGTCGCCAAATGTATGAGAGGGTTCAAGAAAGTAGTTGGAAAATTCGAAGATCTTTGAAGAACAACTTTGAATTCTCTAGAATATTATGAGAGGCTTAGATTCTTCAATAGTCTCAACTCAAGAACACAAGAATAAAGAAGATGATGGAGATAAGAGATTGGGTGAAGAAGAAGGCAAAATGGCTAGAGAGAGAATAATGGCAAGGCTCTCCCATGGATCTCCCACTTCACTCTCAAGGTTGATAATGGAGAAGGGAAATTAATTCTTTCCCAAAAGTTAAATCTCCAAAATCCATCCCTTGTAAAGCTATGGGTGGGTGCTATTTATAGGCACCTCATGATGTAGGATGGAGCCCATGTGCAAGGCACATAGGGAATATTCTCTCTAACCACCTTGTCTGAGGAGGTGACCTCTCCGAGGATGAGAAAAAACCCCGAAGAGGAGATCAATCCCTCGGCGAACCCTTCTTCTTAGCCACACCTAACCAATGATCCCCAATCATCCCAAAGGGTCAGGGGTAGTCCCAGAGGACGTCCTGCCGCATAAAGGTCAGGGGTAGTTCAAGAGAACGCCCTGCCGCAAATATTGCCGAGTCTCAGGGACCCCCTAGATCGTGCCACCTCGACCCGGGTATAGGCTAGTTTAACCAAAGAGTGAATTTATCTCCACTCACCGTCCTCGGATCGGGTCCTTTGTTCGAACTCCATTACGCCCATGGTTCTGGTGCGTAGATCCCGGAAAGCTCCGAGCCCGCAAGTGTTCTGGGACTCATTAACGGAGCGACTTCTAGATTGCGTCTGAATCCGTTCGAAGCCAAGTGCTTCGGACCTCTAGGTTCGTGGATCCGAACCCTTTCGAGTCCGGGCCCGAGTAAGTCTCTAAGTTCGTAGATCCAAACCCTTTCGAGTCCGAGTGCCTCGGATCTCTAGGCTTGCTTAATACCCTTTCGAGTCCGGGCCCGAGTAAGTCTCTAGGTTCGTGGATCCGAACCCTTTCGAGGCTTAGAGTCATTCAGCCCGTTTGACGGCGATAAATCCGGGCCCACCAATCTTGGACTTGCGATAAATTCGGGCCCACTAATCTTGGGCTATTGGGCCTAAATAATTTAGTGGGCTCAAATTAGCCCCTCTTACATTTGCCCCTTGCGTGTATGAGAAATTTTAAATTTCTCGGACATGCATACTGTCATTTCTTCGGCCCTGCTTCGCATCATGTTCCCAAAAAAAATATATTATATGTTGTCACGACAAAGCCTATGGATAAAGTTCATGACGCACTTCAATTTACAGATAAAATTGACAAGCAAAAAAAAAAAAAAATTTTACTTCTTTTTTTTTTTTTGTCCCACTGAAATATACATTTTTATAAAATCTGAGAAAAATACACATATTCGTGCATATATTTTAATTTAACCAAAGAATAATAAAGCATTTCTTTTATATTCTTAAACCAAAAAAAGAAGGGATAATACCCACACACTTTTCTTGTTTGGCAAAAACAGTGAGTCAGCAGCCGTTATATGTTGTATGGATATACATACATTTACAAATATCTTGAGGGAATATTCCAGCATCACACCTCCCATTTTTTCTATTTAAGAAAGGGGTAGCAACCCTAATCAATAGCCCCTTCACTTTTTCTTCCTTGCACAGCTATTGCGGCGCCTTTTCTGTCTAAACCGAGAGACCACCCCAGGTAGCCTTGTTTCTTCGACAAACCAGAGGCTAAAAGTGTGTACATTGACTGCTATCGCAGCGTCGACCAACACCACTGACCTGTCCCAGCTCCGGCTGCCGCAGACGTCGCGACCCAGTCACCGACCTATCCCAGCGTTGTGACCCAACCACTGACCAGTCCCAGCGTCGCGACTGCCGCAGACGTGTGATCCAAGCTGCTACTCACCATTGCTGCTTCACTTCAGCCTAACCTGCGAAAGAGTCACTTAAGGCACTGTCCTCCGCGCGACCACCCCAACTCGCGCGGCCTGCACGCTTCGCCTCTGACCCACTGCTCACGCCGTGGCTCCGGACACCACTGATGCTGTGACCCAAAGCGCCACCAGCTCACGCTATCACCAGCCCAGTTCGTCACTGTCCAGCCTGTTGTCAATGCTGGTTGTTACTCGCAGTGTCTTGCCGCTGTGTTGCGACACCCCCAGCTTTGTCGTGGATCTTGGCTTCGGCTCTCTCTCTTTACACAGAGACCAACCCAGTTGTCCTCTTCTTCAATTGGAGCTCCGTAGTTGCTGAACCAAAGGCCACACAAGCCATTGCCGTCGGCCTTCGTGAGGTCACTGTTGATGCCAACCACGCCGCCCTGTCAACGCGGCGTTGGTCGGTCTAGCCAGAAATTTCTCGGACTGATTTGGCTTTCGAAATACCAGTGCTCATGCCGCTGCCACTTTACTCTGCTCAGAAATCTTCATTGTTTAGTGCTGGAATTTGATTACGAACAAAACCCTTCTATTATTTTATTTATTTATTTATTTTTCTGGGTGTGCCTTTTCTCTCTCTGAAATTTGAAACCCATTTGTTTGTTTCTTTGAAAATGAACAGTTCACCATCTTCTTTAAAGAACCAAAGCTGCATCTTGCTTTTGCATCCCATTGAAGATCATTGCCGCTGCTACAACTCCGGACGCCATCACCATCACCGAAGACTTAAACCACTGTTGTCTTCAACGGTTCCAACGCAGACCACACACGTTTGCCCACTCAATGCAACGTGTGTGGTCTTGCCCAGCCTAGCTCAATCTTTGTTGATCTTGATCGACACCGACTCCGCTACGTCTTCAACACTACCTTCGTCCTCAACTGTCCAACGCCGACTACGCGCACGTTGCCCTTTCAACGCGACGTGCGTGTGGGCCTGCTTAGTACTGCTCAGCTCGGCGTCGGCCTTGGGTGCATGTGTCTCACACTTGTGGTCTTGCCATTGCTTCCAGTCGCGGTTCGGTTGGCACAATTTCTCGACTTCTTCTTTGTCATTGCTGCCTTAAATCTGCTTCCTCAAATCTGTGGGTAAGTATATATATATATATATAAATATATTTAAAACTTGGTGCAAGCTTTTTCTGTGTAAACCCACTTTCCCTCTTATGGTTTTAATGGACTTTTGTGCTCCTTGTTGAATCTTGAACCTATGAGCTTGTCATTTACACACTTGGTAGAAAAAAAATCGGAATTGATAATCTTGTACAAATTGAATCACTGATGTTGAATGTTGCTGTTTGAACATTATAGTCTTGAGGACACTTGCACTTGATTTTTAGAGAAGATGAGATACTCTTTGAATCCCTCCAATTGGATCTTGAACTCATGATGATAAATCTGATATAAACAAAATATTTGATGCTTGCACTAGGCTATTGATGTTGAGAGAGAACATGGACTATAAGTGAGTGTTGTTGCTATCTTTGCTTGCATGGGACGAATAAAATAAATATTGTTGTTGTCGATGAAACTCGAGGAAATAAACCCCTCACACTGTATATAAATCTTGTTATCGAATGATTGATTGTTGCAACCCCGAGAATATTAGATATCATGCTTGAACTCCTGATGTAGAATTCATCGTAGGACTTGTTGATATGATGAAATACCTTCCTGAATAATAAAGATGATATATTGTTGCTTTACGTCGGCTAGAGAGGAACCGGCCCGGGAAAACAACACCTTGATTGTTGCATTTTCATGAACTTGCTCGGAGGAGTAGAATTGTTGTAGCTTAAATAGAGTATTATTATTTGTTGATGTTGCCCCATTATGATAATACCTAAATCATGATTTGAAATTGATATTGCTTGTCTTATTTGTTGGCTTTACTATTTCAGGCAAATAAATTTTTGTGCGAAATCCACGACCTCGAGGCCCTCAGAATCTTCATTAATGAGAGCAAGGGCTGTCCTTCGGAAGTCTGAACGAGAGCAAAACTGTCCCTTAGGAGTCCGAAAGTAGCATACACCCTATTTCGGCCAGAAAGATCCCTCCGGGCGGCAACCGAGTCTACCAAGCTTGCACCAATAGAAGTAAATATTGTCTCTCAGAAGTCCGAGCAGAAGCAAGGCTGTCCCTCAGAAGTTCGAGTGGCAACAAGGCTGTCCCTCAGAAGTCCGAGCAGAAATGAGGCTGTCCCTCAGAAGTCCGAGTGAAAACAAGGCTGTCCCTCGGAAGTCCGAGTAGATGCGCACTTCTGCTTCGGCAGCTAATGGAAGCAAAGGCTATCCCTCGGGAGTTCGAGTAAGAGTCGACTCTAAAAAGAAAAATCCTCGGAGCTCATATTGATGAAATCAAGGGCTGTTCTTCGGATCCGCACTAATGAGAGCAAGAGTTGTCCCTCGGAAGGCTCTCCCTCAGAAGTCCGATCAGAAACAAGGCTGTCCCTCGGAAGTCCGAGTGGATGCGCACTTCTACTTTGGCAGCTAATGGAAGCAAAGGCTATCCCTCGAAGCTCGCACTGACGGAAGCGAGATCTGTTCTTCGAAAGTCTGAGGTGAAGAACACACTCTACTTCAGCAAGAAAGATCCCTGAGGCTTGCACTGATGGAAGCGAGGTCTATTCTTCGAAAGTCTGAGTGTGAGCACACACACTACTTCAACAAGAAAGATCCTCGAAGCTCATGCTGATAGAAACAAGGATTGTCCCTCGGAAGTCTGAATGAAAGCAAGAGATGTCCCTCGGAAGTCTAAATGTACGTATACTCTCTTCTTCGGTAATCAATGGAAGCAAAGGTTGTCCCTCGAAAGTCCGAGTAGGAGTATACTCTACTTCAACAAGAAAGATCCTTGAAGCTTGAACTGACAGAAGTAAGGGCTATTCTTCGGAAGTTGAAGTGGGAACACACACTCTGCTTCAATAAGAAAGACCCTCGAAGCTTGCATTGATAGAAGCCATGGCTGCTCTTCGGAGGTCCGAGTGGAAGTACACTTCTACTGTGTCAAGAAAACTCCCTTCAGGTTGGTAACTGAGTCTACTATTCATCTTTCTTCTTTGAGGGGCAACAAAAATTGAAAACTGTTTCAAGCAACATACCACAATGAAGATATACAATGTAGAGAAAATAACTTCTAATGGAGATACATAATATGGAGGAAATAAATTTCTTCATGACATAAGAAAGATAGAACTTCTTGGATAATGCAGTAAATATAAATTGTAAATGTCATAGACAGACTTCTTCTACGGAATGTTGAAATTTGCCCTTAGAGTTGCAAGATCATTTGGAAAGCTTTCACTAGCTGCTCGGGTTGTAGCCATCATGCATCATCATAGCCATGTCTTCTAAGATATCTTTAGGCCCCTGTTCTTTGAACTCTAACTCATCTACTTCCACTTTCTTTCTAAAGATCTTCTTCAGCGTCCGACACTTTTCTGTAGGATGTCCTAGTGATCGGTGGAAAACACAATAATTAGGGCCCTTGCGGTCTTTCTTCGGCTAAAGCTCTTCGATACGAGGTAACTTCAGTTCTCCGTTTGCAACCATTCTTTAACTAAGACCTTCACCTCCTCAACACTACACGGAAAATGAGTGTCATTTTCGCAGTATTTCCTCTTCTGACCTCTGAATTCCTCCCCCTGCGACTTTCGGGTAGAAGCCGCAGTGACAGAAGGTCCTCGGGATGACTTGAAGTTGGTTTCATAACTAGTCTCGAACCCGATCTCCTGAGATTGAGGTATGTTGATGTTCCGAGATGCTTCAATTAGTGCCGAGAAAGTGGGTAGCTTGTGATTAACTAGAAGCATCTTGTATCCGTTCAATGCCCCTTCAACACAGATTTGGACCAAGTAGCTTTCCTCCACAGCCTCATGACAATCTACGGCTTTGTCTTGGAACCTCTTCACATATTCGAGAATGTCTTCACTCTCTCGTTGCTTTTCTTTACATAAGGTAAGTGTGGTCACTTTCTCGGCCACTTGAAAGAATTTGGAGTGGAATTTGTTAACCATTTCCACCCAACTTCGGACAGATTTTGGCGCCAAATTAACATACCAACTATATGCTCGGTCGGTGAGGGACTTAGAGAATTCTCTCAGTCGGAGGACGTGGTTTGAACCATGAATACCCAGAGTCTCGATGAACCGAACAACATGTTCTCGAGCATTTCCTTGCTTGCCATTGAATTTGATGAACTTCGGCACCTGGTACCCCTCCGGGTATGGATAACTCAACATCTCGATAGGGTATAGTGGCTTGACATCCGGATCAGGCAAAGAGGGTAAAGTCCTCTTGCCCCGTTTGAGATCGAACATGGCCTGCACATCGGCAAGAGTGAGAAATTGTTGAGGGAGAGAACTTGATGGTGGTATTCCCGGAACCTGACTTGTAGACCCAAAGATTGAGCTAGGGGCGACTTGACCATTTGGGTGTTGAGAATTCACCATCAGGGAAGACACATGATGAAATTGGCCATCGGCACCTATGGACATGCCATTTGGTGATGGGACATTGAATTGAGGCCCGTAAAGTCCACCGCACGGGGCCGCCATACTAGGTTGTGCTTGCAAATTTGTTGTCGGCGCCAAAGGAGACCCACTCGGTACATGAGTAGAATTTACAATCGGTGGAACAAAATTAGGCATGGATGGAATACCATTTTGTAGAGAAATTTCTGTAGGCCTTCTTTGAACTTCCACAGCTGTTGGAACACCATTCATCACGCCGGAAACTCCTCCAACCGCCGCTGGACTATGGCTTGATCCTCCAGGTGCGTGATTTTGCGCTCCACGGGTCGTAGGTTGGCCATGACTTGTTCCTCCTAGCACTTGATTTTGCACACTATTTTGTACATCTTCAGGGAGAATTTGGAGTGGATCTTGACGGTTTTGCCATTCCCAACATTACCATGAAGTTGTTGATACTTGTCGGTGCCGATTTGACCTCCATTTGTTGCCGGTGGTGCAAAATGCGAACCTACCACCAACATGGTGTGGGTGAGATTTTGAAGAGTTGTGAGAATCTCTTGTTGAGTGTGTTGGAGTTCTTGAATGGCTTCAAGGATGAGAGGTGAGTCTTGAACTTGAGTCCTTTCATCACCACCATTGGAAGAGCCTTGTTGATGAGTTTCATTATCTGCCATTTTTGCCGGTGTTGTATGAGTTTCAGATCTCGTTGAAACCATTAACCAATCCGCCTCCCCAGTGAAGTCGCCAAATGTATGAGAGGGTTCAAGAAAGTAGTTGGAAAATTCGAAGATCTTTGAAGAACAACTTTGAATTCTCTAGAATATTATGAGAGGCTTAGATTCTTCAATAGTCTCAACTCAAGAACACAAGAATAAAGAAGATGATGGAGATAAGAGATTGGGTGAAGAAGAAGGCAAAATGGCTAGAGAGAGAATAATGGCAAGGCTCTCTGTAGACGTCCCCGAATGCATCCCGGGGGAAGGGAGTGCGAGTCCCTCCCATTCTGGTTCGATATTGGGTCACTACAGTTCGAAGGACTCAAATGTCACGGTTCTTAATCTTGAACCAAAGAGTCCAAATCTGGCAAATCGTTTGGAAAACAGATTTTTTGAAAGAAGTGCCAAACATGGACTGCTTTGCCAGATACAGAGTCGCCACCTAAATATTTTTTAATGGGAAATTTAGGAAACCCTGACTCGGTGCCAAAGGCCACGTGTCCGTCATCACCAAAGTTGCCTCGGCTCGGGAACTTGGGTACGATTGGGGAAGGACACTTCGTGAGCACCCCCGCTCGCCCGGTCAAAGACCGGCCTCTACTAACCATGATATCTGTTTTTGAAAACATTGTATGTTCTTATTCCGGTTATTAGCCTAGGTTACTATGTGATGCTCGCAGCAAACAAGTATAGACTGGGTCGCCTGAACTGGAACAAAACATTTCATGTTTGTTTGTTTGAAAATGGTTTGATGGTGCTACCCGCAGGTAGGCTAAGACGTGAATTTGCCACCCTCAGGTGGGCTTAGAAAACATGATTTTGCCACTATCTAGTGGGCTTAAAACAAACATTTGATGAATTGTCCAATCCAAGTAACTCAGCCTCCACCCACAGGCATTCAAGGCAGTTATATCACATAAGCACATAGCCTCATGGCAAGCATGCTATTCATGGCAACACTCGCACGCATGCAAGGATGCTAAAGCATAAAACTCACCGAGTACTCCAAGCCAAAACAGAAAACCGATTAGAAATCATGCATGATCCTAGATACACAGAATTGCCTAATGCAACACATGCAAAGATGCAAACTATAGCAGGCTCGGCTATTCTAAACATGGCATATGGAATGCTACAGCTAACACGTATTCAATTTGGAATTGAAATACAAATGCAGTTTGCATGATGCGCCGAGCCCGGTGCGTGCAAAACAGATGAATGATGCAAACATGTTGTCATACTGTATACTAATTGAAATATGCCCTATATCTAACCATCGTAAGCAAGTAAATAAAAGGGAGAAAGAAGTGGGGGTTGGAAGACATACACCACACTCACCCACACTTATTACAATTATGCCCTCGCACAGAGGGTTCGAATAAATATACAGTTCGAAATGAAAGAATAATACAGTCCGAAATATACAGTCCGAATAATATACAAATTCCTAATTAATTAACAAATTAACTAAGAAAAACTGTAAACTGGCATGCAAGCCAGGGGCTGCCTCACTTCCGCTGAATGATGTATGCTGGCTGCCTTTTCGGAAATCCACTGGGATGCCCCAATTAGCCTCTGTTTGCAATGTTCCTCGAAATGCGTGCCAAGCCTCGGAAGACTGCTGATTCTTGATATGCTGCAACAGAGAGCAGGAAAGGGGCATAGCAATGTATTTCACAAATATATGCATGCCTCGATCCTCGTGCCACCAATCACGCATCTCGATGCATGATGGCCGAGGAGTCGGATTGCACAACTCAATATAGGATGAATGCAGATGAATGCTACAACAAAACCTAACTCCATCATGGGTAATCCGGAGTGTCGGTGACTTGGGAATTGAGACCCGTTCCGTTACTCGGAGTACGGAACGTGCCTCGTTTCCCGTGCTCGGGCTAACTCCTATCCCGAACACGATGCAATATACATGATATGTATGAAATGCAACTAAAATACAATCCTAACATACACAATGTTATGGAATGGCATACACGCTACACGAGGTAATACACAACCGGGCATACACAATGCTATGGATGAAATGGCATACGCAATGCAATAATGGGCTTACACTAACATGAGAGAGCCTCAGCCACACTCACATAAGAGGCCGATAGATGAAAATGAGATGCCTCGAAATGCGTGCACACGGGCACGCAAACCGAGGCAATGGCATACGCAACGCGATGAGACTAAAATGACATACAGAATGCAAAATGGACTTACACTAACATGAGTGAGCCTCAGCCACACTCACATAAGAGGCCGTTGAATGAAAATGGGATGCCTCGAAATGCGTGCACACGGGCACGCAAACCGAGGCAATGGCATACGCAATGCAATGAGACTAAAATGGCATACAGAATGCAAAATGGACTTACATTAACATGAGAGAGTCTCAGCTACACTCACATAAGAGGCCGTTGGATGAAAATGAGATGCCTCGAAATGCGTGCACACGGGCACGCAAACCGAGGCAATGGCATTAAGGCATGAAATGACATAGAAAATGATATGCAAACATGCCAATGGAATTTCAGCACTGAAATATGGGGGAAAACAGTCCCGAAAGATGGCGAAATGACACCAAATGCAAGGAATGGTCCCGAAATGCGAATTTAGGCACCCGAAATGGCCTATAGCTATGCAATGCATGCACAATATGGACATGGAATGAAAATACAGTAGCAAGGCAGCCCCAAAAAAATCATTTTCCAGTCTAAAACATGGCCAAACAGCAAGCATAGATAGGGCAAATGGCATACAAAAATGGCTCCGCAAGAGGGGTATTGAAGCAAGTGATACATGCGATGCCCAAATGGAAACATACCCTTCTACAACACTGATGAGGGACTAAAAATATGAACATTTACAGTAGATGACATGCCCCAACTCAATATGAAAACATGCTAAAAATGTCATGCAAGAACTAGGATACATAAGGCTATAACATGAGGTACCCCAAACATTCATCAAACCAGCAAAGACCCTTAATGAAATATTTCAAGAAGATCAAAATATGACTCTTTCCAGCTCTGATGATGGCCGAAAACAGAAGCTAGATAAGCTTAAAAAAGCATGCAAAAATGGGGGTCAAAGAGAGGTATAATGACAAGTATAACATGGAGGCCCCCAACAGGGTTTATCCCTTCTACAATGTTGTAGAGGGACACAAAATAAGCTTACTCACAGTTCATGACATGCTCCAAAACAATTTACATATAGGCCAAACAAATCACGCAAATTTACGGTAAATAGGAGAGATTATGAAGCAAGTGCAAGATAGGGGGCCCAAACAGGGTTGATCCCTTCTTCAATGTTGAAGAGGGGCTCAAAATAGGCCCACTTACAGTTTACATTATGCTCGAAAACAGATCACTCATAGTCTAAAAATTTCATGCAAAAATGTGACATACAAGATGATATTGAAGCAAGTACAAGATGGAGATCTCAAATAGGGTTGAACCCTTCAACAAACATGAAGAATAGCTCAAAAGAGTGACCCTTTTGGTTTGGGTCGGAGCCTAAAACAGTGAGCAAATAGGCTTAAGAAATGAGGCAAGAAAATGCTACAAAAGAGGGAGATGGCAACTTACCCTTGTAGACAAGTCTTGACAGCCTTTTTGACCAAGTTTGGATGCTCTTTGCCTCTGAAAAACCAGCTCCAAGTGTTGGAATGGAGTGTGGGGGTCTTGTGCTAGGGTTGATGTAGAAATGGTACAAGAAAAATGACTTTGGAGCTTGGAAATGGAGAGAAATGGGAGGGTGGAAGGTATAGCTCCCTCTCAAATGTGTCTAACAAATGTCCAACCTCTTGCCAAGAAGCCAAGCCTCTCCTTATATAGGAGAGGCATGAAAAATATCTAAGGGGCCTCTCTAATCCTCCATACACGTGTATGGAGGATGGTCCAATTGGCAACCAGCTGGCACAGCTGGAATACACTGAGGGAGAGGAAAATGGCCGGCTAGTTTAAAAGGAAAAAAAAGTCATTTTTTTGGTAAGTGGCGCCGGCCGGCTGGAAAAGGTGGCCGGCCGGCTAGGGTAAAAAGGTCCAAGCCATAAAACTGTCGGCCATGTAGCCCTTGAAGTTAGCTTTCCAATGCCGCAAACCTTGCATTAAAAATTCCTCCTGTAGAAAAAGTTATGCCAGTTTTCGTAAAGCCGCGCAAATTCGGTCTAACCAGACTTCAACCAACCATATCTCCTCCCCCCGGATTTGGACTTAGGAGATTCTTGAGTGAAAAATGAAGCCCCGGAAGTAAGCTTTCCAATGGTGGTGGCCTCATATTTTAATTCCTCTTGTGCAAAGAGTTCACCCGTTTCGGTGAAGCCGCGCAGACTTTTCTCCTTCCCGGATTCATGCTGAACCACTTTTGACCAAACAAAAAGTTGGTTGTCAAAACAATTGCTGGCCTCCCACCCTCCTACAAGCTTCCTAACCATGAAAATAAGGCCTCCACCAAAAATGAGCCCAAACCGATGCAAAATGAAGGCTCGGGGCCCAAAACACGCAGTTCGGGGTCCCGAAAATAGGCTGTTGGGCACCGGGAGTGGTGTTCGACCACGAAGTCGGTCCCTCGGACCCCAGTGTCCCTCAAAAGGGAGCAAATAAGATGCATGCCAAAAATCAGAGCAATCGGAGATGGTTAGGGGTCCCGAACCGAGCGCACACGGCCTGACGGCTCCGAAAACCGGGAACCGAGCTCCGAAATGGGCAAAATGGCCTACGGCCACGAAAGTAGCCCACGGCCACTGAGAGATGGTCTTACGGGACCTCTCCCCTCCCTCAGGAAAAAGAAACAGAGAAAACCGAGCCTGGTTCGCAAACCGAGAGCAAAGCACAGAAGAGGGTTCGGAAGTCCGGAGGCAGGGCTCACGGCCGCGACTCTGAGACTTCTGAACGAGCGCGATATGCAACATCACCGAGCGCTCAATCGGTGACGTCTGAGTCTTAAGGTCGGTCAAAAATGGGGTGTCTACAGTTGCCCCTCTTTGACAGAACTCGGAAGTCACAAGTGACGGGAGTGAATGTCAAAGCCAGAGACGACCCATTTTTGACAAGGCCGAAGACTTAGACAATCAACAAATGAACAGAGATATGCCCGCAGGCGTGCCCGCAGGCAAGGGCAAAATGCAAATGATATGCGGAAATTTGATAATTGGACTTTACACGCTACGCGAAGCCGGTTTTTTGAAAATTTGAGGATTCATGCAATACACTGTAATGTGGTGGCTAAAATGCAATGTAATAGCTAAGAGGTAAAGGTACCTTACAGGGGTAATTGGCAATGACTTACCTCATGCTGCTGGGGATCTCTCGCTTCTTCTTGATTGAACCGCAGGTACTACTTTTCTCCTGACTATGGTCGCAGCTTTCCCTATTCTCCAACAGGGTGACAGACTAGGTTGATCAGTATCCAGAATTGAGGTGCATACAGATGCTATCTCAATCTATGGGGCTGCCATACAGATTTCAAGCCGAGGATATACCCCTGGGTATTTAAACCAGACTTTAGTCTCGGAAATCCCGAACCTTTGCGTTCTAGGCACGAGCCATTCGAACTCTAGTTTCCACCGTCTCAGTTGGTCTCCTAGGAACTCACCGCAAACACAGGCAGTGGCTATACCAGACCACTGGAAGTCGTTCGGGCACGACAAACACCAAAGGAATTGCACCTTTAGAGGATTTAAGGTCTCCTAGACCGGAGAGTGCACAAGACAGTGTGAGTAGGGTAAATGCATAAAGCGGTGTGATGTAGGTAAAGTGCGCAAGATAGCGCGATGCAACGCACTAACAAGTGCAGGTGAGATGCGCAAAGATAGCACGATAAAATGCATGCACAATGCAAGTAATGTGCACAAAATAGTGCGATGCGCAAAATAGCGCGAGTGAAATGTAATGTACTAACAAGTGCGGGTGAGACGCGCAAGATAGCGCGAATGATACAATGCACAAAATAGTGCGATACGCTAAACAGCGCGATTGATTTGAAATGCACGAGATAGTGCGATGTGATATGCAAAGCACAGGACAGTGCGATTGAGGTGCGCAAAATAGCGCGAATGTAAACTGCACAAAATAGTGCGATTGAGGTGCGCAAAATAGCGCGAATGATAAACTGCACAGAACAGTGCGATGCGCAAAAATAGCGTGAATGTAAACTGCACAAAACAGTGCGAATGAGGTGCGCAAAATAGCGCGAATGATAAACTGCACAGAACAGTGCGATGCGCAAAATAGCGCGAATGTAAACTGCACAAAACAGTGCGATGCGCAAAATAGCGCGAATGTAAACTGCACAAAACAGTGCGAATGAGGTGCGCAAAATAGCGCGATTGATTTGAAATGCACAAGATAGTGCGATACGCTAAACAGCGCGATTGATTTGAAATGCACTAAACAGCGCGATACGCTAAACAGCGTGAGTGATTTGAAATGCACAAGATAGTGCGATACGCTAAACAGCGCGATTGATTTGAAATGCACAAGATAGTGCGAGTGAGATACAATCATAAGATGCACAAGACAGTGCAAGTGAGATACAAAGTGTAAGTGCACAAGACAGTGCAAGCGAGATAAAATGCACAAGAAAGTGCAATAAAATGCAACTTCTATGCAAGTATGGGGGCATTTTCCATGCAAGAGATACGAGCATTTTCTATGCAAGTATGGAAGCACATTTTATGCAATATTGAAAGCAAGCATATTCTATGCATGAAACAAGCGAAGCATATTTTATGCGGAATCGAAAGCAAACATATCATAACGATGTGCGGCACGCATGCAACAACAGTGTGTATGAGAGCTCACATTCTATGCAATAGAGGAGCATCAAATATGTACTCTGGTGCCTCTGATTTGCTTCTTAGAGGACTTCACAACATCCTCAGCTCAAAGGGCACACCCTTTTCAAATTGGCGAGAGATAACATCTGCATGTGAAACCCTCTGGTGCTGCTTGGACTGCCATTCTGACTTGAAGCAGGCTTACACTTGGGGTCGACACACACTCATACTCCAGAGAAATGGCAAGGCCTGAGAAGGTGCACCTGGAATGCAGTCTCGGATTTTGCTAAAGTTGAGGCACGCTAAGATGCTCCAAATTTTCCCTCTTTTCTTTTGCTTTGCAATCCGGAACCTAAATAGCTTCAGATAGGTCCTTGCTTTACTATTCTGACATGACCTGGGTTGAACCCTGCGGCTTTATGAAAGAACCAATTCTGTTTTGCACAAATGTGGAGAATGCACAGCACTCTGAGCACAGGATGATTTTTCTTTTGAAAATGAGAAAAGGATTCTCAACCGGGTATTAAGCCTACAACTGACCACAGCCAAAACGTCCCAACACACAAAAAAAAACAAAAGGTAAACGACCTAAACACAACGAGACACACTCGGGACGACTCAAAGCAGGAATCGAGACAAACAAAACAAAAGACACGACACACAGATGTATACAGGGAGCCTGTTTCACCGGGTATTGTTTCCCAACCTTTCTCATTTGGGATTCTCACATCACTCTGGCACTCAATCTCTTGTTTTCTGAAAAAGCCCTTTTCTCACTTTTTCTCTCATCGCACATCTCTCTATTCTTCAATCTCTCATTTTTCAATCCCTCCCCTGGGTGGTTGATGGATAAACAGGGAGTTGCGGGCTCTTGCCCCTAGCATGCTGCTAGATTCTCTTTCTTCTTCGTTCACAGCTAGTAAATTCCTCCCATAGAAGGGTTGCGCTACAACTGGGTGTGTAGCAAATCTGCAGCTAACATCGGTTGATGATGCTTTGCTGGGGAGTTTGGACGTGATAGGTCTGTCTAGATGATGGAGTGGAATATCTTGCCCCATTCCAGTTCGCGTGCTTCGCACTTGGCTTGATACCTCGCTCGCTTTCAGCTGAGGATGAGGGAGCTTTCAGCCCTTTGTTGCTAGCTTCAGTGGTGCCCTTTCTGGCAAGTATGTGCCCTTTCTGGCAAGTATTTGACAATGGGAAAAGACAGAACACCTGACTCAACTGTGCCCCTAGTTCATCATTTCGACCATTTTTGTTTTTGCTTTCTATTAAACAATTTTGACCAAAATGAGAGTTAGATTAACATGCTTGTTCAGTTTTCTGATTTGAAATCATGCAAGTCAGGTTATGAGCACTGAAAATTTTCCTTTTTCGGGTCCAAGAAATGGTCCAGTTTTTGGAAAAGATGAACAATTTTCGAGGAAATTAGTCAACCTCAGTAAAAATTCTCAAAAACTATTTTGCAAACGGCCACTTGCTCAACGAGCATGAAACCTACTCCTGAGATGCACAACCTCGGATCCAAGGAAAAACTGCCCCGTGCTTGAAGAGAGCTGCACGGCAACGGAAAGTTGCCCCTTGTTTGAACGGCACCGCGGCGCATTGAATGGCAACGGAAAGTTGCCCCTTGTTTGACTGGCGCCGCAGCACACTGAATGGCAACGGAAAGTTGCCCCTTGTTTGGATAGCACCGCGGCGCATTGTAGTCAGTCCTCAGAGTGACGAACACAACCAAATCCTCAGATACAGAGAAGACAAAGATGACCAGAACCATCGCATGGACACAATCAAATTGAAGTGTTTTACGGCTGGACTTCAGAATGAAGTTGCCTACGTATCCCAAAGATGGGAATCAAGCCTTACGTAGTTCGGGGTTAAGGTACACTCGGGTATTTAACCTCTCCTTTTTATGCTCTAACTTTTGCCAAGGCGCCTATTGCAGGTTTTCAACCTTGCGAGCTTTGCATTTTTCTTCTTTTTTTTCTCTTTTTTTTCTTTCTTCTTTTCTTTTTTTCTTTTTCTTTTTTTTTTTTTTTTCTTTTTTTTCTTCTTTTCTTTTCTTCTTTTTCTTTTTTTTTTTTCTTTTTCTATATCTTTTCTTGCTCTAACTTTTGCCTGGGTCGCCCTTTCCGGGGTTTTCGGCCCAGCGAGCCTCTCAAAGGGTAAAAGTGTAACAAGTCCATGCCAAATGGTTTTAGGATTGAAGCCATCCGTATCCAGGAGAGTGGCTGTTGTTTTTGCAAGAGGATTCATCTTCGGCTCTTCGAGCACATCTGACATCTTTGCCCCTAGTTCGAAGGGTACTTCTGTTTTAGCTTTGCAAGCTTCTTCTGATCTTCTGATCTTCTTGATCCGACTTTCCTGGCCCCTTGTTCGAGGGCTGCTTCAAATCTGGCCACACAGGCCTCACATGGTAGTTGACCGTTGAACCTTCTGAATTCAAGTTCAAGGTTTGGAAGCAAAGGGGTTGAGTCTCGAGGCTGAGAGCGATCCTAGGCTGCACAATCTCAAGAGCGATTCCACACAGGTCTTCGCAGGACACGCAAAACATTTTGTTTTTGAAAATTTTTAAGAAAGCGACAAGTCGCTCGCGCCGAAGATAGTGTGAAACCAGTCTGGATCAAGCCAGGGTCCTTCTCAGTACTCACGCTAACAAGCATGATTTCATTCATTAAGGGCTTAGCACGCCTCTCTTTCTCTCAATTGATCAAAGTTTTGTAAATCCCGAGGAATTCCTTTCTCTTCGTTTTTCACCACAGTGTCCAAAAAGTTTTGAAAAACTCAGGTCATTACAACGACTTCAAGGCACAGAAAAGACAGAGCTCTTAGTCAAATACTGCCATCTCATTCAGAACTTCCGGCACAACTGGCACAAGGCAGAAGCAAACACAAAGGCGTGAAAATCACTGCTGTTCCATTCAAATTCTGTCTGGCACAACTGGCTCCCTGGCAGAAACAGACTCAAAACAAAACAAAAAGACAAACACAAAACAAAATGGTGACGCCCGAGGTAACACCCCCCGAATCACCCGACTCCTATACAACAGGACTGACTCGATACAACAAGACAGACCCAAAACAAAAGAGACTGACTCAAAACAAAAAGACAGACTCAAAACAAAACAACAAGACTGACCAATACCCAAGTCAGAATGCAAAATTAACAGCACTTGTAATTGCTCAAAACAGTGCATGCCATCCACCACAGCTGGAGTTATCTGAGCGCCATCCGCAGGTGGTTCATCCCTCGATCACATAATCAAATTATCCCCCAAGTTCATGACCCAGTGCCGATAGACTTTGTAGAGCTCGGCGGGAGGATGCCCCGTTGTCAAATAGATCCTGTACTTCATGGCGAAGACGGAAGCAGTTGTCAGTGCCATGGCCAGTTTGCTGATGGAAGGCACAGTACTGGGTCGGGTCATGCTTTGGAGGGAGAGGGTCGGGAGAGGCCGAGGCTCAAGGGGTTTGAGATGGCCTTGTCCAACAAGGATTTGGAGAGCTTTGGACAAAGGCATATAGAGGGCATGGAAGACCCTCTGACCTCGGGGTTGGTACTTCTGGGTTTGTGGATTTTTGCTGGACGCACCCGCAAAGGATTGGCAGGTGCTGGCCTGGTTTGCTGATCTCTTCTGAGTGGAGGATTAGAGCTAACAGGATTGCCTCTGGTATAACGGCCCTTCTCCCGGTTTTCCCTTTGTTTAGACTGCCCCCAACTTGAGTAGCGAAAGTGTCATCCACGTTTTTGCAACAACTGTGAGGACTTGCTCTTTGTCCAGTCCCTCGGCTTTCAAAGCCTCAATAGCCAACAGAAGATGTTCATGGGGGTCCATGCCCGCCCCTATCTTGTTCTTTCCACTCGCCTCCACTTTGCCAAGGGATTGGCCTTCCTCAAATGTAGCCCGCCCCAAGACTGGGGAGCCTTTTGACATGAAATTCCCAGCATGTGGTGTGGTCGATGATGGAGCCAATGTCTCGGAGGCCAGATCGGTCACAGTTCTTTGAAGATCTTTTATCATTCCCATCAACTCAGAAGTAGTGGGTTCTCGGTTTGAGACGATTGGGTTCAGGTGCACCCATCATGCATAAGTCCATGCTTTCTGGGATAAACACCTCAGGCTTGGGTAGATGGGCCGGGGTGATGTATATGCTGGGGTCATAGGTGGATGGCAGTGCATGGATGAGACTGAGGTAGGCAGGAGAGATGTTTGGTCATTGGGGTCTGAAGGTGGAGCTATCGTCCGATTGTCGATGAGATTTTGGACCTCATGACGAAGGCGGTAGCAACGGTCGGTGCCATGACCGCGCTGCTGATGGTACATACAGTACTTGGAGGGATTATGTCTGGCTGGGAGTGGGTCGGAAGAGGTTGAGGATCGAGGGGTTTGAGATGCCCTTTTTCCATCAGGAGTTTTAGTGCGCTAGTCAGGCTCATATAGAGGGGGTGAAAGTTCTGCCCTGAGCTCGGGCTGGGCTGGCTGTTTGTAGGCTTGGTTGGGCAAAAGGGTTGGCTGTGGCGACTGTATTGATTTCAGTGGGTTCGGGAATAGTGCTACTACTTCCGCATTGGTACTCCTTGCAATCGCCCTCCTTGTCGGTTCACTTGTTCTGGGAATGATCCCACTGTTGAACGCATTCTCGACCTGAACCCCCAGTTCATGCAAACTTTTGAAAGTGAATAGCGGAGCCACTATCAATTTCTGCAACATATCATGCTCGAGGTTTCCACATCATCTCTGCACTTGATCCCTCTCAGAAGGGCGGCGATCTGTCATCTGTGCTGCCTTTGCTCTCCATCTTGCAACAAATTTCACACAAAGGCTCTTTGGGTTTTGGCGGGTTGCTTCAAGTTCTTGGATGGTCATTTCAACTTGGGTATTGTAAGAATACTGATCGACAAAGGCCTCAGCCAATTCTTCCCATTTTTGCTTCACTTTTGTCCTCCAACTTAGCGTACCAAGTGGCTGCTACACCCGGACAGGGTTCTTCCATACAGAGAGAGTTTCTGTGGCTTAGTCAGACCCATCGGCTTTAGGACATCCAAGAAAAGTCGGATATGTACCATTGGATCCCCAGACCCGTCGAAACGGTCAATATGTGGCATTTTGAATCTGTCTGGGAGCCGGACGGCAGACTCAGTGTGTCCATCCTCAATGTCGGGAATGGAGTTAAGGCCCTGTGCCTTTTTGAATTGCTTCTCGAGGTTCGCAATTTTCACTGCGGTCAGATCGAGGTCATTAGCATCAAGGGGATAAAGCCTCTCATTAGGCTGCACCAGGGGTCTGAAAACTCGGGCTTGACCCAACCCTTCTCGAGGATCTGGACCCTGCAAATCTTCAGCTGGCGGAAGTGGGTCAAAGTTCGGCTGGGGTCCCAAAGCTGGATGAGAGGCAGACGCCCAGATGGGCGCTGCGTTTCAATACTGGTCTCAGCCTGCATGGCAGTTCCCTGATTTAGCGCTGTTATCACGGCCACAAATTCTTCCGAACCCTGTGCCATCACGGTCTGCTGAGTCTGGACAAAGGTGATGTGACTGGCGACTGACGGATCAGATGAACCGATGAGCCCTGACTGGCCTTCTTTGCCTTGCCTCAGCGAAAGAACACTGGTTTCCCTTGAATTGAATCTCTGACCTAACAAAGTCTATCAGCACTAGTCCAATGTACCCGGGGGATTTCGGAGCCCTCTGAAGCTATGGTTCCAGGACTACCTAGCAAAAGGGAAAACATGTAGCATCTCAGCCTAACTTCACCAAAACAGATATGAGCATAACAGGATGACTGTGCCCTCTACTGAATTCTGCCCCAAATTCTGCCTCAAAACTGAATCTGATACCCGCAGATAACTGATTCCTAAAATACCGATATTGGTGCCCGCAGGCCCGATGCCCAAACTTGCAAACTGATACATGCATTCCTGTAGAGACGCACTCTAAAAGCACATAACAGATAAGTGAGAGCCAAAACACCCCTATGTTGGGGTAGGGTTTTCCTGTCCTATTTTGTCAGGAACTAGGGTTTCACTACGCACGCAGCGGTTTCAAACAACCTATAAACGGGTAAGCAACCTGTCCTAGTTTGGAATGGTCACTATGGATCCAATATGCACTAGGTCGAATGGTCAAAAAGGGTGCCCCGGTAAAACCGGGTTTGTGTTCCATGCTGGCAGAGCCCGTAACCGGTCAGCCTTATGGACATGCCTTGACAAGACAAGCCTCCGGCAAACCGCTCAGGAATAGCAGATGGCAAACACGGTGTCCTAGGCGCACCAATGCAAATGCAATGCAAAGAAACACACAAGTGTAGTCAAAACCAGATATCATGAGTTCGAGTCAAGTTCTCTAAATCCCCAGCAGAGTCGCCAGAAACTGTAGACGTCCCCGAACGCATCCCGGGGGAAGGAGTGCGAGTCCCCCCCGTTCTGGTTCGATATTGGGTCACTACAGTTCGAAGGACTCAAATGTCACGGTTCTTAATCTTGAACCAAAGAGTCCAAATCCGGCAAATCGTTTGAAAAAGATTTTTTGAAAGAAGTGCCAAACATGGACTGCTTTGCCAGATACAGAGTCGCCACCTAAATATTTTTTAATGGGAAATTTAGGAAACCCTGACTCGGTGCCAAAGGCCACGTGTCCGTCATCACCAAAGTTGCCTCGGCTCGGGAACTTGGGTACGATTGGGGAAGGTCACTTCGTGAGCACCCCCGCTCGCCCGTCAAAGACCGGCCTCTACTAACCATGATATCTTTTTTGAAAACATTGTATGTTCTTATTCCGGTTATTAGCCTAGGTTACTATGTGATGCTCGCAGCAAACAAGTATAGACTGGGTCGCCTGAATTGGAACAAAACATTTCATGTTTGTTTGTTTGAAAATGGTTTGATGGTGCTACCCGCAGGTAGGCTAAGACGTGGATTTGCCACCCTCAGGTGGGCTTAGAAAACATGATTTTGCCACTATCTAGTGGGCTTAAAACAAACATTTGATGAATTGTCCAATCCAAGTAACTCCACCTCCACCCACAGGCATTCAAGGCAGTTATATCACATAAGCACATAGCCTCATGGTAAGCATGCTATTCATGGCAACACTCACACGCATGCAAGGATGCTAAAGCATAAAACTCACGAGTACTCCAAGCCAAAACAGAAAACCGATTAGAAATCATGCATGATCCTAAATACACAAATTGCCTAATGCAACACATGCAAAGATGCAAACTATAGCAGGCTCGGCTATTCTAAACATGGCATATGGAATGCTACAGCTAACACGTATTCAATTTGGAATTGAAATACAAATGCAGTTTGTATGATGCGCCGAGCCCGGTGCGTGCAAAACAGAATGATGCAAACATGCTGTCATACTGTATGCTAATTGAAATATGCCCTATATCTAACCATCATAAGCGGGTAAATAAAGGGAGAAAGAAGTGGGGGTTGGAAGACATACATCACACTCACCCACACTTATTACAATTATGCCCTCGCGCAGAGGGTCCGAATAAATATACAGTCCGAAATGAAAGAATAATACAGTCGAAATATACAGTCCGAATAATATACATTCCTAATTAATTAACAAATTAACTAAGAAAAACTGTAAACTGGCATGCAAGCCAGGGGCTGCCTCACTTCCGCTGAATGATGTATACTGGGCTGCCTTTTCGAAAATCCACTGGGATGCCCCAATTAGCCTCTGTTTGCAATGTTTCTCGAAATGCGTGCCAAGCCTCGGAAGACTGCTGATTCTTGATATGCTGCAACAGAGAGCAGGAAAGGGGCATAGCAATGTATTTCACAAATATATGCATGCCTCGATCCTCGTGCCACCAATCACGCATCTCGATGCATGATGGCCGAGGAGTCGGATTGCACAACTCAATATAGGATGAATGCTACAAACAACAAAACCTAACTCCATCATGGGTAATCCGGAGTGTCGGTGACTTGGGAATTGAGACCCGTTCCGTTACTCGAGTACGGAACGTGCCTCGTTCCCGTGCTCGGGCTAACTCCTATCCCAAACACGATGCAATATGCATGATATGTATGAAATGCAACTAAAATACAATCCTAACATACACAATGTTATGGAATGGCATACACGCTACACGAGGTAATACACAACCGGCATACACAATGCTATGGATGAAATGGCATACGGAATGCAATAATGGGCTTACACTAACATGAGAGAGCCTCAGCCACACTCACATAAGAGGCCGATAGATGAAAATGAGATGCCTCGAAATGCGTGCACACGGGCACGCAAACCGAGGCAATGGCATACGCAATGCGATGAGACTAAAATGACATACAGAATGCAAAATGGACTTACACTAACATGAGTGAGCCTCAGCCACACTCACATAAGAGGCCGTTGGATGAAAATGGGATGCCTCGAAATGCGTGCACACGGGCACGCAAACCGAGGCAATGGCATTAAGGCATGAAATGACATAGAAAATGATATGCAAACATGCCAATGGAATTTCAGCACTGAAAATGGGGGAAAACAGTCCCGAAAGATGGCGAAATGACACCAAATGCAAGGAATGGTCCCGAAATGCGAATTTAGGCACCCGAAATGGCCTATAGCTATGCAATGCATGCACAATATGGACATGGAATGAAAATACAGTAGCAAGGCAGCCCCAAAAAAAGCATTTTCCAGTCTAAAACATGGCCAAACAGCAAGCATAGATAGGGCAATAATGGCATACAAAAATGGCTCCGCAAGAGGGGTATTGAAGCAAGTGATACATGCGATGCCCAAATGGAAAAATACCCTTCTACAACACACTGATGAGGGACTAAAAATATGAACATTTACAGTAGATGACATCCCCCACTCAGTATGAAAACATGCTAAAAATGTCATGCAAGAACTAGGATACATAAGGCTATAACATGAGGTACCCCAAACATTCATCAAACCAGCAAAGACCCTTAATGAAATATGTCAAGAAGATCAAAATATGACTCTTTCCAGCTCTGATGATGGCCGAAAACAGAAGCTAGATAAGCTTAAAAAAGCATGCAAAAATGGGGTCAAAGAGGGGTATAATGACAAGTATAACATGGAGGCCCCCAACAGGTTGATCCTTTCTACAATGTTGTATAGGGACACAAAATAAGCTTACTCACAGTTCATGACATGCTCCAAAACAATTTACATATAGGCCAAACAAATCATGCAAATTTACGGTAAATAGGAGAGATTATGAAGCAAGTGCAAGATAGGGGGCCCAAACAGGGTTGAGCCCTTCTTCAATGTTGAATAGGGGCTCAAAATAGGCCCACTTACAGTTTACATTATGCTCTAAAACAGATCACTCATAGGCTAGAAATTTCATGCAAAAATGTGACATACAAGATGATATTGAAGCAAGTACAAGATGGTGATCTCAAATAGGGTTGAACCCTTCAACAAACATGAAGAATAGCTCAAAAGAGTGACCCTTTCGGTTTGGGTCGGAGCCTAAAACAGTGAGCAAATAGGCTTAAGAAATGAGGCAAGAAAATGCTACAAAAGAGGGAGATGGCAACTTACCCTTGTAGACAAGTCTTGACAGCCTTTTTTGACCAAGTTTGGATGCTCTTTGCCTCTGAAAAACCAGCTCCAAGTGTTGGAATGGAGTGTGGGGGTCTTGTGCTAGGGGTTGATGTAGAAATGGTACAAGAAAAATGACTTTGGAGCTTGGAAATGGAGAGAAATGGGAGGTGGAAGGTATAGCTCCCTCTCAAATGTGTCTAACAAATGTCCAACCTCTTGCCAAGAAGCCAAGCCTCTCCTTTATAGAGGAGAGGCATGAAAAATATCTAAGGGGCCTCTCTAATCCTCCATACACGTGTATGGAGGATGGTCCAATTGGCAACCAGCTGGCACAGCTGGAATACACTGAGGGAGAGGAAAATGGCCGGCTAGTTTAAAAAGGAAAAAAAAGTCATTTTTTTGGTAAGTGGCCGGCCGGCTGGAAAAGGTGGCCGGCCGGCTAGGGTAAAAAGGTCCAAGCCATAAAACTGGTCGGCCATGTAGCCCTTGAAGTTAGCTTTCCAATGCCGCAAACCTTGCATTAAAATTCCTCCTGTAGAAAAAGTTATGCCAGTTTTCGTAAAGCCGCGCAGATTCGGTCTAACCAGACTTCAACCAACCATATCTCCTCCCCCCGGATTTGGACTTAGGAGATTCTTGAGTGAAAAATGAAGCCCCGGAAGTAATCTTTCCAATGGTGGTGGCCTCATATTTTAATTCCTCTTGTGCAAAGAGTTACGCCCGTTTCGGTGAAGCCACGCAGACTTTTCTCCTTCCCGGATTCATGCTGAACCACTTTTGACCAAACAAAAAGTTGGTTTTCAAAACAATTGCTGGCCTCCCACCCTCCTACAAGCTTCCTAACCATGAAAATAAGGCCTCCACCAAAAATGAGCCCAAACCGATGCAAAATGAAGGCTCGGGGGCCAAAACACGCAGTTCGGGGTCCCGAAAATAGGCTGTTGGGCACCGGGAGTGGTGTTCGACCACGAAGTCGGTCCCTCGGACCCCAGTGTCCCTCAAAAGGGAGCAAATAAGATGCATGCTAAAAATCAGAGCAATCGGAGATGGTTAGGCGGTCCCGAACCGAGGCACACGGCCTGACGGCTCCGAAAACCGGGAACCGGGCTCCGAAATGGGCAAAATGGCCTACGGCCACGAAAAGTAGCCCACGGCCACTGAGAGATGGTCTTCGGGACCTCTCCCTCCCCTCAGGAAAAGAAACAGAGAAAACCGAGTCTGGTCGCAAACCGAGGCAAGGCACAGAAGAGGGTTCGGGAGTTCGGAGGCAGGGCTCACGGCCGCGACTCTGAGACTTCTGAACGAGCGCGACATGCAACATCACCGAGCGCTCCATCGGTGACGTCTGAGTCTTAAGGTCGGTCAAAAATGGGGTGTCTACACTCTCCCATGGATCTCCCACTTCACTCTCAAGGTTGATAATGGAGAAGGGAAATTAATTCTTTCCCAAAAGTTAAATCTCCAAAATCCATCCCTTGTAAAGCTATGGGTGGGTGCTATTTATAGGCACCTCATGATGTAGGATGGAGCCCATGTGCAAAGCACATGGGGGATATTCTCTCTAACCACCTTGTTCGAGGAGGTGACCTCTCGAGGATGAGGAAAACCCCAAAAGGAGATCAACCCCTCGGCGAACCCTTCTTAGCCACACCTAACCAATGATCCCCAATCATCCCAAAGGGTCAGGGGTAGTCCCAGAGGACGTCCTGCCGCATAAGGGTCAGGGGTAGTTCAAGAGAACGCCCTGCCGCAAATATTGCCGAGTCTCAAGGACCCCCTAGATCGTGCCACCTCGACCCGGGTATAGGCTAGTTTAACCGAAGAGTGAATTTATCTCCACTCACCGTCCTCGGGATCGGGTCCTTTGTTCGAACTCCATTACGCCCATGGTTCTGGTGCGTAGATCCCGGAAAGCTCCGAGCCCGCAAGTGTTCTGGGACTCATTAACAGAGCGACTTCTAGATTGCGTCTGAATCCGTTCGAAGCCAAGTGCTTCGGACCTCTAGGTTCGTGGATCCGAACCCTTCGATCCGAGTGCCTCGGATCTCTAGGCTTGCTTAATACCCTTTCAAGTCCGGCCCCGAGTAAGTCTCTAAGTTCGTAGATCCGAACCCTTTCGAGTCCGAGTGCCTCGGATCTCTAGGCTTGCTTAATACCTTTTCGAGTCCGGGCCCGAGTAAGTCTCTAGGTTCGTGGATCCGAACCCTTTCGAGGCTTAGAGCCATTCAGCCCGGTTGACGGCGATAAATCCGGGCCCACCAATCTTGGACTTGCGATAAATTCAGGCCCACTAATCTTGGCTATTGGGCCTAAATAATTTAGTGGGCTCAAATTAGCCCCTCTTGTATGAGAGGGTTCAGGAAAGTTGTTGGAAAATTCGAAGATCTTCGAAGAACAACTTCGAATTCTCTAGAATATTATGAGAGGCTTAGATTCTTCAATAGTCTCAACTCAAGAACACAAGAGTAAAGGAGATGATGGAGATAAGAGATTGGGTGAAGAAGAAGGCAAAATGGCTAGAGAGAGAATAATGGCAAGGCTCTCCCATGGATCTCCCACTTTCACTCTCAAGGTTGATAATGAAGAAGGGAAATTAGTTCTTTCCCAAAAGTTAAATCTCCAAAATCCATCCCCTGTAAAGCTATGGGTGGGTGCTATTTATAAGCACCTCATGATGTAGGATGGAGCCCATGTGCAAGGCACATGGGGAATATTCTCTCTAACCACCTTGTCCGAGGAGGTGACCTCTCCGAGGATGAGGAAAACCCCGAAGAGGAGATCAACCCCTCGGCGAACCCTTCTTCTTAGCCACACCTAACCAATGATCCCCAATCATCCCAAAGGGTCAGGGGTAGTCCCAGAGGACGTCCTGCCGCATAAGGGTCAGGGGTAGTTCAAGAGAACCCTGCCGCAAATATTGCCGAGTCTCAGGGACCCCCTAGATCGTGCCACCTCGACCCGGGTATAGGCTAGTTAACCGAAGAGTGAATTTATCTCCACTCACCGTCCTCGGGATCGGGTCCTTTGTTCGAACTCCATTACGTCCATGGTTCTAGTGCGTAGATCCCAGAAAGCTCCGAGCCCGCAAGTGTTCTGGGACTCATTAACAGAGCGACTTCTAGATTGCGTCTGAATCCGTTCGAAGCCAAGTGCTTCGGACCTCTAGGTTCGTGGATCTGAACCCTTTCGAGTCTGAGTGCCTCGGATCTCTAGACTTGGTTAATACCCTTTCGAGTCTGGGCCCGAGTAAGTCTCTAGGCTCGTGGATCGAAACCCTTTCGAGGCTTAGAGCCATTCAGCCCGTTTGACGGCGATAAATCCGGGCCCACCAATCTTGAATTTGCGATAAATTCGGGCCCACTAATCTTGGGCTATTGGGCCTAAATAATTTAGTGGGCTCAAATTAGCCCCTCTTACAGTATTTTAAGCAAACCTTATTGGGTGTATTTATAATTTACCCTAAAAAAAAATGATTTTCAATAGGAATTTTTTTTTTTTTTTTAGCTAATCCGAACTGCAGATTTTTTATGGAGTGACGTGGCCCAATTTACCCCCACACCACAACAAACTGGAGGAAGGGCCGGAGAGAATGGCAGGACAGGATCTGAACTGGCCTTTTGATCAGTATTCTATATTTGTGCCTTTTTATCTCCCTTGACTTGAGTTTGATTCCACTACAGCTTCTTCTATTGTTCGATATCCTAAAACAGAGTCAATTCCTATCATGCTCCTCACCTCATCTTCAAGACACCAATATTTCATGATGTTATCAGCAAGAATCAAGTAGAGAGCGGTCATGCCATTAATAACCATATTTCATGAAAAACCAGCCGAACACATTTGCGTACTATGAAATTATAGACAGAGATAAATTCCCCACTATTGGAATACTTCAGCGGCAAAAAGAGAGTTAAATCTTCACTTCAAGTGCCATACCATAGGGAAAATTAGCTTGACCATGTATCAGTTCAGTTATTGATAGCCATGGGTTCAAATTGTTTTTATTTTTCTCTAGCGTGATTGCATACCTCCCCTATTATTGGATGAACACATGATTCCATAGTGTCCTTAAAAAGCTGGATAATTACTCCATGGCGTAGAATTTGTGAGGCACCATCATCAATAATCACTTTGATCCATCCATTGAGTAAAGGATTCTTCGGATTTTCTTGTTTTTTATATCGCCTTCTCATTTTGTGCCAAGTGAGTAAAATAGCAATGGGAAATATATTTTCACTAGTTCTGATTTTATATTCGATCTTTAACTGGTAATCACATACACAGACATAGAAAAATACTCCTTGCAAACTTCTGAATTGTCCTTGCACATCCACAGAGATTTACAATCACACTCAGATCAGCATTTCCCCAATTCCTTCTCAACCCCCACCCACTTTCAAAACACAAAAAAACATAAATTTATGAAAATCAGAACGATCTTGGTTTCAGAACAATGGTCGAGTGCTTCAAAATATGCAAGCTGAACTGTCCCCCCTTCTCAGCAGTATCAATCTTGGCCTGTCCCGGAGGAGGCAAGAGCTCGAAATTCTGAACCAACCTTCCCAAAGTGATGCCGAGAATTGGCAGAGCAAGGATAATTCCAGGGCAACTCCTCCTTCCAACACCAAACGGAAGGTACCTAAAGTCATTGCCATTGGCCTCAACCTTAGCCTCCTCTTCCAAGAACCTCTCGGGCCTGAACTCTTCTGGGTTCTTCCAGTTGTCAGGGTTGTTTGCAAGCCACCACGCGTTTACCAAGATTTTGCTCTCAGCAGGGATGTCATAGCCAGAGAGCTTTGCATCGTGGAGGTTCATGTGGGGGACTAAGAGGGGAATTGCCATCCTGAGGCGGAGAGTCTCTTTGACTACAGCTTGGAGGTAGGGGAGTTTGTAGGTGTCTGGCTCCGTGATTTGGACTCCAAGGCCAAGCATGGTGTCAAGCTCGTGCCGGAGCTTTTTCTGGATTTCGGGGTGGTTTACAAGTTCTGCAATGCCCCATTCTATCGACCATAATGTTGTCTCAATTGCTGTTTCATGGCAGACATTTTGGCACATTAGATCAATCATGTTGGTAAAACAATCCTCAATAGAAAAAGAAGGGGAAAAAATCATTAAATCACGGAAACAAAACACTAGCAGGCTTAATATTTGCAAATATTGAATAATGCCACTTTTTATTTTGGGGAAATATAAAATAAATGCAAAAATAGGAAAACTATTCTCAATTCAGTGTGAAGTTTTTCCAAGATTTGAACATATATGGAATGAAAAAGGAAAAAAAATTCAAAGCCATGGAATCTGGGTTTAGGAAAACAAAAATGTCTCTCATTTTTTTTTTGTTCCCCTCTCTTCCTTTTCCCCTTTGAAAGTCTCCTACTGCCCCTACCACCAAAGACCACAGCCCCAGCCTCTCCCTCCACCTGAAGTCCCTCTCCCACCCTTCCCCACTACTGCCAATTTGTATTCTAATTGTGATACAATTTTATTTTATTTTTTTAAATTTAATTTAATAAGTTTAGTTCAATCAACAAGATGTTATAATTTTGGATGAAAAATTACAATTGCATGCGACTTTGGTTTTTTGAATCGTAAATTTTTTTAGAGTCCTTAACATTGCTCTTTTTTAATACTGCTTGTGTCTAAATCGTAAGAGAATTCATTATTTATTAAGAAAATATAATTAAATGGACCCAAAGTTGGGTGTGTCGGATGAGAATGCGCTTTCAATGATTAAATTCCACAACGTTTAAACCTAATCTCTTTAGAGGACAAGTTATATATGATATGTGATGTGCCCACCAACCAAACCATGATTGGTTGGTTGGGTTGCCACCGATTTTAAAAGTCCCTATCTCACCTAGTAGTCCATGGGATTTGAACCGGACCTCCACTCCACAATAATTCTTGTATTACCAATATGTCTTTAAAAATTGGGTAAATTACCAATAGGTCCTACTTTGAAGACTTATTACCCAATAAGTCCTATTTTGGAGACTTATTACCCAATAGGTCCTATTTTGGAGACTTATTACCCATTAAGTCCTATTGATAAATTTATTAAGTGATAAAGATAAATTTATCAGTCTTTTATTTTTATGAATAAATTTATAGTGATAAATTTATCAGTCTCTTTGTTTTTATGAATAAATTTTTAGTGATAAATTTATCACTCTCTTATTTTTATAGTGTTAAATTTATTAGTTAGGACCTGTAGATAAATAAGTTTAGTTAATAGGACTAATTGGTAAGTACCCCTTAAAAATTTTATCAAAAGATAAAAGAAAGACAAACAAATAGTAATAAATTAATGAAAAAACAGGAACAAAAGACTCATAAAAAATAATAAGAAGAAATGAAATGATACGCCAATAAGCAAATTTAGGAAGTAATTAAACCATTAACATATGGTTTATTTTAACTTTCTAAAATAAAGCAACCAATGATGGTATTGAGAAATAGGTTAAAAATTGAATTTTTAATTGTTTTGATTTTTTTAAAAGAATATGCAAAAAAATAAAAAAATAATATAACTTAAAAATTTTAAAAAAAAATTTAAAAATTAATTTTTTACTGTATTATCAAAATAGGGCATATGATATGACTGACTTGTAAAACAAACCAATTGTTTAGGAATGACAGCTCAACCCCCATTCACCCACCACTGTATTTTATATTATATAATACTGGTCAACAAACCCGCCTAAAGTTTTGACATTTCTACTGCACAAGGTTTTTTCTGATAAAGACTACAGTTTTGTAGTAGTGGACACCAATTTTTTTAAAAAAACTTAAGCGTAAATTTTAATAAATAAATTTATTATTTAATAGATTTTGTGAGAATTAATAATATTTTTTAACAAACCTTATTAAAAAAGTTATTAATTATTAATTTTCAAAGATAATTTAAAAATTGTCACAAAAAATATCAATAACTATAAATTTTAATGACAATTTAAAAAAAGCGTCACATAAAAGTCACTAATTTTTAATTTTAGCGACCATTTAAAATATTCATTACAAAAAAAAAAAAAATCATTAATTGCAAGTTTTACTAAAGATTTATAAAAATCGTGATAAAAAAAATTAATAATTGTCAATTTTTAACGACATATGTAAAAAATCATCATAAAAAAATTGTATTTAGCGATGATTTTATTAGGATTTGATGAAATTAAATCTAATTATTAAGACCAATTAATAGTTTATCCCTTTTTAAAATTTGAGACTCATGGCAATATAGTTGGATAGATGACGATTAATATTATAGTATGGGGCAACTTTATGTATTGACCATCCAATTGGAGTAATTATTGGATTAATCATTGAGAGTTGTTTACTTCTTCTTATATTATATAACCTATTTCTTATCGAGAAAAAGAAAGAGATAAAGCAAAAGGGAAAGAGTATAAATAAATACCAGCGACGTTAATGTTCTCGACGATGTAAAGAACGTTGTCCTCGTTGATCTCTCCCTTCTGTTGAGCATCCAAAATATGATCAATCGCACATTTTAGAGTATTGTTGTCCATGCTTTTCGTGCTTGCTAACTTCCTGTAATGCAATCATTAAAAAATAACAAAACAAATTAATTAATTATTCAATATATATACGTACGAAAATTTTAATAAAAAAATTATTTTGACCAAATCATTTTTCTAGGCACTAGGTATCATTAATTAATTCTTTTCTCTGATGCCTTGTAACATTATTTTATTTGAATCATATCAAGTCTTTATTATATCATTTTAATCTTAATTCATATTTTTATTTTTTTTTAAAAAGTATATTCCAAATAACAAGGTTCCAAAAAATAATGTCACAAATGTGCCATGATGAAAGAGGCGGCTCATGTCACGGATTTGTTTGCTTGCAGGTCTCTATAACCTCAAAAACAAGCGGCTTGTTTAACCCATACCCATACGCATACGTGTACACATACACTCCTAGTCACTATCTTATCTTATAATAAAAATATTTCAAAAATGATAGAAAAAACAAACATAAAAGAAAACAACTGCAACTCCTAGGCTAGCATAGCAATAAGTTGCGTCATGAGAATTGTATTGAGTTGGAAAACTATACCATCGTCTCAGGCAAATTCAAGTGGTATTTCAAGCAACTTTTTATGCAGGTTGAAACAGTGGGACCTATTGTATTTCCACCAACAGTCCCGATTGAGACCCCCTCATTTCTGCACCCCCTCCACCCCCACACACACGTGGGGGTTGGTGAGTGGAGGGAAAGGAGAAAAAAAAAAAAAAAAAACAATTTTGGACCAATAGGAGGCTGAGGGGGTCGTGGGGGTCCTGCCAAAAAGGGGGCACAAGTCATTTTTCTTCCACCAAATAACTGAGTAACTACTCCTATTAAGTAATTATCGGACTATTTATTGTTAGGACTATAATTATAAAATTATTTTTAAATTTGTAATTAATCTTCTATTGCTTAGCTAAAATAAAATAAAAAAATCACACTATTAATAACCAAATAATATATTAGCTTGTTTTGACAATAATTAAAAAAGTCAATAGAAATCAACTGTCTCTTTACGTTTTTTATACATTTTTTTTAATAGAAAATTAAGAAATTAATTAAAATAATGAATTTTCAAAAACAATCCTATATCAAGATTGGTATATATCAATCTTATATTTTTGGAATAAAAATAAATAAAGGAAATGAAACAAACATACTTCCTTTCATCGACAAAATAGTCCTTGAAAAGCTGCAACCTCCTCTCTTTAACTTCCTTGCAGATCTTCAAGTACCCTCTCAAGAACGGCCTCAAAATCGGAATAAAATCGCCGTAGTTATACTCAAAGCTCTGAGCCAACCTACTCCTCTCTCCATTCAACGCCTTCAATTTCACGAACAACGGGTCCTCCTCGCTCTCGAACCTCGAATCAAACATAATCCTGTACATGTTATTGTACATCATCAGCTGTAACCGCCTCCTCAGCACGATCCCATTGGTCTTCGCTTCCGGGTTCTTCTTCACATCCTCCACGACCCGACCCGCCTCGTCCTCCCACCCGAACCTGTACTGCTGTACCACCTTGTTGGTAAAAAAAGGAACCGTCATGATCCTCCTCATCTTCCTCCAGTGCTCACCGTATACAGTGAACACCATATCCTGACCCTTACCCGTAAAAATATCGAATACCACGTTCCGGGTTCGGGACCCGAACTCGACCCCCTGGGTGTGGAGGACTTCTTTGGCGAGATCCGGGGAAGAGACCACGACCAGGTTGCGTTGGCCCATTCGGAGCAGGAATATCTGGCCGAACCGCTTGGCTAATTGGGTCAAGTTGCGGTGGTTCAAGTCATCACCGACTTGGAGCCAGTTGCCGAATACGGGCACGGGTATGGGACCCGGAGGGAGTTTGAACTTCTTGCCGCGCAATTTAGAGATGGTGATGGCAAGGACGACGGCGACGAAGAGGCCCAAGAGGGACTTCTCTAGGAGGAGAAGATCCATATTGGCGTAGGTTAGAGGGAATAATGGCGAATGATAGAGTGGTGAGTAATGGTTGAGGAGGGTGGTAGATGTTGCGGTATTTATAATAGGGAAGACGTTAGGTAAGCGTGTGGGTATGTTGGAGTGGGTGTGCGTGGAGTTGGTGAGCTTGAGTGAGGCGGTTAACGGCGTTACTTGTTAACGGCGGGATTGTGATGGGTAGAGAGAGATCGTGGAGGGGGGTAGGTAAGCGGGTTTGGTGAGCCAAAAATGGCTTTGTAATTTTTTTTTTTTTTTTTTAATAGATTGAAATCATCATACGGCACGAATCTTCGTTACCATTTTCTTGAGTAGTTATTAGTGGATTTGGTCCTAAATTACTTGATTTTGAATCTTCAATGTCCTAATCCCAACATTAAAGTTGACAAAATCAAATTTATGCAATCAATTATTGTAAGTAATCAATACTAGTTAGAGTGATGGTGTTGGATTAGTATTTAAGTGAAATTTTTTTATTTTAATATATAAAGTTGTAATACATTATTAAAATTTAAAATTAAAGGTTTACAGATTACATGAAGTGATTTATGTTCAAATTTTTTGGAATACATGATATATTAATTATTAATTGAAAAAAAAAACAATTTTGATATATGGTGGGTTGGGTAGATGATTTGAGATAGGAGGGGAAAAAATACATTTTAAAGTGATAAAATATTTATGAACAATGTTACATTTATTGAATTTTGATTTATTCGAATTGTACGAATTTGTGTATGCCAATCGTCCGGCTAGTCATCCAGCAACAAAGTTGACAGCCGCAGTTAATAAAACTAACAACCACAATTAACAAGAGTCGCACTGATCGTTCGAGTATTCGTCCAGACGGTCGACCAACATATATAAATTCAAGTGATTCAGTCAGACTCAAATTCAATGAATGAATTACTTTTGAATATTTATGACTTTATCATACAATGTTGAGAGGAAATCACATATGATTCCTTAATAAATAGTAATACAAAAACTTTATTTAGAATGCTGAAAAAGATTTTGAGTCTTACTATTTCAAATAAAAATATTATTAGGATGGGTCAATTACTTTAAAATGTCAAAATTAGTAATTATTTTAAGTGTAGTGTTAGACATCTGAAAACGGTAACTTTAAATTTACTCGCATTTATGTGGTAAGAGATTGAGTTTTAGTTAATTGATTTCTAAATAAATTAATAATAATTCTTGCCATTTGAAGTTAATTTTTAGAAGTTTCAAACAATTTTCCTATATTAAATCAATGCAAATGTAACCAAGGGGGTTAGGTTTTTTTTTTTTTTTTTCGAACAAGGAAATGCCAAAACGACTACAATGAAAAATCAAAAACAAGAAGAGCTTCAAGCTTAGCAGGTGGGTTCCCAACCCAACCAAGAGGGAGTGTACCCTTCAGAGCACACGAAGCTAACCATTGTGCCACTCTGTTGGCACTCCTTGGAATCTAGCGAAAGTCTAGCCCATATCTTGATCTAAAAGCTCGTACGTCATAGAAGATTTAGATGCACTCAACTCAATCATAGACTTGTTGTTGCTCCCTACCTAGAGATTTGCAAGGCCTAAATAGGATGCCAGCAAACAAGTTAGACGGAATGCCCGTGCTTCACTTTGAGAAACTGAAGAGAATGGAATTATAGAAACAGAACGAGCAATTAATCTACCTTTCCAATCCCGCAGGACCATAGCGATAGAGGATGTGGACCCATCCTTAAAGAAACTAGCACCACAGTTAACCTTGAGCTGATCTTGCAACAAAGAGATCCAGGAAGGAAGAACAGGGCTCGCAGCAGAAACAACTGCTGGAAAAAATGGATTTTTGGTGACTTTAATTAAATATTAAAGTGGGTCCCAACCGTCTATTGTGTTGGGTCCAAGTGGGTCTAGATACTTTGCAATGAGATCTTTACACCACAAATAGAATGGCCAAAAATCATTGAGAATTGAATGAGAAATTACCCTATGAAGTTAGCTTCATGAAAAAGTTAATGGAGTTTGTAACTTCTGCCTTTATTGCAGAGTTTAATAGTGCATTAATGAGGTTTGTAACTCCTGCCTTTATTGCAGAGGTTAATGGTGCTTTAGTAACCAGTCATAAAGGCTAGAGGCTTCTCCTTTCTCCCTTATACATGTATAAATTGAGACCCTCCTGTCAAATCTCAAACACATAATTTTTTACTTCCTTTTTACAAGTCAGTTTGCTAGAAAGGTCCTACAGTGAGAGAGTGCTGCTATGGTTTTGTTCGCTAAGCTAGACAGAAAGTGCTTCTGCCATAGCTGGTTTTTGACCGTCGTATCCTGGGAGACAGACGCCGGAATTCCTCAAGCACTCGACCCATGAGGCGGCGAAATCTGTTTTAAGGAAACTGCTACTGTGTAGGCTTCGGTTTGCTTTCTTTACCATTTTATTGTATTGTGTATTTATGTTGTAATTTAGTTGTAATTCTTAGCATGTGTTCTTGTTATTTATATATATATATTATTTTTTTTAATTTATTCGTGAATCTATTTATTTAATTTCATAATTTGAACAATAAGCTTAAAACAGATTTTTGATGTTTTCATAAATTATATAATTTGATTCATAAGATTGCATGCTACTGTTTTACTTCTCATTGTCTATGGTTACAATCCAATTTATTAGATAATTAGTTTACGTTTATTAGATAATTTATGGTTGATTGCTTCCAGTTTTTTTTTAATATGATTTGCATGACTGTTGAGTTTGTCATGTTCTGATTTTAGTTGCCTGTTTGATATTATAATAATAAATAAACAATAGAACAGATGTGCTTGCTGCCTATTACAACCGTGCCCACTGTTGAAATTTTTTTTTTTTATAAATTTACGATGCTCATAGACTTTCAATTTTATGATTTTTAGTCCATTGGTTTTTTCTTGGAAATTCAATATTTGTAAATTATGCAAGTTTTGACATGTTATTTAGTTTCAAACTTTTAGTTTTCGTACATGATTTAATCTTTAGAATTTTTTGCATGTTAAATGGTTATTGGTTTCTAACAATTATTTATAATTCTTGCCTATTAATTTTAGTTTAACGTATTTTGGAGTTATACAGTTTTGTAACTTGTATGAATTTATGTACATGAATATTGTGTAATTTAATTGAGTGCATTAATCTGAATTTAATTGGGTGCATTAATCTGAATTATTTAATTGGGTGCATTAACTTTGAACTTAACTTATTTATTTGGAGTTATTAGTTTAAATGTTTATTATGAATTAAATTCATTCATAACTCATGACTATGGAACTTTATTTTAAAGTTTTAATTTAATTAGCATTTTAATTCATTGGTTAATTTTATAAATAGTTGGCTAGATGGTTTCAATTATTTATTATTTTATTTTTTGCTTAGATTATTTGTTTGTATTTTGTTGTGATTTTTTCTGCTAACTTTCTTTACAAGAATACTTATGCGAAAGGGAATGGAAAAACAAATACAAAACCAAATAAATAGTATTTGGGATGTAAAAACAAAAAATATTTGGACTACTAACTTTTGTGTTGAATAGGAATACCTAAGCGTGAAAAGGCTTTTGAACTAAATATAATCCTTATGGATTGGCTATTTTATTTAGATGTCGAAGCATGTTTTGCTTGAGATTTAGTTGGTTTGTTTACTAATTTGTGGTAGCAAGTTTTATTTGCTTGTTTTGTTAGAAGCATTTTATATGCCTGTAATTGTTATAGCAATTTTTAAATTGCTTGTAAGTTTGGAACTTGGTTTGGTTTTCTGTGATAGAAACCAAAGTGTTTAGCTTTGGCTAAAGAATAGTTCTTATTTGTTTAGAAATGACAACTAAGACGGATTTGGTTTTAAACCTTTGGGGTTTGAGGAAGTATCTGGGTTTAATCATTTTATTCCCAAAGTGTTGAAAAACCAAGTTTGGAGAAAATCTTTGGTTTATAATCTGATTATTTCTAAAGTGTTGTGGTTTTGAGAAAAGAAATCAAATTTTAGCATTAGCTAAAATATCTTTGATTTTTATTCAGAAATCATGGGCTCAGTTCCGGGAGTACCGATTAACTTTCATGGGCTCAGTTCCGGGAATACCGGTTAACTTTTATGAGTGGTATAATTCTGGTAGCAAATTTTATTTGCTTGGGAATCGGTTTGTTATAACCTGGTTTATCCCCTAGAAATCTTAATTTTAAATTTGTTTCCCATGGATTAGGAGTCAACATGCTCTTGAAAGTTTTGTCAAAAGATTAACTGGGTTTTAAGTGAGACCAATGTGACCCCTCCAGTCTTCCTGAGAACATTTCTGACCATGTTCGATTCTAGGTTAAATGGTGAGACTAGTTTTGAATTAAATTTCCATCTGAGGGATTTTCTAAGGGTTAAGTTTAATTTTTGGAATCACAAAAGTGAAATTCGGTTGTGATATTTCAGAAATGGCTTCAAAATGTGACAAACAGAAATGTTGTTCCACCTGACAACCTTAGCCCCGCGAGATTCTTAAATGAAGATCTTGAGAGATCAAGTATGATTAAAGAAAATCATAAGATTGCATTAAAATATCTCTAAATTGATTAGAGACAATTAGTATGGTATCCCTGTGTTATTTATAGCATTTATGATTGCTATGTGATTTTGCTTGAAAGCAAAGATAAGACAACCTGTTATAGTGGGTGAATATTTTTTGGATTTTTAAATTCCAAATATATTCTTAAATTGGTGGCTCCTAGTGAGTATAAGATCACTGATCATAGAGATAGAAAACTGGCGGTTCCTAGGAGGTGTTAGACCACTGGCTACACAATTATGAGATTGTGGTTCCTAGTACTGAACAGATTATTGATCACATGTCAAGACATGATGGTTCCTAGTAGTGGAGAGGCTACTGATCATATGTCAAGACATGATGATTCCGAGTAATGAAAGAGTCTATTGATCCTATATTAGGACGTTGTGATTCCTAGTAATAAAGTAATTACTGATCACAGGTTAAGACATTGTGATTCCTAGTAGTAAAGTGACTACTGATCACAGGTTAAGACATTGTGATTCCTAGTAGTAAAAAGTCTACTGACCACATGCTGAGAAATTAGTGATTCCTAGTGATAAGACTACTGGCCATGTTATGAAGTTCCGAATAGTAGACTATTGAACACTGGATTTGTGTTTCCTAATAATAAGACTATTGGCTTTAGAGTGATAGGTTGGACCAAATATATTTGGGTGCCTAATTTAGTTGATGACATTCTGGGAATGTATTTACTGTGATATGATTTTGAGAGTTTCATAATCATTATGACACAAGGAATTGTTTAAGATACTGTATGAATTTTTAGAGAAGGCCAAAAGACTTTGTATAAATTCTACAAATATGGGGGTGTTATGCAAAAGGCGGGAATACCTAAACCCAAGAGGGTTAGGATAAGCCTAAAAATCCATTGACTTTGTATTCAACGGTTATGCACAATATAGCAGTGCATATCAATTTCTTGTGGTTCAATCTGCTATTCCAGATATACATAAGAATACTATCATCTTTCTTTGAAAATGTATTCCGAGTTCCATGAAAGAGGTTGAAAGTGACAATGATCACATAACTGATCAAACAGATGATCACTTAGATGATCAAGTGGATAATCAAGTTGAGGATATAAATGAGCTGAGAATAAGTAAAAGGGCTAGGACTGCAAAGTCCTTTGGTTCAGACTTCTTGACTTATATGTTAAGAGGGAGAACCTCGAACTTTCCATGAAGCCATGACTTCACCTGACAGTCCATTATGGAAAGAAGTTATTAAGAGTGAAATTGACTTCATCTTACAGAACCATACTTGGGAGTTGGTTGATCTAGCCCCAGGCAATAAGGCCTTGGGGAGTAAATGGATCTTTAGAAGAAAGATGAAGGTTGATGGGTCAATTGATAATTATAAAGCTAGACTAGTTATCAAAGGATATAGGCAGCGAGAAGGCCTGGATTACTTTGATACGTATTCACTTGTGACAAGAATTACATCCATTCGCATGGTGATTGCGATAGCCGCTTTACGTGGTCTGCAGATATATCAGATGGATGTAAAGACAGCTTTCTTAAATGGAGATTTGAATGAAGAAATCTACATGGAGCAACCCGAGGGGTTTTCAACTCCAGGACAAAGTAAGAAAGTCTGTAAGCTTGTCAAATCATTGTATGGTTTGAAGCAAGCTCCTAAGCAATGGCATGAAAAGTTTGACAACGCTATATTGTCAAATGGATTTAGAATCAATGAGTGTGACAAATGCGTATATGTTAAAGACACTGACAGGGGTTATGTCATTTTGTGTCTATACGTTGATGACTTACTCATTGTTTGTAGTAATGATGAGATGATTAAAACTACCAAGAGATTGTTAAACTTTAAGTTTGACATGAAAGATATAGGTCTTGCAGATGTTATTCTAGGTATTAAGATTACCAGAACATCTAGTGGAATTGTACTTTCTCAGTCTCACTATGTTGAGAAGATACTTGAGAAATTTGGTAAATCAGATACAAGTGTGTCTAGGACACCGGTAGACGTCAGTCTGCACTTGACCAAGAATAATGATGAAAGTGTCTCTCAGCTAGAATATTCTAGGGTCATTGGCAGTTTGATGTATCTGATGAGTTGTACTAGGCTGGATATACCTTACTAGGTTAACAAGCTTAGTAGATACACAAGTAATCTCGATGCTTCTCATTGGAAGGGCATTGTGCGGGTGTTAAGGTATCTACGCTACACCCGGGATTATGGGTTACAGTATACCAGATACCTAGCGGTACTAGAACGGTATAGTGATGCTAACTGGATATCTGATATAAAAGACTCCAAATCCACTAGTGGTTATGTGTTTACCCTCGGAGGGGTAGCCGTGTCTTGGAAATCTTCCAAGCAAACGTGTATATCGAAATGATGCAATCTGAGTTTATTGCATTGGATAAAGCAACTGAATAGGCTGAATCGCTTCGCCAGTTCGTTGAGAATATTCCACGTTGGCCGAAACATGTGCCTGCTATCTGTATTCATTGCAATAACCAATCGGCGATTGGACGGGCACACAGTCATATGTAAAATGGAAAGTCTAGACATATTCGTCGTAGACATAATTCCATACGACAACTACTCTCTATTGGAATTGTCTCTTTAGACTATGTGAAGTCTAAGGACAGCATTGCGGATCCGCTAACCAAAGGGTTAACTCGAGAGTTAGTAGAAACGTCGTCAAGAGGAATGGGGTTAAGGCCTTTAGTAATGTTACCGGAACGGAAAACCCAACCTAGTTGACTGGAGATCCCAAGATCTAGGTTCAATGGGACAACCTAATTGCGTATAACGGTGGTATGTCACTGAGGAGGTTAAACCTCCAGCCATTCCTTCTATCAGTGATACTTGCAAGTGTAGAGGTTAAGCTGAGCTTTTAATGACTCTAGTGTGTTAAGCTGTTGAGCTGAGTATAACAGGATACTCAAGTAAAGTCACCTATGTGAGTGTGAAATGGGGCCGCTTCTAGAAGAATTGGGCAGGCCAAGATTCTTTGAAACCACTCGCTGAACCAGGCTAGTGCCCAGGGCCATACAGGGCACACCAGTGAGAACAGAATGGTGGTAGGAGTAATTCCCGTGTGAGATCTATTGTCTTAGTTTATATAAACGGCAAAGCAGTTCAAGATGTCATATTCACTGATCAGCCAGTAAACTCGATAGGTTTTCACTAGGAGAGGTTTAAAGCCAAAAGCTACCTTCTCTGATAACAGGGTTAGTCCGTTGAACTCTCTCCAAGTCTTTATTGTTGAACAATGTCTGTTTGTTGAGTCATTCGGTCAATTTTTATTCATGTGAGGTATTGTTGGAAAAAATGGATTTTTGGTGACTTTAATTAAATATTAAAGTGGGTCTCAACCGTCTATTGGGTTGGGGTTGGGTCCAAGTGGGTCTAGATACTTTGCAATGAGATCTTCACACCACAAATAGAATGGTCAAAAACCATTGAGAATTGAATGAGAAATTGCCCCATGAAGTTAGCTTCATGAAAGAGTTAATGGGGTTTGTAACTTCTGCCTTTATTGTAGAGTTTAATAGTGCATTAATGGGGTTTGTAACTCCTGCCTTTATTGCAGAGGTTAATGGTGCATTAGTGACCAGCCATAAAGGCTGGAGGCTTCTCTTTGGATTTGGGGTCACTGCTGTGGCCTTTGGCACAGCAGTGACTGTTGTGCCTCATTTTGAGGTGCATTATGGGCTTATTTTTATGATCTGAACCGTTCATTTTGTAGGATTTGTTGAGTACTTCATGCCTACCAAAAATCATATTAATCGGATATCAATAACTATATGATCGAATTGCATATTTTTCTACTATTTTTCAAAAGAAAAACTTCTTGTTTATTTTTTTGGTTATCAATCATATAGTTATTGATATCCGATTAATATGATTTTTGGTAGGCATGAAGTACTCAACAAACCCTACAATATAAACGGTTCAGATTATAAAAATAAATGCATAATACACCACAAAATGAGGCACAACAGTCACTGCTGTGCCAAAGGCCACAGCAGTGACCCCAGTTCCCTTCTCTTTTCTCCCCTATACATGTATAAATTGAGACTCTCATGTCAAGTCTCAAACACATAAATTTTTGCTTCCTTTTTACAAGTCAGTTTGCTAGAAAGTTCCTACAGTGAGAGAGTGCTTCCATGATTTTGTTCGCTAAGCTAGATAGAAAGTGCTTCTACCGTAGCTGGTTTTTGACCGTCGTATCCTGGGAGACAGACGCCGGAATTACTCAAGCACTCGACCCGTGAGGCGGCGAAATCTGTTTTAAGGAAACTGCTACTGTGCAAGCTTCGGTTTGCTTTCTTTACCATTTTATTGTATTGTGTATTTCTATTGTAATTTAGTTGTAATTCTTAGCATGTGTTCTTGGTATATATATATATACATTTTAATTTATTCGTGAATCTATTTATTTAATTTCACAATTTGAACAACAACAACATGTTGGGAGCTTGTAATTCAACCTTGATATTCAACCAATTTTGTCCATATACTATTAGCTTGCTCTATCGTTTTGGAAGGGGCAACTGGATTGCCATTAAAAACCCAGTCATTCCTAACTTTCCAGATACACCAAAAAATGACAATCATCCTTACAACAAGGTCCTGTCTATCATTTGCCATCAGACAAGTCTTCATCAAAGATAACATCCACCAAAGGGGTTAGTCTGATTGACCAAAACTTCTACACCTCACTAGGAGATTAGTAATTCGAATTGAGTTTCATTGTATATCTTATATGACTCAAATCTAAAAGAATAAAATAAAAAAATCAATGCGAATGCTAATGAACGTTTCTAGAACATTGTTTAATATTGAAATTGAGGTATTAAAAATGGATAAAAACATTTTTAAAAAATGTATTGATTTTAATAAAAAGTACGTTAAATTTAATAAAAGTGAATAATGTTTATATATATATATATTAAAAATATCTATTAACAAGGCCCTTGAAGCTTCGTTTGGTAATGACTTTTTTAGTTGTTTGTTTTGGCTTTTTTGAATTTTTTAGCCTGAGACTTTTTTTTCTTTTCTTTTCTTTTTTTTGATTTTCTTGTTTGGGTTTTTGCATTGAAATGATGTTGGCAAAAGTGAAATGACAAAATTTCCTTCAAATGGCCAAATCCAATAACACCTCCAAATATATACAGATTTTGCATTAGGAATTACACTATTTTTATTTTTTTTTCCATTTCCCTTTTTTTTTTACATTTTTTGTAAATTGTTTCATGGAAATTGGTTTTGGTAGGTTGCTGATTTTGAATAGGGAAACTATTCAAACAAATCAAACACTCTGTGAACCAAAATTGTACGAAATTAACGAAAAAGTTCTGCAAATTTTGGGAAACATTTCTAGTATGCCATTTCCACCAAGCCATTGTTGCAAAAATAAATAAATAAATAACACTAACTAAAATCTGTCAAATACATTAACAAAATAAAATTTTCAAGTCCACAACAAAGGTTTGTACAAATAATATTTTCCGAATACATAATAAGAACCATTTGTTGGTAATTACCTCTCCGACAATAACCAATTGCTTGAGTGTACCATAATGGGAACGTGCATACCTAATTACATAACGTACATACGCACAATACCATAAATACTAAACGTGGTGCTACAATTTCGTACACATACAAACAAGAAAAATGAACTTGGGTTACCGAATTCCCTCTATATATTTCCCAACATGCCGTGATTGCGCATGTGGACCAAATGATGTCTTACGAGAAAGCGCATGCTTTCCATATGTGGGTCATCATCCCTAACTATTAGTCCATCTCCCTCCCCATGTGCTGACAGAGGAATGGCATTGATTATGGTTGCCACGTCGGCCTCTTTTACTATGGGTTGAACAGTGGTTGGATTACCCATATTTCTCCGTATGTAGTTATGCAATGCCATCAACGAACTAACTAAATACACCTGCGCAGTCGCAAAATCATAACGAGGCATATTTTTTATAAAACCCCATCGATTTTTCCACGCCCCAAAGGTACATTCAACGACACAGTGCAACGACGAGTGTGCCTTATTAAATAATTCTCTAGGGTTCGCTGCGTTCCTTGCACCTCGCCGAAAATCTTCTTGGTGGTAACGATAGCCCTTGTACGATGAGAGGTAACCCTTTCGGTTAGGATAGCCCGAATCAACAAGATAATATTTCCCTACCGGATGTAAACAAATAATGGTATAAGCTTTGTGTGCATATTTCTACATACTAATTTAAAAAAAAAAAAATTGTCTGTACCTTTCTCCGGATGTGGAAACAGCACATTTTCATTGTTGATTATTTCAGCGAAAATTCTACTATCATGCATACTGTCTTCCCATCCAACTGATACAAAGGTAAAACACATGTCGAAATCAACCACCGCCATGATATTTTGGGTGTGACAATATTTGCGTCCAAAATAGGTAGTTGTATTAGGCCCCGTCACTTTCGCAACAACATGTGTGTCATCGATTGCGCCGATGCAATCCTAATTTCCAAATTAAACAACAAAAAAAATTTCAATATATGCCAAAACTTTGATGTAAAGAAACAATATGTTTTTCAAATACGAAAGTTGTACCTTGAATGGTAGGTATTTCATTTTTGACCGCAAGTGAGGATGTTGAACATTTTGATTTGTTGTTGGCCTACAATGTACAACCGTGAACTTCTTCATCGCCCCCAAAACATTATAACGTAGCGTGATACAGTTTCACTCGAATGTTGAAACCGTTCTTGGATGGCTCTATTCTTAAACCCTCTCAACACATGTATGAACATTGCAATGCTTTCTTCCATGGCTAATCCATGCCTACGTTGGTTAACACATAAACCAAAGTCTCTAATTAACGTGTCACACAACAAAGAAAATACTTCTTTTAGCATACATACATTTTCTTCAAAACGACCAATGTGTCCATCGTATAATTCATATATCCATGCACTTTCAGTCAATATTGACATTCGACATGGAGTTTTTAACATATATTTTTTGTAATACTCTTGTACATATCGACATGATTGCACATACGTCTAATTATTTTGTTGTTGTATCTAAATAACCATTTGGTTTATTTGCTTGACGAAGTCGTCGTTACTAGTATCTTCCTCATTAGACATGGCCACGACTTCGGTAAGGCCTACAAGACATATGTCCAATGTTAAAATCATTACTGTCACTTTGAACTTGTTCAACCATTTAACTAACATTACATATATACATCAACAGCATATGATGCATAACCAAGATAAAAGAAAAGCAATCTGCCAAACCAAACATGCATAAATCATCCATTCCATCCACACAAAGAAATTAAAAAAAAAAAAAGAAAACCCACAAACTAGTCATATTGTTCCACCAAACCATCCAACCAAGTACTGCAAACGAAACAAACCCAAATAAAAATTATAAATAAATAATAAAAACTTAAAGATGTCTTAAAAATCCAACACAATAACAAGTTCCCATAAAAACATCAACACATAACACGGACAAGTTCCCATCAGTTCCCAACAGCCGCCCAACCTTGTGGCCCATCCTAGCAGCCATCAAACCTGTTGTGCACCAAAAAGGTTCGCAAATGGAGCTCTAACGCAGCTTTGTAGTTGCTTCTGCGTAAGCCTCCTAATAATATGGTCATCATCAGGCTGGCACATCATAACCACTCAATAATCAGTGTTGTCCATAAGAGACAATGCAAACTGGAACAACGGTGTACCCACTAAGACAAAAATGGATTTCAACCTCTCCATGCACTCTGAAATAATGTACAACGACTTATTACCAATTAAGTGCCTGACGGTAAGTTATTGGTTTTGACTCTAGATGACATTGGTCTGATTGTTCACACTGTGGGCTATAGCAGATGCTCCACTGGTCGACTTCCGCGACTTTCCTAAACTTGCGGGAGTATTTTTTTTCCTTTTCGCCTGAGCATCAACCCTAGGTTCAACACCTTCCATTAACGACTCAACCTCCACGTCAATACCAACTAAAAGGATTGGATCTGTGAATGGCCGCATACTAAGGCTTTGAACCGAATTAGAAGAGCCCTCATTATCTTCAACAGCCCTCTCCCTCGGTGTCCAATGATGTTTGCCAGTTGCAACAGCTCCTATGAAGACAATCTCCATCAACTCCCGGTGCTCCAAAGTTTTATTCCTGAACTTTGCACAACTCTTGTTTATCTGCAGCACAGGAAACACAAAACTATTAGTGAAAATATATTACGAAATAAAAATGAAAGCAATGTAGGAAGGTAAGAAAAATGTGTAAATACTTTACCAGTTCCATCCGATCCCACTATTCATCGGAAGCCTGAAACATGCTTGTTTCTGCATCAAATCCAATTCCAATTATTCCTTTGGCACGGTCCATCAACTTCATCCACGTAGTCCAATCTCGTTTCATGCATGTGTACTTGTTCTTCAATTGCTTTACATCATGTTTTTTACCAGTTTTTTTTTTCAAACTTTTTCTACCAACGACTTGTACCCAACGTTGCCCAAAACCATGAATGGCCGGTTGCCCCCAAGAATTTCATCGGCAATAAGCTCTAGGAAAAGCCTTGTGGATTCAAAATCCCACACAACTTTGTGAACATTTTGGCTATCCTCAATAACGATTGCTTGGGCCCTTACAACCCCTTTATTTTTGGAAAGAGTACGTGATGAAGTTTGTGTAGAAGCCATAACGACAATGTAATTGATAAATTAAAGCATAAGTACCTTATTTATGTATGCGTATTACTCACCCAAACGAATTTGCGCAATAAAATAGATTAGGCATTGTGATATTCTATCAAAAAAATTAAGAGAAAGTAAAGAGAAACAGTTATCTAGATGCAAACCACAATTCCATTACATGTCATTCACAAAGCTATTGATATCAAGTCCATAACAAACATAAGTCATTACAATACTAGCTTTTTTAGGGTGCTACAAGACACTTAGAACATTTTCACATACGCAACAGTAAGATTACAACGACAATGCACAACAAGGAAACAATGGTTTTCAAGATACGCAACGTTTGTTGAATGTGAATGACATCATCCCGCAAGTGCATGACACTGTCGTGTGTGGCGGAGTCATAGTCGGTGTTCGGTTGCCTAGGTTTGTTGCACCAACCAATCCAACTTAAACATGGCTAACAAAATTTATGTACAAAGGTATTAGTTAACTGGTTTAAATGAAATGAAATTTGTCACCGAAAATAAAAGGTGTACTCACCACAGGATTCGGACACATGTAGTAAGCACGTCTTGAATTTTTGTAAGATCTGGAAATCTTGACAAGACATTGACCGTAGCCACAGGCACACGTACGACGTGGCCATGTAGTAGATGTGCTAGTTGACATGAAAGAAGCCTTGCTTTGTTTTGTACCATAGATGAATAGAAGAAGAAGACAAGGTGTAAGACAGTGTATGGTACATCTTTATGAATAACTTCAAATGTATGGTATAGTTTTATTCTCATTACTAGTGACAAGTAATAGCCACACAAAACAAGGAACATATGGTTACCTATTGCTTTCAAGCCCATAGCAATGCGCTTTTCCAGGTTATCTGTCATTTGACGTTTCTTTAAATTGATACATACATTTTCATGATTCTTGCTAGCCATTGTGTTTCTGGATTAGGGCATTATTTTTGTATTTTATGCTTGTGTGTTTGTCATATATCATATGTGTGGTAATGAGATGGTTGTCTACTACAGGATTTGTTCTAAACATGTTATGTAATAACCCAACCCTAGTACATGTTTTCTGGTATACTCTCGGTCCCGTATTCTGTGCATCTAAATACTTACTGTGAAATTTTATGTGAAAGTGAGTTAATAGAGTGAAGCTTATGCTTATAGATGTGTATTTGTTTAATGTGAGAAATATCTATTACAATTCTAGTGTTTGAATCAAGCATTGAAGGCCTTAGAAGCTTAATTATCTGAAATTGAGTTTACATTTAAGATCAGCATGATTTTTAGGTCATGGTACGATTTTCTGTGAAATTTCAATTAGGAATGACTAAACTGATTAAATTTTGTTATTACTCACTTTTAAAGATATATGCTTATATTCTTTACATACTTGACTTAAGAGCCATTGCAAGGAAATCTCCTGGGAGAGAGAGAGAGAGAATTAGGAAAGAAGAGGGTTTGAGAGAAGTTCATCAAGAAGAAGATTGGGAAGTTAAGAGGGAGTGTAGGATTCAAAAGCTCAAGGTAGGTGTGTTATACTTGGAATCATTCCTCTCTTGGAAATGAGTAAGATTTCTTTTGTTAATCATGCAAATTCATTGAATTGATTTGGGGTTAAGTTAAGTTCTATGGAGGAGAATTCCATTCTATCTTTGCATGTTTGAACTCATTTATGGATTTGGGTGATTGTATATATATTTGGGAATTTTATGGTAGGGATTCAAAGTGTTTAATTTATATTTGTGAATTGCAAGGAATTGAGGAATCAATTCATATTAAAATGGTTGTATGTTTGAAATATCTTTGTACATGATTTTTGAACCATGTTTCATTAATTAAAGGACCTAATTAGAGCCTTGTGAAAGCTTGTCAAAAACTGAGTTTTGCTGAAATTTCAAACTGCAAACTATGCAGATCGCCGCACGTGCGGGAGGCCTTGCCGCACGTGCGGGGCTCACAACCGCACGTGCGGCACAAGCTGCAAAATTTTGTTCGCTCTGTTTTGCGTGCTTAACCCTCTGGTATTTTTGAAATCTGTGTTTGATGTCCCTAAGATGCCTATAAATTCGTTCGAAGTAAAATGAAGCAGGAAATGACTTAAGAAAGGAAAATAACTAATGTATAAGTTGTGCATGTGTGTAGGTCATATCCCGGGAGGGACAAGCGCTCCATTGCAGCACTGTGAGTAATAGTATGCCATACGTACATTTCACTTACTGTTAATGACCGTTGTTACTAACGTTCTGTTCCTCGTAAGTGATTACATGTCGATTGGAAATCGGTGTGAACGTTGAAAGAATTGTTTACATCGGTATGGCTTTGAAATCATTTTGTTCTGTTTATAACGAAAATTAAACCTCTATTATCTATAAGCAAACTATGTCGTTTTATGTTCATCCTTGAACGATGAAATCTGTGTGAATTTAAGATCATTCTGGTATGCTACTCATGAACCTGAGATTATTCTGTTGTGTTATACATGGACCCAAGGTCGTTTAGACCCTATGATATGAATACTACAATCTAACATCATTATGCGACTCACGTTAGAATGTGAATTGTTCTGTCTCCATGAATAGTACTGAAATGACACATATGTTTTCTGTAAATAATTATTATTAATGCTTTGTAAATAACTATTATTAATGCTCCGTGATACACAAGACGACCATGTCAACTTGTAAGAAATCATAGAGGGAAATTCATGTGCACTATTGTGAACAGTATTACTATGAATCTGGGGTTATTCTGTTTTGTTTATTCGTTTCGTTTATGTATTCGGTTCTATTTATTCGTTCCGTTTATGATATGACCTAATATGAATTGTTCAGTCTTTAAGACCTATGGATTTCTGGTATGGAACAAAATGCTGTATGGAACTAAGTGCTGCAATGCGAGCCACCTCTAGAATCCATGCGAAACACCTCTTGAATCCATACATATATGAACCAGGCTTAAAGCCGTTCTGTCATTTCTGGGCCGATGGCCGTTCTGTTATTTCTGGGCCGATGGTCGTTCTGTTATTTCTGGGCTGATGGCCGTTCTGTACATTACTGGGCTTAAAGCCACTCTGTTAAGAAAACTGGGCCTATGGCCATACTGGAAATAATTACAGAATGTAGTTAATCATATACCTCTGCAGCTATATGCTTTCTTATTTAAGTTAACCATTACATTATTTATGTACTATTGTTCACTAAGCTTGGCTCACTCTGTATTGTGTCTGTTTCTGTAGGTCATCTACCGGGTGGCCAGCCTTAACCCTGATGCTTGTACCCTTTTGTCAGCCGCAGTGTGTCCAGGCACTTAGAGGAAACTGTTCATTGTGTGGAGTTTGTTAAGCATTTGGCTTTGGTTGTAATGTTTGTAATCCCTATCTTTACCAATGTTTTATCATGTGCCCAAGTATGGGGCTGAGTCCGTGTATGTATATGCATGGATATACCTAGCTATCTAGTGTATATCACTGTATGATTTTTCGCCTTCTGTAATGTTTGTGATCCTGGCATAGTAGTGGTAGCTCAATGGATGTTATTTTATTTTATTGTATATTATTAAATACTTCCGTTCAGGCCCCATATCTTATGTATATTGAGTTAAGTGTCCGTTTCTGACGTGGTCATGCCCAAACTTTTAGGGGCGGGTTTGGGATGTGACATGTTAGTAAAACTCTTGTTCAGAAACATGGATGGAATATGTGGAGATCTTAGCATAAACCCTTTCCACTTAAAGTAAATTGCTGCTACAAAATGGAGCCTATTGAAGTGAAACAGCTAGTTGATTATCACGACCCAAACCTACCCCTATAGTTTTAGCATTGTAACCGGCCAGTAATCCTTGGATTAACAAAGGCATCTTAACAGAATAACTTATAAGTAGGGGTCTGCGGAAGCAAATATACAAAATATACATAGTCCAATGAGCTGTCGAGACGTACATAGGACAAAATTTAAAACTTTATACTCGTATGTGACGTTATAAAAGCATCAGTCTTATGTCACTTAAGCCATTTATACAAAACTTTCAAGCACACGTTCAATCCAGACATAAACATTTAGGAGGCACAAAAGTTCCAAAACACAAAGGCTTGGACAGATCTCAAAAGGAACCTCCATGAGAGGCACGATGGCTGGCTGACACCAAAACTCCAGGCAACAGCTTAGGCCTGGTCACGCGCCTGCTCACCTACATATATAATATAAATAATGAACGGAAACCCCGTGAATAATAACAGAGTAAAGGGTTTTAATGAATGATTTCCATACAGATTCAGAAATCATACTTCAGATTCATAACAGATTCGTATTCATATTCTTGTTCAGACCATATACAGAAATCAGAGTTCATGCTTAATCATACGCGGTACATCCATTAGCGTTAACATAACAGATACAGAACATATGGTGGTTATGAATAACCAGTTCCATAAAGGAACCTCCGGATTTAGGTAACAGAGAATATACATGCTGAGCTCCATGATGGAGCCTCCGGTACGGGTAACAGATGACAAACATAATAAGTCCCATAATGGGACCTCCGATACCGGGTAATAGCTAATAAATATCACATGATGCTAAGGATGCCACGAATACATTGTCAGAAATCGGACAGTCATTCATTGTACATAACATAACATTTCAGAAAACAAATTTTATTTCATCATTCAGAAAATAAATAAAGTGGAACATAGCTTTGCTAAGTTATTACTCACAGTTAGCTTCGGGTGCAGACAGATAGAGCAGGCTAAGCAAATGGTCTATAGCACATGACGTACATTAACACATAACAAATACACATCTGAAACACACGTTCAAATTGTACATAACTTATTTCACTTGTTTTTAGTGTGTTTCTACTCTTATTCTTATTATGGTGGCTTAATCATGGCCTAGGAATGCCTAGGATAGAATGAGGATGCAAAAATTGCATTAGAAAACATTTTCCAAAGTTTGCTGAAAACAGGGTCCACGCTCGAGCGTGGCTTTTCTCGCTCGAGCGGATATGCAAAAAGTGAATGTTTGCTCGAGCGTGACTTCCTTAGCTCGAGCGGACTGTAAACTCTTGAAAAAGAACTGGTTGCTTATTTTTCACGTTCGATGGACGCTCGATCTCCACTCGAGCGTGAGACTCAGGCCCTCGCTCGAGCGTGACTTCTATCGCTTGAGCATGCTGCAAGATATATGAACTTCTGGATACATGCATTTCACGCTCGAGCGGGTATCATGTCGCTCGAGCGGAAGTGCACACATTCAGAGTGTTTCGCTCAAGCGTGAACTCCTACGCTTGAGCGTAGATTCAAATTTTGGAATTTCCAGATTTGATCTCCAAGTTTCAAATTCAAACCAAACACTTCAAAACTCATCCTCTTGGGCCAAAATTCTGGAAAACATTTAGAAATTCACAAAACATCATGATTTAAAGATCATTTCATGAAATCAAGACCCAAAAGCATGCCAATTATTCAAAAATTCAACTTAAACTTTATGAATGTTTCATGAACATAACATGCATGAATTTTCTTGATCTTGAGCTTCTCAAAACATGATCAAATGAACCTAATTATTATAAGTTATGATAAATTCCCAAAATCAAGTGAGACTTAGTACATGCATAAGGAAATTCTTTTGCAACAAGAATAAAACTCCAAGAAATGCACATGCATACATGGGATGATCATCTTTCTTACTTCCTTAACTGAATTCTCATGTTTAACCACTTAATCTTTTGAATTCTTCCACTAATGTCTAGAATGCAAAGCTTAAGAACAAAATCCTCACCAAGAGTCTTCAATTCCTTGGGATTAAATGATGATTTGAGCAATTCTCCAATTTCCAAGCAAATTCCTACCAACTTCAAGGTTTGATCTCAAATCTTACCCTCTCTCTCTTTCTCCCACATTTTTATCTCTTGAAGGCTTAAAGATGATATGAAAAAGAGGCTCAAGTGGGGTATATAAGCCTTATGTAGGCTTGAGTAGAAGTGTACTTAATTAAAGTCAAGTATATGGACATTAAGTCAAACTAATTTAATCATTCCAAATCGAATTTCAATTGAATCTACATAAAATTCTAAAAATTCTAATTAACACATAAATCAAGTCAATTTCTGAATCGGATGCCGATAAGGCCTTCAATTGGCAAAATATAGCAGAATCTCAAATAGATATTCCTACAATAAACAAATAGAAACACAAATAATGCACCACATATGCAATTAATTCAAAATCTGATCTTAATAATATCATATTAGGCATATTAAATCATGGATTATCGTTAATCTTGGGTCGGGGTTGTTACATTGATGAGGATGGGGAAAAGATTGGTCTTGTACGCATTTAGTTGGCATAAGTAACAAATGTCAAATAGATAAGTGTGAAAAAGGAGAATGAAGTCAGGAAAAGATAAACATGAAGAAGCACTCTATCCTCTCTCCAGCATTGTCTTATTCCATTCATTGTGGATGTCTATGGTCTATGTGCTCTCATAATAAAGACTAACCAATTCAAGTTGACATATTTGCATTGATTATGTTTTCCATCCAACCCATATATAGAAAACAAACAACATAACCCTCCACCACATTACAGTCGGACTACACAATTAACTGATGACAAAAGTTTAAATGCTCTATTGTGTTTCTACAAACATGGAGAAAAATTTTCTAAAATTGGTTCATATTTTGTGTCTCTATTTTAAAAAATGTTTATACAACCTCAATTTGGAAGCAACCATTTTGTGGATAGTAGGTCCAGTGAGTTAAAATAAATAAAAAATTAAAAAAAGGAAAATTGGTAACAGATTTTAAAAAAAAGAATTTAAAAAAAAAAGTTCAAATACTCTGTTGTGTTTCTGCTAGATTAGGCATATGGGACAAAAAATTTCTAAAATTGGTTATATTTTGCTTCTTTATTTTAAAAAATGCTTATCCAACCTCAATCCGAAAGCAACCATTTTATGGACAGTAGGTCCAGTGAGTTAAAAAAAAAAAAAAATTGGTAACAGATTTAAAAGAAAAAAAAAATAAAAAAGAAATGTTCAAATGCTCTGTTGTGTTTCTGCTGCATTAGGCACAGTTTTGCAAAAAAATTATGAAATTAGTTCATATTTTGCTTCTCTATTTTACAAAATGCTTATCCAACCTCAATTTGAAAGCAACCATTGTATGGACAGTAGGCCCAGTGAGTTTAAAAAATAATAATAAATAAATAAAATAAAAAATAAAAGTTGGTAACACATTTAAAAGAAAAATTTTAAATAAATAAAAAATAAAGTTCAAATGCTCTATTGAATTCATCAAGAAGCAAAACAAAAGGGAATACAAAAAATATGAAAATACTTCATCAATTTGGAAGCAATCATTTCTAGTGAGTTTTAAAAAAAAATGGTAATAGATTAAAAAAAAAATGACAAAAAAAACAATATTTGTTGGTGTATGATGTTCTTCGTTGAGTTCATGGAGAAGAAAATTTGTAACGCCCTCAAAATAATAACATTAAAACCCATCAATTTAGACATGCATTGATACAAAAGATAAATATTCTTCGATTCAACAGAGTAATTCATTTCATTGAGTATTACATGTTAACAACAAAAGCAAATGCCCTACGGGCTTACAGCTTTCCAAGTTAACACTTGGTTACAAAAGAGAGAGTACTAACTCAATACACATTAAGCCCTTGGCTTGAATTTACATGTAATACATCCAAAAGATAACAAAACGACAAAGAGTTTGTTAGCCTCTAGCCTCCCAAGCTATGTCCTGGGAGGTGGCATGCTACCTATACCTGAAAATGATGTCCCATAAAGGGTGAGCCACAGCCCAGCAGAAATACACTAAACCAGCTATGAACAATGACTAAAAGATTAGCAGTTGATAGATGGTTAACATAGATACGTCCACATATATCACATTCCGGTTCCATGACATTAAGTCCATGTTACATTTCATTTTCCATTTCTTTTTCAACTTTGAGTTTGGAAACAAGGCTCAACACTTAGCCAAATAACTTAATGAGATTTAGACTCATCTTTAAAACACTTTCAAAATTCATAATGGATACACATTTTAATGCTGTATCAATAACACATAAACCATTTCCACATTTTACGAAAGATACACATTTCGGTGCTGTATCAACATAATATAGAATCACTTCTATACTTCACAATTGATGACGATATACATTTTAGTGCTATATCAAATCAATTCGAACACTTCCATAATCAACACTTGATACACATTGTAGTGCTGTATCAATGTCATACAAAATCCGGTTTAGAGGTCCATCCCCTATCTTCCCCTAAACCGTGGAGTACATCCCCTATCTCCTCCCACACAACACATGTATATAAACATAGATCATATACAATCAATCAATACATAAATTTAATGTATTATTCTAGTCGCTATATTCGATAGCATACTCAATCGATTAGTTTCGGTTTGCCTAATCATCATGCATTGTCTACAACAATCAAGACTATCCTCCACCGATAGCCCAAAGCAGTTATTTCTATACCGAAAATAAATGCACCAAATGGATATTTAATCAACATTCTCAATTCAATTTCTCTTTTCTTCAAATTAATTATACCAATTAATTTAACTATGTAATTAGGGCATTTATCCTATAAGTTACATAACAGCCCAAAGGTTCCATTTTCATCCATAATCCATCATTCAACTCATTTCTCTATGCCAAACATGCATATAGGTTTATATAAAAAAAACCCCAACTTTTGTAAAATTACACAAAAGACCCCAAACTTTCTCATAATTACACAACAATCTCCAACATATCAAAATGCCAAAATTCAAAGACAAAGCTCATAAAGAGGAGTAGGATATCCCTACCTCGAAGTTTGAGCTCAAATGGAGATGAAGACCAAAATCCAACGTGCTCCAAATCCCAAGTTTTTCAGGTTAAATCAAAGCCCAAGCTATCCTCTATCTTTTTAACAAAGGCCCTAGGATAGATTCACACTAGAGGGAGATGAAATCCTAGAGAGAAGACAAGTCTAGAGAGAGAGGGTCTCGGATCTAGGGTTTGAAAAAGAGAAGAAGATAAAAAAGTGATGTTTTCCCTGCTGCTGTCTACTGATATCAAACAGGCTCGCTCGAGCGAAGGATTGGTCGCTCGAGCGACCAGACACAAAGAAAACTCGCTCGAGCGAAGAAGGTCTTGCTCGAGCCAAAAACTCGAAGCTTCAGGTCTGCAACCCAGAAGCACGCTCGAACGACAGAATGCTCGCTCGAGCGAGGAAATTCAAAACATACACCTCGCTCGCTCGAGCCAAGAAACATAGCTCTCAGGTCAAAATGAGACGCAGACGCATGCTCGAGCGCAGGACTTCTCACTCGACCCACCAGACACAAAAACTCGACTTTCGCTCGAGCGACCAAACCCTGGCTCGAGCGAAGGATCCAAAACAAAGAGCTCGCTCGAGCGACAGACTTCTCGCTCGAGCGAAGGACCAAAATTCTGGGCAGCAACCATTTGCTCCCAAACACAACCAACCTATAACAAAACCTGCCCAACGCATCCTAGAACTCAAATACAAAGTATGAAAGAACGTAAACAAGATTTAAACAACTGCTAACATCCACGGACACAAGTCCGGATCACTGCACAACAAGGGGTAAAACCCGGGATCGCTATAAAAAACGAAAGTGAAAAAAAAAAAAAAAAAAAAAAAAGTTTCCATAATCACAGTTCACACAATTTGTACAGAGACATTCGGGTTTAAACCTCAATGGACACCAACAAAAGCATTTTAGCACTGATCGAATAGAACAATGACGGATTTTGAACATACACACGATAAACAAGTAAGATCTCGTGCAAGGAGAAGAAAACCCCAAAATAAATCAAGTTATGCGTACCAAAGATGCAAACATGGAACAATGTTACGAGTAAAGAATGGTCGAGGCGTTAAGGAAGCGCTATTGGCCTGGATCGGTCGTCCGATGTTGTGCAGTCTTCTCCTCCTCTCTCGTTCTTCTTCGTTGCCGTCTGCTTGGTGTGTTTCTGCAAATGGAACCCTAGCAAATACACAGAGATGTGTATTGGTGTATATGGGGTAATTTGGTAATTGTACATCCTCTTCACGTGCCTCACATCTCACGTGTATGAATTTTTTGGCAATGTGTGATTTTCTAGCAAACTTTTGTCTGCATGTGTTTATATAGCTTGAAAACGGTTTCCAAACTGGGGCTAAATCAAATAAATCGCACAAGTCATTATTTTTTAATATTATTATAATTAAACTATGAAGATCGATATGTAAGGTTCATACACAAAATTCTATATGAATGATATAGTAGTGATATTTAAAAAATTATAAATAAATTTAATAAATTTTTGGAAAAATTATTTATAAATCTTATTTTGAGGAATGGTGATTCGTTTAGTCCCAATTTTTTTTTGGCCAATTAGTCCCATTGATTTTGAAAAGATAGATTTAATATATTATTTAGAAATTAGATTTACAGTTATATCTTATTTTTATTATGTTTCCTTCTTCTTCTTTTTTTTCCTTTTATTTTAGAAAGGTAAGATACATATCCTATGAGAATCAAATTTGGAATGAATTTTTATATGAGAATCTTTTTTATTTGAAATGACTTGAAATATAAGATTCTTCAAACATTTCAAAATGAGTACAAAAATAATTTGAAATATGAGATTCTTTAACCATTCTAAATGGATGTGAAATTCTTCAAACATTTCAAAAGGATTACAAAAACTCCTTAGTAAACTTTGGATAAATGTATAATTTAAAACTATAACACTCAAACATAACACTCCAAAAAAACTCCTTACTTTACATTTCCTGAATGTAACACTCCAAATAACTCTAAAAAAAATCATTAGTGTAACACTCTAATGTAATACACCAAAAAAATTTTGGTATACTTTTCTCAAATGTAATACTCCAAAAAATGATGTGGGATTCTTTAAACCATTTTAAAAGGAGTATAAAATTTCTTTAAAAACTCCTTAGTGTAACACTCCAATATAACATTAAAAAAAAAATGTGGGATTCTTCAAACTATTCTAAAAGGAAGACAAAAATTCTTTAAAAACTTCTTAGTGTAATACTCCAATGTAATATACAAAAAAAATTTCTTAGTGTATTTTTCCTAAACGTAATACTCTAAAAAAAGGATGTGGGATTCTTCAAACTATTCTAAAAACAGTACAAAAAATTCTTAGTAAGCTTTGGGCAAAATGTAAATTTTCAAATTGTAAGTGTTGCATTTGGAAAAAATAAACTAAAGAGTTTTTTAGTATTTTTACGTGTGTTGCATTGAAGTGTGCTATATTAAAGTGTTACGTTTGGAATTACATTGATTGGAGTGTTACATTTAGGAAAAATAGACTTTTTTTTTTTTTTGGTTATATTGGAGTATTACATTTGAAAAAAACACACAATTTTTGTTTTAGTGTGTTACATTAAAGTGTTATGTTATTGAAGTGTTATGATCTTATTCGTAATGTGGAATTTATAAAAAATTCAAAACATCTATAGTATAGATTGTCTAAATATATAATTTCACATTTGAAGAATTCTATTTTTATCTCTCAAAAATTAAATTTAAATATGTAAATGATTATTTTTTTTTTATTTAATTTCTATTTCAATGAGACTTTTAAATTTTAAAAAAAATATTAAATAATTTACAAAATTATATTTTAAAATTTATTAGTGTGCCATCTTAAATTTTTTAATTCTGTTTAGTTTGATTCGTAGTGTCTTTTCTATATGTTTTGGCATAGGCAGTGGCTTTGGTCCAGTCCAAGATCGGACTGGACCGTACTATTGGGTCCGTAGGTTCTACCACGGGTCCCGTTTTGATAATTCGAACCCTTTAATGTGTAGAACTCGTCGAGTATTACATGCCTGTAAAAAATCATGTTGATCGGATATCGATAGCTATGTGAACAAAACAGTTTTTTATCGACCATTAATTTTTTCACCGTCCATTTTTTTTATACAAAACTGATTTGATCACATAGCTATTGATATCCGATTAATGTGAATTTTTACAGGTATGTAGTACTCGACGAGTTCTACACATTAACGGTTCGAATTATCAAAACGGCCAAAAAAATTGACCCCATAAATTGAATTAGATAAATTCAATCTTGATCTTAACTTAAAACAAATTGAACCCCTTGGCATAAATGATAGAGATTCTTTTTCTTCTTGACCTTTACAATCCCGACAAACACATGTGTGACGAGAGGAAAAAAAATAAAAGTAAAGAGTTAATACATAGGGAGTGATGGGTCAGAGAAAAAGGAAGTCCAACCTTTTTTCATGTTTTGATTATCCCAAAAAAAAGACCGAGGAATCTCCTCCATTCACACAGTCCACTCATCCCCTATCAAATTTTTTTCTCGGTATATATCGTTAAGGATTGTTTGAAATAATTTAAATAAAGATTAATTATAAATATATTTTTTGAAATTTATTTTAATTAAAAATTATATTATGCCTTTTAAGATTTATAATTTCATAATAAATAGGTTATTTTATTAATAAATTATCAAGTTAATTAATAATTTTTAATAAAATTAAAATTTTATTTCAATTAATAATTCAAATAATTTTATTATTGTATAGGTGAACAGTTACAAATTTTACTTTTTCAATTAATTTTGTTAAATAAAATTTTTTGATAAGAAGGTATTTGTAATTTTCCAAAGCACAGGGAGCAATTCGTATTTTAAGCAAATCTCGGGGATGTATTTGTAATTTACCCCTCAAATAAATATATTTTTTAATTTTTTATAAAAAAAATATAAAAAAAAATAAAAATGTGATAAAATTTAAATAAATACATTTATTTAGGGATTAGGGGTCACTGCATTGCGGCTTGCATACAGTGACTGTTGTACGGCTCATTAAAATTATTTTGAATTTTATTTTCATCATTCGAACCGTTTAATTTTTAAAGAACATTGAGTAGAACATATTTATAAAAAATCAAATTGATCGAATATCAATAGAATCTTCATCAACTCGAATTTGTATATATAAAAAAATAAATATATAAGTATTAAACTAAATACAAATGTGAGTTGATGAAGGATCTATTGATATTCAATAAATTTAATTTTTTACAAATATATTTTATTCGATATTCTTTAAAAATTGAACTCTTTAAATAATAAAAATAAAATTTAAAATCATTCTCATAAATCACACCACAATCACTGTTGTGCAAACCTTTAGTTGCCATTTTGGGAACATAGTAAACCAAAAACGTGGCTGTTAAAAACGCAACAAAATCTCTTTGAGAAGTGTCAAAAATGCAGTCCTAAAATTACAAATTAGGGCCTATGAAAAAAAAATAAAAAAATAAATCACTTATGTTAGGTAATGGTATTTTGGTCATTTTAATTTGATTTGACACCATAAATAAATATTAAACTAAAAAGAAAAAAGTTAGTTTTTTATCAACTTCCCAATCACTTCCAAAAAAATCAAAAAACTTAGTAAAAAGTCAAAAACTAATTTTTTACAAATTTCCCAAAGAAAAATGTTTGAGGGTCCTAATTTTTGTGGCTCAAATGGCTCAAAATTGCCAAAACGACATCGTTTTGACAATTTTGATGTTGTTTTATACTCAAAACGACGTCGTTTTGACAAATTCGAACCATTTGAGCCACAAAAATTAAGGCCCTCTACCATTGCTGTTTCCCAAAACAACCCAAAAGCCAGCTTTAGTTTCTACCAATAATTAATCGGAACCGCTACAGAGCTCGAAAGTGCTTGGCTCGAATTGGCTCGAGGGGTCAAAACGACGTCGTTTTGACCCTTTTTTTTTTTTTTTTTTCTTTTCTTTTTCTTCTGTTTCAACTCCATCTTCTTCTCTATATCTTTTTTTTTTTTGCAGAAGAACGAAGACCAGGTGCAGAAGAAGAACGAATGAGGAAGGAGGGAGGAAGAGGAGGAGGATGAGAAAGGAGGGAGGAGGAGGAGGAGGACTGGAGGGGGCAGAATATTCGGGGGAGGAGGAGGCGGAGGAGGGGCGACGGCGGTCGGAGGCTGCGGCGGGGCTGGGCTGGGCGACGATCGGCGGCTTGGGCGGGGCTGGGCTGGGCGACGATCCTCTTCGATCTACCGCCGTTGACGGCCTTCTCCACCGCTGCATCTTCTCCTCCCATCACCGCCATCTTCTTCCTCATCTCCTCTCTCTTCCCCTTTGCTTCTCTCTTTCTCTCCCTCTCCCTCTCCCTCTCTTCCTCTTTTCTCCTTCTCTCTCTCTTTTATGTTTCGAGCCACAATTCGAGCCTGAACATTCGAGCACTGAAACATTTTCCATAATTAATAACATAAAATTTCTAAGTTGGAGGGATGGTTGCGGCGCTACTACAAAATGGGTGGGACCCAATGCTGCTACGGGGGTGCTTTCGTGCGAGTTGTGCGAACACTATTGGTGTTTTTGATTTGTATTTTGAGATAAATTTTAAAAAAAAAAAATTTAAAGAAAAAGTTAAATTTTTTTTTTTATTTGTTAGTTGTATATTTTGAAAATAGTTTTAGAGTTTGAGAATTTGAAATAATTTTATATTTTGTTGTAATTTAGTAAATGTGTGTGAGGAAAAAGTGATTAAGAATGAGAGAATAAAGAGAAAATTGATTAATTAATGTGTAGGAGAGATATTTCAAAAAAAAAATTAAAAAATTTGAACCAAGCAAAATTTTTAAATTTTTTTCTCAAAAATTATATTTTGAAGATATAAACCAAACAAGTCCCATATAATTGCACAGTAAAATTGTTATCCCGCTATTTATAGTTTCTCTCTTTATATATGAAAAAATTATTAGTTTTTCCTAAGGCATCACATTAATATCTCTTATTAATCATAATTTATTATATTTTTTCATATTTTTTAATTACTCAACGCAAATTTATAAATTTCACATTTATCACCAACTACAACCTTATTGAGGACCACATAACGGTGCCCAAAGGTCCACCAATGACTTCTCCAGTATATGGCCTTTCCACGTTACTAGATTTATAACTAAAGGGTTACATTTTCTCTTTATAATCGTTTTTTGCCACATAATACTCTTATGTTATATTTGTTTGGATGGATATATGCTTGACATTAGATTAATAGTTTAATAAAATAATTAATTTAATATTTGATTAAAAAATTAAAATATAGATCAATAATTTATTCAGATATAGTATCTCATATATGATGGACTATTCAATCCCACAGAGAAAAGTAAGATATTAATTGAGAGACTAAACCAAAGTCTGGACTAACTCATCAAATGACCAAATTAACCCTGACTATATATATATTGATTTTCCAAAGTTTCGTCTATACCTTCTCTATCTTTCTAGAACCAATGTTGATTTTCAAAAAAGAAATATCACTACAACTGCAATCTTGTGCTATTGTTGTCTTAGGAAATTATAACTAATAGATTTCATTTTTTTTACCTCATTTAAATATTTTAAAAATATTTTTAAAAAATTCCATAAAATATTTTTTAAAAAAAAACCCAAAACAATTTCAAAATGCGACTAAGAACATGATATTGACATATTCTTTGTTGGAGATGATCTAAGAACAATAATATTAGAAAAATACTTGAGCTCTAGGATAAGAGCTCTAAACCATGCACTAATGACATGGAGGTGTGTAGGATCCAGCTTGATGTGATGTTTTAGCTTGAAATAAATTTTTTTTTTTGGACATGCCAACTCAGTAGAGTTCCTTTTAGAGCTCTATAGCATTGTTGATTTTTTGTACCAAAAAAAAAAGAGAGTTAAATTTTGTTTAAATGAATGTCTTTTTGAATTTTGGCAGTGAATGGTTAGATGATTAAAATAGCAGTGCATATTTTTTAATAGTTATTTGTGTATATAAATTTTATAGTTAAATGATTTTTGATATTTTCTATTTAAAAAAAAAAAGGTTAAATTTTGTTCAAATGAATACTTTTTTAAATTTGGACAATGAATGATTAAAATAGTAATGCATATTTTTTAATGGTTGCTTGTGTATATATAAATTTTTTAGTTGAATGATTTTTGATTTTTTCTATTAAAAAAAAGTTAAGGTTAAATTTTGTTCAAATAAATACTTTTTAAATTTGGACAATGAATGGTTAGATGATTAAAGTAGCAGTGTATTTTTTTAATAGTTGAATATGTATATATATATTTTATAGTTGAATAATTTTTTTTTTCTAATAAAAAAAAGTAGATTAAATTTTGTTCAGATGAATCGAAATGAATGTGGAGCAACAATAGGGAAATTTATTTTTTTGAAAGTATAACACATGCAAGTGCAAAATTTTACAATAATTGTAATAAGGATATTATGATCAATATATTAGATGTCCCTTGTCTTGTCATGTCCTATACATTTCAATTCCTTTACACTGTGTTTGGTTGGGGGATTTGGGGAGGGATTTGGAAAAGGAAAGGGAAAAGGTGTGTGAAACTAGGTGAAATATAGGCATGCTTTATTTACATTTCACCTACTATTTCCATTTCCCTTTCCAAATCCCTCTTCAAATCTTCCAACCAAACATAGCATTAAACAAACATTGGATTAGATAATATTTTGTTAATCCCTCCTTATAATCCTAACTCAATCCAAACATATAATAGAATACATAATCTAAAGGGATTCGTAATCCTAAAACTATTAATCATAGAAATGCTAATCCAACTTAATTCAGTCCACTCAAGCAAACATGGCATAAGGTTGGGAAACAATGGATTAGCCCCGTAAATTGATCGGATCTGGTCGGATCTGATTTGACCCGATTAAATGTTCGCTCGAATCCGAATTCGAATCTAATTGTTCAGCTTCGTTAATGACCCATCTGAATCCAATCCGATTTATACAGATACGCGTATTATAAATCTGATCCGATCCATTTTTTTGGAAGTAAGAACTGAGTTTGATGCAACAACAATTTTTTTTTCCTTCCTCTCAAATCAATAGCCATAACCAATATCCAAATGGATTTCTGATCTAAATTAGTGGTGGGTTGTCAACAAATTCCAATGAAAATCAAGAAAGGATGAGAATTCCAACATCAAAACCAGCAAAGTTGAAACTATATTCAGCTTATTTACAGCTCAAGAACTCTCTTTGAAAATCTCGTATAAAAGATCCTACATAACAGAAAAATAAAAACATGAAACAGAAGCCAACCTCTTGATGTCAATTCGAATTTCAATCCCAAATCTCGCTTTAATCCCTACAATCTAGATGTTGGTGGAGGCTTGATAATCAAACTTCATTGTTGGAAACACTATGAGGCACTCCAGATCTAAGATTGTTACGCAATAGAGAGTGAGAAAGACGAGATTGATTACGTATTGCAGTTTCATGGCCGACTGGTGAAAGAGCAATCGCAGATTGCAAATGGTGCAGAAATCAGAGAGAGAGCGCGTTTACATCTTCTAGAGCTAGTATTCCACGTAAAATCGGATTTGGCGATTTAATCAGACCGGGTCGGTGCTATTCATATCCGTTCTGTTTAAAAATCGGATTATGTGGATTCGGGCTACTCGAGTTTTCGGATTCGGATTTGGATTTTAATATACAGATCAGAGTATTCAGATTGAATAGTTCTAGAGCATATCAAAATCATAGCATAATTGGCATTCGATTTTTTTAAAATATTTTTTCTCATTTTTTCTTACTTATTTTATGACATGTGATGACTCCAATAATTTTTATTTGTAATGACATTTTAAAATTTTAAATGTTGCAAATATTATAATAAATTCCCACTTATCAATATCTATCAAACTAATTTAAACTTCTAAAATCAGTCAAAACATTTTTATAATTTTTTTTTCATTTTTTATTTAATTTCATTATTTAATATTTATTATTTTTTAAAATAAATTTATTTAAAATTTTATTTTAAAAATAACATAAATTTTTATTGATGTTTTATTTATTTATTTATAAAAATATATATTTAATTTTTAAAAATAAAATAAAATAAAATAAAATTTTATTTAATCTAGCCTAAAAAATTAAAATATTAAAGACAAATTAGTATTACTATACTTAGTAAACAATTAAAAAGGTTAATATAGTATATTGAACATTTATCTTTCTTCGTAATATTTCAATTAAACATTGTATTCAATAGGATAGTTCCTTCCAAATATCTAATCCAATGAAAAAATAAACATGGAATACATATTTTTTCCAACCAAATAGTTTTAGGACTATGAGCTTGTTTTGGATTTTTAATTTTTTTATTATTTGAGTCTGACTAAAAAAAAGTTGTGTTTGGGATGTTAGTTGACTTTTTTTTGTAATTAATTTGATAGTTCTAAAACAAAAAGTGAATTGATTATGATTTAAATGTAATATTTTTTATATATTAACTATTTTAGCTTATGTCTTTATTAGTTATTTTAGTAAAAAAAAACCCTCCAACCCAACTTGCCAAACACTTTTTTTCAAGATTAATAGGTCAATATATTATAATTTCCTTTTCCCTAATCCGTTCAAATAAACATGACATAGGAAGCTTCCAACCTAAAATCGAAAGAGTAGCAAACTATACATGTTGGTCTACTTTTTGCTCTAATCAGGAAATGAATAGACTTTCTCTAATCAATGAAATTTCATTGTTATATATTTGTAATATATTATTCAAGACACTTATTTTACAATAATTATTTTTTTATAAATAATTTTACATTTTATTAAGTGGTATAAGAGTGGGCGGTGGGTTTGATCATTCGAAATTAATTAAGATATATATATATATATATAAATTAATTTGAATACTCAGTTAAAAATATGTAGAGAGAGTGGTTGACAGATTCTTGTGTCTATCTTCCCCAAACCCGCCGTTTCCAGAATTTTCTAAGATCCATTGCACATGGCCTGCTCAGGAATGCTTCTTGTGAGTAGTACCAAGTACCAACCAACCAACCACCACAGTGTACTAGTCAAACATAGATCTCAGACACTAAACGCCCGTTAGATTTGACGGCGCGTTGTTCTCAGGTGATCAGCTACCGCATGCTCTGTTTGTCTACCGCCTATCTCATTCATCGTTTTAGATTTGTTAGTAAAATATATATTCTAATTGGTGGACTTTTGTGGCCAACTAGTAGTATCAAATTTATAGTAGAAAGCATGTTATTTTATTTTGGGAAATTATGTTATTTTATTTTGGAAAATTGATTAAACATTAATTTTTTAAAATTTTTTATAAAAAATATATATAAAAAAATAAAGAAATGATATGACTCAAATGTTTTCAAATTACCCTAAATTTTGTTGATTATCAACAACATAAAATTTGCATTTATATTTGTTCATTAAATGATCCCTAAGTGAAGTGTAGGGTTAGAAAGATATTTATGAATAATTCAAATTTGGCTAATTTAAAAACTTATTTAAGTACAGTACATTTGTTAAATTAATAAACTTAAATAAAATATTTAAGCTTATTTAATAATCAAGTTGAACTCAAATAAACTTATGGTTCGGTTTGAAAATACTCCTAAATTTAAAAATATAAAATTAATATTTTATTTTAATAATATATCAAATATATTATTATTTTATTTTATGTCATTGTCTAGGTTTGTGTTTGTATAAATTACAAATTTGATTGATGAAATATTAATAATATAAGGTTTCTTTTATATTTTTCTTAAAATGTTTTTTTTTTTTTTCTTCTTGAAGTCCACGTTAATTTAGGTTTGATTTTTTAGTTCAAAATCAAGCTCAAGATTTGTATATTTGCGTAACTCAAGTAGAGCTTGAGTTTTTCAAATATTTATTCATCTGAACTTAGGCTTGATTCTTTGAATTTGGTTTAAACTCAACTAATTTTCAGCGAGTTAAGCTAGAACACTTTAAAATTCGACTTAGCTCATTTGTTGTTCTAATAAATTGTTATGATTCAAATTAATTAAGATTTGTATTTATCGGTTTAATTGGGTTTAATCTAAGATCCATCATCAACAAGTCCAAAGATAGTATTGTAATTTCCTATGCAAGATTTTGGCTTTGTTTGACATGGGTTTTTTTTGGTTGTTTTGAGTTATTTTAGGAAGATGGTTAAAAACTGACATTTTGACTTTTTTTGAAAAAAAACGTATAAAAAATGTGAGAGACAATGTGATCAAAAATAGGTTAAAAGTTGAGAAGTGGTTATTAAAAGCATCCTCGGCAAATCCCTTATAACATCTTTTTGCTAAATTAAGGGGTTGATTCTCCTAAAATCCTTCCACACCAGATCCCTTTTACAACCCCTTAAATTTAGGATTGATATAATCACTCCTTATTTTTAGGAAGTCACTGTAACTCCCTCATACCTGACAGTGATCGTCTACCCGGATGTCCCAGATGAAGTGATCTGGGCAAAACTTGCTTCACTGATAGTCCACCTGGACGACCGGCTAGTCGACTGCCTCCTGGCTTCTGCTACTCTTTCTTCTTCTACTTTCTTCTGTGTTTGTTTAATTATTTTATTATTGAAAAAATATTCAAATTTAAAAACAATTAAAAAGATTATTTTAATACAATAGAGAAAGAATAGGTAATTTGTTGGGGGAAGTAGATAAAAAATGGATTCCTAAAATAAGAAATGAATTTTTTAATAATATTTTTGAGTAAAATATAAGTAAGTTGCTAAGAATACTCTAACCCACTTTCCAAAAGAGCCCTTTAACCACAAAATGATAAAATAGGCTAAAAAGTTAATAAAATAAAATGTCACATCCAAATTAAAATTATTTTATTTTTTTTCCTCTCACAAAAGTTAAAATAGCGAAAAAAAAATCATCTCAAATAAAATTTTTTAATCTCAAATTAAAATAATTAAAAAATTAAAAAACCAACTCAAATTCTAAAAGAAAGCTTTGTTGGTTTCACCACGCAAGTTTGCGATAGATGATGAAGGAAAAAAATATATTTGACAATAGGATTTGGTGCAAAGTTCTAAAAAATGTAGTGTATAAATTACCAAATGGTTTATTTTTATATAATTTGGTATCAGATAAAAACATGGTGTAAAAAATTTTAAAAGATATAAAATAAAAAAATAAAAAATTAAGAGAGGAGGGTTGAAAAATTTGTGAGAGGAGAAGATTCAAAGGTTTACCTACTACCACATATAGGGACGTGCTTGGATGGCAACCTAACACCCAACAAAGCGACCACGTCTACCCAATCGTGGACGTCACTCTTCTGTCAGTACTATCTAAGAAAAATATTATTTAAATTATAAAATATAATAATAATAATAATAATAATAAATTATATTTAGACATTGTTTGACCTATCATATATTAGTATATTTTTTAAAATATTTTTATATTTTTTCTATCACATCATTTTTTTATTTTTTTACGAATCTTTAATAAAAAATCAAACAGTATATTTATTTAGATCATCTTAAACACCCTCTTACTAATATGATATGCAATAATAAAATAAGCCATGAAAAAAAAAATCATATTTATTAATGTAAGAGCAATTTCATCCATACTCTTTATTTTTTATTAGTTTAAATATTAAAAAAAATATGTTCTTTATTTTACCTAATTTTTTTTTTATCTATGCACTCTAACGCTATTTTTTATTTTACTTATTTATAGATGCAAACTGTTTAAAGAGCCTCTAAAGATTTTTCAAATGTAACTAACCCATTAGAGAGACTAGAATATAATGATATTACCTATAATAATTAATATACCTCATTTAAAAACTCTCTCGAAAAGTAATGAAATAATCAGATAAAATAGTGCCTCTGTCTGCGAGATTAACACCTTGATCTTAATTTAAAATGAAATTTATTACAATAATATAATAATTGTCATATTAATACATAAAAAAATATTTATAAAAGTTATTAAGTTGTATAATATAACTTATCATCTAATTATCAAATAAACTTATCCATCGCCAATCCATTGAGAGGTAGGGGTCTTTCGCAGCTTTTCCCTGCTCCACGATTGGAACATTTTATTGATGGAGAAGATAATTGGAGGCTGAATTTGATTAGACTCTTTTTCCCATAAAATTGTATTGGTCATACTATACACATCCCGTTTCATTCTTGTGAGGACCAACTTGTATAGAGCCCCATAAAGAGTTGGGAGTATACGGCCTGGCTACAAGCAAGTCTTGTTTAGATATTATTTATTCATTAGGTCCCGTTTGATAATATCACTTTTTAGTCTAAAAATTAAAAAGTCATTAAAAAAATTAAAAAGTCAACAATTTATATCAAAAAGTCAAAAATTCTCTTTTCTCTTTACTTTTTGTACACATTTTCGTAAAAAATTAAAAAGTCATCACAAACATATCAATTTTTTTTAATCATATTTTAATCAAAAAATTAAAAAATTATTATAAAAATCTATTCTCAAACGAGATCAGAAGTCAAATGCTTGAACATATAGTGTAGAAGAATATGTGGCAACTCAAAATCCCTCCAAACTGGACTTTATTTATTTGGAAATGCCTTCATTGCATACTACCAGTGCAGTGGAAACTAAAAAAGAGAGGTATGGGGGTTAATTTGATGTGCGCGAGGTGTCATTTGGGAGAAGAAACATTGGAGGGCATGTGTTCTTTGATTGTCCATTTTGGCAGAGGGTGTGGAGGGGTTGAACATTGGGGCTCGATTTTAACATTGGAAAGCCAATATCTTTCTTTATGTGGTTCAAAAATTGGGTAGAGTAATTTAAAGATGAGGAGATTATTATTCAATGGGTGGCTATAATTTGGGCTATAATTTGAGATTAAATTAAAAGTTTTAATCACAATGTGGTGTCTCTCGAGGCAAATGAATTTTTTTAGGTTACGTTTGGCATCTTTAAAAAAAGTCAAAAAGTCCAAAAGTAACTATCCTATTTGAGTCACATCATCTTATTTAAGTCATATCACATCTCTACCACATCAGTTCAAATTCAATTCATATTTCATAAAAAGTCAAAAAGTATACTTATTTAGAACATTTCAAACAACCCCTTATTATGGCTAGGCATGGTATTAGTTCGGGTTCACATGCACGCAATTTTAATATCATAGAGGCAATGGAAGTACAAACTGGCTTATGTGTTTTGCAGCAAGTGGAAGATCAAGTTGGAGGTTCAAAACTTTGGACTTTCCTGATTGACGGGTCTTGGAGATCAAGTGGGATGGATGCAGGACAAGAATGGGAATGCTTCGACGAACACAGTCAACAAGTGGATAATAAAGCAGTGGCTGTCCACTCTTTAACATTTCCTTCGAATGCTGAAGCTAAAGCTATTGGTATTTTTTTTTTTTTATAATAATACATGAAAAATATATAAAATAAATTAAACAGAAATAACAAAATTATTATTATTATTATTATTATTATTAAAGAATGAAATATAAAATAAATTATAGAACTAAAAAAAAAAAAACACGAGAATAAATTAGATTACACCATAGAACATATTATAAGATGAATTTAAATAGACATATAAAATAATATATGAGAAATTATTTAAATTTAAAATTTTGAAGAACAAAAGATAAATGATACAAACCAAAACTTGTGTAATACCACAATTTCCGTAAAACAGATTCATCGTCTCCCGGTGGGTTCTAGAGGTACGCCGGCATCTGTCTCCCAGGATACAATAGTCGAAACCAGTTAATGCAGACGGACCATCTGAATAGCTTCGGTGAACTTGACAATGAATGCACTTTCTCTAACAAGAACCAAAGAAGGGGCTAGCAAAAGAAGATAATTTTTTTTTTCTTTGGTGTAAAGTAAACATCTCCAACTTTTTATCTCAAAACACCACCTCAATTTTCCACAAAAAAAAAATCTCTCTAGAATTCTTCTTTTCAAGTTGAAGAGGAAAAACCACTATTTATACAAGTAGGGGAATCCCTAGCCATAAAGACTATAAATCAATAGGGCCATCAAATGTCATTAACCAATGCCATCAACTCTAGCCATTAGGGCTAAGGTTACAAAGGCTGAAAACCTATGGCCACTAATATGGTCATCAACTCCATCATCAAAAGATCAGAGTTACAAAGGTCTAAACCTCCCATGTGTTTAATACATACAAATAAATATGTATATAATGATATTTGAATAAACCAACTAGATGGGTCACAAAATGGATACTAATATTGGGTCACAATCCGATCCAAACCCAATTCTCAAACATATGCACAAGTTAAGCCCAACACAACATAGCTTAGCCTAAGCTTAAGATTAAGTCCAAGACCAAATCCAACACATGCACAAGCACAAGCACAAGCACAAGTACAAGTTTAGGTCCAGTCCAAACGAAGACTAAGTCTAAATCTAAGCCCAACTTTATTGATACCCACTTTATGAGACAATTCTCATTCACAACTCAATGGTTTTGACTCATTATTTTTATATTGTAATCTTCTCACTTGAGAGAATACAAAATCACTCAGACCCACCTCAACCGGCAGTTAGGTCCTACTTTAATTTTGAATTAAAGTTGCCGAAAAACCATTATTTTCCAATAATCCCCCACATGAATTAAATTGGCTGAATAAAGAAAAACGGACAATGCTTAACAACAAACACTCAGAAAGAGAGAGCACACAAAATAATCTTGTATCAGAAAAGGTAACTGTTGGCCTTGAACCTTTCGTAGTGAAAGCCTATCAGATTTATTGGTTGATCAGTGAACGTGATGTCTTGATCTGTTCTGCCGTTTGTGTAAACTGAGACAATAGGCCTTACACATGAGTCATTCCAACCATTGTTCTTGTTCTCATTGGTGTGTCCGATTTGGCTCTGGAACACTAACCTGGTTCAGTGAGTGTTTTTAAAGAATTCGGTCTCGTCAATTCTTAAAAAAGCGACCCTACTTCGCACTCACATAGGTGATCTACATAAGGTATCTTGTTATACCACGGTTGACTATTTACAGCACTTAGATCATTAAAAGCATCAGCTTAACCTTCTACCCCATAGGATATCACTGTATAAAGGAATGGCCAAGAGGATTTACCCGTTACACAAAATTAGGTTGTCCCTTTGAACCTAGATTTTGAAATCTCCAGTCAGCTAGGTTTGGTTTTCCATTGCGATAACATTTGCTAAAGGCCTTAACCCCATTCCGCTTGACGACTTCTTACTAACTCTCAATTTAATCCTTTGGTTAGCAGATCCACAATATTGTCTTTAGGCTTTATATAGTCTGTAGTGACAACATGTGAGAGTAGTTGTCGTATAGAATTATGTCTTCGATAAAAATGTCTAGACCTTCCATATGTGCCCTACCAATACTTGATTGGTTGTCGCAAAGTATACAAAATTGCTAGCATAAGTTTTGATCAACATGGAATATCGAAAACGGCAAAGCCATTCAGCTACTTCAGTAGCTTTATCTGAATAACTGAATCCCGATTCCATCATTGATCTCATGATACACATATGCTTGAAAGATTTCCAAGACACGGTTACAACTCCAATTAGAGAAAACATATCCTCTAATGGATTTGTAGCCTTTATAGATATCCAGTAGTCGCCTTTGTACCCTTCAAGTACAACTGGATATTAAGTGTTTATGCAACCCATAATCCTAGCTTCATCGTAAGTACGTTAGTACCTGCACAAACGCCTTCTAAAGATAGGCATTGGGATTACTCATGTATTTACTTAGACTGCTTATTGAGTAGGCTATACATTGCCTTGTACACCTCATCAGATACTTTAAACTTCCAATGACCCGAGAATACTCTAGTTGAAATACTCTCTCACCATTATTCTCGGCCAAATGTAGACTCAAGTCTACCGGTGTCCTCGACACACTTGTAACTGATTTACTAAATTTCTCAAGTATCTTATCAACATAATGAGATTGAGAAAGTACAATACTACCAAATGTTTTAGTAATCTTAACACTCAGAATTACATCTGTAAGGCCATATCTTTCATGTCAAACTTAGAGTTTAAAAACTTCTTGGTAATTCTGAACATTTTTTCATAATTACCAATCGTACAGACACAAAATGACATATCTATCTGTCAGTGTCTTTGACATCCACACATTTGTCAATACGTGTTTATTTAAAACCTACTTGACAACATAGTGTAGTCAAATTTTTTATGTCGATGCTTATTTCAAATAATAAAATGATTTCTCAAGCTTACAGACTTTTCCACATTGTCCTGGAGCTAAAAACCCCTTTAGGTTGTTCCATAAAGATTTATTCAACTAAATCTTCATATAGGAAAGCTATCTAAACATTCATCTTGATGCATCTCTGGGCTTTGCACAATTGCAATCATACTCACCATAACTGGTGATCACATATCAAAGTAATACATGTCTTCTCTTCACTGGTATCCTTTGATAACAAGCTAGCCTTATTGGCTTTCATTCACTTGCATCCCAAGGCTTACTACCTATGCAAGATAAAGTTAAATTAATAACTTATTGCTAGAGAAATCACAACTTCAAAGAAGTTTTTAGCCTCACTAGCCACCATATAGGTTAAAGAAGATTAGACAAAATAACTTTAAAGTCCTAATCTTTTAACATCTTCTAGGCTCATCTTTTTTCTCATTAAAACCATTTCCTCAATTTCATGATAATATTATTGTGTAAATCTGAATATCAGATTTGTCCACATAAAAACCCGATATGCACTATTATATTGTGCATAACCATTGAATACAAAGTCACCGGATTTCAAGGCTATCCTACTCGCTTGGGTTTAGGTATTGTCACCTTTTGCATGACACCTCCACATTTGTAGAATTTATACAAAGGCTTTCAGCCTTTCCAAAAATTCATACAGGGTCTTTAAACAATTTTTTGTGTCATAATGATTATGAGACTCTTATAATCATATCACAAAAAACATATTCCCAGACGAATTCAAGGCACCAAACAAATTTGGTCTAATCTGTCACTTTGAAGCCAATAGCCTTACTGTTAGGAAACACAGATCTAGTGTTCAGTAGTCTACTATTCGGAATTTCATAACATGACCAGTAGTCTTATCACTAGGAATTACCAATTTCTTAGCATGTAGTCAGTAGACTTTCCACTACTAGGATTCACAATGCTTTGACATGTGATCAGTAGACCATTTCATTGCTAAGAATCATCATGTCTTGATATGATCAGTAGACTATTTTACTACTAGGAACCATCGTGCTTTAACATATGATCAGTAATCTATTTACTACTATGAACCACAATTTCATAATTGTGTAGCCAGTGGTTAACACCTCCTGCGAACCACCAGTTTTCTATCTCAGTGATCAGTGATCTTGCACTCACGAGGAGCCACCAATTCAAGAATATATTCAAAATTATAAAAATTCAAAAAATACATTCACCCACCCCAACAAGTTGTCTCATCTTTGCTCTTCAAGCAAAGTCACATAGCAATCATACATGCTATAATTAACACAAAGATAACATACTAATTGTCTCTAATAAATTCAGAGATATCATCATGCAATCTTATGATTTCCTTTAATCACACTTGATCTCACTTGATCTTCCTTTAAGAACCTCGCAAGGTTTAAGGTTGTCAGGTGGAACAACATTTCCTGTTGTCACCTTTTGAAGCCATTTCTGAAAAACCACAACAGAATTTTACTATTCTGTTTTTTCAGAAACTAAATTTGACACTAGAAAATCCCAAAGTCTGAAATTTAATCTAAAATTAATCTCACCACTTACCCCAGAATTGAACATGGTTAGGAAAGTTTCCAGGAAAACTGAAGGGATCACACCAGTCCCATTTAAGACCCAATTAACCTTAGACAAAACTTTCAAGAGCATGTTGACTCCTAGTCCATGAGAAACAAATTTAGAATTAAGTTTTCAAGGAAATAAACTAGGTAAAAACAAACAAAGTTTACAGAACTTATAAGCAATTAAAAATTGCTATCAGAATTACACTATTCATAAAAGTTAACTGGTATTCTCGGAACTGAGCCCATTATTTCTGAATAAAAATCAAAAATATTTTAACTAATGCTAAAATTTGGTTTCTTTTCCCACAACACTTTGGAAATAATCAGATTATAACCAAAGACATTCTCAAAACTTGGTTTATTACCACTTCGGGAATAAAAAGATTTAAATCCAAAGATTTCCTCTAACAGCAAAGGTTTGAAACCAAATCTATCTTAGTTTTTGGGAATAATAAAATTAATCCCAAAGATTTTCTCTAAATCCGAAGGTTTATAACTTATTTTCTTCTCCCTTTCTTTTCACTATGGTGAAACTATTACAAATTAGAAATTAAAACTACTACAAAAGGAAATGCAATTGTTATAATTACAAATTATCTAAATCTGCAAAATCGAAGTTCATGGCTGCGTTCGAAATAGTCTGTTTAGCCAAGAACACCCTTTCCTACTTGAAACCATCCTTTTGGATTGCCAGCTTATTTTTGTATAAAATATAATACAAAAAATAAACTCAATGCTCTATTCCATGTAAAGGGGATGTGTACAAAATTTCATCCATGTTGCCGCTAAACCTCCATACTCATTGCTTATATACACACTTAGATACAAAATGAGTTAATAAACCAATAACTCATATAATGCATATTACATAAGTAATTTAAACTATCACTCACATTATGTAATTCAAGCAACTATAGATGTATTACATTTATAAGAATGTCATGAGTTTCATAGCTATGAAATAATTACGTATATAAGACTATTATGGTCATAGCACTAGCATTCCAACCATCTAACTATGAGCAAATAATCTTATAAACAATAGAGTTAAATTCCAACAATACACAATAATGTTTGGAGTAATTCACTTGATTATACACATTAAGACATAAAAAAACTCATAACCAATACAACAATTAATTAATAGAATGAATAAAAATAAAGACATTATAATGCAAAATATTCCACCATACACTAATACTCTCTTAGAACCCATTCACCTTATAATACAACATAAATATTATATTAGAAAAACCAAAATTGTTTTGCTAAATTTTCTCCCAAAACAAACCTATTTGGAGATTTTTATGCCGTTAGAAACCTCTGGACTAGCCAAATCTCTTGAAATTCTCAAAACAAACAAAAACCAACTCTTTATTTTTTTCAAAATTTAATTAATCAAATTAAATCAAAATTGTTACCAAACTTTTAAAACAACATACGAAATAAATCAGAAATTAACTTGAACTATAAAGTGAATAATTAAATTCACAAATATGTCCAAAAATCTAAAGATCCAAAATTCTCATCCATGCTTAGGTTGTCCTGTTCGAAACAAAAATTAGTAGTCTCATTTACTAATTCCAATTTGTTTTATTTGTTCGTATTATATATCCTTCTTTAGCGTTTAGGTAAACCTATAGAGAAAGTTATAAAAGAAAGTAAACAACAAACAAATCAAATCAAATAGTAAGAATCTTACCGTAGACACCTCATTTTGACCGACCTTAAGATTTGGACTCTTTCTTTTGATAACCCGATGATGATAAGTAGAATGTATTTCTCACAGAATCCTCAATACGAGAGATGAAATTTGAACTTTAATCCCAACCTTCACCATTATAGCCAAATGTTTTAAAATACTAAATATTTCATTAGTTTAGTATTTTTGTAATTTTGCATCATTTTATATGTTTGTTCATATTTTGGTATTTTTATATAAATTGGTATAAATTATATGTTTTATATATATATATATATATAGAAAATAAAATAATAAAAAGTTGTATTATTATATTATATGTTTTGTATTTATGTATAGTTATAATATTTATATTATATGTTATATTTTTATTTATTATAGTTATATTATTATATATATGTTTAATATTTTGGTATAAATTATATATTTTATATATTATATACATTATAAAATAAAATAATAAAAAAATCGTTTGATGTCGATTAGCCTCGACTGTCGACATGAAACATCAGGCATGTATATATATGTTATTAGATTATGTTTATATTATTATTATATTATATGTATATAATATAAAGATTAGGCATATATTATTATATTATATGTTTTGGCTTATATAAAGAGGGAGAGGCTCAGCAAATAAGGGGAGGTTTTTGATTAAGGAGAATTAAGAGAGTTAAAAGCAAAATGAGAGTTTTTTATTAAGGAGAATTAAGAGAGTTAGAAGAAAAATGAGAGTAACTTTGTCTACATTTCAATCTTGAGTCAAAACACTTCCAAGCTTTCATAGCTACTGAGGATTTGAGAACACACTTCCTACACTTGAGAGTGATCAAGAGGGAGTTTGTAAACTAAGGAGTTCATCCTTTCTAGGTAAATTTCATAAACCTTTCATTTTCTTACATTTCTTACTTATTTTGCTCTTTTGCTTTGATTTATTGTTATATTGTATATTGTTGTAATCTAATTGAAAATGGTGAATTGAAATCCCATATATGTTGTTTTTAGCATGACAAAGAGACCTTCCATGCTAAATGGTATAATCTCTTAGGAGGTTCATTACCAGGGCATTACATCTCTCTCATGTCAAGAACAACTCCTTGTTTGACACTTTCCTCCTTTTAGAGGACTTAATAATCACTTCGGACAAATGGACTAAAAAATGAAAATGACTAAGAAAATTGATTTAAAAGCAATCAACATACATAAGAAAATGAGTCATTGGGCTTGGCTAACGTGATGCCAAGTTTATTGTGTCAAGGCTTGTCTAAACACCAATTCATGATGTTTTAGACGAATCTTGAAGCGTCACTTCTCATCCATTTCTTTAAATTGAGAGTGATTTCAAATGGTTGATAGTTATTCAAAATATGAGCTAGAGATCTATGCTTAATAGCTTAATCTCTGTAGAGGTTCATCGCCAATGGTATAATCTCTCTTTTATATTAAGAATTACGTCCTATTTGGCGCACTTCTCATTTAGTGGACATAATCGTCACATTGGACTTAACGAATTAAAGAATGGAAATGACTAACAAAAATTGCTAAAATGAATCAACCCACATAAAGAAAATAAAATATATTGCTTGGATTCGGCCGGACGTTATGCTGAGTCTATTGTGTCAAGGCTTGTCTAAACATCAATTCATGATAATGGTTTAGATGAACTCTCTACCTCCCTCTTTGACTTCAATCTATGATAGGAGAGAGAGGTGGTTCCATTCATTTATTAATTTTTGTCCAAATTGTACAAAAAATCATCAAGCAATCAACTTGCTCATTAATGATTTTAGAAACAATTCCACCCTTCTCTCGAGGCTTTCTAATGATAGAGAAGTGTGAAAGGGACAAACAAAATTCAGAACACCCTATCTACACTGTTTTCACCTCAGGCATGAATAAACAGTCTTCTGCAAAGAAATAAGGCATGGTCGGATTTATTTGAGCTCAAATCGATTGCGGGTCATCCAGACCCCAATATATGGCAAACCGTACACTTTTGGTTAGCAGTAGTGACTACAATAGTGACTAGGGTGAAATAGAACAGTTCCCAACAAGGCAAGGCAGACATAGTGGCTTCCGAGGAGCATCACGCGAGCATTGCATATGTATTGTTATAATAAATTAAACAACCCTTTTAATTGTTTATTCATTTGGATTTGTAATAAATAGTTAATTTGGACACTCAGACATTCAGACCCTCTATGTGAGGGCGCAATTTTGTAATAATGTGTATGTCTTCCAACTGCATGTCTTTTTCCCTTTTATTTAATCGCTTATGATGGTTAGATTAGAGACATCACGTTTTATTTAGCATTATTCATGTTTGCATCCACTTGTCTTACATGCACCGGGACTCGGTTCATCATCTTAAATTGCTTGTTTACATACTTCTTTGAGTACATATTCAACTACATACTATCAAATTGATTCATATGCCATATTAGTAGTCGAGCCTATTTAATTGCATATCATATGTGTTACATTAGCCACATTGCATAGTTAGAATCATGCGTTTTTCTAACTGGTTTCTCTTTTGGCTTGGAGTACGGGGTAAGTTTTTACACTTTAGCACGTTGCATAAGTGTGATTGTTGTCATGTCTAGCATGCTTGCCATGAGGCTAAGTGCTTAATTGATATACCTGCTTGTATGCTTGTAGATGAAGGCTAATTGCTTGAATTGAAATAATTTAAGCCATGCACATTTAAGCCCACTTTTCAAATGGCAAATTCAAACTCTTTTCAGAAAACAAACATGACTCAAGTGTTCCAATTATTGCAAGTTAGTCTATACTTGTATGTGCGCATCACATAGTAATGCTAGATTACTAACCGGAACGAGAACATATAAATGCAAAGTAAGATTCATATCATGATTAGTATAAGCCGATCTTTGATGGGCAAGCGGGGGTGCTTAATTCATGATCTTTCCCTCTCGTACCTAAGTTCCCGAGCCGAGACAATCTTGGTGATGACAGACACGTGGCCTTTGGCACAAGTTATGGGTTTCCTAAATTTTTCCAAAATAAAACATTTAGGTAGCGACTCTGTATCTGGCAAAGCAGTCCATTTTTGGCAATTTGATTCAAAATTGATTGTCTAAAAGATTCGCCAAATTTGGACTCTTTGGTGTTTATCTATTTCACATTGCACTTGTGGAATCAAATTCAGAACCGCGGGAGTCCGATATTGTAGGGCTTATTTTGACTTCTGAAAGGGGACGCGAAAAAGTTGAGCTATAGTTTCTGACGACTTTGCTGGAGAAAATAGAGAACTTGACTTACAATTCATGATGTGAAATTTTATCTGCATTTATATGTTTCTTTGCATTGCATTTGCATTGGTGCGCCTAAGTCACTGTGTTTGCCATCTGCTATTCTTGAACAGTTTGCCGGAGGCTCGCCCAAAAGGCTTGCCAAAAAGCTGATCGGTTGCGAGCTCTGCCACGATGGGAACATAACCCTTGGATCTGGACTACCACTGTACCGTTTGATCCTCCTTTCACTTCTTGGTGTTAAGTGTGAGAGGTATATTAGGTAGTCTTGCTAAGGTACCCTTTTTTGACCATTCGACCTAGTTGCATATAATGAAGCTATAGTGACTATTCCAACTTAGGACAGGAGGCCACCCATTTGTAGGATGTTGTGAAACTTGTTGTTTGAAATAGTGCAGCTTAGATCATGCCAAAAATCTAGGACAGGGTAACCCTACCCCTTCATAGGGGTGTTTTAGTGCTTTTACGTGATAGGTGCTTTTACAGTGAGACTATATAGAATGGTTCATAGCAGCATGAGTTTGAGAACAGAGTTTAGTAGGGATTACAGTTCAACTATGTGTTATGATTGTTGTGAATTAGGGTCGAAGTGCTATCCAATTTTGATTTTATTCTTTCTTTTCGCTAGGTAGTTTACCAACATAGCTTCAGAAAGACCTGATATCCCTCAAGTACTCTGGACCCGTGTCAGAAGGCTTTACAGAACCAGAGATCTTGTTAGGGGACAACCTGTGTTTTCTTCGCTCCCACTGGTTACTAGATGGAGAAGAGTTAGGCACAGTTCACTAGTCCAGTTTCTACAGCAATCATTTCTCAATTCACATGTGTCTAGTCAGGCTCAGGGATAGTCTTCTACTTCTAGTCCAGCACGAGATCACTCACCAATTCCAATGGCACAATATCTCCCAGTCAATGTGGAAGAAATGATACATCAATTACAACAAACAGTAGAAGCACTACAATAGGATTCGGTCCATCAGGCCGAAGTTACAGCCCGTCAGGCTGAGGTCATAACTAGGTTACAGCACCTGCAACCGCCACCAGCTGCGGTCTCTGCATCCCATGTACCCACTACAACTATCCATGCGCCCGGTGCTATTGCTAATACTACTGTAGCTCCAGATCCACCAACTTAAGGTGTCCCGTGTTTTTCAGTTCCAGTGGAACCCGTCCCGGCACAAGCCTCCAAAACTCTGGCTTATCAAATCGAGGCACCCTTCGAATTCGAGGTTGACCCAACTGCACTCAAGGTTAATAAACTGGAGAAATTGCTCAAAAAAGCACAAGGAGTTAACTCCATTCCAGACATAGAAGATAGGTATACCGATTTTGCAGTGACATTTCCAGATCGGTTCAAAATGCCGCATATCAATAGATTCAATGGTTCCGGAGATCCCATGGTTCATCTTCGGTTATTTCCAGACATCTTGCGGCCGATGGGCCTAACCAGATTGCAGAAACTCTCACTCTTTGGCCGGATCCTGTTTGGTATAGCCACCATATGGTATGCAAAACTGGAGGATTCTGTGAAGCAGAGTTGGGAGGAAATGGCTGAGGCCTTTGTTGCACAGTATTCATACAACACCCAAATCGAGGTCACAACTCGTGATCTCGAAGCAACATGTCAAGAACCGAAAGAGAGCTTCTCTGATTTTGTAACAAGATGGAGAGCTAAAGCCTCGATGATGACCACGAGGCTTTCCGAGAAGGATCAAATAAGGATGTTCGTCCGAAATCTCCAAGGCAAGTTATTACAGAAAATGATTGTTCTCCCGTTATCCACGTTCTCCGAGCTCTATGAAATAGGGGTTCAGATTGAAGATGCTATGAAGCAGGGTGTAGACACCCCATTTTTGATCGACCTTAAGACTCAGACGTCACCGATTGAGCGCTCGGTGATGTTGCATTTTGTGCTCGTTCAGAAGTCTCAGAGTCGCGGCCGTGCGCCCTGCCTCCGGACTTCCGAACTCTCTTCTGTGCCTTGTCTCGGTTTGCGAACCAGACCCGGTTTTTCTCTATTTTCTTCCTGAGGGGAGGGAGAGGTCTAGCAGATCATCTCTCAGTGGCCGTGCGCTACTTTTCGTGGCCGTAGGCCATTTTGCCCATTTCGGAGCCCGGTTCCCGGTTTTCGGAGCCGTCAGGCCATGTGCCTCGGTTCGGGACCGCCCAACCATCTCCGATTTCTCCGGTTTTTGGCAAGTGCCTCTGTTTTATCATAACGAGGCACACTGGGGTCTTAGATACCCACTTCGTGGCTGAATGCCACTTTCGGTGCTTACAGCCGGTTTTCGGGCCCCGAACCTCGCGGTTTGGCCCCCGAGCATTCATTTTGCATCGGTTTTTGTTCATTCTTGGCAAGTGCCTCTATTTTATCATAACGAGGCACACTGGGGTCTTAGATACCCACTTCGTGGCTGAATGCCACTTTCGGTGCTTACAGCCGGTTTTCAGGCCCCGAACCTCGCGGTTTGGCCCCCGAGCATTCATTTTGCATCAGTTTTTGTTCAATTTTGGCAGGTACCTCTGTTTTAGCACCAGGAAGATCACTGGAGGGTGGGAGGCCAGCAATTATCTCAGATAACCAGTTATGCTCCTCCGACGCCCGTTTTTCTCACTTCCGGGCTAATGTTGAACACCCTAGGGCCATTTTCTTCCAACCACAACTACATATTTGTGATGAGGGCACATGGGAGGACCCTAAAAAGTGGTGGTCAGCCAGTAATTGTTATTTTCATTTTTGAGCCTCTCTTTCAAATGCAATGTTGTGACTCATGTTCCAGAGTTGCCAAATTCCAACCATGGAACCTTGTTCTACACACCTGGGAGGACACCAAAATATGGTGGCCGGCCATTAATTGTTCATTTCATTTTTGGCCATGGCCGGCCGGCCATGGGGAGTGGCTGGCCGACCAGTGGGGTGGCCGGCCGGCCATCTTCAAGAAAAGTGCATGGCCGGCCTGCTTCCTCCTTTTGAACACTTTACAGCTGTCCAGCTGTTTTTCAAAATATCTTCTGCCTCCGAGGGATATTTTGGGAGGGAAAGCTTGGATGCATTTCCCTCCCCTTTTACACCCCTTTTTGGTCCTTTTAAGGGGCTGGCTAGCTCCTTGGTTAGGGTTAGCAACTTTCTTCTCAAGAGCATATCTCTCATTGCCTCCATTTCCCTCTCCAAAAGCTCCAAAAACCTTCAAGTTTCTAGCCCACTTGTTCATCAACCCTAAGCTTCACCATCACCACCTCCATTTCAGTAGCAAGGAGGATTTTCAGAGGCTAAGAAGCAACAAATTGAAGCTAAGAAGCAACAAAAGCTTGATCTTCAAGGGTAAGTCACTATTCCCCCCTTTTGAGCACATTTTTGCATCAATTCTTTACCCTACTTGCTCTCTATTTTGGGCTCCGAACCCTACTGATTTGAGGCTTATTTTGACCCCCTCTACAACATTGTAGAAGGGCTCAACCTTGTTTCGCATCTCTATCATGCACCTCTTTCAATATCACTCTTTATGCCAATATTTTGCATGCTTTGTTTGGATTATGAGTGATCCATTTTCGAGCCTGATATAAACTGTGAGTGGGCTTATTTTGAGCCCCTCTTCAATATTGAAGAAGGGCTCAACCATGTTTGGTGGTTCTATCATGCACTTGCTTTGTAATTCTTTCAATTTACCGTAAAATTGCATGGTTTCTTTAGCCTATTTGAAGTCTGATTTTGAGCATTCCATTAACTGAGATTGAGCTTATTTTAGGTCCCTCTACAACATTGTAGAAGGGATCAATCTTGTTTGGGGCCTCCATACATGGCCTCTCTTTGTACCTCTCTTTGGCCCCATTTTTGCATGCCTTTTTAAGCTTATTTGGCTTCTGATTTCAGCCTTCATCAGGCCTGAAAAGAGCCTTATTTTTTCCTTCTTGTCATGTTTTGTTAAGGGTCTTATGCTATTTGGTGAATACTTTTGGCACTTCATGTTATACCCTCTTATACCCCCTTATTTTTGCATGCCTTGCTAGCTCATCATGCTTCTGTTTTTGAGCCTTCATCAGGCTTGGAAAGAGTCTTAAAATAACTCATTCTTCATTTTTTGTTAAGGGTCCAAGGCTGTTTGGTCCATCCTTTTGCTACCTCATGTTATAGCCTTTGTTGGCTTTATTTTGCATACTATGTTAAGCATATCTACATACTGAATTGGAGGATGTAACCTACTGTAAATGTGCATATTTTTGGTCCCTCTTTAATGTTGTAGAACTGTATTTTTCAGTTTGAGCATTGTATATATCGTTTGCTTCATTATTCCCCTCTTTTCCCCCATTTTTGCATGCTATTTTTGCCATACTTGTGATTGTTGTTTGGCCATTCTTTGTACTGTAAAAATGCTATTTTAGGGGCTGCCTAGCATCTGTCTTTACATGTCGTGTCCATATTGTGCATGTTTGGCATAGCTGTAGGCCATTTCGGGTGCATAACATTGCATTTCGGGCATCGGGTGTAATTTTGCTATAATTCGGGGACTGTTTTTGCATCATTTTGGCTGCTGAAATTTACATTTTCCATATGCCATATGCTACATTTCATGCTTTAAGGCATCGCCTCGGTTTGCGCGCCCGTGGGCACGCATTTCGAGGCACTTCGTTTTTATCCGACGGCCTCCCGTGTGAGTGTGGCTGAGGCCCTCTCATGTTGGTATAAGCCCAATTTGCATCGTGTATGTCATTTCATGCTTTAATGCATCACCTCGGTTTGCGCGCCCGTGGGCACGCATTTCGAGGCACTTCTTTTTATCCGACGGCCTCCCGTATGAGAGTGGCTGAGGTCCTCTCATGTTGGTATAAGCCCATTTTGCATTCTGTATGCCATTTTCGCATCATTGCATTCTGTATGTCATTTTTCTCGGTTTGCGTGCCCACGGGCACGCACTTCGAGACATCTCATTTTAGCATCATTACATATCATTTCCATGTTATTTTGCATTCCGTATGCATCGCCTCGGTTTGCGCGCCCGTGGGCACGCATTTCGAGGCACTTCTTTTTATCCGACGGCCTCTTATGTGAGTGCGGCTGAGGTCCTCTCATGTTAGTGTAAGTCCATTTGCATTGCGTATGCCATTTCATGCCTTGGGATCATCACCTCGGTTTACGTGCCCGCGTGCACGTATTTCGAGGCATCTCATTCTCATAGCATTGTGCATGTTAGGGTTGCATGTTAGCTACATTTCAGGCATATCATGCATACCGCATCGTGTTCGGGATAGGAGTTAGCCCGAACACGGGAAACGAGGCACGTTTCGTACTCCGAGTGACGGACGGGTCTCAATTCCCCAGTCACCGACACTCCGGATTACCCATGATGGAGTTAGGTTTTGTTGTAGCATTCATCTGCATTGCACCCTATATTGAGTTGTGCAATCCGATTCCTCGGCCATCATGCATCGTTATGCGTGATTGGTGGTATGAGAATCGAGGCATGCATATATCTGTGAAATACATTGCTATGCCCTTTTCCTGCTCTCTGTTGCAGCAAGATAAGGAATCAGCAACTTTTCGGAGTCTGGCGCGCATTTCGAGAACAATTGCAAACAGAGGCTAAATTGGGCATCCTAGTGGATTTCCGCGCAAGGCAGCCCAGCATACATCATTCATCAGAATCGAGGCAGCCCCTGGCTTGCATGCCAGTTTACGGCTTTCTTAATTTAATTTGTTAAATAGAAATCTGTATTATTCTTTTATTCGGACTGTATTATTTATTCGGACCCTCTGCGCGAGGGCATAATTGTAATAAGTGTGGGTGAGTGTGATGTATGTCTTCCAACCCCACGTCTTTCTTCCCTTTTATTTATCCGCTTATGATGGTTAGATATAGGGAATATTTCAATTAGCATACAGTATGACAGCATGTTTGCATCATTCATCTGTTTTGCATACACCGGGCTCGGCGCATCATACAAACTGCATCTGTATTTCAATTCCAAATTGAATACGTGTTAGCTGTAGCATTCCATATACCATGTTTAGAATAGCCGAGCCTGCTATAGTTGCATCTTTGCATGTGTTGCATTAGGCATTTCTGTATATTTAGGATCATGCATTGATTTCTAATGAGTTTCTGTTTTGGCTTGGAGTACTCAGTGAGTTTTATGCTTTAGCATCCTTGCATGCGTGTGAGCGACTGCCATGAATAGCATGCTTACCATGAGACTATGTGCTTACGTGATATAAACTGCCTTGAATGCCTGTGGGTGGAGGCTGAGTTACTTGGATTGGACAATTCGTTAAATGTTTGTTTTAAGCCCACTAGATAGTGGCAAAATCATGTTTTCTAAGCCCACCTGAGGGTGGCAAATCCGCGTCTTAGCCTACCTGCGGGTAGCACCATCAAACCATTTTCAAACAAGTAAACATGAAATATTTTGTTCCAATTCAGGCGGCCCAGTCTATACTTGTTTGCCGCGAGCATCACATAGTAACCTAGGCCAATAATCGGAATAAGAGCATACAAAGTTTTCAAAAACAGATATCATGGTTAGTAGAGGTCGGTCTTTGACCGGGCGAGCGGGGGTGCTCACGAAGTGACCTTCCCAATCGTACCCAAGTTCCCGAGCCGAGGCAACTTTGGTGATGATGGACACGTGGCCTTTGGCACCGAGTCAGGGTTTCCTAAATTTCCCATTTAAAAACATTTAGGTGGCGACTCTGTATCTGGCGAAGCAGTCCATGTTTGGCACTTCTTTCAAAAAATCTGTTTTTCAAAACGATTTGCCGGATTTGGACTCTTTGGTTCAAGATTAAGAACCGTGATATTTGAGTCCTTGAATTGTAGTGACCCCAATATGAATAGAACGGGACTTAACCCTCCCGGGGCGTTCGGGGACGTCTACACAGGGACTCATTATTGATGATAAAAAGCCAACCAAAAGGCCATTTGTTCGCAGTTCCAATGCTGCCAGTGGTAGTACAGTTGCCAAGCCATCAGTTGTAAGTGTTGTCACCACAACCAATACCGCCAATCCCTTTTCCAATATAGCTCCACAACCTTCAGCCAATCCTGTCCAATCCTAGAGGACCTTTAACCCACTCTACATGACCCTATCCCAAGCCATGAAAGTGCTGATTAAAAAGGGGCACCTCAGATCATTAGAACATCGCCCACTGCCTGATCCTCTTCCACCCAAACACAACCCAGCAAAATATTATACGTTTCACCAAAAACACGGTCATGATATTGACCAATGTTTCCGATTGTGTCATGAGACTCAAAACCTCATTGACAACAAGGTGATCACACCACCCGAGAAACCAAATACAATTACAAACCCTCTCCCGAACCACAATCAAGTCCCGCCACTTCGAAACCTAAATATGATCCATATACTGGCCGTCCTGTATGACTCCAGTGTATATATTACCCCCTCACATCTACCAAAACCAACGTTGTTCATTCTAGAAAGCACAGATCTGTGCATGATGGACACGTCTAACCATCCATCCAACCACCAACCTAAACTTGTGGTGACACTTACAGTAGATAGGAAGTCGACCTTGGAGGAAGGTACGAGTTTGCTACTAGAGAGTTCTGAGGACTTGTCCGGGAAAATGTATGATCCAAGCTGCTACATCGTGCCGATTGTTCAAATCAAACATGAATTGGTATTGCCAACGGCAGTGGAGGTCAATGTGGTTAGAGAGGATGGCCCAAACCACGATTTGGATGATTTGGCGAAGTTAGAGGAGGATCTAGACAACCTGCAGTTCTTTGATGAACAAGATCAAAGGAATGTGCGGATTGATTGGTTTGATTTGCATGGATCAATGGACAACTCTGGATGGCTTAGTGACGAGCCAGACAATGATGAAAAACTGAAACAAAACCAAAGGAAAAGGAAGCAAGAATTACTGGGGTGGTGTAGACTCGACTTTCTTCGCGCACCCCCTTTTCGGAGAGGCGCGAGTTGGTCTCCTATAGTTCGGACTCCTGTCACGGTTCTAAATCTAATCTCACAAAGGGCAATGTGAGACTGATAAACACCAAAGAGTCCAATCCGACAAATCATTTTGGAAAATCAGATTTTGAATCAAATAATGCCAAAACTGGACTACTTTGCCAGATTACAGAGTTGCCACCTAAATGTTTTATTTTTGAGAAATTTAGGAAACCCTGACTCGTGCCAAAGGCCACGTGTCTGTCATCACCAAAGTTTCCTCGGCTTGGGAACTTGGGTACGCGAGGGGAAGGTCCTGAAATGAGCACCCCCGCTCGCCTGATCAAAGATCGGCCTCTACTAAGCATGATATGTTGTTTTATAAACCTCATGTGTTCTTATTCCGGTTATTTGCTAACTTTATTATGTGACGCACACACAAGAAAGTATAGACTAAATCGCAAGACTTGGAACAATTCAACTCATGTTTGTTTTTTAAAATGGTTTGAAAGTGCAACTCGCAAGTGGGCTAAAGCGCGGATTTGCCACCAAACATGATGGGCTTTAAAACATGATGATTTGCCACTTCGCAAAGTGAGCTTAAAACATTCATTCGTCGAATTGTCCCAATTCAAGCAACAAAGCCTTCACCCATAGGCATTCATGCAGTTAAGCACTTAAGCAAATAGCCTCATGGCAAGCATGCTGTCATGGCAACACTCACACTCATGCAAGTATGCTAAAGCGTAAAGACTTACAGTGTACTCCAAGCCAAAACAAAAAGCTAGTTAGAAAAATGCATGATTCCTAACTATGTTAACAATGCCTAGTGCAACGCATGCAATAATGCGATTAAATAGGCTCGGCTATCTAAGATGGCATATGAATGCAACAATTTGATACACGTATTCAAATAGGTATTGAAATACGATGCAGTTTGAATGATGCGCCGAACCTCGGTGCATGTAAGACAAATGAATGATGCATGCATGCGAGCATAAGGTATGCTAATTGAAACGTGCCCTAATCTAACCATCAAAAGTGGTTAAGTAAAAGGGAGAAAGAAGTGGGGTTAGAAGACACGCACACACACACGCACACACACATGCACACACACTTATTACAACATGGTGCCCTCGCGAAGGAGGGTCCGAATAATTAAGCTAAGCTACACTAAGCTAAGCTAATTATTACAAAACAACTAATTAACTATTCTAAGCTAATTAATTACAACATATTGAATTTGAATAACTAGTTACACAAACTAATTAAAATATTACAACACTTGAATAATTAGCTATACTAACTAATTAAAGTAATAAAGTGGCCTCACAGGCGAGAGAGACATGCATGCTCAGTTGCGTCTTCCCGAAAATCCATCGCCTTGATCTCTGTTGCCTCTGTTTGCACTCGCCTTGATCTCTGAACACTGTACCAGCTTCCAAACTGCTCCTGCCCTAACTCAGATACACTTTTGCACAAAAAAGGACTGGTGGCCGGTCAGCCACAGAAAGTGGCTGTCGGCTACCTTAACTGGCCGGTCGACTAGTATAAGTAGCCGGTCGGCCACACATTTTTCCAGGCTTCTGGTTTTGCGGCAGCAGAGAACAACAGAGGCACAACAATGTATTTTTCAAGGAATGTGTGTACTGCCACCCCTCTTATCATGTCTCAAGATCAAAGGAGTGTGGCACTTGGCTCTCAAGCCACCAATCAAGCATCTTCATGTATGATGGCCAAAGAACCAAGCTTGTACAAGCTTAATTAATGCACAAACAAGACTCGAAGGACCACCACCCTATCATGCATGATCAAGGGTGAAGGCGACCAAGAAACGTGGCACGTTTCATTACTTTGAGTATGAAACGTCCCACATTTCTTGTGTTTGGATTAACGTCCGATCCAAACACATGCAATGCAACACAAATGCTTATCTTGTTTATGTTTTACTTTGCTCATTTTGTTTATACATTTTATATTACCGATTAGTCCTTTAACCGATTAAGTCCAATGTGAGAGTCCACTAATGGGAGAGGGGTCAACCAAATGATGGTTTAAGACATGAGAGAGCTCATGCCTTTGGCTAGGAGGAACCCTCAAAAGAGAGTTAAAGCCATTGAGCACAAGCTCTATCTTAAACTTAAACACAATCATAAGGTTAACCAACCCTCAAAACAAATGAGAAAATAAAGAAATGAGGGAGGTTGCAGACTTTTTAGTGCTGAAATGGCATGAAAAATAGTATGACAACGTGCAAGCAACACATGCACAACATGTTAAAAGCCAAAAGCATCAAAACTAGTGAAGAGCACTACACTAGAGGCATGCAATATCAGGCTTATATGACCAAACTAGCTCTGGATAGAGCTTAAACATGCCAAAACAGTGGCTAAATCATGCTGGAATTGAAGCATAAAAAGCAAGAAAAACATGCTCATTTGTTGGCTCGCAAGCTAGGCTCAAAATACAACTCTCAAAAGCAATGAAAGGATGAAGTATGTGAGAGTGTGACAAGGCTATACACACTGAAATCATGTATAAAATGATGCTATATCATGCAATTGACACATGTACAACATGTTAGAGGCCTTAAAATACAAAGCTAGTGAAAGCACTTGCACTATAGCTATACAAAACATGGCTCATATGATCAAAGCAGCCCAAAACAAAGTTAAAGTAGGCCAAATTAGAGCCTAAAACATGCTGAGATTAAGTCACAAAAAGGTAGAAAAACATGCTCACATGTTAAGCCATCTACACATGCAAACAAGACACAAGAAAGGGAGGCCAACCCCTCATATTTTGAACCTTAAAACATGGTTTTTGCCACTGAAATAACTTTGAATTTCAGTGGTTTAAAGGCCCAAAAAGTTTGACTTTAATATGCTAGAAGATTATGCAAAGGCTCATGCAAATAAGCAATAAGAAGGGGAGACAACCCCTTAACACAAAATGACCTTAAACCACCATTTTTAGGACTGAAAAAAAGAGATTTTTGTAGTTGAAAACCAAGCCAAAAACAGTTTGAAAAGGTGGCAAAACAAGCTTAAATAGGTGAGTCTTATACCTCTTGATGGGAAGACACAACTTAAGCAACAATCTGAGCTTAAACCACCTTCTAGAGCTCAAAGGAAGCTCCAAGAGAGCTTCAAGCAACCTCAGCCCAAAGATGAACCACTTTCATCAAGGATGTTTAGGCAAAGGAGAGGTGTTTCTCTACTTGAATGCACAAAAAGACAAGAGAGAAAGAAGTCTAGAGAGAGAGGATTATAGAGAGAGAGAGATTTTAGAGAGAGAGGCTCCCAAACTTTATAACCCTTCAATATGAGAGATATGGCCTCCATACATAGCAATATACAAGCCTTGGGTCGAAATATCTAAATACAGAACAGCTGGCACAGTGTAGAACAGCTGGAGGATAAATATCTGCAAATTCTAAGCTTTTTGGACATTTGTGGCCAACCGACTACTTTTTGTGGACGACAAGAACCCCTTTTGGACGACATATGGCCGACAAAGGCCATTTGTGGCCGACACATGGCCGACAAGCTTCACTAGTGGCTGGAAAGCAAAGACTGATTTCTAGCCCCGACTTCAATTAGGCATATCTCTTTCATATGGACTCCTTTTCAGGTCATTCTTGAGCGTAAATTGAAGCCCCGGAAGTCTTGTTTCCAATGGTGGAAGCCTCACTTAAAAATTCCAAGTGTGCTAAGAGATATACCTCTTTTAGTGAAGACTACTCAGTTTCTATCCAACCAGATTGATGCCTAACTTCAACCAACCATATCTCCCTCATCTGACCTCGGCTTTAGAAGATTCTTGAGTGAAAAATGAAGCCCCAGAAGTCCACTTTCCAACGGTGGTGGCCTCATAGCTGAAATCCAAGTGTACAAATGGATAGGCCCGATTTAGCGAGGGCTGCTCGACTCTCTCTTAACGGTTCATGCCCAACTTCTTCCCCAACTTGGTTTCTTCTCTCCCCTCTTCTTTTCTTTAACTTGAAACCCTTAAATAAGATGTTTTGAATATTTCTTTAAATATTTCACCTCTCTTTCATTTGTTTTGCACTTTGTCCTTGCTCGATTTCTCGCCAGAAACTGTAGACGTGCCCGAACGTCCCGGCCCTGCGCACGAACGGCGCGAAATCCGTTTTGTTCATTAGGCTGCTACAGTTCGGACTCAAATGTCACGATTCTGAATCTAATCCCGCAAAGTGCAATGCGAGACCGATAAATCACCAAAGAGTCCAAATCCGGCAAATCGTTTTGGAAAACTGATTTTTGTAAAGAAGTGCCAAACATGGACTGTTTTGCCAGATATAGAGTCGCCACCTAAATATTTTGTTTTAGAGGAATTTAGGAAACCCTGACTCGTGCCTAAGGCCACGTGTCCGTCATCACCAAAGTTGCCTCGGCTCGGGAACTTGGGTACGAGAGGGGAAGGTCATGTAATGAGCACCCCCGCTCGCCCGATCAAAGATCGGCGTTTACTAACATGATATTTTATTTTTGAAAACACATATGTTCTTATTCCGGTTTATTAGCTAATCTTACTACGTGATGCGCACAACACATAAGTATAGACTAGATCGCCTAAGTTGGAACAAAACATCTCATGTTTGTTTGAAAATGGTTTGAAGGTGCTACTCGCAAGTAGGCTAAGACGTGGATTTTGCCACCTCAAGTGGGCTTAAGAAAACATGATTTTGCCACTCTCAAGTGGGCTTAAAACTCGTATTTCAATGAATTGTTCCAATTCAAGTAATCTAACCTTCACCCACAGGCATTCAGACAGTTAAACACTTAAGCAGTTAGCCTTATGGCAAGCATGCTATCATGGCAACACTCACACTCATGCAAGATGCTAAAGCATAAACACTTACAGTGTACTCCGAGCCAAAACAGAGAACTAGTTAGAAATCATGCATGATCCTAGTTCATGTTAAGATGGCTAATGCAACACATGCAAAAATGCAACTAAGAAATAGGCTCGGCTATTCTAAGATGGCATATGAGATGCAACTTGATAACATGCTACATATTCAAGTAAATGTATTGAAATACAATGCAGTTAGTATGATGTGCCGAGCCTGGTGCATGCAATACAATGAATGATGCAAACATGCATAGCATAAGGATGCTAATTAAAATATGACCTAGAACTAACCATCGTAAGCGGTTAAGTAAAAGGGAGAAAGACGTGGAGTTGAAAGACATTCACACACTCACGCACACTTATTACAAAATTCACCCTCTCGACGAAGGGTTCGAATAAATAATACAAACCAACTAATTAATCAACTACCCTAGCTAATTAATTATTACAAAACTCTTAACTAATTAAGCAAATTAATTAAGTTACAAAAATAGTTAAAGCGGCCTCGAGAAGAGGAACAAATGCATGCTCGGTCGGCTTCGCTCGGAAATCCGTTGCCATGCCCCATGTTGCCTCTGTTTGCACACTTATGCTCCTCTGAAAACTATGCCAGCTTCTGTGATGCCTCTGAACCACCTCATGGACACTCTGAGAGGTCATCGGCCAAATGGTATGTCCATCGGCCAAGGGAAATGGGCTATCGACCACTTATGAATCCATCGGCCAAAAATTGTTAGCCAATCGGTACTGCAGATAACCGATTAGCTATCTTTTCCTGCAGACTACTCCTTTTGCTGCAGCAGAGGACAAACAAGGGCATGGCAATACATTTGCAAGAAAATGTTGTGCAACTACACCCCTTATCATGTTTGGGACTTAAAGGAGTGTAGTGCTCGACTCTCGAGCCATCAATCACGCATTTCGATGCATGATGGCCAAAGAGGCTGAATTGCACAAATCAATATGGAATAAATGCACAAAAACACACAAATGCCTCACACTCTATCATGTTGGATCAAGAGTGTCGGCGATCGAGAATTGAGGCACGTTTCGTCACTTCAAGTACGAAACATCCCTCGGTCCTCGTGTTTGGTTTGACACCCCAAACCAAACCCAATGCAATACATGCAACATGGAAAAGCTATGCAATGCAACATAAGCATGCCAAATGCAATATGACTCAAACATGCACACAAGGCTAAGGTAACAAGCATGCCAAATGCAATGCAACCTAAACAAACATGTGACAAAATGCAAACTAACAAGCATGCAAAATGCAACCTAAACATACGAACATGCATGGCATGCAAAGATGGACAAGCATGCAACAACATGTAAACTAGCAAGCATGCAACAACATGCGAAGATGGACTTAAACCAAAATGGGCATACCTCAGCCATGCCCAAATCGGTGGCCAAAATGCCAAAACCAAGGCACCAAAAGGCAAGACAAGCATGCACACATATTGGTCCGCAAACAAGACATAAGAGTACAACTCTCAAGCATGGGCAATGAGTGAAAAGCATGCAAGTGTAACAACCCTACATGCTCTGAAACGATGTTAGGAATGATGCCAAATCAACCAAACAATGCAAATAGGGCATGCAAGAAGGCTCAAAACTTGAAGCTAGCATAGGCACTTGCCCTAAGGCTATGCAAAACATGAAGCAAATGGCCTAAACAAACCAAAATAGTTCTAGACATACCAAAGTGAGTCTAAAACATGCATAGATCAAAGCCAAAGCAAGCCAACACGAAGGGCATAAGGCACGATGTAAGTAAGGCCAACAAAGGGGATTGCACTGCACCTATTACAACCAAACATGGCATGACTTAACCAATAAAAATCAGAGTTATGGCATGTCAAAATAAGCCTAAAAACCCACTGAGATGGCATCCCAAAAGCCTAAGTATGATGGCATGCACAATGATCCATTCTTAAAGCACAAAACACTAACCTCCCAATGCATGGAAAAGGTGACAAATGTGAATGCATGGCCACACTATATGAACTAAAATCTCATATGAAATGATGTCAAATCATGAAAATGGTCTAAGCAATGCATGCTAATGACTTGAACACTCAAAGCTAACAAGCTAGATTGAACCAAGGCTATACAAAACAATGCATGCATGACCAAGACAATACAAATCAGAGTTAGAGCATGGTAAAACATGACTAAAAGCTTCTTTGAGTTGAGCCAAAACATGCAAGAATGATGATCCAAATGCATGATGCATGTTAAGGCAAATGAGAGGATTGCACTACAAGTGCATGATGCATGTAAGAGGCTATCAAACCAACTTAAAAAAGAGGTATAACATTGTAAAATAACACCAAATACTTGCTGAAATGGGGCCAAAACATGCTAAGCAAACATGCTACTATTATGAGCTATTTATACTAGCAAATGAGACACAAGGAGAGGGGGGTGTCCCTCTCCTATTCAAGACTCCAAAACCACTTCTCCACCATTGAAAATCCTTTGGATTTCAGTGGTGAGAAGGTCAAAACAAGATGGTTCCAAAGCTCAAAAGGGAGGGCACAAAACAAGGCCAAACAAGGCCTACGAGGGGGTAGACAACCCCCAACACAAAAGTGACCTTAAACAAAGATCTCAAGCACACGAAATTAGAAATTTTTGTAGTTTAGAGTCAAGCTTAAAACAATATGAAAATAGGTCTAAAAGCTTAAGCCAAAATGGGGGATTAAAAGGTAGTTGACTCACCATTGAAGAACACCTTCAAGAACACAACTCCAGCACTCTTCTCTGATCAAAACTAGTCCAAGAACTCCAAAACCAACTCCCTAGTACCTCAGCAATCAAAGGATGGTGTTCAAGTAGGTGTTTGTGTGCAATAGTGTGAAGAATCTACACTTTTGGGCACAAACAAAGGCTAAACAAGAGAGAGAGGTAAAATATAGAGGGAGAGAGATATAGAACTTGTATATCAAATTTGCAGAACCTCTGGAAAAGGAGGGGAGGCTCCCTTCTTATAGAATTTCAATTCTCAAGCTTGTTCAACAAGCTTGAGTCTTAAATGCAATCCCTCCATACACGTGTATGGAGGATGAGAATTGTGCACACCAGCTGGCACAAAATATCTGCAAAGAGCAGATGGAAAGGTCTCGGCTCAAAAATATGGCCGATCGACCAAAAAGAGTGCCGATCGGCCAACACTTATGGCCGATGGCAAGAAAACATGGCCGATGGAACCAAGCCTTGGCCGATGGGTTGTAGGGATGGCCAACAAGCTACCCTCTTCCCTCAGAAGCAAAACACAAGTGCTTGGTCCACAACCAAGCACAAAACAAACAAGTTGAGAGATCCTAAGGCAAGGCGCGTAGCCGAGACCTTCGGGAACTCAAAACGAACACGAGCATGGATGATCATCGAGTGTTCAAACGATGACGTCCAAGTCTTGAGGACGGTCAAAAGTGGGGTGTCTACAGTTTACCGAAAAGTGCAACATTTAACGAAATGCGAGTCTCGGAACATCGTAAGAACTTCGTTTCAAAAATATTTTGAAAGAGAGGGTTTTAGGGTCTCAAAATAGTTTTAGTCCAAAAATGGGTTGTAAGGTTGGGATTTGACGCTCTCCTTGCCGAAGAAATCGAACATTTGCACTGCACATCTTTCATCACCAAGTAAGCAATTAGTGGTGTCCAAGTCTTAAGGGTGGTCAACAATGGGGTGTTTACAGGTGGCCGGAATAGCCAATAAAAAGGGGATATTACCAGCAAACATCAATGTGGAAATTTTAGTTCAAGTACTGGGCATAATAAGTACTGTGGACATAGAACAAGAAACTGCATTGAAACAGTTTGCACGAGAGAGAAGTGAAGACAACCAAAAAGCCGTAATGGCTTAATACCCTGCGGAGAATGTTACTAATGTAAAGGTAATCCGAACAAAGCCGGACAACTGTTTGTCGATTGCCGAAGGAGTCTGGTGGGATGACGACGACTTACAATTGGCTTACACTGATGAAGATTAGGGTAAGGACCTTCTCGACAATACCTGGTATGTGGAAGAAATCGACCACATGACAAGGAGCATACGGTATTTCAAGCTGCCGCACTTAGATTAGGCTGAGGCATCCGGGAAGGATAAAGAGATTGAGCACCAAAAAGAGAAGCAGTTGGAGGAAGAAGTAGTGTTGAAGCAGCTGAAGAAAATCCAAGCTGACATCTCAATCTGGGGTCTTCTGATGGCCTCTCGGTTACATCGACAGGCAGTACTATCAGCAATGGACAAGGCCAAGTTGTCCATTGACACTACCTCTAAACAGCTTGTGGGATTGGTTTTCCCAGGTGGCGCTAGCCCAACCCTAACCTTCTTTGACAAGGAGCTACCGCCAGAAGGCTCAGCACACAACAAATCCTTGTACATATCTATTGAGTGTAGAGGGAAATGGGTGCCAGTAGTGTTGATAGACACCGGTTCAACGATCAATGTTTGTCCTTCCTGTACAGCTTATGCCATCGGTCTTAAACCAGCCAACTTTGCGTATACTGCCCAGGTAATTCGGGCATATGACAATACAAGCAGGAAAGTTATGGGCACGGTACAGATCAGAGTTCAAGTGGGCCGAGCTCAACAGGATGTCGAGTTCCATGTTCTGGACGTCCCGGCCACTTTCAACTTACTGCTAGGAAGACCCTGGTTGCACTTGGTAAAAGCAGTCTCTTCTACCCTCCATCAAATGCTAAATACCCTCATGGGAAAGGAGTGGCGATAGTCTTCAGGAATTCATCTATCTATTCCCCTCCAGAAATAACTACATCAGTGTTGGAGATCGTGCATGGCGAGGGAGATGTATTCCTCTTAGGGTTCACTTTGGCTGAGGCCCGGGTAGTGCAGAATATCTTGGCCGCTGACGAGGGCATGTATGTCAGCGCCCAATCAATCTATGTCATGAATAAACTCCAGTATGTGCCAGGAATGAGACTTGGAAGAAGTGGCCGGAAGGGTGTTGCAACATTGGCCGATGTGTTGCATAATCCACATGCCTTTGGTTTGGGCTATGTACCCCACCAAAGAGGATTGGGTCAGGAAAAGGGAAGAGATGACAAGCAGAGCTAAAGCCAAGCAAGCCGGGAAACGCTATGAGCTCGTTCACAGGCCGATCTACGGAACACTAAATGGTCACTTTGTTCGGAAGGGAGAGGATTTTCCCTTTTGCGGTTTTCCCGAACCTTGGATAAATTCTGCAAAGCAACGTGTCCCCAACTTCGAAATCTTCTTCGACCTGCAGTTACAAGAGAATGATGCCAAGGAAAAGATTAAACGAGTGCTAAAGCTGAACAGGGCATAGAAAGTGACTCCGACAACAATGAGCTTGGAGTAGGGGCAGCACTGGCATGTCTCCTTTCAGATCCTCCGGTCGACTCAGAGAGCTTGGGGGATAACCTTACAATCTCCATGATCGGGGAAAAACCGGGTATGAACCCAACTAGTGGCATTTTGGATGCATCAGAGGCACCATCTCTTACTTGGCAGCTTGAGAAAGGCTACATTTCCAGTTCTGAATCGGATAATGAGCTGGAATCTGATTCCACAGTCTGTGGGGTCAGATCAGATTCAAGTCAGTTTGAGGGGTCTGAGTCAGGCATTCCCGGGGGTGGTAACCCGGATGCCAAGGTCCTGTCTAGGTCTTCATTTTCTTTTGCTTTTGAGTCTTTTGTAACCGAAGAGGTGAACCTGTTGAATGAGAACTCCAGAGATTTTAAGTACTTCTCCGTGTCACTTATTTATTGAATTGACTAAGATTTTCAAACTCTTAATGAAAACAAAGAGGAAGAAATTCCTCTGGCTTTGAAAAACTTGATTAATCAAGAGGATGAGAGGTATATTAAGCCCTGTATTGATAAAATCATTGCCATTAATGTGGGTACTGAGAAAGATCCACGCATGGTCCAGATCGAGTCCACGTTATCTTCGGAGGAACGCGAGCACTTAGTCGCTTTATTAAAATATTTCAAACATATTTTTGCGTGGTCCTACGAAGACATGCCTGGAATCGATCCTGAGATTGTACAGCACCGGATCCCTCTTGACCCTGAGACCCGACTAGTCAAGCAAAAGTTGAGTAAAATTCACCCGAATTGGGTATTAAAGATCAAAGAAGAGGTCACCAAACAGATCGAGGCAGGTTTCTTGTTAGTATCCGAGTATCCAACCTGGTTGGCCAACATCGTCCCAGTGCCGAAGAAGGATGGCAGAATTCGGGTTTGTGTAGACTTTCGGGACTTAAACAAAGCTAGTCCGAAGGATAACTTTCCTCTACCACATATTGATGAGTTGGTAGACTTTACCGCAAGCCATGCATTGCTTTCCTTCATGGATGGGCTTTCCGGGTATAATCAGATTCTGATGGCTCCCAGAAGACAGAAAGAAAATTACATTTACTACACTATGGGGAACATATTGCTACCGAGTCATGCCATTTGGCTTGAAAAATGCTGGGGCTACTTATCAGAGGACTGCAACCACCATTCTGCATGATATGATCCACAAAGAGGTCAAGGTGTACGTGGACGACATGATTGTCAATTTCAAAGAAAGAGAGGGCCACTACACCGCCTTGGAGAAATTCTTTCAACGGATCAGAGAATACAGACTGAGGTTAAATCCACAGAAGTGCACCTTCGGTGTAACGGCAGGGAAAATGCAAGGCTTTTTGATCACACAGAGAGACATCGAGGTAGATCCTTCCAAAATCAAGGCTAACCTAGAAATACCACCACCAAGGACTGAAAATGAGGTACGAGGCTTTCTGGGTAAAGTGCAATTCATAAGACGGTTTATCTCCAAATTAACCTTGACTTGTGAACCACTATTTGGTCTTCTGAAAAAAGGAAAGAAATTCCAATGGGATGATCGATACCAATTCGCTTTTGAGCAAGTCAAGCAGTATCTTCAGAATCCGCCTTTGTTGTCGCCACCAGAGCCAGGGAAGCCTTTGATTCTGTATCTGTCAGTAACAGACACCACGATGGGATACATGCTTGCTCAGGAATCTGAGGATATGGTGGAGAAAGCCATCGATTACTTGACTAAGAAAATGTTGGATTACAAGACCCGCTACACCCCACTAGAGAAAGCTTGCCTAGCCTTTGTATGGGCTACCAAGAAATTGAGACATTACTTGTTAGGTCACTCTGTAATTCTGGTTTCGAGATTAGATCCCATCAAATATCTCTTTGAGAAACCAGTACTTACGGGTAAGCTAGCCCGTTGGTTGCTTCTTCTCTCTGAATTTGATCTGAAGTATGTTACTTCGAAGTCGGTCAAAGGGAGAGTGGTAGCAGAGTTTCTGGTAGATCACTCGGTAGAAGGGGACGAAGCGGTAGAATACCTCTTCCCAAATGAAGCCATTCTGCAAGTTGAGGAGGAGACTTGGACAATGTACTTCGACGGAGCATCAAATCAGTATGGCTATGGGATCGGTGTGTTGCTGATAGCACCTGACAACTCCACATACCTCTAGCTTTCAAACTCCGGTTCAAAGTGTCTAACAACCAAGCAAAATATAAAGTGTGTATTGCTGGTTTAGAAGCTGCCTTGGAACTAAGGGCAAAAAGGTTGGATGTTATCGAAGACTCGAACTAAGTTGTTTCTCAAGCAAAAGGAGACTGGAAAGTCAAGGAAGAAAAGATGAAGGTCTATCACCAGACCCTGGACGTTCTAATTCCTAGGTTTGAAAAGCTGACTTTCATGCCTCTATTGAGAGAGAACAACAGGTTCGCTGATGCTTTAGCAACTCTATCTTCCATGGTAAACATCCCGTTTAGAGTCCAGATGTGTCCTATCCTCATTGAGCAGAAATACATGCCGGCCTATGAAACTATCGCCATAATAGAGGAAGCGCAAGACAAAAATCCTTAATACTTCGATATCTAGAACTTCTTGGAAAAGAAAGCATATCCACCTGGGGCAAATGCCAAGGACAAATGAGGAATACGGCGAATGGCTGTTCAATTTATCATCTGCGAAGGCAAACTGTACAAAAGAGGACATCTGGGAATGCACAAGTTGTATGTCGAGAAAGAAGGAATCAAAGCGCCTAATGGAGGCCATCCATGGGGGAGAGTATGGAGCGCACATGAACAGAGTAATGTTAACCCAGAAGATTCTCAGGCAAGGTTACTACTGGTCCACCATGGAGAAGGATTGCATTAGTTTTGTTCGGCAATGCCACAAATGCCAAATTCATGCTAATCGCATGAATATCCCACCGTCAAAACTATATAACATGACTTCACCATGGCCTTTCTCAGTCTGGGGAATCAATATTATTGGGGTAGTCACAACGAAAGGATTGAATGGACATGAATACATTATGGTGGCAATTAATTACTTCACGAAGTGGGTGGAAGCTCAATCCTATGCAGTGTTGAAAGTAGCGCATGTGGCTAAGTTCATCAAAAACAACACTATTTGTCGATACGGAGTCCCAAACGAGATTATATCAGATAATTGCTCCCACTTCAAAAAGGAGGTGATAGACTTGTTGGAGAAATATAATGTGGCTTTTCATAAGTCATCTACATATCGACCGCAAACCAATGGAGCTGTTGAGGCCGCTAATAAGAACATCAAACATATTTTGCAGAAGATGGTTGAGACCTACAGGGACTGGCCAAATAAATTGCCATTCGCACTTTGGGGCTATAGAACTTCAAACCGGACGTCTACAGGGGCAACTCCTTATTCTCTTGTTTATGGTATGGAAGTTGTTCTGCCAATTGAAATTGAAGTACCATCACTGCAGGTTACGGCTGAGTGTCAAATAGCAGAGGCCGACTAGCAACAGAGTAGATTTGAGGAGTTAATGATGTTTGATGAAAGAAGGCTGAAGGCATTGTACAGGGCTACCAACGCAGAATTGTTAAGGCTTTTAACAAGAAGGTTAAGTCTAGGAATCTCAATGAAGGAGATCTAGTGCTCAAAGACAACCGAGCTCTTATCCATGACCCTAGGGGCAAGTTTAGACCCAATTGGATTGGTCCTTACATCATGAAGTCTGTTTGGTCAGGAGGAGCAGTCATTCTCATGGACCTAGACGGCCTGGAATTTTCACAACCAATCAACATGGACAAGTTGAAAAAATACCACCCCTAAGAGGGTCACTAGGCCGAAAACCCGAAAGGGCGACCTAGGCAAAAGTTAGAGCATGAAAAATTAGAAATGAAGAAAAACTGAGCTCGCAAGGTTGAAAACCCTAAAGGGCGACCTTGGCAAAAGTTGGAGCGCAAAATGAGAGAGTTAATACTCGAGTGAACCTGAACCAAACTACGTAAGGCCTGATTCCCATCTTCGGGATACGTAGGCAACTTCATCCTGAAGTTCGATGTAATCAATTCCAGCTCAATTGTCCTATCCATTTTGTTGATCAGGTCATCTTTGTCTGTTCTTTACCTGAGGGTTCAGTTGTGATCTTTACTTTGAGAGAAGAGTCTGGGTACAATGCAGAGCAGTGGTATTCAATCAAGGGGCAGTTATGATTTTGATCTAGCATTATACATCTTGAGGATTGATTCTGTGTGTGTCAAGTGGTGATCCTTTTCGAAAATGGTTTTTGAGAAGTTTTGATAAAAGTTTATTTCGGTCAAATTTTACCTTTTACAACTTAGACCATTTTTGGACCAAAAGGAAAATTTTCAGCTCTCATAACTTTAATTTCATTGATTTCAAACTTAAAATTCTCCAAATCTTTGATACAAATCAAAGTTGCTTTTATTACAATCAACAAAAAAAAACTTGAAAAGAAAGGTCAAAGCAATAAATTAGTGGCATAGAAGGAGTAATGCATGACAGCTAAACAGCACTGACCGACCTCTTTTTGAAGCCCGGCTGGGTCTAGGTGATGGCCCAGACCAGTGCAGATGCAGCAAAAGCTGGCCCTTTGTCCTGGCATGTCGCGGCTATGTTTTGAGTACTGTTTGTACCAAGTGTCTTTGAGTATTTTCGAGTTGTTTTCATTTCATTTTCCTGTTATCGAGTTGCATTTTACATATTTGTCCGGTTGTGGGTCGTTATCCGATTCAAGAACGAATGCAAGAGCAAATATTCACAGTTTTAAGTCATGTACAATACTACCATTCATCACATGCCATTCATTACACATTATGCGAGAAGATCATCCAAACTAGTGGGTCCAACCCCGATCATTATTTTACAAAGCAATAAAACAAAAGAAAAGTCTTTTAATACAATGAGTCTATCTGAAGCTAGTGTTTAAACTACAAAGGAAAAATAATAAAACCAGTTTTGTTCCGATAATTCGTAAGTTGTTCTGTTATATTGCGTGCTGGTATTCTGTCCTATACCCGTACTATCGAGTTTTTATCGCCGGAATGTGTTCCCGATGAGCGACCGACTAGGTGATTAACTGGTATTGCTCTGTCTTACATCCATTTTGTGTCAATTTTATCACGTTTTGTCATTTCATCGAGTTTTGATTTGTGTTATAATCAATGAGAGATTTAATTTTTAGTTCGGAACTGATTGCCATTCAGATTTGCAAAAAGAGAAAGAAAAAAAACAAACTTGTAGGGATTAACCCCAATCAAATTTGTACAAACATATATACAAAAATAAAAGAAAAAAAAAACAAAAGCAACAAAAAAAAAGAAAAAAAAAGAGAGGATCTTTTTCTTCTTTCTTCTCCGGCAGTAGCCCGGCAGCGAAGATTACAACCGGCTTCATTTGTACACAACTTCGTTGCCTGACTTTACCATCAGTTGCCTCGCTTCATCTTTACTCCTTTGAAACTCTTGAAGACTCTGCCTCGGCCTTGGCAGAGCTTCCGAAGGAGATTATTCCTCGCCGACTATCAAATTGGTTGTGCAAAGAAACTCCGAATCGAGCCACGGAGGTGGCCTGTCGTTTTAGCTCTTTGTTATGCTTTTTCAATGCACTAATTTCTACTCGAGTGTCTTTGTACATACGTTGGAAGAGGGAGAGTTGTGCATTTAACTGATGTCCTCATACGTCCTGTTCTGCAGTTGACGGGACAAGTTGGAGACCGCAGTCACGGTCTCCACACATGACCTCAGCGTATGTGAGTTTGCTTCAATGTCAGACTGTGCCACCATTATTTGTTCAACTGACATCATTGGAAAGCTAAAAACAGGGGAAGGAGGAGGAGCCCATAGTTGAGGTTCAGGGAAGTCAGAATCGGTCATCTCTATCGTGGACTCGTTCAGGTCTGGAAAAAGAGTGAGAGAACTGTGTGAAGAAGCCATGGTAGAGGAGAGTAATGCAAAAGAAAGAGGTTGCAAAGTGGTAGCAGAGAAAGTTTGCAGGCTTTTGCTCTGCCTCTCTCTCTCTCTCTCTCTCTCTCTCTCTCTCGCAGGTCTCAACTTAAGAAGAGAGCGAAGAAGAAGACAAAGAGGGAGAAAGGCCGAGACGATCATTGGCAATCGGGGCAGGATTGGATAACCTATCGGTCAAGCGCCGCAATTGTTGAAATTGCGCGCCAAACACGACGCTCGAAGAAGATGAAGGAAGAGAGAGTGAGACAAAAACAGAGAGAGAGGCGGGTATATATATGCGTATATGTATTGTACATCTATGTATTATATATATTTGTTTGAATATTTGGTCACAAGAGTGGCTTCAGCTCAGTGGTTTGGCTCAGTGGTTGAGGACTTGGAGAAGCCTGAGTCAAAGGTTTGAACCCCCGTATCCAAGCATTTGTGTTTTTCCTTTCTTTTTGTGTGTTTTGCGTACGCACGTTGATGTTAGCAAACGAAATATGTGTAGACACCCCATAATATTGTGTAAATTTTTTTTATAAAATTTGTTACCCCACAAGTTATAGGAGGAATTTAAACTAAAACAATTTTATTCCATTAAGAAATTTTTGGTGAGGTAGATAACAATATTATAATCTCTTTACTTTGTTTTTTTTGTCAACATTTTAAGTAGTTAGATTTGTAAGTTCATTAATAAAGTTAGCATCCTACTTAAAGGACTGCTGTTACTTTATCAATTCGAACCCTTGATCTTTTTTCACTGCACTTTAAGATGAAATTATACGCAAACTTGTCACAAAGACCTTAATCATCTTCACCTTTTGTGGAACCACAAAATTCAAGTATCGTGACAAATTCTTGGAATGGTCATTTCACCCTTGAGATAGGAAACATCATTCTATTTATTGATGGAATAAAAAAAAAATGGACAAAATCAACCAAAAAAATAAAAAAAATTGGACAACTCACCATAATATCCAATGGTGAAAACATCATCAACGAAAACTTCCATTTAGAACTGCACTTTTATTCTCATACCATTTATGGTTTGTTTTGAAAAGTTAGTTAAAAATTAATTTTTAATTTTTTTTTAAAAAAAAACATGTAAAAAAGTGTAAAGATGATATGACCCAAAATAGGTTAAAAGTCAAAAACACCCCAGTTTGACAAGCAAACAGTAGTAAAGTGAGAATAGCTTTGGTGAATAAAGAAATCTTGACGCATACTTGCTCCAAGACTATGGTATGAAATAAGAGCAATGTACTGCACACACTTATGGGATGAGTGAGTGTTTCGGTTTATTTTTTTGGTAATTTTTTGTTGGCTTATTTTCATATTTTAGTGAATTTTTTATAAACAAATTTCAAAAATTTTAAGTTTCTATATTCTCCTTGACAAAACAAAACGAAAATTTAAAAAATAATAATAATAAAAATTCTATAAAAAATATATGTTCAGAAATGACAAAAAAATCAACAAAATATTGGATTTTTTTTTATTTATTTTGGCTTTTTCAATTTTTTAAATTCAGCTACACAAGACGGACCAAAAAAGTTATATAAAAAAAGAAAAAAAAATTGACATAATTTTGAAAAAAAAATCACTAAATACAAAAAAAAAAATTGAAAAAAGATGTGGCTTATTTAAGAGTTCCCAAAAGCCCCTAAAATGTGTTTAGATCATAGATTTGGATAAAGATTTAAAAATAAAAAGAAAAATATGAGTGTTTTTCAAATCTTTATTTAAATTAAGAATAAATTACAAATACACCCCTGAGGTTTAATTAAAATATAAATCACCCCCTATAGTTTTGGAAATTACATTCCACCTCCTGAGGTTTCTAATTTCATAATAAATCATTTTTTTATTAATAAATCATCAAGTTAATTAACAATTTTTAATGATATTAAAAATATGTTTCAATTAATAATTTATGTAATTTTATTATTGTATAAGAGAGCAATTATGAATTTCATTTTTTAGTTAATTCTATTAAATAAAAAATATTAACAAGGAAATATTTGTAATTTTTTAAGTTACAGAAAACAATCTATACTTTAAACAAACCTCAAGAAATGTATTTATAATTTATCTTTAAATTAATGATCCAAAGACAGCTTAAGAAATAAAGAAAATCAACTTCAGTTGCTTGGTAACTTAGATGCCCGTCGCCGAGTGGATGGAGCGTTTGTTTCCTAAGCAAAAAGTCGTAGGTTCGACCCAATATTTATTATTTTTATGCTACATCAGAAAGAAAAAAAAAGTCTCACCCAAAATATAAAATTAATTCAAAAACAAATATTGCACAAGGCCGTACTGCTGCTACTGCCCTAAAATAGCAGCAAAACAAAAGTATCATAAGGCCAGCAGCCATGCCTAGCAAAACCAAAACTCAAACTCCGACTTTCGTGAGAAGGAAAATTACAAGTGAATTCAAAATGGCAAAAAAAAATCCAAAAAATTGAGAGACTCCCAGGAAGACGAATGTGCCCAATGTCAGATACTAACATTAGGCAGCCATCACTGAAAATCGTTTGTGCCCTACAAAAGCCTGTCGAAGCCGATGATACCCATTCCTATAATGCTCCAGAGAGAAGCACAGTTGCCGAATTGCCTCTCGTTTCTCTTCTGCCCCTTCTATTATCACCTCTCTTTGCTTCTCAACCTCCTCCTCAAGTTCTCTGACTCTTGATCTCAGTTCTTCACCCTTTCTATGTGCACCTTCAGTTCCAGCGATCAACTCAATGTGTTCCATGTGCAATTGCTTCAAATGCTGATCCATATGTTCAATCTGATCATCTCTAGCACTTACCTCAGCAATGAGTGTCGCAATTTTTGCATTGAGCTCGTCTCTCTCTTCCATCAGCGTGTCATATTCCAATTTAAATGTAACCTTCAATTGCTCCATTCCAGCTTGAAGTAGCCCTTCCATTTCTGTTTTACCAGCCTTGACTCGTCTGATCTCTTCCTCTAGAGATTGGCACCGATGTTCCCATTCTTTGAGATTATCCTCTAAATAAGAAAGTTCCTTCGACAATTTAGTAATTTCAGCCTGAAGCTGTGTGTTTTCCTCAGACAAGCTCTGGTTGGCGTTGGAAACCGTTTCTTTCAACCCCCTAATCTCTCGATCGCGATCTGACAAACTGGCTTTGTACCTAAACATTCTATCTTGCAGCTTTGAAACCTCTCTTTGCTCTTTATCAATCTTGGCTTTCCAAGTAGCAACATCTTTTTGGGCTGATCCTAGTTGATCTTGCAAACGTCGAATAGTGGATCCGCTATTCTCAAGTTCATTTCTCAGGTTTGCAATTTCTCTCTCCGAACCTTTAAGTTTTTCTTTTGTGATTTTCAGCTCTTCCTCAAGTGTCTGAATCTTGCAATCGGGGTCTGAAACTTCTGCTTTCAACCCATCAATTTTTTCACCGCTCTCCATTGCCTGTTTTTGCTCCGTTTCCAAATTGGCTCCCAAACTCCTCACATCTTTCTCTGATAATTCAAGTTCAGCTTCCAAATCGTTGGTAACTTCTTGGGATCTGTTTGTCTGGACCTCGATCTTCAACCTGGCAATCTCTTCTTCTGAGAGCCGGAGCTTTTCTCTTGCATCTCTCATCTCTTCCTCATATCCTGCAATCCTCATGAGTAGACCTTCAGAATGTACTTTTCTAATTCCCCTTGAAGAGCCATCTGTATTCTCTTCCTGTTGCATCCGAAGCTTCTCTTTCACATCACGAAGCTCAACCTCCAATTCAATAATCTTCCTACGCAAACCTTGTTCCCCACCATTGCCCGGTGCAGCTGAGTAATTGTTCACAGAGGAATCATCTGATTCTGAATCAGAATCCAATGTAGAGGAGTCATCTCCTTCTTTGTTGCACAAATCTGAGCTACTTCCACCAGAACCAAGGAAAAATTCAAAACCAGCAGCCCAGGGGCCAGATTTACGCCGAGTAAGCTTTTGGTCAGGCGAAGACCATGTGGAGGCCGGCTCAGAACCAACATCAGAGATGCCTGAACCTTGCGATTGGAGATCTGAGGGAACGGTCTTCCTTAGCTCTCCGGTAACATGATCATAACGCTCAGCCAATGAGCGGTACAAGTGGTAGAATTCTTCAACACGAGCTATCAATTCCGGCCTCTTCTGATAATACATCTCAGCTTTTTTAGCAAATGAATCTCCGTCCTCTTCGATCAGTTTCAACATCCGTTTGACACTTTGGTCCATATCTGAGATCAATGACTTTTTTGTCAATTTCATGTTCTTCATTTGGCTTCCCAAATTATTAGAGCAAGCAATTATTTTGTAATTTTAACTCTACAATTTAGATCTCACTCAGAACAACCTTCTAACACCCCCGAATTGATGGGATCAACACATATCAATAGCCATTTTAGGAAAGTGTAGCTATAATTATCCAATTGTGAGACCTATTTGCCAATTTTATAATGCCTATATATATTTTTTATGTTGTCTAAATGTTTCATATCAGATTTCACAATGCAGGTGATTAATATTTCAGCAATGAATCTTTAAACTACTGAATTACTCATACAAAGAATGACATTTCTCATCAAGAACATCTTAGCTTGCCTTCATGCAACATAAAATTAGATAAAATTCAATGAACAGGAAAATAAAAAATTTAAAAAAAAATGCAAAGAACTCGTGATGCAAAATTGCTTAACAAACATAGTTCGTGAAATTAGTTTCAGCATGTATGCAATCTACTGATTTAACAATGACAAAATAAAAAGGTCCCATTAAGCGTTAAGGTTGCACTTGTGATCAATTCAAGACATCCACAACAATATGTTGTAGAATCAGAAAACAACATGAGGTTTCTAGTTCAGTTGATGGTTGGTCCCAATTTAGTCTTAATCATTTGTACGAATTTTATATAGCATATCTTTGTTCTCTTCACCCCAGCCATTTTAGCATTTGATCTCTTTGCCAGGTGTGCATGGGATAGTTATGCATACAAAATATTAGCAGGACAATGTAATTTCAGTTGCTTACCCTCAAGATTTTCTACTAGCCACTTAGAGTTTTTGGGACTGATGTGGCTATCCCACCACCAGGAATGTGACTTTTTTGATTCTGTCCTCTTCATGAATTTATTCGACTTAACCTGAGATAAGGAGAAACAAAAGGGGAAGAACATTAACCATTTTAAGAAAAAAAGAATGGTCATATCATAAAACTGAATAGCTTAAGGGGTTTATATGTCATATAATATGTAAAATGCCTACTAATTCTACTTATGGAAAAAAACATTTTAACAAATACATTGATATTGTCAGATGAAGACAACATCATAATCAATAAAAGGGTACATATGTTGAAATTATAGAAAACGTCTTATTAATGCTTGCAGCCAGAGTATCAAATGTTTCCGTATAAAACACAAGAAGACAGGATTCAATGCTTTCTAATGGGAAACATTGATATCTTTATGGCCAATAACTATGCATCATCACAGAAGAGGTTTAGAAAAGCATCAATGAGTATGAATAATGGGGAATACATCACTGAAGAACAAAAATTAAACCATTGATTGAATCAGGTAATCGAATCAGCACTTGATGAAATGGACCCCGAGAGGTGACAGTTGACTTAAACAAATCTTGTCGGGGGATATTAATTATGATTAACAGGAAGCTTTTTTTTTTTTCTTTTTTTTTTTTTTGATGAACAAAAATTAAACCATTGATTGAATCAGGTAATCCAATCAGCACTTGATGAAATGGACCCCGAGAGGTGACAGTTGACTTAAACAAATCTTGTCGGGGGATATTAACTATGATTAACAGGAAGCTTCTTTTTTTTTTTTCTTTATTTATTTATTTATTTTTTTTCTGAGAGAGAGAGAGAGAGAGAGAGAGAGAGAGAGAGAGAGAGAGAGAGAATTATTAAATATTATGATGATTTAAGACCAATCATCAATCATCATATGAGACCAAAATTGTCAAAGATAAATCGAGCCCATAATCATCCGTTAGCATAGTTTTCCGAAAAAAAAATATATATATTAAAAAGAAAAATGAATTGTTATAATAGAAGAAGTGAAAAATTGTAATCTAGGAAGCAGTTCGATAACAATTTTTTGCTCAAATGAAACGGAAGTTTGGAATTGTTTATTGCATCCAATTTCCTACAGGCAAACCATGTATACACAAAATACTGCCATGAAAAGTTAAATGCTAAGAATCTAGCAGCTTGCTAGGGTAATTTGTGTACAGGAAGAATAGTTCATTGAAAAGCAAAAGTGCTAAATTTGCAATCAAAGGCCAAAACCATGGATTTTTTCTTTTTCTTTTTTTTGGGAGCTGATCATATGACAATTCCAAGGATTCCAATCATGTACTATAACATCATTAAGGATTTTACATGAGATGGCGTTTAGTATAGTTAACTTGCTTACCAAAGATGAAGCCATTTCTGACTTGGTGACACTTCAGAGTTGATACAAGGACCTGGTCAAAGAAATGAAAAGGATAAGTTTTCATAACAACCTTAGCTGAAAAATGCAGTACAAATTATAAACTATAGTGTAGTTGTAATGCCAGTCTTGATGATGATGTTATGCAAATCTTCAAAATGAATATTTTTAGTTACATTTTTTGTGAGCAGCATTTTCCTTTAGCATTATTAAAGACTTGTCCACAGATCAAATCTTCTAAAGAAATATGGGGTGTCCCTATTATTTCATAAACCTCAATGGGCATTAACCTTAAATAAAGAAAGATTAACAAAAAAGACTGAGCAGCATGCCTTCCTTAGGGCGTAGTCTCAAGGAAGTCATGGGTTCAATTCTCCTTAGAAGGTTGAATTAAGGGAGTGCAAGCACATTGGTACTTTGCCAAGGATAGGGAGATTTTCTCCCATATGTGCTAATCTAACATCTAACAACTAATATTTGCTGATAAAAAAAAAAAAAGACTGAGCAACCCTCCCCAAAAATAATAAAATAAAAAGAAAATATATTCCAAACTATAACCTGATATAACAAAAAATGTTTAGTTATTTGTTTAATTTTTCGTAAATGTATTTCTATTTTTTTAATCAAAAAAATAAATAAAGTACCAGTTGTGGCCCATAAAGCATGAGGCACAAGGATCAGCAAACACTCCTTCAAGTAAAAGGAATTAAAGAGTAGGTGAGAATGAGCTTTCAAGCACCATCTAACCTCATGTGGTTTTGGTAAATGTGTTTCACAAAGTCAGCATATGAACTTACAACAAATAACTTCCGTATTAATTACTGTTAAGCCACCACCCTCGGGGCTTTTCAACTGAACCTGTAATGAGTAAATTACTGTTTGTATACATTCTTTCTCACATATACGTTGGATCTACAATGGTGAATTCTACATAACCTGAGAAAAATAAATATACATTCTTTTTCACATATACATCCGATCTTGAAAGGTGAAGCCTACCCAACCTGAGAAAAATAAACATACTACAATATACACTTGTTGCACAAAATATTTTCTCTACACCCAGATATGAACAAAGTTAATCTAACCCACTAATAATAATAAAAAAACTGAACACAATTATCAAACTATTATTCACTATTTCCAATAACGCGAGTGCAACTATTCCTTATTAAAAAATAATATAATAATAAAACACTCCAATGGTCCATTGTCCAGTCCATAACCAATTAAGAGCCCAGACTGAACATAATTTTTTAAAAAAAATGTAAAGAAGTGTAAAGATGATATGACCCAAAATAGGTTAAAAGTCAAAAACACCCCAGTTTGACAAGCAAACAGTAGTAAAGTGAGAATAGCTTTGGTGAATAAAGAAATCTTGACACATACTTGCTCCAAGACTATGGTATGAAATAAGAGTGGTATGAAATAAGAGCAATGTACTGCACACACTTATGGGATGAGTGAGTGTTTCGGTTTATTTTTTTGGTAATTTTTTGTTGGCTTATTTTCATATTTAGTGAATTTTTATAAAAAAATTTCAAAAATTTTAAGTTTCTATATATCTCCTTGACAAAACAAAACGAAAATTTAAAAAATAATAATAATAAAAATTCTATAAAAAATATATGTTCAGAAATGACAAAAAAATCAACAAAATATTGGATTTTTTTTTATTTATTTTGGCTTTTTCAATTTTTTAAATTCAGCTACACAAGACGGACCAAAGAAGTTATATAAAAAAAGAAAAAAAAATTGACATAATTTTGAAAAAAAAATCACTAAGTACAAAAAAAAAAAAAACGAAAAAAGATATGGCTTATTTAAGAGTTCCCAAAAGCCCCTAAAATGTGTTTGGATCATAGATTTGGATAAAGATTTAAAAATAAAAAGAAAAATATGAGTGTTTTTCAAATCTTTATTTAAATTAAGAATAAATTACAAATACACCCCTGAGGTTTAATTAAAATATAAATCACCCCTATGATTTTGGAAATTACATTCCACCTCCTGAGGTTTCTAATTTCATAATAAATCATCTTTTTTATTAATAAATCATCAAGTTAATTAACAATTTTTAATGATATTAAAAATATGTTTCAATTAATAATTTATGTAATTTTATTATTGTATAAGAGAGCAATTATGAATTTCATTTTTTTAGTTAATTCTATTAAATAAAAAATATTAACAAGGAAATATTTGTAATTTTTCAAGTTACAGAAAACAATCTATACTTTAAACAAACCTCAAAAAGTGTATTTATAATTTATCTTTAAATTAATGATCCAAACACAGCTTAAGAAATAAAGAAAATCAACTTCAGTTGTTTGGTAACTTAGATGCCCGTCGCCTAGTGGATGGAGCGTTTGTTTCTTAAGCAAAAAGTCGTAGGTTCGACCCAATATTTACTATTTTTATGCTACATCAGAAAGAAAAAAAAAGTCTCACCCAAAATATAAAAATTAAATTACAAAAACAAATACTGCACAAGGCCGTACTGCTGCTACTGCCCTAAAATAGCAGCAAAACAAAAGTAATCATAAGGCCAGCAACCATGCCTAGCAAAACCAAAACGAAAACTCCAAACTTTCGTGAGAAGGAAAATTACAAGTGAATTCAAAATGGCAAAAAAAAATCCAAAAAATTGAGAGACTCCCAGGAAGACGAATGTGCCCAATGTCAGATACTAACATTAGGCAGCCATCACTGAAAATCGTTTGTGCCCTACAAAAGCCTGTCGAAGCCGATGATACCCATTCCTATAATGCTCCAGAGAGAAGCACAGTTGCCGAATTGCCTCTCGTTTCTCTTGCCCCTTCTATTATCACCTCTCTTTGCTTCTCAACCTCCTCCTCAAGTTCTCTGACTCTTGATCTCAGTTCTTCACCCTTTCTATGTGCACCTTCAGTTCCAGCGATCAACTCAATGTGTTCCATGTGCAATTGCTTCAAATGCTGATCCATATGTTCAATCTGATCATCTCTAGCACTTACCTCAGCAATGAGTGTCGCAATTTTTGCATTGAGCTCGTCTCTCTCTTCCATCAGCGTGTCATATTCCAATTTAAATGTAACCTTCAATTGCTCCATTCCAGCTTGAAGTAGCCCTTCCATTTCTGTTTTACCAGCCTTGACTCGTCTGATCTCTTCCTCTAGAGATTGGCACCGATGTTCCCATTCTTTGAGATTATCCTCTAAATAAGAAAGTTCCTTCGACAATTTAGTAATTTCAGCCTGAAGCTGTGTGTTTTCCTCAGACAAGCTCTGGTTGGCGTTGGAAACCGTTTCTTTCAACCCCCTAATCTCTTGATCGCGATCTGACAAACTGGCTTTGTACCTCAACATTCTATCTTGCAGCTTTGAAACCTCTCTTTGCTCTTTATCAATCTTGGCTTTCCAAGTAGCAACATCTTTTTGGGCTGATCCTAGTTGATCTTGCAAACGTCGAATAGTGGATCCGCTATTCTCAAGTTCATTTCTCAGGTTTGCAATTTCTCTCTCCGAACCTTTAAGTTTTTTTTTGTGATTTTCAGCTCTTCCTCAAGTGTCTGAATCTTGCAATCGGGGTCTGAAACTTCTGCTTCAACCCATCAATTTTTTCACCGATCTCCATTGCCTGTTTTTGCTCCGTTTCCAAATTGGCTCCCAAACTCCTACATCTTTCTCTGATAATTCAAGTTCAGCTTCCAAATCGTTGGTAACTTCTTGGGATCTGTTTGTCTGGACCTCGATCTTCAACCTGGCAATCTCTTCTTCTGAGAGCCGGAGCTTTTCTCTTGCATCTCTCATCTCTTCCTCATATCCTGCAATCCTCATGAGTAGACCTTCAGAATGTACTTTTCTAATTCCCCTTGAAGAGCCATCTGTATTCTCTTCCTGTTGCATCCGAAGCTTCTCTTTCACATCACGAAGCTCAACCTCCAATTCAATAATCTTCCTACGCAAACCTTGTTCCCCACCATTGCCCGGTGCAGCTGAGTAATTGTTCACAGAGGAATCATCTGATTCTGAATCAGAATCCAATGTAGAGGAGTCATCTCCTTCTTTGTTGCACAAATCTGAGCTACTTCCACCAGAACCAAGGAAAAATTCAAAACCAGCAGCCCGGGGGCCAGATTTACGCCGAGTAAGCTTTTGGTCAGGCAAAGACCATGTGGAGGCCGGCTCAGAACCAACATCAGAGATGCCTGAACCTTGCGATTGGAGATCTGAGGGAACGGTCTTCCTTAGCTCTCCGGTAACATGATCATAACGCTCAGCCAATGAGCGGTACAAGCGGTAGAATTCTTCAACACGAGCTATCAATTCCGGCCTCTTCTGATAATACATCTCAGCTTTTTTAGCAAATGAATCTCCGTCCTCTTCGATCAGTTTCAACATCCGTTTGACACTTTGGTCCATATCTGAGATCAATGACTTTTTTGTCAATTTCATGTTCTTCATTTGGCTTCCCAAATTATTAGAGCAAGCAATTATTTTGTAATTTTAACTCTACAATTTAGATCTCACTCAGAACAACCTTCTAACACCCCCGAATTGATGGGATCAGCACATATCAATAGCCATTTTAGGAAAGTGTAGCTATAATTATCCAATTGTGAGACCTATTTGCCAATTTTATAATGCCTATATATATTTTTTATGTTGTCTAAATGTTTCATATCAGATTTCACAATGCAGGTGATTAATTTTCAGCAATGAATCTTTAAACTACTGAATTACTCATACAAAGAATGACATTTCTCATCAAGAACATCTTAGCTTGCCTTCATGCAACATAAAATTAGATAAAATTCAATGAACAGGAAAATAAAAAATTTAAAAAAAAATGCAAAGAACTCGTGATGCAAAATTGCTTAACAAACATAGTTCATGAAATTAGTTTCAGCATGTATACAATCTACTGATTTAACAAGACAAAATAAAAAGGTCCCATTAAGCGTTAAGGTTGCACTTGTGATCAATTCAAGACATCCATAACAATATGTTGTAGAATCAGAAAACAACATGAGGTTTCTAGTTCAGTTGATGGTTGGTCCCAATTTAGTCTTAATCATTTGTACGAATTTTATATAGCATATCTTTGTTCTCTTCACCCCAGCCATTTTAGCATTTGATCTCTTTGCCAGGTGTGCATGGGATAGTTATGCATACAAAATATTAGCAGGACAATGTAATTTCAGTTGCTTACCCTCGAGATTTTCTACTAGCCACTTAGAGTTTTTGGGACTGATGTGGCTATCCCACCACCAGGAATGTGACTTTTTTGATTCTGTCCTCTTCATGAATTTATTCGACTTAACCTGAGATAAGGAGAAACAAAAGGGGAAGAACATTAACCATTTTAAGAAAAAAAGAATGGTCATATCATAAAACTGAATAGCTTAAAGGGTGTTTATATGTCATATAATATGTAAAATGCCTACTAATTCTACTTATGGAAAAAACATTTTAACAAATACATTGATATTGTCAGATGAAGACAACATCATAATCAATAAAAGGGTACATATGTTGAAATTATAGAAAACGTCTTATTAATGCTTGCAGCCAGAGTATCAAATGTTTCCGTATAAAACACAAGAAGACAGGATTCAATGCTTTCTAATGGGAAACATTGATATCTTTATGGCCAATAACAATATGCATCATCACAGAAGAGGTTTAGAAAAGCATCAATGAGTATGAATAATGGGGAATACATCACTGAAGAACAAAAATTAAACCATTGATTGAATCAGGTAATCGAATCAGCACTTGATGAAATGGACCCCGAGAGGTGACAGTTGACTTAAACAAATCTTGTCGGGGGATATTAATTATGATTAACAGGAAGCTTCTTTTTTTTTTTTTTGATGAACAAAAATTAAACCATTGATTGAATCAGGTAATCCAATCGGCACTTGATGAAATGGACCCTGAGAGGTGACAGTTGACTTAAACAAATCTTGTCGGGGGATATTAATTATGATTAACAGGAAGCTTCTTTTTTTTTTTCTTTATTTATTTATTTATTTTTTTATTTTTTATTTATTTTTTTTTTTTGAGAGAGAGAAGAGAGAGAGAGAGAATTATTAAATATTATGATGATTTAAGACCAATCATCAATCATCATATAAGACCAAAATTGTCAAAGATAAATCGAGCCCATAATCATCCGTTAGCATAGTTTTCCGAAAAAAAAAATATTAAAAAGAAAAATGAATTGTTATAATAGAAGAAGTGAAAAATTGTAATCTAGGAAGCAGTTCGATAATAATTTTTTGCTCAAATGAAACGGAAGTTTGGAATTGTTTATTGCATCCAATTTCCTACAGGCAAACCATGTATACACAAAATACTGCCATGAAAAGTTAAATGCTAAGAATCTAGCAGCTTGCTAGGGTAATTTGTGTACAGGAAGAATAGTTCATTGAAAAGCAAAAGTGCTAAATTTGCAATCAAAGGCCAAAACCATGGATTTTTTCTTTTTCTTTTTTTTGGGAGCTCATCATATGACAATTCCAAGGATTCCAATCATGTACTATAACATCATTAAGGATTTTACATGAGATGGCGTTTAGTATAGTTAACTTGCTTACCAAAGATGAAGCCATTTCTGACTTGGTGACACTTCAGAGTTGATACAAGGACCTGGGTCAAAGAAATGAAAAGGATAAGTTTTCATAACAACCTTAGCTGAAAAATGCAGTACAAATAATTAAACTATAGTGTAGTTGTAATGCCAGTCTTGATGATGATGTTATGCAAATCTTCAAAATGAATATTTTTAGTTACATTTTTTGTGAGCAGCATTTTCCTTTAGCATTATTAAAGACTTGTCCACAGATCAAATCTTCTTAAAGAAATATGGGGTGTCCCTATTATTTCATAAACCTCAATGGGCATTAACCTTAAATAAAGAAAGATTAACAAAAAAGACTGAGCAGCATGCCTTCCTCAGGGCGTAGTCTCAAGGAAGTCATGGGTTCAATTCTCCTTAGGGGGTTGAATTAAGGGAGTACAAGCACTTTGGTACTTTGCCAAGGGTAGAGAGATTTTCTCCCATATGTGCTAATCTAACATCTAACAACTAATATTTGCTGATAAAAAAAAAAAAAAGACTGAGCCAACCCTCCCCAAAAATAATAAAATAAAAGAAAATATATTCCAAACTATAACCTGATATAACAAAAAATGTTTAGTTATTTGTTTAATTTTTCGTAAATGTATTTCTATTTTTTTAATCAAAAAAATAAATAAAGTACCAGTTTGTGGCCCATAAAGCATGAGGCACAAGGATTAGCAAACACTCCTTCAAGTAAAAGGAATTAAAGACTGTAGGTGAGAATGAGCTTTCAAGCACCATCTAACCTCATGTGGTTTTGGTAAATGTGTTTCACAAAGTCAGCATATGAACTTACAACAAATAACTTCCGTATTAATTACTGTTAAGCCACCACCCTCGGGGCTTTTCAACTGAACCTGTAATGAGTAAATTACTGTTTGTATACATTCTTTCTCACATATACGTTGGATCTACAATGGTGAATTCTACATAACCTGAGAAAAATAAATATACATTCTTTTTCACATATACATCCGATCTTGAAAGGTGAAGCCTACCCAACCTGAGAAAAATAAACATACTACAATATACACTTGTTGCACAAAATATTTTCTCTACACCCAGATATGAACAAAGTTAATCCTAACCCATTAATAATAATAAAAAAACTGAACACAATTATCAAACTATTATTCACTATTTCCCAATAACGCGAGTGCAACTATTCCTTATTAAAAAATAATATAATAATAAAACACTCCAATGGTCCATTGTCCAGTCCATAACCAATTAAGAGCCCAGACTGAACATAATTTTTTAAAAAAAATTAACCACTGAACAAATATGTAACAATTCCCATGGATAACTCAAACTCAATCCTTCAAATCTTATTCTTAAATTTTTAAGCCTCCTCGAGGCCAAAGTGAGCATAAATTTGAGTGAGACATATTTACTTAACGAAAATGCATGAGACCCCCAGTGGAAGTGCTGGGGGTCTCTTCCTATTGGCCAAAAAAACTGTTTTTTATTTTTTTTATTTTATTTTCAGCCAATGGCAGTGCGCCACGTCACTGGGGGTCGGAAGCATCACCGTTTACTTAATAAAAGTAATTAAATAAATTGACAGAGTACCAGCTAAATAATGATAGGGTTGCTTTGAAAAGTAAATTAACAGCAGATTAAAAGCTGAGTTTTTATTTTTATTTTATTTTTTAAAAATATATAAAAAATAAAGAGATGATATAACTAAAAAAAATTTAAAATGGACCTTAGAGCATCTCCAACCCTGAACCAAAACTTTCATCAAATCTGAGTAAAAAAATAACTTTTTCCTCAATTTGATACCGAGTGCTCCAACGGTTGATTTTCATCAAATTTGTGCCGGGATAACCGGCCGGTCGACCGGGTGGTCGACCGCGGTTAAGCCAAAAAAAAATTTTTTTTTTTTTGATTTTTTTTTGAACTTTTTGAACCTTATAGTGGTCGACCAGTAAGGCAAAAAAAAAAATTTTTTTTTTTTTTTCAACTGTTTGATCTTTTTTTTTGAACTGTTTGAACCATTTGATGGTCGACCGGTTGGTCAACCGGCTGGTCGACCGGTTGGTCTTCCCCAACGGTCATGCACAGTGTTTTGATGAAATGCGGAGCCTGTCCTCGTTTCGGTGAAACGTTTGGTGAATTCTGGATTTGATATCAATTTGGTGAAACCGTTGTAGCTCCAAACAGTGTTTTTTTCACCAAATTTCAAATTTGATGCTAGGTTTGGTGAAGGGTTGGAGATGGTCTTAGTTGATCATTTGATCAATTTCAAATTATTTAATAATTGATTTTCTAAAGCAGATAAAAATAGGTATATGTCTGGCCTGGATAATAAGGGTAATAATGGTAGGGATTGGGTTGGTTTGGGATGATCTAAATAAGTATAGTTTTTGACTTTTTATGAAATATGAATTGGGTATGGGTTGGGTTTGAAGTGATGTGATAGAGAAGTGATGTGACTTAAATATGATAATGTGACTTAAATAATATAGTAATTTTTTGACTTTTTTAAATTATGACAAATAAGGCTTAAATTTTAAGAGGTTATTTGGAAGGTGTTATATTTTTTTATTTTTTATAAAAAAAAAATATAAAATATAAATTGAATTTAAATAATAGAATAGAATGGTAATATAATTTAAATAAGATAATTGTCACATAAATAGATAATATCTAAACAATCATAAATGACCATGTGTGTATTCCGTAATTTTGTGGACCTCCCAAGACATTTGTAATTTATTTAATAGAAAATTTGGGAAGTAAATTTTTCGGATAACAAAGCGGTCCAACGACACGTGTCAATATATAAAGTTAGAAATGAACACGTACCTTGATTTAAGTGGAGAGTGGAAGACACGTCCCGCCAAAAGCGCGCCAAGGCTTATTAGAGAAGATATATACTAAAATATATGGAATTTGGACCGCTTGATTCACAACTGTCCAAACGAGGCCTCCAGCTATATCCACGCCATTCGGTTCCAATCGTCTCACTCTGCAAGACACAAAACACCAAAAACACAGGAAGACAATACCCCCCAAAAAAAAAACAAACAAACAAACAAAATATCAGACTTGCATAAATAAATAAAAATTATTAACGAAAAATAAGGAGATTGCCGTGATAAACACTTGTATTATGCCCTTGTTATTCACGCAAAACACGAAGGCAAATGAATTTTCGAGGAGGAAAATATCTAAATATGGCCCAATTACTTTGATTTTTCTCGTAAATGTAAATCCTTACTTCGAAGAAAATCAAACTTTTATATGAAGAACTTTCTCTTTTTGGTTAGGAAGACACTAATATAGATAAAATTATAATCGAAATGTTCAATATCGATGTGAGAGGGTAAAGTAGATATATATCTATAGAGAGTGAGACGCTCAGTTCGTACTTGAGAGATCAGGGCTTGTGAATGAAAATCAAACTGTTTATTGACAATTATTAGGGAGAAATCATGGGAAAATGTCCAAATAATTTCGATTACAATCGAGAAACAGCATTACAAAAAGAAGCGACAGATTAGGAAATTTTGAAAAACTCTGGAAATTACAAAGACAAAAAATATACAACAAGACTTGAGCTGATCTGACCTTTTTCTCCGAGAATCTTGCAGATTCAGCAACACCAAAACTATAGGAGGACGCGAATCAGATTTGTAAGAAGAATGAAGAACGAATCCGAAACTCTGAGAGAGAGAGAGAGAGAGGGGCCCGATTGGGGAGCTAGTTTTTGATGGACAGAGGAAAGTGTAGAGAGGGTGGGAAAAAACTGACCTTTCTAATCCGACGCGTTGCTCCTCACTCGTATCACATGGAATTCCAAAGTCAAACTAGAGCTTTCATTCCCTATAAATTTATATATTCGGTGGTATTCATACCTTTTTTTTCTTTTCCTTTTTCCATTTTTTTTTTTCCTTCATAAAAACACTTTACACTTTTGCCATTCCAAAAAATAAAAACACTTTTGACCTTATTTGGGAGGTTGATTATTTCAATTAGTTTTTTTTAATTATTTTAGTTAATTAATTTAGTCAAGCTAAAATAATTATATTCGGAAAGTTAATTGGTTTTTTGTTATAATTGATTTGATGATTATGAAAAAAAAAAGTAAAATAATTATAAATTGCTTATGACATTTTATCTAATTCACTATTTTAACTTATTTTATCTTTTAATGAGCTATTTTAACCCAACTTTTTTTCCAAACACTCCTTTTATGTTGTCTTTATTCTACAAAAATATGTCTAAAGTAATGAGTAAAAAAAAAAAATGGATACTTTTTCATAAATCCTTTTTAGCTACGTATGTTCCATTTAGTCCACATTATTTTTTATATTCCAATAAGTCTTATGGGTGACATAGTTAACAAAATATCTCTAATAATATTCACATTTACAGTGTGAATATTCCGTGATGTAAATGTTCACACCGTCAATATAAATGTTCACACCGTCAATGTGAATATTCATATTGTCAGTGTGAATGCTCACGCTCGTCAATGTGAATATTCACATTGTAAAATATGAATGTTCATATCACCAAATTGTTAACCGTTCAAAAAATATTTACAAGGGTATAAATGTCTATAAAATATCTTAAATATGATAATTATGATTTGGTAGATCAAATGTTCAAATAATAAGATTTATTGGAATACAAGAATATCTTATAAACTAATTGGGATACAAACACTTAAAAAAGAATTTTCTAATAAATCTCAAAAAAATAAAGGGAGGAAAATTAACATAATATATAGATTTATAATATTTTTGTATCTGTGTTTATTACTATCTCAAATATTGAAAATGAATATAAATAGTAGAACATGTCATATTAATTTTTGCCTAATTTTGGAACATAGTTAAAAATTAAATTTTGACTTTTAACCTATTTTGATTCATATCACTTCTTTATTTTTAATTCATTTTATTAAAAAAATTCAAAAAATTAACATTCAACCAATTTTTCAAAACAGCCATTTATGTTAACAAATTAATGATAAACATAATAAAATGAATCTACCATTTATTTTTACATTAACCATGATGACCGTATATCATATCAATATTTTTCAAGATGTTTTTCACAATTGATTTTATTTTTTTTTATTTTTTTTGAAATTTTATAAGTGAAAATGTAAGTTTTATTGGGGGTGAAATGCTAAAAATGGTAAGATGAGAAGTAATTTTCGAAGGTAGGTTTATATAATAATAAGTAATAAATTACAGTTCGGAAAGTAACTTCCGTTTCGTTTACGTGTGGGTCCCGAACCTCATTAGTAAGTAAGATTGACATGACGCCCTTCCTTCCTTCCTTCCCTATTTCATGTTGCGATTTGCAGGCCTCAACCAATATCACTTCTCTTCTTCTTCTTTCATTCTATTTTTTAATTTATAAAATACAAACAACTCACAATTCACGAAGTATTATAATGTTTAGATTTGGAACAAACTTGCAAATAATCATTTTTGTTACCAAAGTTATATGGCTTGACAATATTTTTTGAGTTAATTTAAAGAAATTTATATTTTTTGAGAAATTTATAAATTATTTCATTCTCACTTTTTGTGATCCCCTTTGTCGAAATAAGGCCAATTTTGACAACTTTGGCTTTTTTTAGTTTTTTTTTCTTTTTTGAATCTTACCACTTTTTTACTTTTCTATATATTTAAAAAATAAAAAAATAAAAAAATAAAAAAATCAACTTTTAATCTATTTCCTAAAATATCCTTATCCAAAAATTCATAAACATCCTTTTTAACTTCAACATTCAACATTATCTTGTGCTTACTTGTCAATAAAAAAGAGAAGGGGTTAAAATCTCCTCATAATAAATTTTAATGTATTAAGAATAAGCACAAAAAATTTTGGGCAAATTACAAAAAAAATATATATATATCTTAAGGTTTCACGTGTTTTTCAATTTAAACCCTAGAGTTTCAATGTTGACAAATTAAATCCTGGAGTTTCTTCCCTGTTTTAATGTGAAACCTCTATTCATATCCATTTGATTGAACTAACGGAATTTGAGCAAAATTTTCAGATTCAAACACATATGTTCAAGCATTTGTATCTCTTTCGTCGTATTTTGTTTTGCCTCATTTTTGCATCATTGGATTCACTTCATGGCCTAGTTTTCATTTCACCCCTTATACGCCTTGTTACACCACTTTTTGCGTGTTGTCAGAGCTCCGAAAGTTTGCCAAAAATAAATTTTTCTCTCTCTCTCTCTCTCTCTCTCTCTCTTTTTTTCCCTTTCTTTTTCTTTCTTTCTTCGTCTATCTTATATCTCCATACTTCTTCCTTCCTCATTCCTTTCCACAATTATTCTCTTTTTTCCTCTTCCTTCATGGCCCTTCCTCCACTCTTATGATTCTTTCCGTTCTTGTAAGTAATATACATTTACACTCGACGACACCGCCACCATCGGAGGTTCGGTAGCCACCACGAGCACAGTGGACAGGCCATGAAGGAAAAGGAAAAAAGAGAATAATTGTAGAAAGAAAGTAAGAAGGAAGAAGCATGGAGATAAAAAAAGAAGGGGAGAAAAGAGAAAATTTTTATTTTTGGCCAATTTTTGAAGTTTTGACGGCATGCAAAATGAGGTGGAATAAAGAGCATAAGGGGTGAAATGAAATTATGCCACGAGGTGAATCGAACAATGCAAAAATGAGGCGAAACGAAATTATGATGAGGGATATACAAATGCTTGAACATGTGGATTTGAATATGAAAATTTTGCCCAAAGAGAAAAAAATCTTATTTTTGGCCAATTTCGGAGCTCCGACAGTATGCAAAAAAAGATGGAACAAGGTTTATAAGGGGTGAAACAAAAACTAGGTCATGAGGTAAATCCAACGACGCAAAAATGAAGCAAAACAGAGTTACGACGAAGAAGATACAAGTACTTGAACATGTCTGTTTGAATTTGAAAATTTTGCCCAAAGAGAGAAAAATCTTATTTTGGCCAACTTTCGAAGTTCCAACGGCACACAAAAAGAGGTAGAACAAGGCGTATGAGAGATGGAATGAAAACTAGGCAATGAGGTGAACCCAACGACACAAAAATAAGGTGAAACAGAGTTACGGCGAGGGAGATACAAATGTTTGAACATGTATGTTTGAATCTGAAAATTTTGCCCAGATTCCGTTAGTTCAATCAAACGGATATGGACGAAGGGTTCACATTGAAATCCTGAAAAAACTCCAGGGTTTAATTTGTTAAAATTGAAACTATGGGGTTTAAATTGAAAAACATGCGAAATCCAGGGGGTTTTTTTGTAATTTGCCCAAAAATTTTCCTTGAAAAGTCTAACACATATCACTATTACCAAAATATTAAACTTTAAAATAATATAACTTTTGAGGTAGATGTCGGTTTTTAATAAAATTAGTATTTTTAAGATCCTCTCATTAAGATCTATCAAATAAGAGTCATGTTGACTATAAAATTCTTAAATAAATAAAAAAATTTATTACTATCGAAATTGATATAAACAGTAGCATGCTACTCTATTTAACAGTAACATTTATTCTGTATCACAGTAACATTACTCTGTTTGATAGTAACATGTAACTCTGGTAATATTGTCCAAAAATATATATATATATATATATATTTTTTATTTTGTCCTTACTCAATTATGTGTTTCTTTCTTAAGGGGTTAATGAAGCAAAATAAATTAGGTTGTTTTTTTCATCAAATAAGGGTCAAATGGAGAGGTTTTGGCTAAATTTCTCAAAAGAGAATGCTGCTTCTAGCTCTCTTATATTAATAAATAATAACTGTTGACTTTTTTGGCTTTCGAAGGTTATTGTTGTAATTGTGAGCGTGCCAGCAATGATTAATCAGTCCTTACAGAATATTAATTGTCAACCAATTATCAGACGATTGTGTTTTAGTTCTTTCAGCCTCAATGAAGAGGACTTTCACTGGTGGCTTTGTTTAGGAGAATTAAGCAAACAATGATTAAATGAAGAACAATTGTAGCATTTCATTAAGTAAAATGAAGACTTACAAAGATCCAAATTAGTCTCATAAAGGTTTACAGTAACAAACTACTTGAAACTACTCCTAGGAACGAAGTGCAGTGCAGGAATTTGAAGTACAGAAATGTAAAGAACAAGAAATGTAAAAACTGGAAGGAAAAAATAAAGTAGATAAAAATAGTTTTTTGGATCTAAGTCTGGGGGTTCTTTCTAGGACCTTCTCTGCTATTTATACTTCGCAATGATAACCGTCAAAATGCATTTCTAACCGTCGAATCATCCCTCAATGATCGCTGATCATGCTACCTTACAGTTAGCTCCACCATGTCATATCTGCAATTAAGCTTCCCTCCTGATTTTGAATTTAAATATGAGTAACCGTTGGAACCGCGTCATTTTGCATCTCTTTGTTGATCTAGTGCTATACAGATCCACAATAACTAATACTAACTGCCACGTGTGTGATTACGATTGAAGATTTGAATTGTCTTCCCGTATTGCCCTCATCCTGCCACGCGTCGAACTGTGATTGGCTTATACAAAATATATAGCCAACATTACTCCCCGTACTAATATACCCAATACTTGGTGATATTAGTGGATCAAGGTATTTTACCCACGTCTTAGAACGTGCATGGGCTTTGCATTTTTTAGAAATGCAACCGTCATTCATCAATGAAACATTTGCATTAAATTCTCTTCTAATCCTTGAACATTCTCACTATCTCAGCATTCGAAAAGACTGATACATCTTTTATGGCCAAGCCAATCTTCTCTTACATTGATCAAGCATACGAAGAGTTATTTGATGATGTTGTTCGTCCTCGAAAGAACCTTCATGCATTGATTAGCTACCTTTATCCACCTCCATTTATACAAGTTATGGAAGCTTTCGCAAATCATCGGCCTTCGAACCAAGAACCTACTGCTTACGATTCTTTGGAACACAAATTTGCAATCATGGATATCGGAAGCTCCTCTTTTGCAGCAAAGCCTTCCGCGTGGGATAAAGCTGCTGCTTCTTCTTCTTCTACGACCTCTAGCTGGGGAACTTGGCCCACCCCTACTCAACCTCAGACGATGAAATGCATTCATCATCAATTCCCAGAATTCGATGACCCTCTTAAAATCCCTCCTTCCAAATGCAGTTCTGTAGTATATCCATATGTTCTTATTGACCGCATACGCAGTCTTGAGGACAATCTGCTTTCATCATGGTATACTTCTACCTTGCCATCTCGGATGGTTCGAAGTGTCCAACGTCCTGGTGAAGCTTTAGAGATCAGTCCTACACTTTTAGCCAAAAAAGCAAAACTTAATACCTCCGATTGGCTAGAATGTGTGGCCAGACCTGAATTTCTAGATTCGATCAGGGAACCTCCGACTGCTCCTCCTCTGCCTTCCAATCCAAATTGGATTGATGAATTGAGACTTACTCTCTCTGAGGGCCAATACTTCACCCCCTACCAGGCCCCAGTGCCTCTAACTCCTTATTAGCAGTTTAGAGCTCAGACCTTACTTGCTGCTTTCTTCCATTTATCTTTTGAAGTCCTTCGAGATGACATTCCCCACAAAAACTTTCTATGGGCTTGTGACATTATGTCTCGAAGTCATCTTCTCAATCCTGTTGCCCAAATAGAGCTTTATACCTTTTTGGACCAACTTCCTCTCCTGCTCAACTGGCACTTCCAGGCTTCCATTACTAGTGAAGTTCTGGATGAAGCCTTCTCTGCTCGAATTCAAGTTCAATATGAGGAAGAGAACCTCCTTGATGAATATGAGGCCTTCAGGAACCCGGATTCTGAGTATGGGGAGGATGTTGCAATGAACGAAATACATGAAGAAGAGGAGATGGACTCCACAGATAAAGCCCTAAAACAGATAGAGTTTGAAGTGAAGGCCCAATAACTCACTTCTCAATTAAGGGCTTACCAATTAGATAAACCAAACTTGGACAAGATAGAAGATAGAGTAAGAAAAGAGTACTCATTTATTGAATTTTGTTGGACTCAATTCCATGATCTTGTAACTTTGTCCATTCCATATTTCTATGAAATTGAGAATGTAATCAAATGAAACAATACTTATCAATAGAACTAAGTTTTCCGAATTTCATTTGTCAGATTCTGATTTACCACTCCAATTGTAAACTTAATCTGTATAGTTGATGTGCTTTAACTGTGTGAAATTTTCCCTTGAAGAAAACAATTATTGCCTTTCATACTAATTCTAAGACTAACATAATTCTTCAGCCATCAGTTTCGAATTAACCAACTTTATATTTCGAAACTTGATTTGATCATATTCAATGAAATACTGGAAGTTCAATTTGAACTTTTCCAACATATGGAATGCAATTGACAACTTTTGCCGGTTTCCTTTCAAAATTAAAGCTTCGGATTTATCAATTTTACCCTTCGAAACTTGATTTGAACATATCCAGCTCCCCAACATATGGTTAATATAATCAAGTAATTTCAAATCAACTAATTTTGTTTCAAACAAACAGTCTACATTTTCCAAAATATGGAAACCTCTTTTAAGGACTGCACTATTTTATTCTAAAAAAGTGATTTCTTCTATATATTATCAAACCAACTATTGGTTTGAAACTTAGAACAAACAATTTCTAACCTTAAGGTATTTCAAGTTTTGCTTCGAAGGATTTTACTCTTACTAAATAACCTAAAAAAGATAGGTCCTTAATCCTTTTGAAGCAAACAAATAGTGGAGTATTCTTGCATCCTTAGGTATAAAATGTACTTCGAAGTCAGCTTCTTGCCTTCGAAGCCGTTTTCCATCTGATTTTGGTGCCAAAATTTGGCTTTGAAGCCAAATATTTTATTTCGAAACTGACATCAGTATTTGAGATGCGTTTCCCTTCATAACTATCAATATTGAAGGCAACTTTTCGCATCCGTACCTTTAGTACTTCTTTGTGAATTCCACGATTGGGTATATTTTCAGACACAAAGGTTTTAAAACCCTTTTTATTTCGTGCTTTGAATTCACTCGTTTGCCTAACACACAAACCCTTCATCTTCTGTTGGCTTTTTCTTTCCTTTTACTCTCTTTCCTAACTTTGTCTTCTAAAAAAAAACTCTCTATCAATGGCTTCTTCTTCTTTGAAAATACCGGTTGTGGAGCGTGCGAGTCCATTTGTAGCTTTGAAAAGAATTATTGATGAGGAGTGTGAGAAGTACAAGGCTGGTGAGAAAAGCGCCATTGACGAACACATCTTCATTCCTCGTCGTCATGAGCAACAAGAGTATGTACTTGGGCCCATTTTTAGAGAGATTCCCACTGAGCTTCCAGCTTTGTATCCACGTCTAAAAGATCATTGTCTCTTTTACGAAGGTGGTCTTGATTGGGGAAACTGGAGGGTGAACCGACCCCATCGCTGCTGGCCCACAGTAAGACCAGAGTAGGAAGAATGGTATGACCGAGTCGTCCCTAATAGGACACTGGATCTTCAGGAGCTCTACCTCTTCGACGCCCTCTAATTATCTAGGTTTACCATTTCGGAAGACCCTTTTTTAATACCTGCTGCCCTTTGTTTCTGGAATTCTACTTTTAATTTCTTTCAGTTTAGATGTGGGATGATGGCTCCTACTATCCTTGATATCTACCATCTGTTAGGATTATCCCCTACTGGCACCCCCATTGGTCCAGATTATCCTGACCTCAAAACCCCTTTTTCCCTCCCCTCTCTTAACTCATCCTATAGTGACTTTGTCAAGGCTGAGAATAAAAGAGAGGGTCCTGTAACTAATAGGGAATTCTTTTCTTTTATATTATATTGGCTTTGCAAGTTCCTCTTCTGCACCTCTTCTCAGAGGATCATGCCTGAATTTGCCCATCTTGCCAAAGCCCTTGTCTTACAAAGAAAGGTGACCTTAGCCCCATATGTTCTAGGCCATGTTTATAGAGCTTGCTCCCCTTTTTTATGAAAAACCCTTGGATGCCAATCAAGGAGGTCCATTTTGGATTCTTCAACTTTGGCTTTTTGCATATTTCACCGAGTTACAATCTAAATGCTTAAAGTTTTTGGAACCAAACCCTACCACTCATGGCATGAAATTAGCCAAGGTGTCGCTCTATCATTCCACCTTTGCTTTTTACTTTTCTTTCTTCCACTAACTCCCAGCTTCCCTTTCTTCTCCCAGCTTCCATCCTTTCGAACCTACCAATATTGGCCCATCCTGGTTGAGAACCTTCTTGAGTGATAGGTCCTGTTCTACACCTCAGCATAAAGACATATGGGCCTCTATTCTGATTCCCAAAGAATTATTCATTGGGACTATGAACCCCAGAGCTTACAAATGCATTGATGAGCCCTATTGTCCTGTCCAATTTGCTAGGCAATTTGGCTACTCACAAGGAGTCCCAATACCTCTTTGTAGCTAGACCAATTTAAGCCTTACCAACAGGGATTTAAAGGTTCGAAGATCTAGATTGGAAGAAACAACTTCCAAATTCATCCAGGATTTTATTGATTTTGAGTACTTCCCTTTCATACCTCAAAGCAATATACTGAAAAGATGCCAGAACTGGCGGATGGCCAATATGGAGGTACTTTTGGTCATTCCCCCTCAAGATCTGTTAATGGTACTAGATGTACCTCAAGCCAAACCCAAAGGGGCCAGAGTTGTTACCTGTTCCACTGCTCCTACTGCTTCAGTTCTTGCACCTGTTACCACAAAGTCTTTTCCTGCTGCCTCAACTCCTTCTGGAGTTACTCGAGCTGCCTCGAAGAAAGGTATACACTCCTGTTTCTTTCCTTTTCTTCTCCTTTATGATACTCTTGTCTTTACTTATAGCTCTTTCTTTGATATAGATGGTGCGGGTGCCTCTTAGGGAGATTCTCCCCAAAAAGTCCAAGCTTCAAACCTTCTCAGGAGCAAACAACAACAACAAAATAAAAGAAAGCTTTTACTTGATCTTGAAGAGGAGGCACCTGGGGTTCACGTGGAAGAAGAGGAAACAGAAAAAAAAGAGACAGAACAAGAGCAAAAGACACCCTTAAAGAGAAGGAAGAAAATGACTGTCTCTCTTACTGATTTCACTAGAGACCCCATTCACGAAGCATCTGCTAAAGCAGTGGAAGCAGAGCATTCCAAAGAACTTATTGTATTTCAGAGGGCTGAGAAAAGGAGACAACAACAAATGCTTCGGGATGAAGCTACTGCTGCTGATGCATTCCAAAGAGAAGTTACAAGAAAACAACAAACTGTTGGGCATTATACTCTTCGCAGCTCTCCAATCGTAGCCACCACTTCTGAAACCAGTAATTTCCTTCGTGCCTCTATTTATTTTCTCAAATTCTTGATACTGAGGCTTGACATTGCTTTATATTTCTTCTTTTGCAGCAACAACAACTTTGCATCCTCCTTCAACAAGGATTCCTCCAATTTCATCCGAAGTTGAAAAACCTCAAAATGTGGAGCCAATTCAAGCAACACTCCACTCTTTAGTCCTACATTTTTCCTATCTTTTTTGAGACAAAGCACTCTTACATCCCTATCCTTTGGCTTGACTTCATACTTTTCTCATCTATCTTTCAACTCTACTCAATTTGCTCTTCCTTTAAGCCTTGCTGCTCCTTTACCTCCTGAGGAAATTCCAGCTATTACATCATCTCCAGTGATAGCTGATTTCCATAAAGAAGACACTGGTAGCCATCCAATTCCTCGTCCATTATCTCTGCTTAGCACCAGTCCCTCTTCTCTTGAGCTATTAGTAGCCAAAACTATAAAGACTGCTATGAGTACTTCACCTTCTTCTCCTACTCCTATGCAGCCGTTTCTTCCTTCTACCAGAGTTCTTTCTGCACCCTCCATGTCAATAGATGAGGTGAACATCTTCGAAGCTAGGCTAGCTAGTCTTTTTGACATGCCTTCCACCATTCCAATAGCTAGTAATGAAGCTGAGCCATTAGCCCTAGCTGATTCTCTATTAGAAATTTTTGAGAGCTCTTCCTCCAGTGTTAAGACTCCCTTGCCTTCAATAAACTTGGACAACTGTTTGGAGTTGCTGACATCCTTCTCAAGGATTCTTTTCGAAGCCTTACAAAGGCCTATAATCAGAAATGGCTTCCTCTAGTGCTGTAAGATTGTTGAGCAATCCAGCATGACTGTTTCAAGTCATTTATCTCAGGCGGCAGCCACCATTGATTTTTACATCAATAGCTGCCATGTTGCCAAGGCCGCAGAGGAGAAATTACTAAAAGACCAGACTTTTGTTTCTCAAATTCATGCTGAGGTGTCAGAATTGAAGGAGCAATATTCCTCTGTCTTCCAATTCCGAGCTCAACTATTGGAGAAGAAAGCTCAACTTGAAGAAGAATTATCAGCAGTCAATCAGGCTTTGGATCGAACTGCCACCAAGCTACAGATCACTAACCAAGGACTAGCTGATCGAAAACAGGATATGACTACAGCCATTCAGTTGTTCCCATCTCTTAAGAGTAGAAAATCTATTGTAAAGGAACAACTGAAACATTGTACTGACTTCTGAGCCAATCTATGGCTACATGTATTCAACTCATTATGAAATAAAATTCTTATTTATCATTTAAGTGTTTTCATGCTCTTTTATTTAGCATTTATTCTATTCCTTGTGTCTCCCATATGGTTGGATAATAAGGCTTCAAATATCTGCCATTAATTTTCTTGGGATGTACATATCCATTCAAATTTTTCAAATGATATGCTCCTGAAGGCAAGACTCTATGAACTTGATATGGTCCTTCCTAGTTAGGTGACCACTTGCCAAACTTATGGCTTTTAATCCCTATTGGGAGTATTGTCTTTCAGACCAAATCACCTTCATCAAAGCTAATGTGCTTGACTTTCTTATTATAGTTTTTGTCTGCTTTCTTCTTTTGGAAAAGAATGCTATTTAATGCCAGAATTCTAGCTTCATCTATATTCTCTAATTCCAAGCAGATACTTTGATGATACTGCTCAGGAACTAACTTATCCTAACCTCTCATCCTTAAGGACCTGATGTTAATTTCTACAGGTAATACTGTATCATGCCCATATACTAAGGCGTAAGGAGTAACTCTTGTACTTGATCTTGGAGAAGTCCTATAAGCCCATAGTACATCCAACAACAAGTTATGCCAATCCCTGGGATTGTCTTCCATAACTTTCTGTATTTCTTTCTTCAAGGATTTATTGGATGATTCTGCCTGACCATTGGCTTGTGCATAATAAAGGGTAGAATTAACAAGGCTAATCCCAAACTCTGCCACAAAAGATTTTACCATTCTCTCATCAAATACAGTTCCATTATCAACAGTTATGGTCTGTGGGATGCCAAATCTATGGATCAGATTTTTAATGAATCCAATAACTTCGGTCTGATCTATAACTTTATACGGCTTAGCTTCGACCCACTTAGTGAAGTAATCTGTGACCACTAAGATAAAACAATGATACTTCGAAGAGGGATAGGTGTATTTTCCCTATCATATCCATAGTCCATCCTCTAAACGACCAAGGCTTCACAACTGCATACAGATCAGTTATGGGTACATGTCTTATTGTGCCATGCTTCTGGTATGCCTTGCAATCTCTAGCATATTCTATGCAATCCTTAAGGATGGTTGGCCAATAGTAAGAATGTCTTCGAAGCAGCCATCTCATCTTCACACCATGTTGATGAGCACCACAGATGCCTTCATGAACCTCAGCCATGGCTGTCAATGCTTCCTTTGGACCTGAACATTCCAATAATAACTCATCTGCCCCCCTTTTGTAGAGAGCATTACCATACATTATGTATTGCATAGATTGCAATTTGATTTTTCTGCTGGCTTCGAAGATAGGCCAGCTAGATACTGCATTATTGGATACCTCCAATCTTGTTCTTGTAAGTCATTATGATTGACTTCTAAGACCACATTCCTTTTATTTAAGGGTGGTATTACCTTTTGATATGTTGTTTGACTTATGTCCATTTGAGTGTTATCCCTCCTCTTGAAATTCGAAACTTTCTGAGCCATATCATTAGCTTTGTTATTCAAGAATCTTGAAACATAAGTTACATTTGCCATCTGAAATTGAGAAAGTAAATGTAATGCAACAACATCGTATGGCAACATGCTTACACTTTGACATTTGAAAATCCCTTTTACCTGGTTAACTACCAATTAAGCATCTCTAAATATGTTAACTGCATGAGCTCGTAATCCAATAAGTATTTCTAGTCCTATTATTAAAGTTTCGTATTCAGCTTGATTATTGGAACAAGTAATTTCATCCACTCTGAAACCATGTGTGGTTTCTACCCCTTGTGGTGACTTAATCACCACACCAATTCCAGTTAGACCATTGGTTTTCGATCCATCGAACCACATTTGCCATTGTTCAATACTAACCATACCAAGTTCCATTATCTCTTGGCTTTCTGTTTGACATGGAGGGTCTGCCAAGAAATTAGCTAAAACTTGTCCTTTTACTGCCTTTTGAGGGACATATTTTAGATGAAATTCCAATTAAGCTAGTATCCATTTGCCAATTCTTCCTCTCAACATAGGTCTAGATAACATATATTTAACCAAATATGTGGTTGCAATTACCAAGACAGTTGTAGGCAAAAGATAGTATCTTAATTTCATTGCAGCAAAATACAATGCAAGGCACAGCTTTTCTACAGCTGAATATTTACATTCACAAGAATTTAGAAACCTACTAAGGTAATAAACTGCTTGCTCTTTGCCTTCTTCATTGTCTTGGGCTAAGAAAACTCCCAGTGAATCTTCCGCTGCAGCTATATACAACTTCAAGGGCTTATCACCCTTTGGTAGCATCAGCACTGGAGGATTAGCCAAGTAGGCTTTGATTCCTTCGAAAGCAGTTTGATGCTCTGCTATCCACACAAATTCCTCTTCATCCTTCAACCTTAATACGGAAGAAAATACTTTAGTTTTTCCTGCAGTATTAGAAATAAATCTTCGAAGAAAATTAACCTGCCCAAGGAATTTTTGTACTTCTTTCTTACTTGATGGAGGTCTGGCTTCAATGATAGCTTTGGCTTTGTTCTGATCAATCTGTATTCCCTTCTTGTGTACTATATAGCCCAAGAAGTTTCCTACTGATACGCCAAAAGCATGTTTGAGAGGATTAAGTTTCAACTTGAACTTTCTTATTCTTTCAAAAGCTGCTTCCAAGTGAAACAAATGTTCCTCCATGGATTGGGACTTTAATACAATATCATCAATGTAGCACTCTAAATATCCTCCAATGAGATCATGAAAGATAGTATTCATAGCCCTTTGATATGTAGCCCCAGCATTCTTCAGACCAAATGGCATTTTAACCCATTCGAAGGTGCCAATGTTCCTAGGACATCGGAACGATGTCTTATGGATATCCTCTTCTGCAATGCAGATTTGGTTATAACCAGAGTGTCCATCCATCATTGATAAAATTTGATGCCCTGCTGAACTGTCCACCAATAAATCTACTATAGGCATAGGATACTCATCTTTTGGAGTTGCTAAATTCAAATTTCTAAAATCGATGCATACCCTCATTTTACCATTCTTCTTAACTACAGGCACAATATTGGATAGCCATTCAACATACCTGGCTGTCCTAATAAAACCTGCCTTGAGGAGCCTAAGAATTTCTTCTTTGACCTTCTGAATCACTTCAGGACTCATCCTTCTTGGTTTTTGCTTGTATGGCTTGAAATTAGGCCTCATAGGGAGTCTGTGTTCTACTAATGATCTATCCAATCCTGGTAATTCATTGTAAGACCATGCAAAACAATCTTTATATCTCTTCAAGACCACCAACAACTGGTCCCTGTCAAGAACATTCAATCACGCACTTTCATAGGTGGGCTGCTGTATAGAACCTTCCCCTAATTCACTTCTTCCAAAGGGTCTTGCATCTGAGGACTCACTGATGCTTCTTTTTTTATTTCTTTTATCTTCAAAGCAATCTCCTTGCTTTGTCCTGCTCCCCATTTCTTTGATTCAACGTCTTTGCTCTCCTCTTCATAGACAAAGTCTGTCCACAAGGCTTCTTCTTCCTGTATCTCTTGGACTTTTGTTCAATGTCTAATGCACAGTATTTATCCAAGGCCAAAACCCTAACTCGTTGCTGTTTCTGCTTACAGCCAATTGCTATGGCTTCTTTCTCTTGCTCTTGCACCCTCTGGACTATTGATTTTATGTTCAATACTGAGAACTTAATTAAAGCCAAAGATATTGCCTCCTAGGTTCCATATTTTTGCCTACAACCAGGCATCATTGTCATATTTGGCGACAAACTCTTCATCAGTACTTTCTTAGACTAAGTGCTTCAGGTGTGCTAATTCTTCATCAGCCGTCACTTTGGCTGATCCATCAGGTTTCCTCAATACACTGAGTGGTGCCACCTCTTTAGTATACAGTTTGGCCTCTGCAAAATTTGCACAAGCTATGAAGGGTTGAGGGTCTGCGTTGATCTCCTCTGTCTCTCCATTGCACAAGGCCATCATGATCTTCTGATGTAGAGAACAAGGCACACATTTGTTGGTGTGAATCCAATCCCTTCCAAGTAGAGCATTATACTTAGCATTGATGTCGATAACGAAGAATGCCGTCATGCAGTCCTTGGTTCCCACACTCAGGTTGATGGGCGAAATGTCTTGAGCCATCTGTTTGTTACCAGCGAAACCAGCAATGGTTATACTGGTTAGGATTAGTCTGGGGTTTCTCTTTCCTAGTTTCTTCAAAGAAGATTTCGGAAACAGGTTCATTGCTGCCCTATTATCCACCAATACCCGATTCATCTATATCCCGTCGAAGAAAGCCTTGATATATAAGGGTTTGACATGCTGTATCATAGATGTTGTGGGATACTCAAAAGGGTATGAGAGGTTAATACTCACCTCTTCCTCACTCTCATCTTCGGTTTTCATTGGTGTGGCCACTTTAGATTCGTCTTGCACCATACTCACTTGTGAGTCTTTACTAGAAACTGGAATTGGGTCAATCTTTTGACCTTGGTTTTCATCTTCAGCTTGGAATTCCTGTGGTAGTATAGCCACCATATTCACTGATACTGGAGGAAACGAGCCAAATTGGACAACTGGCTGTACCTGCTTCTCTTCCTAACCAACTTGTTCAATTACTTCAGAAGCATTCTCCATACTGCATTTTGGCACTTCATTACTAACAACCTCCTTCGAATGGTCTGTTTCTGCTGATTTTTCGACCAAAAATGTCTGTTCAGCCATGAAGGCTTCAAACATTTCTTCCTCAACTATCTCCTTCCTTTGGCCTAGGCCAACTTCTCCCTTTGTCTCACTATCACTTTCCATCAAAGCCTTTTCCAATCCTACCAAACTGGATCTTTCTTTGGCTTTTAATTCAGAATGAACTTTGGCTAATTGCTCTCTGCTGCAACTCATTTTGTCTTGAGGAGTCGGTTTTGGGTTATGATCTAACTTTGAACTTTCTTCTCCCTCTGCCTGGCCCTTTGGCTGGACCAATGAAGAGCTTTCTCCACTTTCTTTCAGATCCTTCTGGTACTGAGTGTACTTTCTTTGGATCTTCTTCCTCTGGGACCTAGAAATCACTAGGACCATATTTGGTTCCTTTGTTTTTGGATGCTTTAGTAACACCAGTTATTTAGAGCTACCAAAGGAGGTTTAACCATCCTACCTTGGTCTCCAACAACATTTCTTTGAGTAGACATTTCCCTAGGTTTGTTCTGCATGACAAACCAATCTGGGACTCTAGGTACCCATGAACCCACTAGCCGAGTTGTCGAACAACCTCTTTCTTCCTTCGAAGCCAATTTCGAAGCTGGCTGTGAAGGCCACTGCTTGGCTCTGACCCCTTGTTCTGGGCCTAATTTAGGCTTTCCATAAAAGTAGGGCTAGGCGTAGGGTTATCCGACCCACCCAAACTGCCCTATCCGAACCGAACCGCACGCGTGTGGGCGGTTTTGCAAACACATTAGGGTAGGGTACGGTTTGAATTTTATATAAATTTTGGGTTGCGGGCGAGTTGCGGGTTTGAACCGCACCCGCCAACCCGCCCGCATTAATACATAATTTTTTTTTTTCCTTTTTCAAATCTGACCGTTCATCTCACCATTTCACGTACCTCATCTATAACAAACAAAACAAAAAAACCCTAATCTAACTCTCAAACTCAAAAACACGAATCGACTCTCTCATCTCATCACTGTCTCTCTCACTCTCGTTGTTCATTTTCTGTACCGATCATCTCACTCTCTCATCTGCACCGATCGACTCACAGGTATGCCTCTCTCTCTCAGTCTCTGTCTCTCTCTCTCTCACCCCGATCTTTGATTTTTTTTACAACATATATATATATATATATATCAGATATCTATCTAATCTGTCTCACTCACTCTCTCATCTCATCAGTTTCACTCTCTGGTTTTGCATCTGCACCGATCGACTCACAGGTAAGCCTCTCTCTCTCTCTCTCTCTCTGCCTGATCTCTGGAAATTGAATCTGTGTGTTGAATCTGTGAATAAATCTGATTTTTTTTTTGGACCAACAGATCTAAGAAGTGGAAATTGAATCTGTCTTTAATATATGCAAACAGATCTCTCGCTCTGAATCTGTTATTAAAATTAAATCTAAAATTGAATATGTTATTAATCGTGTTGAATTTGTAATATATATATATATATATATGCAAACAGATCTATATATATATATATGCAAACAAATCTGTCGCTCTGTTTTTTTTTTTTTTGGAATTGCATCTGTGGTATTGGAATTAAATCTGTTGTTGAATCTTTGAGAAATAGAAGGAAATTGAATCTGTGTGTTTGTTTTGAAATTAAATCTGATTTTTTTTTTGTACCAACAGATCTGAGAAGTGGAAATTGAATCTGTATTTAATATATGCAAACATATCTCTCTCTCTGAAGCTGTTATTAAACTGAATCTGTTATTAAAATTAAATTTGAAATTGAATCTGTTATTAATCGTGTTGAATCTGTAATTATGTTATTGAAGTTGAATCTGTAATCTATTATGTTATTGAAATTGAATTTGTAATTTTTGTAATCCAGTTTAAATGGAGGATAGTGTTCAATCTCCCGCAATCAATCTTGTACCTCCGGAATCCTCTAATATTCAAATGAATCTCTTCTTAGTCGAACCTGAACCTGAACCTGAACCTAAGCCTCCTAGACCCTCAAAGAGAAAGAGTGAGAGTGGAGGGGGGAGAGCACCATCCACAGTTTAGGATCATTTTGATAAGGTTGTAGAGACCGATGGGAAGCGTAGAGCCGTATGTAAATATTGCAAGAAAGAGTATATTGCTGACTCTAGACTTCATGGGACTAGCAATTTGAGGAGTCATACACCCAATTGTAAAGAATATCCAAATAGGGATACAGATGGTCAACAAACATTAAATCTTAAATCGAAACAAAATGAAGAAGGTGTTGAGGTTGTAGCAACAATTTTTAATTTTGATACTTGTAAAAGGGCTTTTACGAAGATGGTGGTCATTGATGAGTTGCCATTTAGATTTGTGGAGGGTGTTGGGTTTAGAAGATTTTGTAATGTCATGCAACCCAAATTCACACCAATTCCCTCTCGTCAAACCATATCTAGAGAAGTGCTCAACATATTCAAGAATGAAAGGGATAAGTTAAAGAAGGCCATGAAGGGTCGTAGAATTTGCTTTACTACGGACACTTGGACATCTATTCAGAATTTGTGTTACATGTGTTTGACTGCTCATTTCATTGATGATAACTGGAAACTTCAAAAAAGAATCATAAATTTTCAACAAGTTGAGGATTACAAAGAAAACATTGGGTCGAAAAATTGAGTCGTGTTTGATTGAGTGGAACATTGATAGCATATTCACCTTAACAGTTGATAATGCTAGTTCTAATAATCTTACCATTCAATATTTGAAAACGATAACCAAAGATTGGAAGGGGACTATTTTGCAACATGAGTTTATTCATATGCGTTGTTGTGCACATATCTTTAATCTCGTTGTCATTGATGGGTTGAAAGAAATGGATGATTCTATTGCCAACATTAGACTTGCGGTGAGATATGTGAGGTCTTCTCCTCATAGGCATGATGTTTTTAAGAAGTGTGCGGCCACACTCCAACTTGATTCAAAAGCTCTTGTATGCCTAGATGTACCAACTAGATGGAACTCTACTTATTTGATGTTAGAGGTCGCCGAAAAATATGAGAAGGCTTTTAACCGATTGAAGTTGGTGGATTCCAACTTTGAATCTTATTTCAAGGATGTTGATGGTGGCATAAAGAGAAGTCCGAATGAGTTGGATTGGAAAAAATGTAGAATTTTTTTGAGGTTTCTAAAATTATTTTATGTTGCAACTAAGAAATTTTCGAGGTCTTTCTTTGTTACTTCCAATGCTTTTTACAAGGAAATGTTTGTTATTGAAAACAAAATTAACCAATTAAATTTGGAGGAAGATGATACTTTGAGTACAATGGCAAAGACTATGAAACTAAAGTTTAGCAAGTATTGGGGGGATGGAAGTAAGATCAATTTGTTGTTGTATGTTGCGGTGGTTCTTGATCCTACCAAAAAAGTGACATACTTGGAGTTTTGTTTTTCCAATTTATTTCTTGGAGATAATAAGAAGGTGGAAGAGATGGTAGACAAGGTTAAGAGTTGTTTGAGTCGTTTGTATAGCCATTATGTCACACTTTATCCTTCAAATGAAAAACTTCCAAGTGTGAGTAAAGTTGTGAATATGGTAGAAGATGATGATGATGATGATCCCTATTCTTTAGTTGACTCCCTATTCTTTAGTTGACTCCCAATTTAATTTATATTTGGAGAGGCGATGCACTAGCGGATCCAAGTCGAAATTGGAACAATATTTATCCGAGGTTGAACATTTTGCAAAGAATCAAACATTTGAGATTTTGGATTATTGGAAGGTGAATGCAACCAAATATAGGGTGTTATCACAACTTGCAAGGGATGTTTTGGCCATGCCTATTTCTACCGTTGCATCGGAGTCGGCTTTTAGTACGGGATGGCGTATTCTTGACCCATTTCGTAGTTCACTCTCGCCTTCTATGGTTGAAGCTCTTGTATGTACTCAAAATTGGTTTCGAAGCAACCTTCCAATTTCTCTTCAAAAGGCGATGGATGATGTGGAAAAATTTGAGCAATATGACTCGGGTAAATGAGAATTTATTTATCTTCATTTTTATTTGTATTGTTCATTTTCTAATGTAAGTTTTATTAATCTTCTCTTGTTGACTCCTAATTAGGTACTTTGGAGTCAACTTCATCTTCAAGTTCAACCTATAATGTTGATGCTATAATTGATGTCTAATATCCATTTGCTCATTGGTAATTTTTTCATTTACTCAACACATTTTCTTACTATATTGAGATGCAATATATAGTCATTTGTTTATCTTTTCATTTCTTACTATAATTGAAGATTGAAGTTTATATTTTTTTCAATTTGTTTTTGTGTAGGGTTCATCAACCAAATGCATGGAATTAGAATTGGAATTGGAATTGGAATTTGTGAAAGTTGGATTGGATGTGATTCATGAAGATGAAGTTTGATATCTTAGAAATGTTTTAATTTTATTTCATGGGTTTGTATTGAATGAAGTTTGATAACAATTTTTTTTTTTAATTGCGTTTTGGTTTTGGATGAATGTAAGTTAATCAATTTTTATTTTTTTTGCATTTTGGATGAATGTAAGTTAATGAAGAATTACTCTTTTTTTTTTCTTTTTTTCTTTTTTTTTTTGTATTTGGGTTAGAAATGATGAATGTAGAATTTTCAATGTAGGTTTTTTTTATTTGGGTTATGAATGATGAATGTAGGATGAATGCAAGTTAATGATGAATGTAGATTTTGAATGATTTGTTTAGGTTACGAATTGAATTTGTTGTGTTTTTTATTTTATAATTTTTTTATAAGTTTTAATTTATTAATTATTAATGTTGGAGCATTTTAGAAAATATGAGGAAAAATGTCCAAAATAAAGATTGACAAAATGGGAGGAAAAAAAAGGTTTAAAAATAAATTTGTAAAAAAAAACTTCAATCCGCAAATCGCCCGCACATCCGCGAACCCTATCCGCACAAACCGCAAACCGCATTACGAGCGGTTGCAGGTTGACTTTTCCCCAAACCACATAGATGCGGGCGGGTCCAAACCGAACTGCAAACCGTCCCAAACCGAACTGCGGACACCCCTACATGAAGGTGGCCACTTTCCCTTTTGTGTAAGGCTGGTTTAGGGGGCCAATCTCTGGCTTTGACCCCATGCCTTGAGCCTACTTCAAGTCTTCTCTCAGGATGATTGCCCTCTATTCTATAATAGTTGGGTGGCCTAAATTCATGTAAAGGTCTCTTGCCCTTGGAGTGCACTCTAGTGGCTGTTGGCCCAGCCATGAATGGCTGCTGCCTAATACTAGTTGGATATGGCCTCTTGTTATAAGCACTGGTTAGTTTAGAACGCCTCTGCACATCCTTATAATATTGCTTCCCATCAATCGGAAGCCCTTTCAACCACTTGTAACTTAACCTGCACCTTGGACACATTCTTTGCATGACAACTACCTCTAAAGAATCATCATCCAGTGCCTCTTCATCAGAGCCTTCCCTCTGGCCTGCTACACCTTGTCTAACAGCTGGTAAACTTCTAGCATCCTTTTTGACAGTAGTCTGGCTGACAACATGCATTTGCACATTGACCTCTTCCAATTCTTTCAAAGATAAGTTCTGGAAGTCTGCCACAATGACATTGGCTGCCACTTCTCCAATTTCTAGGAATGGATTAGTGTCAATCCCCATGGCCTTTTCTACTTTAGCTGAAAATTTTAAACTCCCCTTTCGAATCTGCTCTTAGATCCTGTCTCGAAAAACAATGCAATTTTTAGTTGAGTGAGACCAAGAATTATGCCATTTACAATACACTTTTCCTTTAAGTTTCTCTGGAGACGGAATTTTGACTCCTTTTGGTAGCTTCAGAAAGTTTGCTGCAAGCAAATGATCAAAAATGTCATCTGCCTTCGTTAAATCGAAAGAGTATTTCCTATGAAAGTCTTTCTTTTTAAACTGTTGGTCTATTGTTGTATCTTTATGAATTAATGTCTCACAGATCACAGGTTTTTTTCTACAATCTCTGCTGCATCAATCTCATAATTAGGATCTCTATAATACGTCTTGTATGATGCATTACTTCGATCTTGCTTTTCCTCTAGTAATGCTTCATACCTAGACACCTTATAGGTTAGTTCCACTAAGTCTCTAAACTCAGTTGAGTCAAACTTCTTTCGAAGCCTAAATTCTAGACCATTTTGAGTCAATCTCACAAATTCAGGCTCTGATAAAATGATCTTACATTTGTTTCGTGCTCTTTTGAATTTGGCAATAAATTGAGTGGCCTTCTCATCAGGCCTTTGACTCAACCTTGCCAAGTCTGCCATAGAAACTTCTGGCTCTGTTTGGAAGAACTGGGCATGAAACGCCTCCTCCATTTATTGCCAAGTTTGGATAGAGCCAGGTATAAGGTTAATATACCATACAAAGGCTGCCCCAATTAGAGAATTTGGGAACAATCTTAACTTCATGTAATCATTATTGATAAATTCGCCACATCGAGCAACGAACCTAGCAATATGCTCAACCGTTGACTGGTTTTCATTCCCATAAAAAAAAAAAGCAAAGTCTGGTATCCTAAATCCTCTTGGGTATTCATGTACCCTATTTACTTATTCTGGATATGGCTTCCTGTACACAGGAGTTTGAATCCCCCGAGCCATCGGTTCACACATCTCTTTAACAATATCAGTAATTTGGTCCCTAGGAACCATATTTTGCGCTTGTTGAACCACTACTGGAGGGACAAACACAGGATTTGGTAGACAACCTTGTACTTGAGGTCCTCTTGGTCCATAGGGCGGCATATTTGGGACTGGTTGTCCCTGGTCCAAAGCCAACAACAACAGAGACAACCATTCCCGCCTCCTCCTTCGCCACCTGTTCAAATGAAACCTATCAATAATGATGACATCATTACTCTTACACAAAAATACAAGAAAATGAAGCCACCAGAATTCTCGGGGGGTATTGAACCGTTAAAAGCGGAGGCATAGGTGCTTGAAACTGAAAAGATTTTTGAGGTGTTTCCGTGTACTGACGCGTATAAAGTTCTGTTAGCGACATTTACTCTGAAAGAAGAAGCTAGAAGATGGTGGATGCTTGTTCGAGACGAGAATAGGGATTTGACATGGGATCGATTCAAAGAAATGTTCTATGAAAAATACTTCCCACAGTGCATTCGAGATAAGAAGGTATCTAAATTTGAACAGTTGAAGCAAGGTACCATGTCAGTAGCGGAGTATGAAGCTAAATTTACTGAATTAGCCCGATATGCTCCTCATATGGTTGATACAGACTACAAAAAGGCAAGAAAATTTGAGGGTGGCTTACATGTCGAAGTGCTTAACCAGGTAAATGTTTTGAAATTGGTAAGTATGTTGATGTACTTGATAGAGCTTTGATGTCTGAAACAAATATTGCTACCTTGAAAATATCCAAGTCAACAACAACGACCGAAGGAGAAAGTAAGAAATTAAAGAAACAGAAAGTGGAAATGGTTAGTGAATCAATGGCCTCCGTGAATGAGAATTTGAATTCAAGTATTGGTGATAATACAAAACGGGGAAGTAGTGGAAATATTGGTATACCCACTTGTAGGGAATGTGGGAAGTAGCATTGGGGCATTTGCCGCCACGTATCTAGAGCTTGTTTCAAATGTGGACAGAAAGGACACTTGGCCAAATCTTGTCCACAAGCCCATCCAAGCAATGAGAGACCCGTTACTAGTGGGGTTAAATCAACAATGACACCGAGGACAACCACAACATCTACTTCCGAGGGAACACCTTGAGGCAAGGAAGGGTTTACACCTAGTTTCAGAAAAGACGCAGAATATTGGAATAGCGAATACAGGTATAATTTTACTATCTATTGTTATGTTGGTAACATTACCTATGCGATGGGAAATGTTGAACATGTGACTATGAGAAAAAAAAATTTAAATTAAATTAATAATTTTTCATGCTCATACTATGTCAGAACAATTGAATATGAATTATTATGTTTGGCAACTTGAACTATTAAGGGTTAAAAACACGAAGCCTAGTGATAAACGTATGATATGACATAGAAAATCGATGAACTTAGAACAAATTATGAACGAAATGAAACAAATTGACTGTGACCGTTGAAACCAGATGTATCATAGACTTTTGATTTGAACTGATTTTGGTGGAAGTATATGAATGACTTCTAAAGTACCGGACTCTGTTGCTAAGGAAGTGACAGATTAAATCATATTACTCATTGAATCCATGAGTATTACCTTTGCTATTAATTGTTTAAGGAATGGTTCCATTTGTGTTAGTACCTTTGAATTTAACGCTATGAAACTTGTTAACAGTAGACTTCGGATTGAAACCTCAACTACTGGGTGATATGTTACTTGTGTCTGATAGACTACTTCAGTCTTATTTGACCTTACAATTGATTTTGGAAAATGTGAACTATATATGCATTATGTGTTTGACTGCTACGGTATTGCCTTCACCGCTATGGGATGGATAAAAGAATTATTTTATCATGCTGAATAACTGGATAGAACTGTCGGGTTGTTTTCTTTTTATGACGATACTTCTGGGTAACTGTGATGAATTGTGAACTGCTGAATGGCTGCGGAATGAATTGAACATCTATAACGGAATGATTAATAACATGCAACCGAGATTTTCGATCTAGATTGTGTCAAGACAAGCTAAGTTTGGAGGACCAAACTTCCTAAGGTGGGGAGAATGTAACAGCCCCAAAATGTATGTCACAATTATTCTTATTTAATTATGCGATAATATGAATTAATTAGAGGATATCTGTTTGAATTGGAAAAATATATGTCGGGGCTACAACTTCGGGACTGAAATTGACGACCATAATGGGTTCGGAAATCGAAATTGAGCACGCAGATATGCTATTGGGAATTTTTAGAGCCATTTGGGAAGTTTAATTGAAAACTGGTTTTGCCTGATTCGCTAAGCCATGTTTGGCTCAACTTTTAGGCACAATTATATATAACTAAAGATATGGACCCTTGTTTGACCCAACACAAAAGAGGAAAAAAAATCTAAGAGAGGAAAAAAGTTCTAGAGAAAGAGTGAACCAAGGGGAAGAAGAAGAAGGAAAGGTGATCAAGCTAAATCTTCACCAATTAAACCATCCAAGGTAAGATTTGTCATCTAATTTCATGAATCTATGTTGTATTACCCTTGACATCTAGCAAGTTAAGGAGTTTCATGGTATAGATGCTTATTAGAACTCTCATCTCAAGATCTTGGCATGAGTTCATGAAATTCTTGTGCATATGTATTTACTTTTCACTTAGTTCTTTAATTGAGAGCAATCTCCATGAATTTTGAGTTTATGTGCATGTATTATGATTTTCCATATCAATTCAAGGTTTGATCCTTTACATGAAACATTAAGTTTTGTTATGAAGTTATGATGTTTAGTTTAAGTTGTTTTTCTAGAGTTTTGGGCCTTGATTTTCATAAATTTGAGGTTGATTTTGCAAAAGATGAGGTTCCCTTTCAAAGCAGAATTTCGGACTGATTTTTCACCCAGACCGCTCGAGCGGCCTGGGCCACCGCACGAGCGGCCAACCTTGTTTTGGGCCAAGATGCATTCTGCAGTTCCACCGCTCGTGCGGCCAAGGCCACTGCACGTGCGGCCAAACAGTGCAGATTTTTCGATTTTGTTCTCTTGTCGTTTTCTGACTTCCGGACCTTCATTTACTTGATTTTTACATGTCATATGCATCCATTAGCATCTCATAAGCATGAAATAAAGTAAGAAAAGAATAGAACTAATTGAACAACCGAGTATCGAATAACTGAATAAAGTTAAGAATCAACTAATTGACTTGATGTCGATGTGTGTTAAGAAATTGTGCTATGAACGTTTGAATTTGTAGGTCAAGACTCGAAGACCGTGCAACCGGTTTTGGAAGCCCACTGTAAGTAACATTTCTGTAAAGATATGTTGATATAAATTATGTTTTAATTGTTATCGATAAGCTATGGTTTCTTGAAATGCTATCTTGATTATGTGAACGAATGTCCTATTTGTGCATCTAATATGGCATCCATGGATAGTCACAAGTCATGGGGGACGACACATTAGTGCGGGTCCATGACATACATATGATACGAGATCTCGTTAGCCACTTCATTGTGGTGATATGTGTTAATCGGTATCCGGAACTGATTGCTCTAGTCGGAAGACGATATGGGTTATGTCCTGTGAGATGTACCATTATGTTATGTTCTGATATGAGATTGATATGATTTGTTTTACGGATATTATATTTGGAATTCGTTCACTAACTCCTTTACTTTAATGTTATTCACTGGGCCTTAGCTCACTGTTTTTATATATATTTATTTATAGGTGAGCGTTCTGGAAGTCAAGCCTAGGCGAAGTCTTGAACCGAGCCGCCGTTTTGAAGCCTACCAAGTGTTTTGGGTGCCTCCGAGTTGGGGCTAGGCCTGGAAGGTCATTAGCAAGCTTTGTTTTTGTTGTACACATGCTTTGTATAAAATATTTTGTTATATGTTATGTAATGTAAGTGGGTAAATTAACGTTTTTGCATGTAATTGTTTGTCATATAGATGCACAACTCATTGGACTTATGGTATTTTGTCTTTGCTTCCGCTAGCCCCGATTATTTACATTTTGTACAGGAAGGCCTTTGGTAATCTTGGATTACTGGCCGGTTACGATGCCAAACTTTTAGGGGCGGGTTTGGGTCGTGACAAAGGATGTTGCCCATCTTTCCATTGTGTTCATTAACTGCTGTCCTATAGTATCTACTAGGCCTCCCCATGGATTCATTGGCTAGTAGATGGAACAGTGGATGGTCCAATTCTTTGGTTTCGTCCAATATTTTGAACATGTGGTACTTGTTCCGAAGTGCTGGTCTATTTGACCATAGGTTCTGATAAAATAGGTACTTCCACAGGATGTGTTATCACATATCCTCTGGATTAGACATTTCTGCCTCTCCTTCCACGCCTTATTCCAAGCGTTCATTTTCTCCTTATCTCCTACGTCTAGCCATTTCAATTAGTCCCACCGAGCGTGCCAAAAATATATGTTGGCTTTTTTGGCTTTCGAAGGTTATTGTTGTAATTGTGAGCGTGCCAGCAAGGATCAATCAGTCCTTACAGAATATTAATTTCCAACCAATTATCAGACGATTGTGTTTTAGTTCTTTCAGCCTCAATGAAAAGGACTTTCACTAGTGGCTTTGTTTAGGAGAATTAAGCAAACAATGATTAAATGAAGAACAATTGTAGCATTTCATTAAGTAAAATGAAGACTTACAAATATCCAAATCAGCCTCGTAGAAGTTTACAGTAACAAACTACTTGAGACTACTCCTAAGAACGAAGTGCAGTGTAGGAATTTGAAGTACAGAAATGTAAAGAACAAGAAATGTAAAAACTTGAAGGAAAAAATAAAGTAGATAAAACTGATTTTTTAGATCTGAGTCTGGGAGTTCTTTCTAGGACCTTCTCTGCTATTTATAATTCGCAATGATAACCGTTGAAATGCATTTCTAACCATCGAATCATCCCTCCATGATCGTTGATCATGCTACCTTACAGTTAGCTCCACTATGTCATATCTGCAGTTAAACTTCCCTCCTGATTTTGAATTTAAATATGAGTAACCGTTGGAGCCACGTCATTTTGCATCTCTTTGTTGATCCAGTGCTATGCAGATCCATAATAACCAATACTAGCTGCCACGCGTGTGATTACAATTGAAGATTTGAATTGTCTTCCAGTATTGCTCTCATCCTGCTACGTATCGAACTATGATTGACTTATTCAAAATATGTAGCTAACAATAATTAAGAATTAATACACGCAATACATATACAATTTAAATAAATTAAAATAAAATAAAATATTTTATTATATACCGTATATCACTCGAGTGATAAAAAAAAATTCCTAAAAACTTAAAGTCAAGATTTACGTCTCACTTCCCTTATTTATCTCAGTTTTTTTTTTAAATAAAAAAATAAGAGACGAACACGACCTTAAATATTTGGACACAAAATCCAACTTTCATTTAATAAAATAACTAGCCTATCACCCGTGCTATGTACGAGATAATTATAGATATTTATATTTGTTTTAGATTTTTTTTAATATATAAATTATGTTTTTTAAGATTTTTTATAAAAATAATTTAACAATCTTATCACTAAATCATAGTGTATGAGAGAAGTTGAAAAGGGTATTGCAGTAACTATACACAAATTGTATCTATAATTATTTGTATGAGGGGATTTTAAATGCTGATCAGGTGATTTTGACCAAATCAATAAATGCAGGCATGTGGAAAGACATGTGGATTGAAAAAAGTTAATAAATGCTGATTAAGAAATTTTGACCAAATTAATAAATGCTGAATTTTATTTTATTTTTTAATAAAAAATTTAGAAAATTCATATTGGAATATTGAAACTCCCACAAGCCTTTGGGTTAAAAACCCCTTTTTGCTTAATATATAGTATAGATATAGATATAGATATAGATATAGATAGATAGATGTAGATATAGATATAGATAATATAATATAGATAGATAGATGTGTTGAAATTTTCAAGGAATTTTGTTTATGCTGGTCTTTAATGCATTACAGTTTAATTATGAGGGGGTTTTGACCAAATCTCCCAAAAGTCATAGCGATTGGGAGAAATTAATAAATGCTGAATTTTTTTTTTTTTTAAAATCAAAAAATTAGAAAATTAGGATTAGGAGATTGGAGCTCCCACAAGACTTGTAGGTTAAAAACCCCATTTTCCTTAGATAATTGTGTTTTCAATTATCCATATATATGAATTGCGATTTTTTAAATGTCTTCTTTTTTTTTTTTTTAAATGTCTTCTTTTTTCCTTTTTTATATTATATTAAAATTTAATATTTTGATAATAATCATATGTGTTAGATTTTTCAAGGAATTAAATATCTTTTTTTTATTATATTATATTAAAGTTTAATATTTTGATAATAATCATATGTGTTAGACTTTTCAAGAATTTTTTTTATGCTTGTTCTTAATGCATTAAAGTATTATTATGAGGGATAATAATCATATGTGTTGGGACTTTTCAAGAAATTCATATGTGTTGGATTTTAAAGAATTTTTTTTATGCTTGTTCTTAATGCATTAAAATGTTATTACGAGGGTAAGACTTTGGGGTTGGGAGAAGTTAATAAATGCTAAGGTTTTTTTTTTTTAAATAAAAAAATCAAGAAATTTAGATTGGGAGATTGGAGCTCCCACAAGGCTTGGGTTAAAAACCCCTTTTGTTTAATATATAGTATAGATAATATAAATAGTATAGATAATAATAATAATAATAATAATAATAATATAATTTTCGTAAGCTTTCAACATTCAACAGGTTACATATAAAAAAGGTTTTATAAATAAATAAAGGGTAAATTACACTGACTTTTCTGAGATTTTTGACAAATACAAAGACCTCCCCTATAGTTTCAATAATTATAGTAACCTCTCTTACTTTACTTGACATTTTCCAAATTTCCCTTTCTGTCAAATTGGAACAAACGGTGTTACTTTTTCTATAATAAATGACTTTATTGTCCTTCCTTTTAAAATATTAAAAAATATTTTTGGATTAGAGGACAGGTTTGGAAGAAACAAACATTGTTTGAAATAGTATTTTTGGATTTATTTTTTAAAAATATTTTAAAATGTTTTAAAAAGTTTTATTTTTTTATTTTAAATATATAATTTTTATTTATTTTGTAAATATTTTAATTTTTTTAATTTTAATATTTTAAACTCAAAATACAACTTCACACTCAAATCGTAACCAAACACATAACTCAAAACTCAATTCAAAAATTATTTTCGAACTTCATAACCAAACACATAACTCAAAACTCAGCATTATTTTCAAAACTCTACACTCAAATCATAACCAAACACATAACAAAAAAATTAAAATATTTAAAAATATATTTATAAAATAAAATAAAATATTTAAAAAATATATTTAATATAAGTTTGTGTTTGGTTTTGAGTTTTGAAAATAATTTTTAAATTGAGTTTTGAATTGTGTATTTGGTTAAGACTCTATGAATTTTGAAAAGATCTTGGAAAATTTCTAATTTGAATTGTTATTCTAAAAGACAACCAAACATGTTTCTAAAAAAATTCTTTTTTCGCAACATGTTTTTACTCAAAACTCAATTTAAAAATTATTTTCAAAACTCATAAATAAACACAAACTTAAAACTTAATTCAAAACTTTTTTCAAAACTCAAGGCATGGTTTGGGAAGTGGCTCATTGGGCTTTTTTGGCTCAATGAGCCACAAAAGACAAAATAGCAACTTTGAGCCACAAAAGACAAAAAATCACATCCAACCCATAATTATTATACTCTTCTCTCACAAAAAAAGTCAAAAAAGCCAAAAAATCAAAAAGCCCTTCCCAAACCAAGCTTTTGAGCCCAAGCTCATATAGCCAAAAGAGTCAAAAAGTTAAAAAGCCAACCCACTTCCCAAACGGAAACCAAACTTTTTCTAAAACTCTATTTTAAAAAAAAAATTATTTTACTTTTTAAAATTATTTTTAGAATCATTGTTTGAGTGTATAATCGTATTTTGAGCTATGAGTTTTGAAAAGAAAAAATTTGTTTGATTCTAAGTTTTGAAATTTTTCGAATTTATTTTTTTAGGGAAAATATTTTATATTTTTAATATTTATTTATTTATTTTAATGTGCATTATATTTCATACATTTATGTGTTGTATTTTTTTAATATTTTAAATATATAATTTTTATTATAAATATTTTATTTTATTTTATACATATATTTTTAGAAATTTTAACTTTTTTGTTATGTATTTAGTTACGATTTGAATGTAGAGTTTTTAAAGTAATGTAAAGTGTCAAGTTATGCGTTTGATTATGAGATTTGAAAATAATTTTTTAATGGAGTTTTGAATTATGTGTTTAGTTACGATATAAGTGTAGAATTGTGTTTTAAGTTTAAAATATTAAAATTAAAAATTAAAATATTTACAAAATAAAATAAAATATTTAAATAAAAATTATATATTTAAAATAAAAAAATAAAATTTTCTTAGACATTTCTTGATATTTAAAAAAAATAAATTTAAAAATACTGTTTCAAACTTTGTTTGTTTCTTCCAAACTTGTCCTCAAATTCAAAAATATTTTTTAATATTATAAAAAGAAGGGTAATAAGGTAATTTATAATAGAAAAAGTAATATCGTTTGTTCTAATTTGATAGAAGAAGAGAATCTATAGAATATCAAATAAAGTAGAGAAAATTATTATAATTATTGAAACTATAAAAAAAATAATAAAATAAATAAAAAAAAAATTACTACATTTGTCAAAAATCTCAAGGTCAGCGTAATTTACACATAAATAAATAAATAACAATGAGAGAGAAGTTGTTTGTTTAGTGTGCTTCCACGTGGGGATGCAGTATTCCGGGAGCATTGACATTTTTCTAGGCCGGATGCAGGCCTCTCTCACTTGTCTTTTACTCAGTCGCCCCATCCATCCCTTCAATTTATTTTTATTATATATATATATATATATTTGTTTTGGGATGGGGCATGGGTCAAGTTTAATGCAAATTATTTGGCTTATATTGGCACGTAGATCATACGTGCTGTTTAGCTAATGAAATTGGGAGGTGTTGGTGGTAGATAAGCTGAGCAAAACCCAACCCACACATATGGCTATGTTCGGCACGAAGGTTTGGGTTGGATTGAATTGCGTTGTAATTATTTTAGTCATAAAAAAATAAAATAAATTTTTTAATTTAATAAGATAAAATATTATATTAAAATTATAATTATTATATTTTTTTTCTCATAAAAATTACTAGGGGTGAGCAGCGGATATACCGATCCGTCAAAACTGACCGAACCGAACCGAACCGAACCGATCTGCCACATTTTGGACGGATGCGTGATGACAAGCGGACGGTTGCAGATTGATTTTCTCCAATCCGCCAATTTGGCGGACGGATGGCAGATTTGAGATTCCTTTGGTCGCAACCGAACTGCCAAACCGCGAGCACCCTAATAATTTATAAGACTTTATGTTTTCAATTTGTAAATATTTTGTTTGTGTTTTCAATTGAAAAAGAGTTTAAATATTTGTTGAAAAAAAAATTTCAACTTGAATATATTTTTTGAATTGAAAAAAAATAAACGTATTGTTTATCTATATTTTTTGGTTTTTAAATTTAACTCTAAAAACAATAAATAGAAAATATGATATATGCTGATTGGTTTTTGTTTTCAAAAACATATATAGATGTAACAATACAGAGACATACAATCTCTACTACTGCCCTGTTCATGGTTTTGGTGGTTTGAATTGTTATTATATTTTAAGAACCACAGATTGTAATACTTTATATGGATGAATCATGCTGTGATCGTAATATGTGGATGAGCCATGCAGTGATTGTGATATTCTAAAGTTTCAAACTTTCTTTTTTTTTATGAGACATACAGTGATTGTAATAGTTTTTTGAGTCATTGACTGTAATACTTTCTTTCTTTTTCTTTTTTTCTTTTTTTTGAGGAAGTGCACAAGTTAAATTATGTTGAAAATTTATAAAATCTTAAACCGCCAAACCGATTCGCATCCATCCGTCAAACCGCCAAACCGCTCAATCCACATCCGCCAGATTGGCGGACGGATGCGGATTGATTTTCAGCAATCCGCCAATCTGGCGGACGGATGGCAGATTGGAGGTTCCGTGGCCGCAACCGACCCGCGCCCACTCCTAAAAATCACAAAAGACAAAAGGTTTATCCCAAATGAGACTTTTTAACCCTAAATTATAAAAATTAAAAAATTAAAAAGTCAATTCATATTCCAAACGAAGGCATAATACCTTCATCTATTTTCTTGGTAACCAGTCCCGCCGCCCCCCTCGGCGGGGACATATCTTTGTTTTGATTGAAATAAAAGTTAGGGCAAATTACAAACATCCCCCTCGAGGTTTGGTGAAAATACAGATTCCTCCCTGAGGTTTGAGAAATTACATCCCGCCCCCTGAGGTTTATATTTCCATAACAAATTATCCCCTAAAGTTTTTATTTTCATACAGATTTTCCCCTAATTTCTCCTAATTTGTTATGAAAATTTGACCCTCAGGGGGCAATTTGTAATTTCTCAAACCTCAGGGAGAATCTATATTTTTACCAAATCTCGAGGGGGGTGTTTGTAATTTGCCCTAAAAGTTAACAACAAAGTTTTTCGATTAAGTTTGAACAAACAATTTATTTTCAGGATACAAGTATCAAATTGTAGACAATAATTCTAAAGTTTCTTGCAAAACATTTTACGAAAATTATATTTGAACGTTAGAAAATATGAGAGAGGAGGAGATTCAAATCAAAGTGAGTAATTTGCTTTTTATTTTGAGATTTTGAATTGAAAGCTATTTTTGTTTGTTTTATTAGTAATTAAGTTCATATATTTGCCACAACAACAAAACAAAAACAAAAAATAGTAATGAAGGCATCAATAGCACTTTTGCTACGAAATCCACTACCTAATTTTTAGGTTACACCCCCCTCCATATCTCCCTTTCAAAAAATAGGTGCAGAAAGAAATAATGTGTGTATTTGGTTTGCGTTTTGAGATAAATTTTTAATTTTTTTTTTTTTAGGAGTCTAAAATTTTTTTTGGTTTGTTTAGTTATATATTTTGAAAATAATTTTGGAATTTAGAATGATTTGATATTTTGTTATAGTTAAGTAAATGTGTGTGAAAGAAAAAGTGATTGAGAATGAGAGAAGAGAGAGAAAAAGTGATTGATGATTGATATGTAAGAAAGATAAAGTAATTTTGAAAAAAAAAATTAATATTTAAACCAAACAAAATTTTAAAAAAATTTCTCAAAAATTATATCTTAAGGTACATACCAAACAAGCCCAAAATATACCCTACCACTTCTAATGTTCACATGGATAAAATTCCTCCTGTCCCAATACTCAATAACTTTAAAAATTAAAGAAAAATTCCAAATCTTCATAATGACTCAATAGCATTATTGATGACGGACCCAAAATCACCATTTATTTCAAGAGAAGGCGACTGATCATTCACTTTATACACTTAAATGACCCATCAACCTGCAAAAATTAGTGTTTTGGCTGAGAAACTAGAATTCTCATTTATTTAACATAAATCCCCACAGCATATATCTCAACAAATTAACAAGCATTAGCAGAATGAAAAAAGCTCCTTGCTATCGAAATCACCTCATTGTCTTTTAAAATGTAGACAGAAATCACCCCCCCCCCCCCTCTCCAAAAAAAAAATCTTTCTGAAACATAGTATTGAAATACCGCTCAGTTTTATATCGACTACATGAAAATCTTCTGGAGAGAATAAATGTAACTTGCCACATCATGTTCCAGCCTTCCGGCAACCAAAATGGGCTACAAAACCAGCCTTGATTGGAGCAACTGATCGCCCAAAACCACACTACAAGTGAATGAAAAAATAATCATAAACAATAAAAGTAAGTCAATTTCCCAGAAAAGGAAGCAAATTTTCACACTTCTAGATCAGAATGCAATAACCACCATGTGCTTTGGTTGGTCATTTGCAACTAGAGCTCATAAATCTACCCCTCAAAAAAAAACATAGAAAAAGATGAAACACAAGCTGACGTAAGATAAGATTTTAAGAATTTTTATATTTTTAGCTTTAATATTTTTGATATATTATTTATTAATTTTATTATTTTAGAATTAGATTTTGATTAGAATTTTAAATAGTTTAGAATTTTAGTTTCTCATTCTCTTAGATTTCCTTATTTGTATTGATTTAAGTTTCCTAATTTATTTTAGAATTACTTTTCCTATAAGTATTAAGTTTAGTTTATTATAAATAGCTATGTAAGCCTCATGGCAAATGAACTTTTATTCATTCAATCAATAATATTAAGATATTTTCTCTTTCTTGTGGATTCAAGTTCTATTTTTCTCACAGATTCAAGAGTCCCTTTCGTCTACTAGAACGATATCTAGTCCCTATGTATTCCGCTACGTCAAGTGGTGTCATGATCATGAAGATATATTGTCATATACAAATCAAGATACCTCCATGGAATTGATAAAAATTTGCAATGAAATTGTAGTTGCGAAATAAAAGAATTCACGTCCAAATATTACTTGTGGTGAGATTGTTTGTAAAACTAATGAAGAAGATACAAAGTCTTGTTCGAGTGTTGATGATGCATCAACACATGGTCATTTGAATATTGGGGAGAAATTTTTACAAAAAAATCGTAAAAATATTAAGGAAAAAGGAGATCTAATTAAGCCCAGTAACAAAGAGAAATTAGAAGAAGAGATAATACAGCCGCTAAATGCAACAAAGAAATTGGTTGATGCTACACTTGATATTCCAAGGTATTGAAAGATCAAGGAAAAATTACCAATAAATCCTATGTGGTAGAAAGTTATACCATTTAGTCCTACAAGTTTTCTTATGCACCATTTAGTCCCACTATCTACATCAGTAACATCAACAACATCATTAACATCATCAAAACCCCAAGAACACTTCACGGTTTAAATCTGGTTTTGAATCTAGGTTTGAACCTTTGGATTAAGAACACTTCACGACGGGCGAGATCTCCACTTCCCATAACCATGTTTGGGTTTCCTGCTCCACTCTTCCTATTTCTTCCTCTTCCCCACCACTAGCCCTAACCCTAACCCTAACCCTACTCCTCTCCCTCTCCCTCTCACTTCACGGCGCCGTCGAGCCAATCAGGTCTGAGAATCCCAACCTCGAAAAGCACAACTTTGCATTCACGATTGGAGTCCAAGGTGTAGTAAAAGGAAGTTCCATTGTTCCATTCGAGATCGTAGGTGAGTTTGGCGAGCTGGTGTTGGATGATGTTGAAGTTGCGGCCATTGGGCCAGTCGTACCAGAGGTCGACTACCTGGAGGGATCCGCTGCGATTTACGAAGAGGATTGAGTGGAATTGGGGCGGCCATGGTGATGGGATCGGTGGTTGTGGTGGTGGGTCGGTGGGGTTTGAGGCGGTGGAGAGGACGAGGATGCTGAGAATGAGAGAGATTGAGATGGAGACGATGATGATGGGTTTTGGTGTAGAAGAAGAAGAAGCCATGGTTCGTCGTTGTTGTTGGTAGTCCATTAATCTGCTGATAAAGACTCAGAGGACAAAGGATATGGAGAGTCACGGAGGGGAGTGGGAGAGATGGTTGGGTGAATAATGATGGAGGGGAGAGTCATGATTTCGATCGAATATCACACATCCGATATTCAAGAACATTCAAGAACATCACTGTGTTAATGTTAAGGTTGATGTTTTTTTTTGGGTGAATAATGTTGATGATGATGAATAATGTTTAATGTTGAAGAATAATGTTTTATGACTGATGTTTGATGTTTGATGTTGATGATGAATAATGTTTAATGTTTAATGCTTGATGATGTTTAATGTTTAATGTTTAATGTTTGATGATGATGCAAAATGTTTAATGTTGAAGAATAATGTTTTATGTCTGATGTTTAATGTTTAATGTTGATGATGAATAATGTTTGATGATGTTTAATGTTTAATGTTGATGATGATGTTTAATGTTTAATGTTTGATGATGATGAATAATGTTTAATGTGATGTTTGAAGTTGTTTTGATGATGATGATGTTGTTTAGACGATGATGTGTTTGATGTTTAATGGTCATTAACATTGTGATAGGACTTAATGGTTCATAAGAAAATTCATAGGACCAAATGGATTACAAGATACAAATTTGGGATTTATTGGTGCATCCCCCAAAGATCAATTGAATCTGGGATGGTGCAACATCAAGAAAGCATGCAAGTTCTACACGAAGTAAATTTAGTTGATTTTCTTGATGTAAAGCAATTTAATTTAATTTTCAAAGTTTGTCTAATTGATCTTGTCAGCCAGTTGAAGCATATAGAGAATAACTTTCAGAAAGTAGACTTCTCTGCATATAATTTTTGGAAGAGAGACAAACAACTGAAATATTTCAAGTATCTTTTTATTTGGTATGGAATATGGCAGATCTCTAATATGAACTCGAGGACGAGTTCTTTCAAAGAAGAGGAGTCTGATGTAGGACAAGATTTTAAGAATTTTTATATTTTTAGTTTTAATATTTTTGATATATTATTTATTTATTTTATAATTTTAGAATTAGATTTTGACTAGGATTTTAAATAGTTTAGAATTTTAGTTTCCTATTCTCTTAGGTTTCCTTATTTGTATTGATTTAAGTTTCCTAATTTATTTTAGAATTACTTTTCCTACAAGTATTAAGTTTAGTTTATTATAAATAGCTATGTAAGGCTCATGGCAAATGAACTTTTATTCATTCAATCAATAATATTAAGATATTTTCTTTTCTTTGTGCATTCAAGGTTATATTTTTCTCATGGATTCGAGAGTCCCTTTCGTCTATTAGAACGATATCTAATCCCGTATATTCCGCTCCGTCACAAACACAACTTTTATTGAATTTTTTAAGACAGGTGAACATTCATGTGGCCTCAGAAAAGTTCAGATTCCTCCGTCATGGATATAATCGGACAATGTAAGCAAATATTTAGATCATCATAGGCCTCAAAATAATTAACAAATAAATCTGCCCAAAAAAAAATACAACAGATCAAACACAATTTTTTATACATATATTTCTTGGGTTCAATATATAGACAGGTAAGCAGTCATTAACAGGCCTCAGAACAATTCCAGGTTCCTCCATCATGATATGACAAGATCAGACGATGTAGGCAAATCTTTAAATCATCACAGGCCCGGAAAAAATGAGCAAACAAAAACTACCAAAAAAAAAAAGTTACTAACAAGGTCAAAGCACAACTTTTATTTGCTTCCTAAATTCAATTTTTAGGACAGGTGAGCAGCATGCATGTGGCCTCACTACAGTTTACAGATTCCTCCATCATGACATGCAAATCGGACAATGTAGGCAAATCTTTAAATTATCATAGGCCTCAAAGAAACATTGCTGGCTTGTTTGATTTGTTTTTGGGAGAGTTGTTTTTGAAAAAAAATTTAGGGAGAGAATTTAGAAATTTTTTTGGTTTGTTTGGTTGTATATTTTGGGAGAGTTGTTTTTTTAGAGTTTGGGATGATTTGATATTTTGAGAGAATTTGAGTAGATGTGTGTGAGAGAAAAAGTGATTGAGAAGGAGAGATGAGAGAGAAAAAGTTATTGATTGATGTGTAAGAGAGAGAAAGTGATTTTAGAAATTTTTTGAGAAAAACTCAAACCAAACAATTTTTAAAATTTTTTTTTCTAAAACTCATCTCCCAAATACAAACCAAACATAATCATCACTTTAATATGAAAAAGGTGGAAATAACAAACTTCTTACATCTTAATACCAGGTCACATTTCTCACCCAAAAAAATCAAGTTGCAGAATTTGCAGCTTTTCAAGTTAAATGTACACACACAGGAACAACAAAACAACAACAATATGTTCAGTAAACGAAACAACCTTATATTTTAATTGGTTATTCCAGCCTCATTGAATGGGTGAATCCACCCAAAAAAAAAACATTAGCACTACACAAACCAAATAACAAACTTTTTGAGACTATTTATGTGTTTCAAAGTGTTCTATCATAAGCCAGAGCAAGATCATAAGCCACCAAAGGGTGTCTGTAAATTTAGAGCTATACTACAAACCCAGTATTTGCATTGGTCATATCAACTTGTTTAGATAAATGAATGAGTCCAGCCAGAACATAACGCAACAGAAAGCTAATAAAAAAATGAAAGAAAAAAAAATTGTCGATCACACCCATGAAACTAATGTAATTTCTGTCTCTTTAACTTTTGTTTGCTGCAATTAAAGGGTGGTGCAATATAATAACAAAGCCAGCACAGCATGTCAAAGCAAACAATGCTAACAAACATAACCAAAACCTTCATCACACACACATAGGGATTACAGAGTAATACCTTCTCACATCTGAGAAAGAAGAGACGATTCTCCTTTGAGAGAATTGTGTCAGGACTTTTGCAACCATTGCAAATGACATACTCATCTGCACAATACAAAAACATATATAACCACCAAAATACAATTCAAGGGTGCAAAGAACACAGCCGAAATGTGGTATAACGAAAATTAATAAAATGCAGAGGACACCAGAATCCATGCCATTAAGTTTTAGCTTACTGGTAAGCAAGCAAGAAAGGAGCCCACTTAACTATTAACACCAAATTTGGCAATTATCTGAGTTATTACTTCTAACTTTATACAGATGGAACTTACTGACATATCTCCACAGGATGCCCTCAAAATTTTTTGGTGCAAATCTTCCCTTCACAACATTTCAGCCAGCAATATTTGTAATAATCTTTGCTATCCATCAAGTGACCCACTCGTCCCCATTTCAGCCAGCAAGAATGTCATAACATGCTGTGGTTGCCTATGCATACTGGAGTAACAGACAGAAGTTAAAAAGACTCATAATAGAATATTTATAATTATAACAACAACAACAATAATAATAAAATAGAAAAAGAACACAAAACCAAGCAATATGTTTTCTGAATTAGAACTATATCTCATTTTTAGTTCAGTAGACCCAAATTACACTGTACCTCATTTTTGCCAATTAAGTAAACTATTAGCTTGATCAAACTACTGAACCAAATCTTTCTTAAAATCCCAATGTCCACGCAACAATCAAATTGCTGTTCACAACCCACAATTCTATTTTACAAACAATCTAGCCCTTCTAATGTTTCATTAACTGAAATGTTCTGTATTTCTCAAAAAGTGATCCAATTTATGGTGTAAATCAATCTCTTGAAGGGCTTCGTAAGCAGCAAAATCCTCTCAAATTAGAACACACATGTACAAGCAAAATCCTTGATACGAGATTTCATCACATCACTATAAATAAACAAATAAATAATCAGAATATGCATTCACATACAGCAAACACATGGACCATAGATAAGGTAAAACAATATCTATCAAATCCATCTAGGATAGATAATGAATAACATTTAAGGAAATCAAAATGATATTTGCGATACGTCTTGCATAGATCCATAAAGTTCACAAATACAGTTTTCTTTGTGCCTTCACAAAGAACTTGAGGAGGCGGCCTCATGACTGTTCTACGTCTATCTCCAGCAAGCTCCGGATTATTCTCATGCAGAATATGGAACACACAATCCAGAAGCCGCACACATTAATGAGAAGATAATTAGATCCATAAATAGAGAATAAGGCTTCATTTGTCTGGATGGATATCAGATGAAAGGATTTGAGATTAATTTTTATAATAACACAGGAGATTAAGAATTATGGGTGGATTGAAAAACAAGAGGGAAAGATAAATTACAGGTAAAAGAGAAGTATTTTATAAGAATCATTGAAGAATTAGAACACTTGACACGGATGATTTCAAATAACTATTTTTACATTGTTATTTCAAATACACCTAAGAAAACTCTTAAATACAATCTTGAAGTCCCATCTAAACTATCAATTATAAATTTGAGCCATTCTCTTTGAATGAATGAGTGACAAATCCTTTCATATAAATAAATCCAAACATAATGAAAAAAGAGCAACTTAACATTAATTAGAATAAAAAATCCATATATTCCATAACTTGAACATTAAGATATTATTCATATAACAACTGCATTCCAAAGAATACAAAACAATTGTAACACATTGAATACACATGATGTATTCATTCATCTTAGGAGCATCCGTGACGCTTAGCTTCATGTGGAGACACCAAATTGTATGACAGCCTAACATGTAATAAATTTATGGAGACAAGAAAAGAAAGTCAAGAATTATACAAGAACAGAACATTGTGACAGTATTTTTATCTTTCAACAACTAGGCCTTCTAATATCGGACATAAACTACATAGTGCAGATGTAATACTAATGCCTCACATTTCAAACATGGCAGTCCGCATTGCCATGTGAAACTAGCACATACTCGAAGATATCTAGTAAACCTCAGAGTCAAATTTTGATGGATGCTACAAAATTCAAATATTCCATCACTAATGACGAAAGTGACATGTGCAAATAAATTATTTTACAACCATCATGATACAAGAACAATGAAGAGAAAAGTTATTACAACAGAACAGAACAGAACAGTGATGGGGGAAGAAGAGGAAAGGGATTGTACCTCTTCATATTTATAATCTCGGTCATTCCCTTCCCATGGAAACTGTGGTTGCAAGACGATTCATTCTCCTTCTTCATCCTCTCCAATATGATCTACAAAGTGGAGGGAACTTTAATCTTACATGTAACTTATTATACCATATAAACTTAAATCCACCACTTCATTAATTGCAAGTGTTGATAACAGAACTTCTTACCATCTAAATTATCCCCTGCACTTTCTTTCTCATCACTCAACAAGTCAGTATGCACTTGAATTACATACAGTGGTCACCAGACCATCCGTAAATTGTTTCGAAAGACTCGAATCATCCATTATAGGTATACTAACTAACCGATTTTTTCTTCTTCTTTTTCAAGCCAGAAAGGCCATGTTTGTTTGGACGGACTGGATTAGCATTCCCATGACTAATAGTCCTAGGACTACGAATTCGTTGGATTATGTATCCTATCTTAACTAATAGTCAAGTTTAAAATAATTAGTCCGTACTTTAATTGTTTAACCAAACATCAGATTAATAATTTTATTGGACTATTAATCTAATCCCAAGCTCATGTCCACCCAAACAAACATGGCCAAAAGATACTCTCAAGACCATCAGAAACTGCAACAAGTGTAAAGTAATGCATGTAGCAACGTAATAAGACATCCTTCAAGAAAGAAAAAAAAAAAAAAAAAAAAACATGTAAAACAAGGTATGTAAATTACGTTTACAGTAATTCTTCGTTGTAAAGTTAATATACCTGATAAACTTTCAGTTTTCTCAGACAAGTTGTCCACAGCAATCATTTTCAGGATCTTGAATTACAACCTCCTCCTTCTTCTTCTTCTTCTTCTTTTTAGTTGGATCAAATGGGGCAATCTGCAATGTAATGCAGAAATCTAATAGGGAAGCAATAGATTCACAGGGGGGTCAAGGGGCACAACTTTAAAGCAATGGTAATAAAAATATTGATGCTTAATTGACAAAGTAACAAACTCAGAACGGCTCAGAATCATCTGTCATCCGAACTCTACAGCATTTAACTTTATCAAAAATGCTTTAGACTTCCAGTGAGGTGTAATTCCGTAATTGGATAAAAAAAAATTTATTATTATTATTATTATTATTATTTTTAATTTTCAGTCATTGGAGACGTGCCACGTCACTGGGTCTGCAGCAGTTCTCTAAGTTTATTGCATTTCCATTACTTGTAAGAGAGCAAAACAGTAATAAATTAATACTAGTTAATATCCCAACCTGAGCATACTAGGGTTATAGGGTCATACATATATAATAATTTTTTTGGAAAACTTAGATAATTGATGGCATTTTTATTAAATACTATTAAAAAAACATTACTAATTATTAATTTTCAGTCACAGTTTGAAAATTGTCATAAAAAATATCACTAGTTATAAGTTTTAGCAATAGTTTAAAAAAATCATCACAAAAAGTCATTAATTTTTTACTTTCTAACCGTTTGAAAATTTTATCATATCACAAATTGTAAGTTTTAATGGCAATTTATAAAAACCGTGCCAAAAAAAAAATCACTAATTGTCAATTTTTAACAATATAAAAAAAATCGTCACAAAAAATTATTTTTAGCAACAATTTTGCAATAACTTATTTTTAATAGTACTTGATGAAAATTAAATTTAACTATTATGACCTATTGATAGTTTACTCTAATAAATAAGAAAAATGCTAAAGGTTCCAAATATTTTATCAAATATTTTAACCAAATATCTCACATGGCTGTGGAATTCACACGACGTGGTTCCTATGTGGGTCTCACACCCATGACATTTGGTAAAATATTTGGAGTCCTAGCCTTACTCAATAAATAATTAATTTATGGTAGTACTACATGTATCAATTAGTGAACTAACTGGTATACCAACATTAGTTATAATATTTTTATTGACTCTACTCATTATATAAATTATAATACTAATTTTTTTAAATTATGTCATATTATCAATTAATAAACTAATTAATATACTAATTAGTGTATATCGCACATTCCTAATTTACATATATAGTATCATTCATTAATTTAATATGGACCCTCGAACCAACAAATAGGATTATCATTAATTTTGGAATACAGTACAGTGAAAGGCGGCTGTCTGATTAGGTAGGCCGGTTGTGAATGGTGCGATGATCATCCATCATTCATCCATTTTCGTATCTGTTTGGTCATCAGTCAAAAAGGAATCATGACCCTCTAAAATAATTTTATTTAGGATAAACTACAAACACACAAACTTGATTTATAATATGAATTAAATTATAAATATTTTATTATCATAATTTTTTATTTAATATAATTAACAGAAAAAATAAAATTTTTAATTGCTCTTTTATACTCTGAATTATTAATTGAAATATATTTTTGACATCATTAAAAACTATTAATTGACTTGATAATTTATTAATAAAAGTAATTATTTGTTATGCAATTAAAAAGTTAAAAGACGGAATCTAATATCTAAAATCACAAAAGAATAATTTATATTTTAATCAAATTTGAAAGAGTATATTTTTAATTTATCTTTTTTTTAATTACAGTTACATAGAAATTATGTTTTTTTTTTTTTTTATCCCATCCAAAAAAAACATAATGTTTGATTTAACCCCTAATTATTTATTACTTATTTCAGGTGGTTCTGATTTGTAGTTTTTTCCTTTTTTCGGGATTGTACCCTCTTTCTCTCTCTCTCTCACCAAAAAAAAAAAAAAAACCAATCATATGGAATGGTCACCCTTAAAAAAAAAATTTTAAAAATAATTAGTAAATTCCAAACAGAGAGCACGAGTTGTCGGTAACCCATGGCAATGGTAGTCTGTGATCGTCATTGCTGATGCCTCATAGCTATTCTATCGAATAATATTATATATATCAATTAATATATTAATTAGTATATTAATAAATAATTTAATATAATTTTAAAAATTTTAAATATTTATAATTTATATAATAGATAAAATCAATAATAATATTATAATATATGTTGACATAATAATTGATATGTGTATAGCACCACCGGTATTCCATTAGTTCCGTCCATGTCTCCATATTTATGTACAATCCCAATATTTGGATTCAAAAACCAAACTTGTCACATATTTTATCATTTTTTTAATCTCTAAATAAATATTTAATAATGTTATACTTGTTCTATCATATCATATATTATATAATATACAAGTAACAAAAATGTTAGAGATTTTAAAAATTCTATCAAAATTTTTATCAAATGTCTCATATGAGTGTGAGTCCCACATATAATTCACATGGTGTGAGTCTCACGCCTATGTAAGACATTTGGTATAAATTTTAGGAAAATGACTTAGACCCCCGCAATGGGGCAGCCCCACGACTCCCTCTCTCTCTGATTGGCCAGTTTTTTTTTTTCAATCACCAGCCCCCACGTGTGTGTGAGGGTGATGATTGGAGGGGACCTCAATCACTTTCCTAAATTTTAATAAAACTTTCAGAATCGATAGTATTACTCAATAAGCACTACAGGAAATGACACTTTTGGCGACCAAAATATTGGTCGCCAAAAGCCCCATTTTTGGTCGCCAAATGTGATTAGCGACTACTTTTTTTGGTCGCCAAAGTCGTCGCCTATACTCTGTCGGCGATAGTATTGGCGACTAAACTATTTTTGGTCGCTGAAAGTGAACGTTTTGGCTACTAAATTCTGCTTAGTCGGCAAAGGTTATCTTTTGGCGACTAAAATATTAGTCGCCAAAAGTGAACATTTGGCTACTAAAGTCTGCTTAGTCGGCAAAGGGTATCTTTTGGCGACTAAAACATTAGTCGCCAAAAGTGAACATTTGGCTACTAAAGTCTTCTTAGTCGGCAAAGGGTATATTTGGCGACTAAATATTTAGTCGCCAAAAGTGTTCGAATAAAATTAATTTGATTTTCAGCGACTAAAAATTTTAGTCGTAGATAAGTTTTAGTCACAAAATGTGTAACATTTAGGGACTAAATAATTTAGTAGCCAAAAAATTATTTTTCATTTTATTTTATTTTTGGCTACTAACTATTTGGTAGCGGAAAGTCTTCATTTATTTTTAGCTACTAACTTTTTAGTCACCAAAACTCTTTGGGTTCTTTATGGCTACCAAATATTTAGTCACTAAAAATATTGATTTCCTTTTTAGCTACCAATTGGTTAGTCACTAACAAATTCACTTCTTTTTTTTCTCACTACTAAACATTTAATTGCCAAAAACTTTATTTTGTGTTTTTTTTTATTATAATTAATTTTTTCACAACCTGTATTTATTTCGTGCAACCTGAATCCTGTATTTAAACAAAATAATACATATATCTATTTCTATTTCGTTTCAACAATACAAAAATTTGATCTTTTAACATCAAATTCTATACAAATCAAATACAATCCAACCCAAAATAATAATTCCATACAAACACAAAATCATACAAAAAAGACATCCTCTGTACAAAAAATTCTACATCAAATGTCATTTACAGAATATTTTCAAGGTGTAAAAAATACGGATTATAAGCAGCAGGGCCTAGGCATCATATAGTTCTCAGTAGCAAGGTCTTGAAACATTTTCCACTGCATCTCCGCAGCTGAAATGCATCCAAAGTGTGAAACAGAATGATGTCAGCATCATGAAGGCTAACAAAGCTAATTAACTGAGACAGATATATATATTCCCCAAATCCCAACAAACTAACTCTGAGAGATGTCTCAAGGGATATACAACAAAACAGCAAATATACCATTCAAAGGCAACCGGGGTTTCTTCTTTTTTTCTTCTTTCCTGACAAAGTAAAAAATTAATTCTTGTAAGAAAAACGATGACATACTCCAATGCATAAGGACCAACTTGTTTCTCTCCATAATGACATACTCCAATGAGTCTACCCCTCGCACAACAATAGGTAAAACCAACAAAGCTAAAAGTGGACAAAAAATCTAAGCAGCACAAAACTCATTAATGAACTGGTCTCAAGCAACATCAGGCATAGAAAAACACAAGTACCCTCAAATTAGAGACATTACCTGCCTCACCAGAAACTAGCTTCTTCATCAGCCAGCAGAGCACTACCCTGTGATGCAGGTTCCTTCATACTCATGGAATCGTGTCCACATCTCTATGGTTATCAATCATTTCATCCTCTGTTATTAATAAATCATCCAACACAGTTGTGTTTAGATTAGACCATATTTCAAGCACAGTTGTGTTTATATGACCACTATTCAACTAAGATTTCAGTTTGCAATCCACATATATGTTCCTTTTTTTTCCTTTTGATTTCATTTTTGGTACATGAATAGTGCTAGTGTTGTAAGAGAATGCACATCACACAACTAAGAATGCCAACACATGACAATGGAATAAATTGCTTCTATGAACAAAATATATCCGAGCATCATACCAACAGATCAAGATAAATTATTAGCACTCAACAAAGTTATATTAGATCCAATTATTTAACCATACCTGCAAAGAACAGCATGTGGTATGGTTAGGCGACACCTTTCACCATCAAGTGGGTCACAGGGACTTTTTATATCATGTGCCCATATTCTAAGCAGCACAAAACTCATTAAATAAATTTATATTACCACGTTATATATATAATAGTTTTTATATACCTAAAAGCCACCAACCATAAATTATTTAAAACCCATTACATTCTTTCTTGACATTAGAAAAATGGACAAAACAACCCTAAATAGGGTAATATAATAAAGAAAAATGTTTTGTGGCCCTAAAAACTGTGGCCGTAATGGCCCTAATTTCCTGTTTGGGTAAGTTTGTTTTTTTTTTCTTTTTTTTTTTTTTACCTGATATGGAAATTAGGGCCATTAGGGCCACTAATTTTTGAGCTACCAACCAAGTCTGTCAGAAAGTTCCTAGAACACATGCATTTTACACAAATCTGTCAGACAGTTCATAAAGCACAGGTGCATCTTACATAAAGATGCATTTCAGTTCCTTGAGCCCTTGACCTAAGATGAGTTTTTTAACTGATTATATATGCCCCTTCATGTTTCTCTCCTCTCATTCCTTCTGTCCACTGAGAACAGGCACAAACTGTTAATAAAGGATAGACGGATAGAAAGACAAGGATTCCAAAAACAGCCCACTTAAAGCCCATCATTAGCCAATAAAGGAGCTCTTGCATAGAAAGTCATGTTTGTTAGGAATTTTAATTTTTAGGAGTTTCTACTTTGGTTATAATTTCCCTAAATTTTAAGTAAAGCTAGGAGTCCTTTCCAGGGCTACTGTCTAGCCTGTTATTAGTTTATAAAATTTATATTGCAAGAAATGCTATTGGTTAAATGTATAAGAGAGAGTTTGATAAAAGTAGGATATGCCTATACTTTTGACAATCATGTTAAACCAATCAATCAATTTCAATCTCCCCTTCAACTATATGCAAGACTTTGTAATGAATGAGATAAAAATCAATAAAAAGGGACTACCACCTCCAGCAATCCTTGGTCTTCTCCTCCAGTTCATAATGAATGAGACTTTTGACAATCATGTTAAACCAATCAATCCTTGGTCTTCTCGTCCACCACCTCCAGCAATCCTTAGCCATTGAAGTGTTTGCTATCTTCCCAGAGGTCCACAACCGACCACCACATATACCTAATACCTACACTAATGTATTAAGCAAAATATATATAGTTAATAGTCAACCTGTTCCTAATTGTGCTTGTTCAACATATTGAGGAGTTTAGAAAGCAACAGGAACAAAAATACAACCTGTTTTGGATAAATTAAGACATGCACACTACATGCTTTTAATATAAGTTAGTATTATACAAACACTGAAATTATACTTTCAGGCCCACAAACAAGGCCTATAATATAACTCACCACTCCCATTTCCCAACCACCTTTACAAAGTACCTCATTTGAAGTTAAAACAATAACACATGTTCACAACTCATTGTAAACTCATATCTCAACACAGTCTGTATGTTCCCCAAATCAATTTGCCGGTAATAAACTTTAGGTAGAAGCAACAAGGCTATAAACAAATAAATAAATAAATAAGTTAGTTAAGTTGGAGTTCAATTAGATTTTAATCAGGAACATGTAATTGGTTGTTAATGATCATCAAAAAATTGAGATTTTCGAGGCCATGATTTCAGCAATCCGAACATGTTCTCGTGGAAGATGAATTGGTGAATTACAAATTTGAGACCTAAAAGGGACAAAACAAAAACTTTTCACATCTCTCAATTTCCCACATACCAAAAACTAAAATTAGTAAGTAAATTTTGACAAACATTGGAGAGAGTAAACAAACCTGAGCTAGAGAAAGTGCGTCCTTGCTACCTCGGATCACTTCATGTATCTGCAAAACACCGAACACCATCAAACATTTCTCAGGAAACAAACACAACCAAATGAGGGGGAAAAAAGAGTAGATGAAAACTTAATGGATAAAAATGAAAACTTACCATCATATACATATACACATCAGTTATGATAATTTCAGAGTAAAACCAAATGTTAATGACTGAGGAACAACCAACAAGGATCAGAACACATTAATAATTAAGAGGAAGCCACAAGGGCATATGCGCTTTTGTGTTTTGTTGAACTTACCTATGATTAATAAACCTTGCAACATTTCCATAATGTGTTGCATCTAAACAAAGAGCCTCTTCATCCTTTAAGACTCCTTCTGAACCCCAATCATCTCTAATTTTTTCTAAAATCCCCTCCAAAATCCTATATCTATATACATCAAAAAAAAAATAAAAATAAAAACATATATACTCAATAGATATATGTATGATGATATATCCCATGGTATCTTTTGAAAGATTAGGACAGCTTTACAGATGGACACTGTAAATTATCTCGAATTCCAAAATCCTATATCTATAAAATAATCCTATATCTGTATCTAATTCCATGTTTGGCACTTCCCTAACTTTGCCTATTAATAACTTGTCTCAGCTTACCAAAGAGTTGGGACACTGTAAATATGGTGGTGGCCCACACACAGCTTAGAGTTTGGATAATACGAATGAAAAAATTATAATTATTAATATTTATATAATTTATCATTAATTTACCATTAGTTTTTGAATGTTACATTCATATTTTTTCATTTGAGATCTGACTTAATCAGTGAGCAACTGAAGCTTAAATACAATTTAAATATCTTCAAGTTTTGCAAATCAAATTTCAACAATCCATTACTAAATCGACTTGAACAGTAAACAAGTAAAGCTTACATACATTTTCAGCATCCTCAAAATTTTCAAATCAAATTTGAACAATGTATTCTCAACTCAAACACTATATACTATTTCTCTGAAATGGATCTGGCTCGAGCTGTTACGAAAGCGAGAAAGATTAAGAATGATTTTGTTTGAATTACCTTAGGAGAAGGAGAGAGAGGAGGATTAGAGTCGCTGAAGAGGTAGTGAAAGAAGGCTTCGAGATGGAGACCTTTGCGATGGAAGATATTGAGGTGTTTGAGTTCATTGAGAGACTCCATGATCGACTCTGCGTCTTCTTTTGTGGCTTTATCTTCTCCCTCAACCTCGATCAAGAACCTGTGAAGGTGATCGACGGTCATGATTCCATTTTCGGAGTAACGGTCAAAAAGGTCTCTGATCTCGGCTGGCGCTTCGGCTACTGTCGGCTAGCCCTCGTCTGTCGCCGCTCACCGTCGATCTCGAGAGAGAGAGAGAGAGAGAGAGAGGGGGGGGAAGAAGGGATTAGGGATTTTTGGGTTTGAGATTAGGGATTTTTTTTTTTTTTTGGGAGGGGTGTGGAAGCGGGAATGGGAAAAAAATAAAGGGGGGAGCGGGAATGGAAATCAATTTAGGGGCGGGGATGAAAAATAAAAATAAAAATAAAAAAATAATTAAATAAATTTATTTTTTGTTAAAATTTATATATTTTTTGTAGTTAATGTATTTTATTTTAAATTTTTTTTTTTTTTAGTTATTAAGATTGAAAATTTATTTGTTTCATTTTTATTTTAATGAAAAAAAATATTATTATTTTTTATTTTGTAGAAGTAGGGGTAATATATATTTTAATGAAAATATTTTTCACTAAAATAAAAGTTAATTTTTTGAAGTCAAAGAAAAATATTTTTCTGCGGCCTTTTTTTTTTATTACTAAATATCATGAACTAATTTTTTGTGGTAGAGGAAAAGGAGCGGCAGCAGTAGTGAAGGTGGTGGATAAGAGATGATGGTGGTGGTAGTGGTGATGGTGATGGCGAAAGAGATTAGTGGTGAAGCTGTGGTAGTGGTAGTGTAAATGGAGTGGCAGGGGTGAAAGAGAGGTAATGGTAGTAGTAGTAGCAGTAGTAGTGGTGGTGGTAGTGGAGTGGTGGCGATAATAGTAGTAATGGTAGTCGTAGAGGTGAAGTAGCGACAGTAGAAGTAATAGTGGTGGTGGAATGGTGTTTGCAGTAGTGGTGAAGGTGGTAGAAGAGAGAGAGAGACACAGAGATGAGGGAGAGTGAGCAATGTGAACACAATGGGGGAGAAAGATAAACAGACAGATAGACACATAGAAGAAAGAGAGAGAGAGAGAAGAGAGAGAGAGAGAGAGAGAGAGAAAAAAGTGAGAGATAGACAAACAGACACAAAGAGAGAAAGAAAGAGAGAAGAGTGATAAGTGAGAGAGAGATAAAGAGATAAAGAGATATAGCGAGACAGAGAGATAGAGAGAGAAAGAGATAGAGAGAGACATATAGAAAAATAGAAAGAAACAAGAGATGTGAGAGATATATAGAAAGAGAGCGAAAAGAGATGAACGAGAGAGAGAATAGAAAAGTAGAGAGATAGAGAGAAGAGAGATGAGTGAGAGAGACAGAGAGAGAGAAAATAGAGATGAGCGAGAGAGACAGAGAGAGAAAAGAGATGAGCGAGATAGAGAGAAGAGAGATGAGCGAGAGAGACATAGAAAGAAGACAAATGAGAGAGATAGAGAGAAAAAAGATGAATGAAAAACACACAGACAGATAGACAAACAGACAGAGAAAGAAGAGTGATGAGTAAAAGAGAGAAAGAGAAGAGTGGTGGTAGTTGAATGGCATTTGCAGTAGTGGTAAATGTGGTAGAGAAGATGGGTAGTGAGAGAGAGAGATGAGTGAGAGACGAATAGAGAAAAGAGATAGAGAGACAGAGAAAGAGACAGAGTGATGAGCGAGCAAGTGTGCCGTCGCAAATAGTTTCGTCTCATATACCCACTTTTTTTGTAGTGAGGAATGAGAAGGAGTTGTGTGTGAGAGTGAGATGAGAAACAGAGAAGGGTTAGGGCAAAATTTTGAGGGGAATCCCCAATTTGAGAGGGAATTTCAAATTAAGATAAAATTTTGTGAAAATATTTGCTGCTAATTTTTTTAGAGATGTGAAAAATAGATCAGGCTTGTTAAAAAAAATTACAAAATTTAGAAATATTTAGAAAGTATAAATTTAAAAATAAGTCTTACAAATCAGATTTATTTACTCATAAGTCATGAGTGAATTTTTTTTACACACTTACCCTTCATTTTGATAATGAAATTTTTTTAAACTTTTTAAATATATGTTTTGTCTGTAAAATGATTATTTCATTAGTACTGGTAATAATATTGAAAAATTTATTAAAATGATAAATAATTGGGATATTTTGTCTTTTATTTGTGAATTTTGATTTATTCTTAATTTATTAGTGTTATTGAAATATGATGATGTAAAAAGTATAAATAGTTTAATTGTACTTTTTAAAATAATAAATTTATTGTTAAAAATTAAATTCATCAGACTGACCTGTAATTATGCCTTTAAATTTTTGCAATGTAAAACTATCGACAAATAGCCAGTAACAAGTTGCCCATTTTAGCATACCTTTCGCGTGAGGGCCCAATTATTAAAAGATGTGTTCAACCCATCAAATGAAAGCCGACAACTTCTTCCATCTAAAAATAATAGTCTATTTTCAGAATTTAATTTCTTTTTATAATACAATTATTACATTTTAAAAATATTAATTTATCAAAATTACCTTTTGATAGTATATTTTTTTAGAAATATCAATTGTCATAATTGTAAATTTTTTATTATTAATGGATTTAAAAAAAGGACAAAATAAGAAATTCATATTATTTTAATAATTAATTTTTTTAAAAAATTAATATTTTTGGATGGTGCGTGTACAACCTCTTCATAAAAATAAATATATAAATATAAATATAAATAAAAATAAAAATAAAAATAAAAATACAATATAAATAATTAATTTTTTTTATTTTCATTCGGCTACCAAAGATTTAGTAGCCGAAAGTAGGTTTTTAGCGACTAAAATAAATTTGGTCGCCGAAACTTGACATTTGGCGACCAAAAGTTTGGTCGGGAAAGATTAAAAATTAATTTTTTTTATTTTCATTCGGCTACCAAAGATTTAGTAGCCGAAAGTAGGTTTTTAGCGACTAAAATAAATTTAGTCGCCGAAACTTGACATTTGGCGACCAAAAGTTTGGTCGGGAAAGATTAAAAATTAATTTTTTTTATTTTCATTCGGCTACCAAAGATTTAGTAGCCGAAAGTAGGTTTTAGCGACTAAAATAAATTTGGTCGCCGAAACTTGACATTTGGCGACCAAAAATTTGGTCGGGAAAGATTAAAAATTAATTTTTTTTATTTTCATTCGGCTACCAAAGATTTAGTAGCCGAAAGTAGGTTTTTAGCGACTAAAATAAATTTAGTCGCCGAAACTTGACATTTGGCGACCAAAAGTTTGGTCGGGAAAGATTAAAAATTAATTTTTTTTATTTTCATTCGGCTACCAAAGATTTAGTAGCCGAAAGTAGGTTTTAGCGACTAAAATAAATTTGGTCGCCGAAACTTGACATTTGGCGACCAAAAATTTGGTCGGGAAAGATTAAAAATTAATTTTTTTATTTTCATTCGGCTACCAAAGATTTAGTAGCCGAAAGTAGGTTTTTAGCGACTAAAATAAATTTAGTCGCCGAAACTTGACATTTGGCGACCAAAAGTTTGGTCGGGAAAGATTAAAAATTAATTTTTTTTATTTTCATTCGGCTACCAAAGATTTAGTAGCCGAAAGTAGGTTTTAGCGACTAAAATAAATTTGGTCGCCGAAACTTGACATTTGGCGACCAAAAATTTGGTCGGGAAAGATTAAAAATTAATTTTTTTATTTTCATTCGGCTACCAAAGATTTAGTAGCCGAAAGTAGGTTTTTAGCGACTAAAATAAATTTAGTCGCCGAAACTTGACATTTGGCGACCAAAAATTTGGTCGGCAAAGATTAAAAATTAATTTTTTTATTTTCATTCGGCTACTAAACAATTTAGTAGCTAAAGGTACCTCTACGGCTACTAAATTTTTTTTAGTCACCAATTGTGATATGTTTAGCTACTAAAAATTTTTTTAGTCGCCAATTGTAATATCTTTAGCTACTAAATTTTTTTTAGTAGCCAATAATCAACATTCCGCTACTAAAAAAAATTAGTAGCTAAAAAGTTGACTTTTGCCGACTAAAATTATTTTTGGTAGCCAATTCCATGACTTTTGGCGACTAAATTGGTTTTGGTAGCTAAAAGTGATCGACAAAAATGCTTTTTCTTGTAGTGAAGTAAAGTAGAGTCTTCTCTTAAAATGAGCCATGTGTCACAGTTTCTCTTAGAATTTTGTCAAGTATCATTTCTAGAATTTAAGATATGGCTTTCTATCTTTTAAGCTTTTCCTGTTCCTTTTGTAATTTTTTTTTTTATCACATCTTTATTTTCTTTTTTTTATTTCTCTTATGATTTTTCTTATTTTCTCTATAATGTATTTTTTGTATATATATTTTGAATTACTCCACCTTTGAAATACTTTTACGAAAGTATGATAAATCAAATGTAAAATGTTATAAAAAAAAATAAAGAAAAAAAGAAGATAAAAAAATAAAAAAAACAGAGAGGGAGGAGGAGAAATTTGACAATATACTTATAGGAGTACATGCATAAACTTAGTGAATGACGTAAATTTTAATTAAAAACTAATTTTTACGAAGACATTTCAGTATAAAAAATAAAATAAAATAAAAAAAGTTTATGGTCAATGACTCTCATCATTAATTTTCTTACTTCTATTAGTTTTATAATAATTTCACATTAGAAACAAAATGTGAAAATTAAGTTGTGTAAGTATCATAACATTTACACTCATTTTATTTGTTGTAAAATGTTTTCATTAAAAATAATTTTCACAATTTGTGATATTTGACCACATAAAATGTTCATAAAATAACTTTCAACAAATTATTTTACATTGGATCATATAAAATCATTTATAAAATTCTATTTAGTAAGTCATTTTATGGGACACTACATTGTGTTTTGATTTATTTGAAAATATTTTCTAACAAATATTCTCATCAAAGAATGTTTTCATCATGCTTCTAAATAATAACTTAGTAATGGGACAATCTTATTAAAAAATATTTTATTTTAAATATGACGTTTTTGTTATATTTAAATTTATAAACTTTTCTATGGCATTTAAAGTGTTCTTAATTGGGAAAAAAAAAATGATTTCAATCAAAATAAATAACTATGTTTATATTAAAATAAATTTAGTTTAGAAAATCTATCTTAAAATCACTATGATATATTTTATAATTTTCATTTGAGATAATAGAAAAAGTGTTGATAAGTTTTTCTTCTTTGATAGGTATTTTTTTTTCTTTTAAAAAAAATATTGAAAATACTTCTATGGTTTAACTATATAACTAATTGGTATATGTATTCATATTTATTATATAATAATATTTATGTTTATAAATATAAATATATTATATTTAATTATTAATTTTGAAAACTGGTTTATATTCTATATTATATTTATTATTATTTTACGTGTTAACACAATAATTCCGATGCAATGTTGAAACTTTTAACTCACCCATCAAATAATAATTGTTACATTTAATCATGAACGTTATGCGTGCGTGGCACTCGATATTTATAAAATAAAAAATAAAAAAATTAATGGGACCAACATTATTCGTAAGATATTTGTCTTGTGTGGATTCATGTAAGTGAAAAAAAAAAAAAAAAAAAAAAAAAATAATAATAATAATTAAAATTGATAAAACTTTATTTGGTCATATATTACTGTTAGGGCAATATTAGAGACCACTAAAAGTGGTACTCTAAAGCAACTACTAATGATGTGGCATTCACTTTTTTTTAAAAAAAAAACAAACAAACAAACACAACAACATTGTAACAATGGGTGAGACCCACTGTCATATCATTAGTGGTGACACTAATTAGTATTCTCACTCATTTTTCATTACTATTATCATATTTGTCTTGTGTGGATCGTTACCACGTCGCTTGCCTAAAGGCAATAATGCCACATTTCTTTTTCCTTTACCATGACTCATCACCATGACTCACCACCACACCTGTATATAGGTAGGCAACTAATGCAGGAGTGACAACTGGCAAAGGCTAGATGTCTTCTCCAAATTGAAGGGGGGCAATTCCCCTTTTATATTTAAACTTTGACTCCTAAATTTCTTGCTAATTACATTATTTTATAAAATTATATATAATAATACAAAATAAATCGTATATTTTCTCAATTGTGATTAAGGCTTCATTTGAGAATTGACTATTTTAATAACTTTTTAGTTTTTTAGTTAAAATATGAGGTAAAAAAAATTAGTATGTTTAGAATGACTTTTTGATTTTTTTTATGAAAAAATATGCAAAAAGTAGAGAGAAAAAAGAATCTTTGAATTTTTGGTATAAATTATAGACTTTTTGATTTTTTTAATAATTTTTTGACTTTTAAACTAAAACTATAACATACCAAACGAGACCTAAATAATATTAATATAAATTTTAAAGAATAATTAAAAATCTGAGTTGTTACAAAATGAATATAATTCTACACTTAAATTTTAGGAAAAATTTCAAATTAGTGTAAAACTTGAAAAATAATTACAAATTAATGGTAAATTTTATCAATATTAATAATTAAAATTATATATTTCTCCATACATATATAATAAATTTTCTCAACTTACCACTAAGAGATAATTTTCTCTAAATTTTAAGTAATTTCAAATATTTTTTAAAAATAATTAAATTACAAAATTATATGATTGGATGGAAGTACATCCCCATTTGACCTCGTACTAACAAATAGGATTATCATTAATTTTGGGCTACAGTGAAAGGCGATTGTCTCATTTATGGATGGCCACAGCACGAGTTTGGAGCGAGTTTGTCATCTTTCGTTTCCGCTTCCGCTTTCAAACCTCACCCCATCCTTGCCCCCACCCCAACCCCCTTATAGGTGGAATGTTCCAACCCTATACCCACTTTCATGGATACCTGATACCTGCGAATACCCGATCACATTTTAAATAGTCAAAAAAAAATTAAGAACCATTTAAATCATTAACACACTAAATACTTTCTCTTGTTTTTATATATATATATATATATAAATAGTGAGATTTTTAAGATTATTATTTATTTATATTTAAACAGAACTATAGACTTTTAGTATTCAAATCTTATATCTAATTATATATATATATATATATATATTATTAATTCTATCAGGTCGTATTTGAATCAGGAGAAACGATATCCGCCCCTGCTTCACTCTTGTTACGAGTGATCAAAATATAATTCATCTTGTACTACATAAATATTAAACCGAGTAAAATCTGTTTCATTCAAATGGATATAAAAACACCGATCAAATTAAAATGGCGCTCCTTAATCTCATTAGTTAGGCCGGTTGTGAATGGCGCGATGATCATCCATCATTCATCTATTTTTGGGGTAGCTTTTGTTACTTTCGTATATGTTTGGTCACCAACCGTAGGTCTTACTAAATCCATTTCCTTTTAACGTCGTTTCAATGGATAATTCTTAAATATATAAGTACATATCATATGTATGTGGATAAATTTTTACAGATATAAGTAAGTTATCTAATAAAATTATATAAATTTTCATAAATATACATAAGTTATCTTACAAAATTATGTAAATTAATTTATAAAAATTTTAAAAATCACAACTTATGTATATTTGTAAGAATTTACTCAATTTTTTTAATATAATTTATATATATTTATAAGAATTTATCTAAGTACATATGGTATATTCCTTACACACTCAAACACTTTTCCATTCCCATATTCTATTCATCATTTTTTTTCTTCCTGCCTCCTATTTCAACCCATTTCATTTTCCATTTTTCACTTTGCAGCCGACAGTAATTTGTGGCTCTTCTTTTATTACTTATTTATTTGGGTAAATTACACTTTACACTCATGTATTTTGTACAAAATCTCACTTTAGTCCTTACACATAAAATCATAACAGTTAACCCCCTACACTTTTAGTCAAATCCCACTTTAGTCCCTACACATGAAATTGTGATAATCTACCATTGCACTTTTACTCAAATCTCACTTTGGTCTTTACATAAGTGTCAATGTCCATCTTTTGTAATTTCATTTTTAAATATTTAACAAAATCCAATCATGTGACAAAATGTGACTACGAAATAAAAGTAAGGGAGAAAAATCATTCACGTTTCCCATCAATACACTTTGTCCTACATGATAAGCACGTGATAATTATATAATATAATATATATACGTTTATATGGTAAAAATTAGCACAAAAAGACAAAAAAGTAGAACTTTTGAAATAATAAAAAAAATGCAACAAAGAAATCAAAGAGAAAGAAAGATGAATAAACAGAATACTGTATTACTATGAAAAATAGATTTTCGTGATTTCAATTTATGCAAAACCCTAGTTTATCTTCTTAATTGTTCATAATATGCGTTTTGTTTTAGCCTAATACAGTCATATTTTGATGTAAATTTTAGAATAAAGTGTGTATTGGTGAAAAATGTAAATGATTTCCCTTTCTTACCCTCATGTTATAGTCACATTCTTATCATTTGACTAAATTCTATTAAAGATTTAAACAATTGAGTAACAGAAATGAGACATTGACACTTGTATAAAGACCAAAGTGAGATTTGACCAAAAGTACGAGGGGTTGACTGTCATAATTTTATATATAGGGATTAAAGTGGAATTTGAACAGAAGTGTAGGGAGTTAACTATCATGATTTCATGTGTAGGGGCCAAAATAAAATTTGATGCAAAATGTAAGGGTCCAAAGTGTAGTTTACCTTATTTATTATATATATATATATATATAATGGTAATAAGTCTTATTTCAATGAATTTGGATTTGCTAAATTTCAAAATTTTAACTTGGTGCATTTGAGGCCTCGTTTGGCAAGTAGTTTTTTTAGTCAAAAAGTCAAAAAGTTACTAAAAAAATTAAAAAGCCAATAACATATACCAAAAAGTCAAAGATTCTTTTTTTCTCTACTTTTTGCACATCTTTTCATAAAAAGTCAAAAAGTCATCCCAAACATATTAGTTTTTTTTACATCATATTTTAGTCAAAAAATCAAAAAGTTACTAAAAAGCATGTTCCCAAAATTTTTATCTTATATAAATTAAGAAGAGTATGCATAAAAAAATTGTATTGATCAAATATAAATAATCATATGATTGAATTACATATATATTATAATAAATGGACATATTTTCTTAAAAATGTCTTATAGATAAAGATTATATGATTATATGACAATCGGTATTGGACCTATTTGATTCTTTGCAAGAATAATTTTTTCAATTAGTTGTATGAGATGAATAATTTAAATTATTAAAATAAGTCAAAGTTAATTTCATAATAGGTCAGCTTCACCCTAAAATTCAATTTTACCAAATTTGGATTCCAATAGGATAAGCATAAACCAGATAAGGTGGGTTCTTCATTGTGACATTTGAGCCGCGAGCTTTTCTCTGAATCTTCCCCTGTCCATTTCATTAGAAACTTTGTTGATTAAAAAAAACATTTGTTTTCATTTCTGTTGTTTTCATTTGCTAATAGCAACTTTCAATTTTTGGCCCTTCGGTGATCCAATAAAATTGAAACGAAAAATATCTATGATAGAAAAGGATTTGGGGGTGGCTGTTACTGTTGCACGGTCAAATGAGCTCATTTTGAGATCCATTATAAGCTCCGTTTAGAAAGTTAATCTTGAGGTTTTTTTAGTTATTTTAGTCACAAAAAATAAAATAGGCTTTTAAATTCAATAAGACAAAATATCACATCAAACCCATAATCATTACATTCTTTCTCTCACAAAAAAGTCAAAAAAGTCAAAAGTCCTTTCCAAACCAGGCTTTTTGGCTCCAAGCTAAAATAGCCAAAAAAGTCAAAAAGCCAATCCACTTTCCAAACGAAGCCATGATAATCTGAACCGTTCACATTTTATAATATATCAAGTAAAACATACCTGCAAAAAATCAGGATAATCAGAATCGTTTACCTATTCATCTACTCACATTTGTATTTACAAAAATAAATAACAATTGTGATTTAAAGTATTAAAATGAATACAAATGTGAGTGGATGAAAAAATAAACGATATCCGATTAACTTAATTTTTTTCAGGTATGTTCTACTTGATGTATTCTAAAATGTGAACGATTTAGATTATCGAAATGGGTCCATTTGGGTACACAACAGTGGCTGTTGTGCACCTCTGCACAGCAGCAATCCCAAATCTGATAGAAAATATCTATATATTATATAAATAAAAGGAGATTTTTAACTCATAAGACCTCTAAGAGTTCTAAGTTCCCAATTGAAATTTCATAATTTTTTGATTTTTAAAAATTAAAAAAATCTTCTATTGACTAACTCTTATTTAAGCAAAAAAATATACAAAAATAAAAATTAATATCCCTTAATTTATGACTTTCAAATTAAAAGTATATTAATCTATTTCAAAATTCAAATTTAAAGGTCGCTAAATATGGAAAACAATCTATTAATTTAAATTTAAATTTAAAATTATAATGATCTATCCCATGATTTATAAGTTTTAAATACAAATTTAAAATTATCATAATTAGTTCATAATTTTTGTATTAAGGAGCAATAAGAGTGACATTGAGATTATTTATATATTTTACAAAAGAATTGTTTTAAAAAGAGATATTATGATAGTTTCAAAATCTCATATAAAATCTATATAGTATTATAACTATAAAACATTGTCATCTTATTATAACTTAAAGTTGCAATTCTTTTTTTTATGGGACATTTACACACAAGTCCTAATTTATGAATTTATACTCCATTAAGTTCTAATTAAGATTTTTTGGACTTTTAAGTCCCATTAAATTTTTAATAGCCAGAATTACTATTCAAACAATGATTGTTCATCATTTATGATTATATATAAAGGAATATGATGATTTGACATTTATTTTGATTTTTAAAACTTTAAAACATCAACTTTCAAATTAAAAAAACTATTAAAAAAATTTATGTGCAAAAAAAAAAAAAAAAAAAAACAATCAGCTTGTTTGGTTTTGGTTTTTAGAAAACAATTTTCAAAAAATTCTATTTTTTTATTTTCCGTATTTTAATGTTTTCAATAATTTTTTAAAATATTTTAAGTATTTTTTTTTTAATTTTTAGACACACCTAATATAAATACACTTAAAAGGTATAATATTTGTGACAAAAAAAAACTTTAAAATATTCATTAAATATCAAAAAATATTTTTAAAAAATGAAAATTCTGTACATTTTTCGTATTTTTGTGTATTCATTAATTTTTTAAAATATTTTTCACAAATAATTTACTATTTAGATAAATCTAAGTAAGGTGCATCTAAAATTGAAAAATTAAATTATTTTTTTGTGCACAATTAAAAATTTTGTGTCTATAAAAGAGCATGATGATGAAACATTGATGTACAAAATTGAAAAAAAAAATCTAAAAATGAAAAAACTGATAATGTTCTTAGTTTTAAAACTGAAAAAAACTGATAATGATTTCAGTTTTATTGGATAGTTGAATCAAACAAATAAGTAGAAGGGTAAAAACGTTTAATCTCAGGCTCTGTTTTTTTTCAGTTAGTGAAACAATTACCTAGAACATTACTATGCAAAATTGATGATATTCTTAATTTTAAAAATTGAAAAAAAACTAATAATATTCTCAATTTTACTAAATAAAACTTCTTGATTCAAAAAATTTTAGATAAGACCTGAGTTACCATAACATTTATAAATAGGTCTTTTACATAATTAATTCTTTTTTTATTTAATTTTTTTTATTTTGTTTATTTTTGTTAATATGTGTCACAATATGATTGGTCTATAAATTAATTTTATATTCTTAAAATAAAATTTTAAATTTAGATTATTCCTTAAATTATGTTACCAAAATAAGATCAATATTCAATCCTTAATTTATGCATCTTTTATTTAATTATAAAATAAAATTTTAAATTTAAATTATTTTTAAAAAATTATGTTACTACAATTAGAATGAGATCAATATTCACATATATTATAATGATGTTTCATAATATTATTGGTCTAAATATAATATGTTTTTAAATACACGTATTCAAATTATTAATCACTATTAAAAGTTTATATTTTTATTTTTTTTCATTTTTGGTTTTAAATTTTATAAATTTTATTTTTTATATCCTTGTAAACTATAAGGACTTAAACAATAAATTATTTTAATACAAATATTTATTTTTTTAACAAAAGACAAAAACATTAAGAAAATGAATGACTTTTTTAACAATTGCCAAACACAATGGATTCTTTTTTTTTATTTTTTTTATGGAAATTGTCAATTAAACAAATTAAAATAAAAAATACATTTTTATGGCTTAAATAGTTAAGAAATGACTTTTGCTAAAATCAAATAGAAATAAACATTTTTTTTTCCTATTAAAAGTGATAGTTGGTGAATTTTTTTTATATAATAAATAAAGAAAATAAGAGTTACACGTGATAATTTATTGTTCCAGCAATGCTACAGACACACACTTTGATCCATAATGATGTGGCAAGGGAGTTGAACCCCATGTTATTGAGTGTATAACAAATCAAGAATTGACACATATGATACCACATCATTGTAGATACAATTGTGGATTTCTTTTTCTAGGTCTCAAATATTTTTCTTATTGTTCATCTAGACTTTTTTTGCACCTGCAAAACATTGTGGATCCCGTTATGTTTGTTTCTAGTTTTTTGAAAACACTTTTCAGAAAATTCTACTTTCTTGTTTTTTGTTTTTTTTTTTTGTTTTTACTAATTTTTTTTAATATTTTAAGTAATTTTTTAAATTTTTAAACACACCAAACATAAATATACTTAAAAAGTATAATTTTAGTGAATTTTTTTTTTAAATCACTAAATACCAAAAATAAAAAAAAAATAAAAATTCAATATATTTTTCATATTTTTGTGTATTTATTAATTTAGTAAAATATTTGTTTCATATTTTTGTGTATTTATTAATTTATTAAAATATTTTTTCACAAATATTTTACTTTTTAGATACATTTAAGTAAGGTGCATCTAAAAAAATTTTAAAAAATGTTTAAAATTTTAAAAATATTCACTAAAAACAAAAAAACACGAAAAACAAAAAAACTCAATTCTCAAAAAATTGAATTCAGAAAATTGAAACCAAACACACTGATTAATTTTTTTTAATCTAAATTGTCAATTAAACAAACTAAAATAAAAAAGTTTGGCTCAAATTGTTAAAAAGTGACTTTTGCTAAAACAAATAGAAATAAATGTTATTTTTCTAAGAAAAGTGATGGTTTGTGAAATATCTTTTTTTATTTAAAAAAATTGAGGGTTATAGGTGATTATTTATTAGTTATCTAGAATTATTTTTAGACCAAATGAGAATACTATTCTGAATTTTCTTCTTACCTTTTTTTTTTAATTCTTTTTTATCCAGATACTTTTATCTCGTAAGAAATTTAATTTTATTATATTTAAATATTTTATTGTAATTTTTAAAAAATTATATTTAAATTATTTTATGCCATTATAAAATATATTTCTTTTAGTATCAACTCATTCAATGATCTATTTCTAAAATGTGTATTTACTTAGTTTTGTTCATTAATATTAAATTTTTAATTAATCTAATTTGTTATTAAAAAAGTAAATCAACAAATAATTTAACATATTTATATAGACAATTTTGTTTCAATTGCTCAGGTTATTTAGTGTCTCTGCCAAAGTCCATTCAAATTTATTCGAATTTTTGAATTTTACATAGGTTCTCACTGAATTAAAAATTATGTTGCCCAAATTTAAAAATTTACAAACTCGAGTTGCTTAAGTTCAACTTGTCCAAATTTACAACTTTAATAAGGGGTTGAAAGTTACATGATTAAAGTTGTGACAAATTAAAAATTGATACATAAATTATGATAAAATTGTGACACTTAAATTGTAAATTTTAATATTTTTTTTTGTTATTATAATTTACATATAAAAATCTAACAATTTATATTATTTTATTAATTTTTTCACATCCATAGCATGGATTATCACTAATATATATATATATATATATATATAGATAAAACCGCTGAATATGTCTGTGTATATATTTTAGGAATAATGACTTTGTCAAAATAAATGGGAAGATTTTGAGAAGGTTCAATGAACCTGCATTTTCTTCTTAAAAGACTGCTTGTGTTGGAAAAAGAAACATGTTTCGATTTTGTCATATTCCTACTCATTACCAACAAAGTGAGATGGTTTGTACAATCCTAGTAGGACTCTAACTCTCTTTAGCAGAGTCCTACAAGGACTCTCATCACTGCAAGTCAAGTGAGATGGCTGAACCCTTTACCTCGGTTATACATTTCTGACCGAACTGTCTTATCTCGGTCTCCTGCCATTCGGACCGTGTGATCGAAAGCCGATCTATCGAATGCCAACCTATCGAGCTATACACAGCTCGGCCCTCGCTATTGATGTTACCTCGGTTTTGTCTGTTTAAACCGAGGTAACTGCAGCAGTCTCCGACCGAACTAACAAAGACGAGGTCTAACTTGCGAAACCCAAACACCTCGGTCCATAGTTCGGCCTAAATCCGAAATATGAGATGTCTTCTCGACCTAAGACCGAGCTATACCAGCCCTTATCTCGGCCTATTGTGCGGCCCAACTTCCAAAGAAGACTTTTCCTAGCTCGGCCCAATTTGTTTACAAATTACCCTCACAGAAAAAGAAACATGTTTTGATTTTTCAATTACTAAAAAAGTCCATGGGGTAGGTTGGAGGTTAGTTTACTCTTTTAAGATTCAAGTTTTTCTTCTCATAGAATAGAAGGTTTATTGTGTCTTGAGTTCCCACGTGATGTGAAATTTCACGGTCTTTTACAGCTATTTGATTTGTCAATCTCATGTGTTTCCTGATTTTGTCCCAACTCTTTGCCCCACCTTCTTAATGTTACCATGTCAATACAATTTGTATTATTTTTTAATAATTAAACATGTTGTAAAAGTTATTTGGATTTAAATTTTAAAAGTATGTCGGCACAAGAAAAATGGGGCAAAATTAAGAGGGTTGCTATATGTTATCGGATGAAATTTTCTATTTGCTCACCTTCTATATAGATTTACGCAATAAATCTCATGTGTGTATATGTAAAATTTATCATATATAGAAAATAATGGTGAGGTATAACGTAGGAAAAAAAGCAATTAAATTTATCTTGTAATAAATATCATTTAATTATTGAGATTTATTGTATAATTCCTTAAACGAATAGAAAAAATTAAAATTGAATTTTCTTTTGTGAAAAATACTCCATCCCTCTAATTTCTTCCCTTAAACTCTTCAATGATGTGGAGTCCCGCCCGCCAACCAAGTGATGACGAGTGATGTGGAGCCTCGGTATTTTTTCAAACACGTGTCCATTATGCCAGCTTCCAATTCCAACCCAGGTAAATTATGGGAAAATTACTTTACAGAGACATAAAAGAAAAATTTATATAAAGACCCATAAATTATTCAGTGTCCCCATGGCACACGGTTCATTTGGTGGTGCCCAGCCCATGTGACAGGTTGTGTCTCAATTTGTACACTGTGGGGTTATATTTCTGAGTATCAACACGTGGCAAGGTGACGCCGACATGTCAGCCGAGGTTCCACGTGTCACAGTGAGTTTTACCAAGGTAATCTAGGAATTGCCGAGGTTATCTCCGAAGATATCTTAATCCGGGACAAAGGCCTCTCCTTTTCTTATACCTCGGCTTAACACGCAAAGGCCGTGCTACCGAAGAAGAATTAAGCCGAGGTAACTGTCAGATTGACCATACCTGCCTATATAATATGATAATATTATCTTGGTCAGGTGGATGTACAGCCATGTGAAGAAAGCCTTGAGGCCAAAACTGCTGGCCATGAGGCCATGTGAGTTGGCCATGAGGCCACAAGCAGCCATGTGGAGTAATGAAGAGCTTTTATCTGGAAAGCTGCCAAAAGTGCAACAATGGGCTGGCAACCCAGCTCAAAAGCTGATGGCTTCTCCATTAACTTTTCCGGTATATATATGGAATAGTTGAGAAGAAAGGAGGACGGATGAGAGAAGAGAGAAGATTACAAGCTAATTGTAACACTCACAATCACAAGCTTAGAGAGCAAAGTGAGAGAGAGAATTACAGAGAGTTAATTGTAATTCTTACTGCTTGTTCAATATTGTGAATTACCTCGGCCTCCCGTGGACGTAGGCAATATTGCCGAACCACGTTAAATTCTTTGTGTTGTTATTTGTGCCATCTATTTTGCTTGTATTCTACAGTTGAATCACTAAGATAGGCAGTGTGATCAGAAAATCACTCACACATACACAATTTTTTTTTTTAATAAATTTTAAATCCACTCCCTAAATTTTATTTAAAATATGGGTTATTTATTGTAATTTTAAAAATTATATTTTGTTTTTTTTTTAAATTTTAATTACATAATAAATAATTTATTTTTTAATAAATCATCAATTCATATAATAGTTTTTAATGATATTATGAATATATTTTAATTAACAATTCATATAATTTTATTATTGTATAAGAGAGTAGTTAGTAATTTCATTTTCTCTGTCAATTTTGTTAAATAAAAATTCTAACAAAGAAATATTTGTAATTTTTAAAATTACAAAAAGCAATGAGTATTTATAATTTATCCAAATTATAAATAACAAACAAGAAAATTCATGCATAAAATTATATACAAAAAATAATTTGTAATTTTAATTCAATTCTTATGTAATAGTATCAATATTTTAAATAAATTTGAACCATACATTAAAGTAATTTTTTAGGAGTGATTTTATAATTTTCCTCCCGTCTAAGCCATTCGTTAGAAAAATTGATAAAATTAAATTGGGAGAACCTGAAAAAAAGTGAGAAGAAAGATATAATTGAAAATTGATAGAACACACTCTAAGAAGACTTGTGTATAAAAAATGAATCCAAACCTATGGAAGAAATACACAACAAATATATTAACAATTACTAATAAACAAATACACTCTAGGGCGAATTATATTAACGGTCCCTATAGTTTGGGTCTAGTATCACTTTGATCTTGAATTTTAAATCTTGTTCCAAATAAAGACAATTAAAGATACCATTGCTCAATTTCAAGGGCAAAGTCGTCAATTTGATAAAATATAAACTAATTTGACAAAAATAAATGTCAAAAAAATATTTTTAAATTTTTAAAAATTATTTCTATCCATTAAAGATAAAATTATGTAAAATTGAAAAATCTTTTAGACATTTATGCATTTATTTTTTATCAAATTAATTTTTATTATGTATTTAGATGATGATCATGTAATAGGTGGTTGTATTTATTTTTATTAAAATAGTTTCTATTTTTTCAAAAGTCAAATATATGGCAACAACTTTAATATCTTTATTAAACCAATCCATTAAATCAAAAAATCTAAAACTAAAAATATTTCATATATTAAATATATCGATTATATGTTAAAAGCCTAAGAACCACCCATTACATGATCATCATTCAAACACATAATAAAAATTAATTTGGTAATAAAATAAAATAAATAAATGTCTAAAAGATTTATCAATTTTACATATTTTTATCTTGGGTAAAAATTATTTTTAAAAATTTTAAAATATTTTTTTGACTTTTATTTTTGTCAAATTATTTAATATTTTATCAAATTGACGATTTTGCCCTTCAAATTGAGCGATGGTATCTTTAATTGTCGTTATTTGGAACAAGATTTAAAATTCAGAGTTAAATGTGTCATAATTGAAAAGTCAGAAACTAAAATGACACGAGTCCCAAACTATAGGAACTGTTAGTATAATTCACCTTACATTCTACAAAAATATCCCTCTCTCACATTAGACAAAATCGCCTTAGAAAATCGGCTCACTTACATATTATGTACAACACTCGCTTCAAATATCTTGCGGATGAATACTGTTAAATTCAGTGATACTACATATATCAATTGGTATACCAATAAGTATAACAACATATATTTGGATATCGCCACTTCAAAACTATAGGTCCACTCCTTTACAATTAGTATACTAATTGGTATATCAATTAGTGCATAAAATAGGAAAAGTGTATTTGAGAAATAGAGAGATATGAACATTGCGATAGGAACGGAAGGACGACAAGCAGAACACAACAGCCGGAAAAGACAATACACAAGCAGACAAAAAAGCCAACAACCACTCCACTGAGGAAGATGACCTTTTAGAAAGACATCACAAAAAAACAGGTAACCGCTTTGTACTGGTTCAACCTTTCTTTCACGGAGGCTCTTACCTCCTCTTTTTCGACCAACAAATAAACTTTCTCTTCGTTTGATCCTCTTTCTTATGCTCTTGGAGATAAGAAGACCCATACTCTTTTAGAACCCAGTGACTTTGAGATCCCTAGCATCTCCTTCACCAGTAAGGAACTATCACGTATCAAAGACCCTTGGACCCAGTCCCTCATCATTAAACTTATAGGCAGAAATTTGGGTTATAATCTCCTCATGACCCCAATCAACTCTCTTTGGAAACCAACTGGCGTGATCCAAGGAACAAGCCTGGGGAACGACCACTATATTATTAAGTTTCATTTAGAAATTGATTTTAACAAAGTTCTTAATGATGGCCCATGGTTTATTAGTGCAAACTTTCTTGTTGTTCGCAAGTGGGAGCCTGATTTCCACACATCAAACTCCACAATGTCCACCACAGTTATCTGGGCTTGTCTCCAGGGACTATCCATTGAATACTACGACAGATTTATTCTGAGGAAATTAGGTGGCATGTTGGGAACTCTACTCAAAATCGACATTCACACCAAAAATGGAGATCAAGATCGTTTCGCCAGACTTTGTGTTCAAGTCAATCTTTCGAAACCGTTGGTTTCCATGATTAAAATGGGATCTTACATTCAAAAAGTTTCATATGAAGTGATTACAAAAGTCTATTTCCACTGTGGTTGATTAGGGCATAAATTAGAAGACTACAATGCAAATAAACATATTGTCTATTTCGTCACCACAGTAATGGATCCATTGAAAGAAAGAACTGAGCTGTCTTTTGGTTCTTAGATGTTCATAGAGCAAAAAAAGGAGGCAAAATTTTTGAAAGATTCAAACCACAAAAAAGATCAAGGAAAAATCTTGACAAAAGACAAAATGATAGGAACAAAGCTTATGCATGTACATGGTACCGATGGAGGGAAAGTATGGAAGAAAAAGTCAACTATCACTAACGAGGAATTTCTACCCCTGCATCAACTTCTCACACAACTCATATTGCCTCAAATTCTTTGACTAATAGCAACCTGATCCCATAATCCACAATAGATCAAAACCCTTTCCAAATCCTTGCTGACATCATTGACCTAGATCCCCACCCCCAAACCTTCTCTCTAACCCTCCAGTTGTCACCTCACCTACCCATTCCTTTTCTAGTCTTTCCCCACCCTCTCTATCCCCTGTCACCTCCCCAAAAACTTTCCATTCTTCTGCAAATCCTTTCCCACCTGCTATTCTGCAGAACTCTGCCCCGCTGTTGCCTTTCTCTGATCTATCAGGGCACACTTCCACACTTACCGTCTTACCCTATTCAAACCTCCATATGGCACCCCCTTTTACCATAAACACCATCTCTCTCATCCCAAACTCTACCCCAAATTCACACATCACTACCTACACCCCAAACCCACCCTCCAACTCCAACCATGCCTTGCAAACGAAACCCTTCAACCATGCCTCTCAAACACAACCTTACCACATCTCGAAGGACCCCATCCCAGCCACCATTCTCACGCCAAAACTCAAACCCAGAACCCCACATCCCATTCCAAATCTCATACCTAGAAACCCGCAATCAACAAGGCTAGTTCATGACAGCCGGGGAAAACCTCCACAGAGTGGACGATCAATTGATTCAAGAGATTCAAAAGGACCCAACTCACATCCTAAGATGGTATGACCTAGACATTATAAACATTTAGATGTCTCTATCACCATATTTCCCTGTCCAGCCCCATCTGTTTCATCACCAAGCAATGGTGGTGCACTTTCTCTCAACCCCTTTTACCCACCTCACAGATTTCCCATCCCAAGTGACCTAGTTCAACCAAATAGTGACCTTGAGCCCTCAATTTCTTCCAAATCTCCAACTATACCAAAACCCATTGATCACAGAAACCCTTCTCCAATCCCAGAACCTCCCCAACTAGACTTTCATTGGCTCCTTACTACTCTCAGGGAATTTATTGTCCCAGGCCAGTTCGACAAAGTGGAAAAGATAATGACCAAGCCCGATCTCCTCCGTCTTCGTGTTATCGTAAAATCCTATACAACGCTAGAAAATTAGGCACTGGAACACTCAATCTCCCTAACCCCATCATGGAGGAGACCAAAGAAAACCAAATGGGGACCGAAATGGTTAACCTCGGAAGAGGACACCTCGAGTTTGAAGAAGGAATCCCTCCTTAATCAACCCTTCTTTAAGTCTCCAATAAAGATCCTTCTCTAGAATTTCCATGGGGCTGCTAATCCCCACTTCAAAAGATATTTTCATAATCTTATGAATAAACACCAGCCCCAAATTGTTGTGTTGACTGAAACAAGAGTTGGAAACATTTGTGAAAATCTTGGCTTCCCCAAAGTAGAAATCATTGAACTATTGGCTTTGCTGGAGGCATATGGCTGCTAAGGAATGATCTTGAAGTCTGCTATGACATCCTTTCAGTTACTCAGTAAGGAATCCATGCCTATGTGCAGGTCCTTTCTAACCTTACTTGTTGGCTTTTTTCTGCTATCTATGTCAGCCCTTATTACAATCTTAGAAGAGTTTTGTGGGACAACCTCAAATTCTTTGCAAACAACCACAACTCTCATTGGTTTGTAATTAGGGGCTTCAATGAAATCTTATCCAGTTCAGAAAATTCTGGAGAGAGAACTATCAACCCATATCGCTCTTAACAATTCAAAAATTGTGTGAACCACCGTGGTTTGTTGGATTTGGGGTATTCGGGACCCCAATATACCTAGACTAACTTGAGATAACCTAGAGCCATCATTAGGCAGAGACTCGATAGATCCTTTTGTAATAATGCTTGGCACCTCCTATACCGAGACACTAAAATCTCTCACCTCCCTAGAATCCATTCTAACCATTGCCCTATCCTTCTCAATCTTAACCCATCTTTGCCTAGATCAGTCTGTCCTTTTTTATTTGAAACTATTTGGTTTTTAGACCCCTCTCTCTTTTCTGTTATCAAGTATAGCTGGAACAACCCCTCAAACTCCTTCACCAACTATGTGAATGATTTTTCAATCAGAGTTACTCTTTAAAATAAAAATAACTTTGGAAATATTTTTCATAAGAAAAAGAGATTAGCAGCTAGAATTCTGGAAATTCAAAAACAAAAACCATCACCTAGACTCCAACTATTTTCTTCTTGACCTTGAAAAATCTCTCATTAGTGAGTATAATGGTATCCTTAAGCTAAAAGAAAAATTTTGGACTCTCAAAGCCATAATGAATTTTACCCTAGATAGTGACCGCAACACAATTTTTTTTCATGTTTCTGTCATTTCCCATCGAAGGAAGAATAAAATCTTTGCTCTTAAAGATTCAAACAATTGTTGGCTCTATGAAGAGGGGGCTGTTAAAGCTAATATTGTCAACTACTTCTCTGACCTTTTTTTCTACATCCCAAACCTTAGTCCCTCTCCACTCAAAAACTAACCTGCGCTTTCCCACTATTGATAACTCACTCCATTGCTCTCTCTCTGCCCCTCCTTCCTTGAGTGAGATCAAATCAGTCCTCAAATCCTTTAAACCTTGGAAAGCCCCTGGGCCAGATGGCCTACACCCAGCCTTTTTTCAACATAGCTGGGAAATTGTTGCACTTTCTGTGTTTCACTGTGTCAAAGAAGCTTTCACCATTGGTAAAATAAACCTAGATATCAACAAAACTCTCTTGTGTCTTACCTTGAAAGTTGACTATCCCGAGCAAATTACACAGTTCCGATCCATTGGCCTTTACAACACCATCTACAAGCTCATCACTAAAACCATTGTAGCATGCCTCCGTCCTTTTCTAAATGACCTTGTCAGGCCTCTTTAAGCTAGTTTCATTCCTGATAGAAGAGGCATTGATAATGTAATCCTTGTTCAAGAGTGTGTCCATCATTTCAAACATAAGAAAAGAAAATATAGATCTATGATTGTGAAATTGGACCTTGAGAAAGCTTTTGACCGTCTTGAACGGGGTTTTATCAAAAACGTTCTACATTTTTTCAACTTCCCATCTCTTTGGATAGACCTCATTATGTCCTGCTTAAACTCCTTATCTCTCTCAATATTGTTTAATGGTGGCACCACTGATTCCTTCAATCCCTCTAGAGGCATTAGGCAATGTGACCCCATCTCTCCCTATCTTTTCATCCTTTGCCTTCAATATCTCTCTATCAGCATCAATAAGGCTTGTGATGAAAACAAATGGGTCCTTATTAAAATCAGTAAAGAGGCCCTGCGCTTTCTCACTTGTTCTTCACTGATGACCTTATCTTATTCAGCAAAGCCACTAAAAAAAATTACCTTTGCATCAAGGACATTCTCCATGATTTTTGCTCTCAATCTGGTCAAAAAATCAGCTTCCACAAATCAAATGTTATTTTATCTTCAAATCTTAATACCGATGTCGAGAACTAGCTTGCAACTACATTTCAAATTTCCAAAACCACCAATTTAGGTCGGTATATCTGGGCTGCCCTATTCAACATGAAAGACCCAATAGAGCTTTATTCCAATTTCTGATTGAAAAAAGTCCAATCTAAACTAGCTGGCTGGAAAAGTAAATTGTTGTCTAAAGCTGGTTGTACTACCCTTATCAAAGTTGTTCACACGACTATCCCATTGTATGTTATGCAATGTAACTACCTCCCGACTTTGATTTGTAACTCTCTCGACAAAATCAGTAGAGATTTTCTATGGGACTCAAATGAGGAGGTTCAAAAAATCCATGCCATTAGTTGGGACACTATAACCAAGCCAAAAAAGTTTGGAAGATTGGGTATTAGACAATCACAGCTGGTCAATAAAGTTTCCATGGCCAAACTTAGATGGAGACTTCACAAAGAGAGGCCTTGTAGGCTAGAGTGCTTGATAGGAAATACAAACACCTTGAGTCAAACCCCAGCAGATCTTCTCCTATTTGGAAAGGGATTCAAAAAGGCAAAAACGTTGTTGATAAGGGCACTACAATCCTTCTTAAGAGTGGTTTAGACACCTCTTTCTAGTTTCAAAACTGGACTGGTTTTGCCTGCTTAGGCAAGCCATTTCTGGTCCCCTTCCTCTCCATCTGGAGTCTTTAAAAGGTAAGGAGGGCTGGAAAAATATTTTTTGAGACCTTTCAGACTTCTCTTTTGACCTCCCTCCCAATATCATCAATGCCATATGTGTAAAAACTCTTTCTTGGTTCACTTCTGGTAGTGATGTTCATGCTTGGAATTTCTCTGCAAATGGTGAGATTGATACAAAATCTGCCTACATGCTCACTAAAGAGTTCAACTCATCAACCCTCTTAACCAATTGGTCTTGGATCTGGTGTATTTATGCAAACCAATGAATAAAACACTTTATTTGATTGTCCTTGCATCATAAACTTACCACAAAGTCCCTTCTTTTCCATAGAAGCATCACCTCAGATGATTCTTACGCTCTCTGTCTTCTTCCACCTGAAACAACCTGCCACATCCTCAGAGATTGCTCTGTCTCCTTGACCATTTGTTACTCCATGGCTATTCCTCTCACCTTAACCGACTCCTTCAACTTGGAATGGATCCGTGTCAATTGTTTCTCAATTGAAACCCATCCCTCCACAGCCAACTAGTCAATTCTTTTCCCTCTCATCTGTTGGTCCTTGTGGAAAGCCCGCAACTCACTCTGTTTTTCTCCCAATAATCCCACCCCTTTCATTGGTTTACACCCACCTCCATATCTCCCTTTCAAAAAATGGGTGCAGAAAGAAATAATATACCGTACCACTTCTAATGTTCACATGGATAAAATTCCTCATGTCCCAATACTCAGAAACTTCAAAAATTAAAGAAAACCCCCTAATCCTCATAAAGACTATTGATTGATGACGGGCCCTGACCCACCACTTATTTCAAGAGAGAGCAACTGATCATTCACTTTGTACTTAAATGACCCATCAACCTCCAAAAATTAGTTTTTTGGCTGAGCAACTAAAATTCCCATTTATTTAAAAACAAAACCCCACAACATATATCTCCACAAATTAACACGCACTAGCAGAATGAAAAAAGCTCCATGCTATCAAAATCACCTCATTGTCTTTTAAAATGTAGATACAAATCACCCCAAAAAAAAAAAAAAATTTTTTTTTCTGAAACAGTCTGAAAATACAGCTCAGTGTTATCTCAACTACATGAAAATCTTCCGGAGAGAATAAATGTAACTAGCCACATCATCATGTTCCAGCCTTCCGGCGACCAACACGGGCTACAAAACCAGCCTTGATTGGAGCAACTGATCGCCCAGAACCACACTACAAGTGAATGAAAAAATAATCATAAACAATAAAAGCTTGTCAATTTCCCAGAAAATGTAGCAAATTTTAAACTGAGCAATAATTTTCACACTTCTAAATCAGAATGTAATAACCACCATGTGCTTTGGTTGGTCATTTGCAACTAATTAACAGAAAGAGCGCATAAATCTACCCCCCCAAAAAAAACATGCAAAAGGAAGATACACAAGCTCAACTTTGATTGAATTTTTTAAGACAGGTGATCATTCATGTGGCCTCAGAAAAGTTCAGATTCCTCCGTCATGGATAATCAGACAATGTAGGCAAATATTTAGATCATCATAGGCCTCAAAAAAAATGAACAAATAAATCTACCCCAAAAAATACAACAGATCAAACACAATTTGTTTTTTTAATTTCTTGGGTTCAATTTATAAGACAGGTGAGCAAACATTCATGGGCCTCAGAACAATTCCTGGTTCCTCGCTATCGGACAATGTAGGCAAATATTTATATCATCATAGGCCCCCAAAAAAATGAGCAAATAAAACTACCAAAAAAAAAAAGTCACGAACAAGGTCAAACACAAGCACAACTTTTATTTGTTTCCTAAATTCAATTTTTAGGACACAGATGAGCAGGATGCATGTGGCCTCAGTACAGTTTTCAGATTCCTCCATCATGATATGCAAATCGGACAATGTAGGCAAATCTTTAAATCATCATAGGCCTCAAAGAAACATTGCAAGTTTTATCACCACTTTAATATGAAAAAGGTGGAAATAACAAACTTCTTACATCATAACACCGGGTTACATTTCTCACCCAAAAAAATCAAGTTGCAAAATTTGCGTCTTTTCAAGTTAAATGAACACACACAGCAAGAACAAAACAATAACAATATGTTTAGTAAATGAAACAACCTTATATTTTAATTGGTTATTCCAACCTCATTGAATGGGTGAATCCACCCAAAAAAAACATTAGCACTACACAAACCTAATAACAAACTTTTTGAGACTCTATTTATGTGTTTCAAGTGTTCTATCATATTTTTAAGCTAAAAGTAAATGCAGAGCAAGATCATAAGCCACCGAAGGGCATCTGTAAATTAAATAGAGCTATACTACCAACCCAGTATTTGCATTGGTCATTTCAACTTGTTCAGATGAATCAGTCCAGCCAGAACATAATGCAACAGAAAACCATTAAAAAAATGAAAGAAAAAAAAATCTTGGTCACACACCCACAAACTAATAAAATTTCTGTCTCTTTAACTTTTGTTTGCTGCAATTAAAGGGTGATGCAAAATAATAACAAAGCCAGCACAGCATGTCAAAGTAAAGAATGCTAACAAACAGACATAACCAAACCCTTCATCACACACAAAGGGATTACGGAGTAATACCTTCTCACATCTAAGAAAGAAGAGACGATTCTCCTTTGAGAGAATTGTGTCAGGACTTTTGCAACCATTGCAAATGACATACTCATCTGCACAATACAAAAACATATATAACCACCAAAATACAATTCAAGGGTGCAAAGAACACAGCAGAAATGTGCTTAAACGAAAATTAATAAAATGCAGAGGACACCAGAATCCATGCCAATAATTTTTGCTTACTGGTAAGCAAGCAAGAAAGGAGCCCACTAACTATTAACGCCAAATTTGGCAACTATCTGAGTTATTACTTCTAACTTTATACAGATGGAACTTACTGACATATCTCCTCAGGATGCCCTCAAAATTTTTTGGTGCAAATCTTCCCTTCACAACTAATCTTTGCTGTCCATCAAGTGATCCACTCGTCCCCATTTCAGCCAGCAAGAATGTCATAACATGCTCTGGTTGCCTATGCATACTGGAGTAACAGACAGAAGTAAAAAAGGACTCATAGTAGAATAATTATAATAATAATAACAACAATAATAATAATAAAACAGAAAAGAACACAAAACCAAGCAATATGTTTTCTGAGTTGGAACTGTATCTCATTTTTAGTTCAGTAGACCCAAATTAAACTGTACCTCATTTTTTCCAATAAAGTAAACTATTAGCTTGATCAAACTACTGAACCAACATCATTCTTAAAATCCCAATGTCCAAACACCAATCAAATTGCTGTTCACAACCCAAAATTCTATTTTACAAACAATCTAGCCCTTCTAATGTTTCATTAACTGAAATGTTCTGTATTTCTCAAAAAGTGATCCAATTTCTGGTGTAAATCAATATCTTGAAGGGTTTTGTAAGCAGCAAAATCCTCTGAAATTAGAACACATGTACAAGCAAATCCTTGATACGAGATTTCATTACCATAAATAAACAAATAAATAATCAGAATATGCATTCACAAACAGCAAACACATGGACCATAGACACGGTAAAACAATATCTATCAAATCCATCTAGAATAGATAATGAATAACTTTTAAGGAAATCAAAATGATATTTGCCATACGTCTTGCATAGATCCATAAAGTTCACAAATACAGTTTTCTTTGTGCCTTCACGAAGAACTTGAGGTGGCCTCATGACTGTTCTACGTCTATCTCCAGCAAGCTCCGGATTATTCTCACGCAGAATATGGAACACACGATCCAGAAGCTGCACACATTAATGAGAAGATAATTAGATCCATAAATAGAGAATAAGGCTTCATTTGTCTAGATGGATATCAAATGAAAGGATTTGAGATTAATTTTTATAAAAACACAGGAGATTAAAAATTATGGTTGGATTCAAAAACAAGAGGGGAAGATAAATTACAGATAAAAGAGAAGTATTTTATAAGAATCATTGAAGAATTAGAACACTTGACACGAATGATTTCAAATAACTACTTTTAAATTGTTGTTTCAAATATACCTAACAAAGCTCTTAAATACAATCTTGAAATCCCATCTAAACTATCAATTATAAATTTGAGCTATTCTCTTTGAATGAATAGTGACAAATCCTTTCATATAAATAAATCCAAACATAATGAAAAAAGAGCAACTTAACATTAATTAGATTAAAAAATCCATATATTCCATAACTTGAACATCAAGATATTATTCATACACCCTCCGTCCCAAAATAATGGTCCCTTTTGGGGAATCCAACATTTTTTGGTAGTACAATTATTGCACTTTAATAAATTTGATTTTCCAAAATTACCCTTTGATAGTACATTTTTGGGAATATCAATGTCATAATTGTACTTTTTATATTGTTTATGAATTTAAAAGAAGGGCAAAATAGGAAACCTCCGCCCCTCCGCCTCTTTTCGCGCCTCTCCATGTCTTTCTAAATACACTTATCCATTTCCCCCTCCCAATAATTGAGCATCCCTTTATAACAGCGAAGGCGTTTAACGGTTTTTTTGAGCTCTTCCTTTAATTGCCCCTTCGATAATGAGAAAAAAGGGCGAGGCTCCGGCGCAGGCTCAGCAGGAGGGGTCGGCTCAGGCTCAGCAAGAGGAGGGCCGTTCAGATCTAGCCCCGGCTCAGGAGCTGGAGGTTGGTTTAGATCGAGCTCCAGGTATATTACCGGCTGGCTGCTTTTTATGCAAAAAAGACAAAACGGGATTTGATTTCCACTCATAAGGAAGGAAGGTTAGATATTATATTATTTTTGTACTTGATTTTTGAAGAGGTACTAATATTTTGGGACAATGAAAAATGGAATAAGAGACTAATATTTTGGAACGGAGGGAGTATAACAATTGCATTCCAAAGAATGCAAAACAATCTGTGATGCTTAGCTTCTTGCGGAGACACCTAGTTATATGACAGCCTAACATGTAATAAATTTATGGAGACAAGAAAAGAAAGTCAATAAATATACAAGGACAGAACATTGTGACAGGATTTTTATCTTTCAACAACTAGGCCTTTTTAATATCTTACATAAACTACATAGTGCGAATGTAATACTAATGCCTCACATTTCAAACATAGCGGTCCTCATTGCCATGTGAAGCTAGCACATACTCAAAGATATCTAGTAAACCAGAGTCAAAATTGATGGGTGCAAATATTCCATCACTAATGACGAAAATGACATAAGCAAATAAATTATTTTACAACCATCATAATACAAGAACAATGAAGAGCAAAGTTATAACAACAGAACAGAACAGTGATGGGGGAAGAAGAGGAAAGGGAATGTACCTCTTCATATTTATAATCTCGGTCACTCCCTTCCCATGGAAACTGTGGCTGCAAGACGATTCCTTCTCCTTCTTCATCCTCTCCAATATGATCTACAAAGTGGAGGGAACTTTAATCTTACATTCCATTTAAAAATAACAGTACATGTAACATATTATACCATATAAACTTAAATCCACCAGTTCATTAATTGCAACTGTTGATAACAGAACTTCTTACCATCTAAATCATCCACTACACTTTCTTTCTCATCACTCAACAAGTCAGTATGCACCTGAATTATATACAGTGGTTACAAGACCGTCAGTAAATTTTTTAGAAAGACTCTAATCATTCAATATAGGTATAATAACTCACTGATTTTTTCTTCTTCTTTTTCAAGCCAGAAAAGGTACTCTCAAGACCATCAGAAACTGCAACAAGTATAAAGTAATGCATGTAGCAACATAATAAGAGATCCTTCAATAAAGGGAGAAAAAAAACATGTAAAACAAGGTATGTAAATTACTTTAAAAGTAATTCTTCGCCGTAGAGTTAACATACCTGATAAACTTTCAGTTTTCTCGGCCAAGTTGTCCACAGCATCATCTGCAGGATCTTGAATTACAACCTTCTTCTTTTTCTTCTTTTTAGTTGGATCAAATGGGGCATTCTGCAATGTAATTACATATTAACACCAATGACGCAACGATGTACTTAAGCTATCAAAATGCCATGTGGTTAATTCATATAGGGAAGCAATAGATTTACAGGGGGGTCAAAGGGCACAACTTTAAAGCAATTGTAATAAAAATATTGATGCTTAATTGACAAAGTAACAAATTCAGAACGGCTCAGAATCATCTCTCATCCTAACTATACAGCATTTAAGTTCATTGCATTTCCATAATTACTTGTAAGAGAGCAAAACAGTTATAAATTAATACTTGTTAATATCCCAACCTGAGCATACTAGGGTTATAGGGTCAAACTACTTGCTTCTACTCTGAAATTAGAAACAGATGAATATGTACTTGATATTGTTCGCTCTGATACATTCAAATTTTCCATTGCAGGAAAAACCAAACAAAAAATCAGATATGTAATCCAAGAAAATGACAAGTCAACAGTACAATAAATTATCATATAGCTTGAGTAAACATGGAGCTTTTATGCATGTAAAGTAACATCACATGTTGTCAACAAGTCATAAGTTGCCAATGCATGCCTGATAGATTGTGCATCATATCTTGACATCTTAGAAAAAAATACTTAACTACAGTTCTTTAGGCACGTCTGATGCAATGTTGCCATCAAGAGCAAGCCGTTTGGCCATTTTGCCCATTCATTATTGTTGACTTTAAAGCAAGGCCCCTTAAATGTTGGGCAGAAAAGCAGATGTGCGACTCTTTTAATGGCCACATGCACCATCTGCACCTAGAGACTGTAATACAATCCCTAGTGCAGTGAACCAATCCCCCCAACACAATTTAAGATACGTATATCTAGATTGGGAACACCAAAATAATGCAATGTACAAGTCTTTTCCAACCATGCCCATTTCATTAATCACATTTTAAAAATAATAATTTAAAATAAAAAAAAATAAAAAACATGAAAATCAATGCATTAATGTATGACCACAGCCTTTGCCCTAAAAAAAGCAATATTTCCCTGTAATCAAATATATACAGCAAAATATAAAAAAAATAATAAGAATAATATACACAAGAAAGAGAAACTTACATCAGCCACCTCCTCCTTAACTTCATTTGGGTTTTCTTCGTCAGCCATGATTGTATCAAAATCTACTACAATGTAACAAATAAAAATATATAATAAACAGATAGCACAACAAACCTAATAGCATTGATTTAACAAAAACCCAGAAAGAACCCCCAAAACCCCTTGTGTTTTAACAAATTAGAACACACAACTAACCATAAGCACACAAGGAAGCATAAATCGATCTACATTCTATTAAGCTAGTGACCTTGAACTCGTTTTTAATAGAAATCTAACCCAAGCTACAGAGGTGAGAAAATTAAATAAGAACCTATCAAATCAAAATGATCAGATAGACAAATCAATATTGAAACCAAAAAAGTAACAACCAACACAAATTTGCATACATACGCATATAAAAATGCATATATATGCAACACAGAATCGTGTAGTAGTACTATACCTTGTTTTCAAGGTTCGGGAACCCTAAATCAGAAATACATATTGAACCACATATCAATCGGAACTTTAACTTTACAAAAATTAAAATATAAACCATTCAAAACGATGAATCGAAAAAGCGTTACCTCTGGACCGACGCTGATATCTCTCTCTCTCTCTCTCTCTCTCTCTCTTCCGTTTTTAAGACCTGTAAACGGCGGTAACTCATTAGGGCTCCGAAACCCAAACCTAAGAAATCTACGGGATTTGTGGGCCTATCAGGCCCACTAAGTTTTCGTGTGATCCGTTTCGTTTTCAATTAGATAATTTATAAGATTTCATTTTATTTGAAAAGTTAATATTTGATTTTTTAATTATTTTAGTCTGGTTAAAATAGTTTTATTTTGGAAGATTGGTTGAATTTTTTTGTAATTATTTTAATGATTGTGAGAGAAAAAGTAAAATGATTATTGGTTAGATGTGTCATTTTATCTTATTAACTATTTTAACTTATTTTGTTTTTTAGTGGGTTATTTTAACCTAATCTCTTTCCAAACAAGACTTATAAAATCGGTTGACTAATTTATTTATGCACAAAAATAAAATTAAGGGGCTATTGGGCATCCCTTAAAATAGTATACTTTTTATCTTTTTTATCTTTTTAGAATCACATCCCCTCTCTATTTTTCTGCACATCTTTTCGTAAAAAGTTAAAAAGTTTATTTATTTAGATCATCTCAACCACCCTCTAAGTTTATCAGATATTAGTGGCCTTGTTTGATTTGTATTTTGAGATATTATTTCAAAAATATTTTTTTTGAGAGAGTTTAGAAAATTTAAAATTTTATTTGGTTGATTCTCAGGTAGGGTTACTACTGGTCAACCATGGAGGAGGATTATATTAGTTTTGTTCGGCGATGTCACAAATACCAAATTCATGCAAATCGCATAAACATCCCGCCATCGAAGCTATACAACATGACTTCACCATGGCCATTTTCAGTCTGGGAAATTGATGTTATCGGGGCAGTTACGCCAAAAGGTTCAAATGGACATGAGTATATCCTGGTGGCAATAGGCTATTTTACAAAGTGGGTTGAGGCCCAATCCTATGCAGTGCTGAAAGCGTCGCACGTAGCCAAGTTCATCAGGAATAATATCATCTATCGTTATGGAGTCCCGAATGAGATCATCTCGAACAATGGTTCCCACTTTAAGAAAGAAGTGATCGACTTGTTGGAAAAATACAACGTGGCTTTTCATAAGTCATCTACATATTGGCCACAAACCAACGGAGCTGTTGAGGCCGCCAACAAGAACATCAAGTACATTCTACAGAAAATGGTGGAAACCTACACGGACTGGCCAGACAAGTTACCATTTGCTCTTTGGGGCTACAGGACATCAATTCGAACATCTACTGGGGCAACTCTGTATTCTCTGGTTTATGGGATGGAGGCTGTTCTGCCAATTGAAGGGGAGATGACCGAGAAAAAGTGATTGATTTGTGTGTAGTAGAAGAAAAGTGATTTTGGAATTTTTTTTCTCCAAAATTTTAAACCAAACATGTTTTTTAATTTTTTTCTAAAAAAACATATTTTGAGAGATAAACCAAGCATGCCCAATATCTTTTTAAAATAAAATACAAAATGTTAATTAATCTTATATTTAGCATGAGTAATTTATTGTGTTCTATAAAATACGAGAGCTTTTTCCATAAATCCATCTTTAATTACTTATGTTCCAATTAGTCCAAAATTTATTTTAATATTCCACTTAGTCCTGTCCTAGGTAAAAAGACGATATTACCCTTATGTTCATATCATATCATAGGCGCCTTTTTTTCTTTCAACTCTACAATTTTATTTTTCCCCAAATTAGAACCCTAACATTGAACTCCTTCTTGTTCGACCAAAACCTTACGATCGGCGAGTCCTGTTCATTCCGGCAACAAAAATCATGAAGTACTGTTCATTCCGGCAACATTGATCGCCAAGAACAATCCATTCCGGCAACTGAGATCGCCGATAACTGTTCATTCCGGCAACTGCGATCCTCACTCCAATCGATATCTACAATGGTGAACAATAGTAAGTTGTTTTCTTCAATTTCATACTATTTTCTGACATTAAATCCACTAGTTCATATTCTTTCATTAAAATCTAAATATTCACATTTCAATGTTTAATGTTTATTGATTCGACATTTAGCCTTTGAAAATTACAAATTATAATTTTCTTCTTTATGAATGCTTTGTTTTTCATGTCACATTTATGAATGCTCTGTTTTTCAACTTTAGTGTTTAGGGACTCAACATTTAGGAATGTTTATGAATGCTCTGCTTCTCATTGTGAATGTTTGAAATTCTATTTTCCATCGTTAACATTTTGTGTTTCAAGTATGAATGTTCACATTGTAAATAATTGGAGTCTATTTCCATTGCTAGAACAATTATGTTGAGTCATATTGTTGAGATTACAATAGACTCAAAATACCATTGTTAGTATTTGGAATTTGTTTTAACATTTCATTGATTATGTTGAGTGAATTGTCACATTGCTAACATTTGTGTTTGAAGTATGAATCTTCTCATTGTGAATGTTTGGAGTTTGTTATCGATGTTACATTGATTATGTTGAGTCACATTGTCAAGGTTTTCGTTTGACATTCACGATTGAAGTATAAGTCTTCCCATTGTGAATGTTTCGAGTCTAATTTTCATGTTAAATTGAAAATGTTCAATCATATAGTTGATATTCCAATATTCGCATTTTCATTCAAAATAATGTGCTAATTGTTTTTTAGTAGGAATTTTCTCATTGTTAGTATTTTGAGTCTATTTTTCATGTCACATTGATTATGTTGAGTGAATGGTCACATTGTCAAGATTCCATTATTGACATTTGTGTTTGAAACATGAATCTTCTCATTGTGAATGTTTAGAGTTTGTTATCCATGTTATATTGATTATGTTGAGTCACATTATCGATATTCCATTGTTGACATTTTGTGTTTCAAGTATGAATGTTCACATTGTGAATGTTTGGAGTCTAATTTTCATATTACATTGAAAATGTTCAATCATATAGTTGATATTCCAATATTCACACTTTTATTCAAAATAATGTGCTGATTATTTTTGAGTAGAAATTTTCTCATTATTAGTATTTTGAGTCTATTTTTCACGCCACATTGATTTTGTTGAGTGAATGGTCACACTGTTAAGATTCCATTATTGACATTCGTGTTTGAAGCATGAATTTTCTCATTGTGAATATTTAGAGTTTGTTATGCATGTTACATTGATTATGTTGAGTCACATTATCGATATTCCATCGTTGTCATTTTGTGTTTCAAGTATGAATGTTCACATTGTGAATGTTTGGAGTCTAATTTTCATGTTACATTGAAAATGTTCAATCATATAGTTCATATTCCAATATTCACATTTTTCATTCACAATAATGTGCTAATTGTTTAGAGTAGGAATTTTCTCATTGTGAATGTTTGAGTCTAATTTTCACGTTACATTGAAAATGTTCAATCATATAGTTGATATTCCAATACCCACATTTTTCATTCACAATAATGTGCTAATTGTTTTTGAATAGGAATTTTCTCATTGTTAGTATTTTGAGTCTATTTTTCACGTCACATTGTTTATGTTGAGTGAATGGTCACATTGTCAAGATTCTATTATTGACATTCGTGTTTGAAGCATGAATATTCTCATTATGAATGTTTAGAGTTTATTATCCATGTTATATTGATTATGTTGAGTCACATTATCGATATTCCATCGTTGACATTTTGTGTTTCAAGTATGAATGTTCACATTGTGAATGTTTCGAATCTAATTTTCATATTACATTGAAAATGTTCAATCATATAGTTGATATTCCAATATTCACATTTTTATTCAAAATAATGTGCTAATTGTTTTTTAGTAGGAATTTTCTCATTGTTTGTATTTTGAGTCTATTTTTCACGTCACATTGTTTATGTTGAGTGAATGGTCACATTGTCAAGATTCTATTATTGACATTCGTGTTTGAAGCATGAATCTTCTCATTGTAAATGTTTAAAGTTTGTTATCCATGTTACATTGATTATATTGAGTCACATTATCGATATTCCATCGTTGACATTTTGTGTTTCAAGTATGAATGTTCACATTGTGAATGTTTCGAGTCTAATTTTCATATTACATTGAAAATGTTCAATCATATAGTTGATATTCCAATATTCACATTTTTCATTCACAATAATGTGCTAATTGTTTTTGAGTAGGAATTTTCTCATTGTTAGTATTTTGAGTCTATTTTTCACGTCACATTGTTTATGTTGAGTGAATGGTCACATTGTCAAGATTCTATTATTAACATTCGTGTTTGAAGCATGAATCTTCTTATTGTGAATGTTTAGAGTTTGTTATCCATGTTACATTGATTATGTTGAGTCACATTATTGATATTCCATCGTTGACATTTTGTGTTTCAAGTATGAATGTTCACATTGTGAATGTTTCAAGTCTAATTTTCATATTATATTGAAAATGTTCAATCATATAGTTGATATTCCAATATTCACATTTTTATTCAAAATAATGTGCTAATTGTTTTTGAGTAGGAATTTTCTCATTGTTAGTATTTTGAGTCTATTTTTCACGTCACATTGATTATGTTGAGTGAATGGTCACATTGTCAAGATTCCATTATTGACATTCGTGTTTGAAGTATGAATCTTCTCATTGTGAATGTTTAGAGTTTGTTATCCATGTTACATTGATTATGTTGAGTCACATTATCGATATTCCATCGTTGACATTTTGTGTTTCAAGTATGAATGTTCACATTATGAATGTTTGGAGTCTAATTTTCATGTTACATTGAAAATGTTCAATCATATAGTTGATATTCCAATATTCACATTTTTCATTCAAAATAATTTTTAGATGCTGTCATATTCTCTAATTCTTTACATATTATCTATGAGTGATGCTATGAAATTTGGTCCTCATCAATATTCATTTTAATAGCACTGTTAATTACTCATTCCTCTTAATGTCTTGTCTCTATTTTTGTTTAACATTTTATTGACAGATGTTATATCAACACCAAAGACAAAAATAAAAAAAAGAAGAAACCCATGAGGAAGAGACAGCTCCAGCTGATGTGAAACCCAATGTCGATATGAACAAAGTGAACTACCGTTCAAACATGACTGGCTTGGTAAAGTTGATGTCAACAACGAAGTTCACTGATGGGCAGCTGAAATGTTTGAAGAGAACTCCATTTTGGATGATGTTTGATGCACTGATAAACACAAAAATTGAACTATCATCATGCATGAAATATGACGATGTGATAGCAAAGATCATAGAGACATACAACCCTGCATCAAATTGTTTCAAAATTGGCCCCAAATCTGTCAAATTGTCTGCACATGACATCAAATTAATTTTTGGAATAGACTGCGGATCTGTGCCAATGGAAACTGCATATGGTTCGAAGCCAACATTTGGACTTATCGGCAAGAAGTGCAAGGACACACAGAGGCTTACATCGAAAAATATCCGATCTTTGATCGATGATGCATTGGTTGGGAGAAAGAAATCAGATAATGAGGAGGTTGCTAGGTTGATAAGTTTGTATGCTTGTTTAAAGCTCTTTTATTCCACAACTGGCGAGACAATTGGATGGGCATACTATCAACACATGGAGCATTTGGACAAGATGAGGGAATATGATTGGGCAGAAACCATCAAGTCCACATTAATGAATTCCATTGAACTTCATCATCGACGTCCAGAACGAGTGACTGGTTGTGTTATGGCTTTAATGGTATGTAATACTACATTCACTCACATAACTATTAATGTGTACGTCTGAAACGATACATTCACATTAGTTTATAATCATAATTTTTTTTCGACATGCATATTAACTGATTATGTTGAGTCACATTGTCAAGATTTTGTTTTGACATTCATGTTTGAAGTATAAGTCTTCCCATTGTGAATGTTTGGAGTCTAATTTTCATCTTACATTGAAAATGTTCAATCATATACTTCATATTTCAATATTCACATCACATTGATTATGTTGGGTGAATGGTCACATTGTCAAGATTCCATTGTTGACATTTGTGTTTGAAGTATGAATCTTCTCATTGTGAATGTTTAGAGTTTGTTATCCATGTTACATTGATTATTTTGAGTCTCATTATTGATATTCCATTGTTGACATTTGTGTTTCAAGTGTGAATCTTCACATTGTAAATGATTGGAGTCTAGTTTCATTGTACATTGATTATGTTGAGCCATATTGTTGATATTCCAATAGACTCAAAACACCATTGTTAGTATTTGAAATTTGTTTTGACATTTCATTGATTACATTGAGTGAATTGTCATATTGCTAACATTTGTGTTTGAAGTATGAATCTTCAAATTGTGAATGTTTGGAGTTTGTTTTCCATATTACATTGATTATCTTGAGTCACATTGTCAAGGTTTTGTTTTGACATTCATAGTTGAAGTATAAGTCTTCCCATTGTGAATGTTTGTAGTCTAATTTTCATCTTACATTGAAAATGTTCAATCATATAGTTGACAATTTGTTACATTTTATGTAGTATTGGCTGTGTGAGCGTACCAAAATAGTGGAACCAATTTTGCAAAATGCAGCACCTCGATTTCTCAAATGGAATCTAACAAAACTTCACAAGAATGTGAAGAATTTGTCTTTCTCGTCAATCAATGATGATGAGGTTAGATACCAACATTATCCAATGTGAATAATATTATTTATTGTACTAAAACTAACAGCAATCTCTATTACCAGGTTTATATAGAGAAACTCATACTGACAGACCGTGAGAGCACACTGTTGACGCAGACAATAATTCGGAATGAGGAGAATCAAAAAGATGCACCTGAGAGTATTATTCATCATGAAGTCAAAATTGAGGAAGAAATGGACATGAGCATACAAGAGGATGACATTGATGAGGCATTTGATACAGAGTTTGGCAATGAAGCAGAATTTCAGAGCAATGAACATGATGAAGCCAATATTGAGGAAGGTGCAGAGACTCTTGCATATCTACATGCACATGGGGTGCATCAAGTCATTGTGTCAAAGGTTGCTCAGGACAACATTATAGAGAAAATGGTCGCTGACCATCAAAAAGCATTGGACCTCATCGAGAAACTACAAATTGAGAACCAGAATCTGCAGGCAGCAAATGACATGAAAGACAAAATCATCTTGGAGCTGGAAACATTAATATGTAACCAGAAGGAGAATCCAACAGTTCAGAATGAGTTGTCCTCTATCAAACTTACAATTGATAATAAGAATGCAAAGATAGAAAGGTAAAGCAACTCCATAATTGACCTCCAAATTGAGAAGACTATACTCCAACTTGAGAAACTATGCTAGAAGATAAAATTGATGATGATGTAGTACATATTGTCACATAACAAATAAACCAGGAGACTATGGATGTAGAACTGAAGCAAAATTTGAAGAAGAAGACCCAAAAAACTCCTACATCTTTGGTGAAGTGCATCAAAATCAAAAAAAGGAAAGAATTGAAGTTGCCTGATTTTGAATATCAAGACAAAAAGGGTGACAAACAGAAAAGGAAGTTGGAAAATTTGGAACAAAATGACATTGAGAAGCAATGTGAAATTGTAGATCCAGATTTTGAAGGCTATTTGCACAAGCTTCGAGACTTTAAGCGTCCTAAGCATAATAAGCTTAGGCTGTCCAACAAATATGAGGTTTGGAAGATCATATCTGAACAGGACAAGCAAAAGATAAGGAATATGCATAAAAATGGAGGTTATGGGTAAGCATATTTCAAACAACTTCTATGTCTTTACATACCATCTTTGTCTTATTATATCTAAATTCTAAATGTAGGTTAACTGTTTGGCGAGGAACCACCAAGGAGACTTATGTTTTCTATGACGATCTTGAGTCAATAATTCAAGACAAGTCCATAACAAACAATGTATGGTGCTTTGTACATTGTGCATCAAAGGTTATATATATTAACATTCACATCATAATCACATTAACATTGAATATATACAGGTCATAGATGCATATGCAGAAATTTTAAGAAGAAAGCAGGAGTCAATGATGACAGATTCACAACAATTTGACAAATCATTCTTTTTCAACAGCTTGTGTTTGGTATAATTTGTTATTTTTTTTTTTTTATCCTGAATTAAAAACAAGTTTGATCCCTTATTTATAAAACTCATTACTCACAAAGTGCTGTCAATGTTTACAGAGCATGATTAAAGATGAAAAAGCAGAACTACAAACCAAATTCATTGATCCTCACATCAAGCATGCAAATCAGTACCGATATCTGCACTTTCCACTCCACTTTAAGTATCATTGGACCATAGTAGTGAGCGACATGGATGATGGAGTGTGGAAGCACTACAATTCAATGAGGCCCAGAGATGGTTTTGAAGACATACACCTAGCTCAAGCAAACATAGTGGTAATTTCAATATTTCATTCAATAATATGAAAAAATGTACATGTTGAGTTACATATCAACGTAGTTAAAATATTATCTATTCTACACATCTAATCATATTCACAATCACAGAAAACATATATCGAATCACATATTCAGAAATTGCTCTCCACATCGGATATGGCAGATACATTAACACCCTCAGACTATGTCAAGCCATTGCAATCAGTTGATGCATGCCCTCAACAAGACCCAAATTCGTGAGTATTTACAATTAATATTCTCATTGACATAGTAGCTACAACCAATGTGAATATAACAAAATATTGATTCTTTTTCTTTTTTTTTTTCTCCTGCAGTCTTAATTGCGGAGTTGCACTTTGCTACATAATGAGGCAACATGCCCTTCATGAACCAATTGAACCTGTGCTGGACAAAGAAGCTTGGCTTGCTATGAGAGCTCTGTTAGTTGAAGCATTCCTGAATGATCCTGAAAGAACAAATCATCCAAGTTTTGTTGTTGACACCAACGAGGATGCATCTCAGAACTAAACTTCATATTTTCACACCCTACCATTTTCTTTTGATGTATTGATGAAACAATGTTAACATCAGGTTTTGTCCAAGTACAATATGTTTTGTATATAATATACCACTCACTAACATGTGAACTTGGGTATTGTTAGTTAGTAAACAATCATTCCACAAAGATGTTGATATGAATAGCTATATACATTTTGTCTACCAAGAAATGTACTTTTAATATCAATGTTCTTTCTTGGTCTTATTCATGGTGTATGAGTATTATTAGTCATTATATGTGTTTGTTAAGCACAACACAATGTGAAAGTTTACATATGTATATCATATGCTCACACTGTCAACACATATTGGGGATATATGTAACTTTTTTACATTTTATTTTGCAAAAAATCAAAACAAATTATTTCAAAAAAAAAATGTAAAGAAATTACAATATTACAAATTTCATAGAACAAATCAACTTTTTATTGACAAATTGTATCAAAATATGAAAAGTCACATTAAGAAGCTTGCACCAACAAGTACCCTCATACATGAACTACTAAATTGTTTACTAATGCAAATGTATGTAACATTCACAACACTATGTTATTTATCTAAAACAAATTCTGCACTATAAATACTCACAACTCAACATAATATTCACAACGATATCCAACACATGAACCAATACTCACAACTCAATATAATATTCACATGAACTCTATTATTTGGTCTTTACACAACTTTAATTGTGGCTGCCCATCTTTTTACATCTACCACACCTCAAATCTGTTCAAAAACATATATCATATTCCATCCATCAACACATATTGTGTATATATGTAACAAGATAATATTTTATTTTGATAAAACTGATAAACAAACTATTTCATAAATACAAAATGAAAAAAAAAAAAAAAAAAAAACTACAAAATGACAAATTGCATAGAATTAATGAATCCCTTCTTATTCAAAAATTGTATCGAAATACAAAACAAGTACACCAATGTATCAACTAATAAAATGTGTATCCAATGCAAATGTATGTAACATTCACAATGGTATCTTATTTATCTAAAAAAAAAAAAAAGCACTGTAAATGTTCAAAACTGAATGTGAAATTCACAATGTCACCAACACATCAACCAATATAACTCTGTATTGGCTTTTTACACGACTTCGATTGTGCCTGCCCATCTTTCCACATCTGCCACACTGATTTGACTTACTTTTTCCCCTCGAGATGGTATTCTACTCTTTCTCGGCCTACCAGCTGGCCGTTTTACAATTGGAGGTAATATGATGAAATCACTAAAGCAAAAATCTGGTTTCTCCACATATGGTATTGGAAAAATAGCCGCTGCATATGCTTCCCTATAATTCTCTACATGAAAATATTTTTCAACACAATCATTAAGATTATATGCACTCCTTTGGATAGTCGCAACAACATGTTCACAAGGAAATCCATTTACTTGCCACTGGTAGCAAGAACAAACACAGCGTCCAACATCAACTGTAACTGATGGAAACGAATGCACCTCGAACACATCATCATTAGCTTTACTCACATTCCATGACCTACTAGAATTGAATGAATCTTGGAGGTTAGTCTCAAAGGTAGGGCAAATAATTCCATTCCACTTGTTTGCAATATCCCTTCGCTCTGACATTTGACACATTAATTATTTGATTCCGGACAGTATCAACCAATTTTGTTATTGGAAGATTTCGTGCTTCTTTAATCCAATTGTTGAATGATTCAGCAGCATTGGATGTCATCTCACCATATCGTTGTCCCCTAACATATAACAGCAAAAATTGTCACAATTTAATACCATATGTGACATTTCACATTGTTATAACAACACAAAAATATAAACAATGTACATATAACCATCATTATATTCCATGAAACACACAATTGTACACATTTTACCTAAAGTAAGCATTTGCCCAATGTTCTGGTTCTAACCCTGACAAGAAGTTATATGCTCGTTGCTTCCCCTCACTCTTCAACTCTTCTAGTAATGCATGAAAACCTGTCACAGTAGGTTCATATGCACAATCACCCAACTTCCGTATTAAGTGTTCCTTGAAACCATTCTCCATACCCTTCAACTTGTCCCTAAAATTATTCTTTAGGTGTTGTAAACACCATCCATGATATGCTGATGGGAATGCCTTTGGCATTGCTTCCAAAAACTCTAGATTACGATCGGATACAAATGTCATGCGTCTATCATCAGCAATTACTTTTGACAGTTCATATAGAAACCATGACCAATTCGATTCACTCTCCGAATCAACAATTGCAAAGGCTACTGGAAACAATCCTAAAAACAAAACCAATGTTAACAGTCACAACTCACACACAAAAAATAAACAAATGTAAAACTTCACATCAAAAAGCTAAACAAACCTTGGTTACCGTCTTTAGCTGTCGCTGCAAGCAACTGCCCTTTGTATCTCCCTTTTAGAAATGTTTCATCAAGAAAAAGCAAAAGGCGACAATATTTGAAGCCATTTATGCACGCAACAAATGCTACAAAAAACCTTTTAAACCGACTAGTCTTCAAATCATAGTCAATATTGATATGACTTCCAGGATTATAATGCTGAACAGTATCACCATACCATCTCAGTTGGTCAAACGATGTTAAGTAATCACCATGCATAGCCTCTCTCGCTTTCTCAACACCTAACCACGCTACATGGTAGCTGATATCAAGTCCATAGTCTGCCTTGAAAGTATATGCCACATCAGTGGGGCGTATCAGTGGTCTGTCCCTAACATGCTCAGATACAACATTCGACACCAAATCAGAGCTGAGCCTTGGATTTTTTAAAGTACGAACATCAGCACCATAACTATGTATCTTAGTCCATCTCTTAAGGTAGAAAAATTGGTTTGCCCTTTGGACTCTACCATGTACAGACCACAAACATCCCCTATCATCTCTATGTGAGCATACAGCAGTAATTCGTTCTGAATCGTTCTTCAAATATTTGAAGTTAAACCCACATTGCACTGCATATTTGCATAAAACAGTACAAAACTCAAATGCTCCTCCAGTAAAACATTGACCAACATGCGTAATACCATTTGCCCAAACTGAAGACAACAAAACCTTCTCACTCTGCGCACAATATCTACGAATCTTCAATGCATGGATTTGCTAAACTACTATGTCTATTAGTGCCCAATTTTTGCTCAACAACAACATCAATTCGTTCAACTCCAATTGATTTACCAAGCAATAACATGTTTTACAATTCCTCATTGTTATCCAAATGACAATTTGTATACCCCGGCAGTCGGTAAAACATAGTGATTGAATTAGCAGACAAATCACACCATTTGTTGCACACACATTTCACTAACTTGTCAAAGGAAAATGATTGTATCACATTTATCACAAACATGTTTGATCCATAGCAGCACAACAACAACATGAAAAAATCCATTTGTTTCGTATCACACTGTAAAATCATCAATAGTACATAAAATAATTTGAATATTCAATCACATTCATATGTGTGAAGATTTGCTAACACAATGAAATGTATCAAGATTTTTAAATAGTTCAAATATTCACATCATAAAAAAAAAAACTCTACCTCCTCAACAAACAATCATAAGCCCTACATTTATCATCATACACACCACATACAACAAATTTTAAGCTCACAGTATACACACATACATACAATTTTAATTATAAAATTCATATACTGATAGCGTGAACTTCCAGTTCACTAAATGCTTAACAACAGTTTGTTCAAACACTGATGCAACAAAACTTCGTCATTCAAAATTTCACATGAACACAATGATTTCATCACAACAACGAATCAATCACTAATCGCATGACATAAACATCACTGTAATCAATTGATGATAAATGATGAAAAACGACGAAGAACAATAAAGAACAAAATTGATGATAAACGAAGAAGAACAATGAAGAACAGAATAAATCATAACACCAATCTCAAACAAAAACTAACATTCTCCAGAATATCGACTAAAAACTAGACAAAATCACAAATCGAAAATCGCAAAGACAAACCAGAAATTGCGAATCGCGCAAAACCTAGAGCTTCAATAATCGCAAAATCGCGCCCAATCTATAGGTTCAGAAACTAGCAAATTGAAAATCGAAAATGGCAAAGAGAAATCAGAAATTGCAAAGAATCCGGAATCCAAACACAGATCGCTGACTTCCCAAAAATCATATTCAAACAAGTAGCTATATATATAAGGGTAAAATGGTCCAAAAAAAATATAATAAAACTGAAAATAGGACCTTCGGGTATAAAAGTGTAGACTTTAGGATTTAATAAAATAAAAATAAAAAACATGGACTGATTGGTATAAAAAAATATGAAATAGGATTTTCTGGTAATTTTCCCATAAAATAAATGATTCAGATTATTTTTATTAGTCAGAGTAGGCTCTACTAAGAGCACAATATATGTAAATTATGGCCTATTTTGGCAAGTTGATTAAAACTTAATTTTTTGCCTTTTTGGGTTATATCACCTCTATGTTTTTTTACACATTTAAAAAAAAAAACAAAAACAAAAACAAAAACAAAAAATTGATTTTTAACCTACTTTCCCAAAACAAACCTATATTTAGGCATTTTTTGAGAAGTGACTTATAAGCCAGATTTTTGATTTATCTAAGATGTGGGTTGGTTTTTTAGCTTTTTGACTATTTTAGCCTGTGGTAAAAAACCTCGTTTGGGATAGACTTTTTGGCTTTTTTGATTTTTGTGAGAGAAAAAACAAAATGATTATAATTTGAGTGTGACATTTTATCTTATTAACTTTTTAGCCTATTTTGTCTTTTTATGACTATTTTAGCCAAAAGCCTTTATGCTAAATGAAGCCTAAGTCACATCACCTCTCTACTTTTTGTACGTATTTTTATAATAATAAAAAAAAAACAACTATTTTAGCATTTTCCAAAACAAGCCAGTAAACTTACACTTCAACCCAAGGGATTGTGGCACTTTGGTAAGGTTTTGGAGCATAAGCCCTGAAATCCCAAGTTCTACACTCCACAAGACCAACTCCTAGGGGTTTAGTGTAGTGGTCTTAGGATGATCGTTTAAATGATGAACGAACCATATCTAGGGTTTAGGTGTGGGTCAAATCCTGACAGCTACACTCTCTGACTTTAATGGTGTGTGCATTGTGAGTCAGTGCACACACCTGAGGTTTATCTCTCATCCTACTCCAATTAAACTCACATTAGGTAATTGATTCCGAAATTGACGGAAGACAGACTTGAAGAGTTTATTAGTTAACAAAAAAAAAAAAAACCTACGCTTTGCTTATAATGTCAATTCTTCTGTTTATTATTATTATAGTTTTTTATCCGTATTATTATTATAGTTAACTTTTACCTTTCTAGTCTAGTTATAACTAGCCTATCACCCGTGCTATGCACGGGATAACTATAGATATTTATATTTATTTTAGATTTTTTATAAAAATAATTTAACAATCTTATCACTAATCATAGTGTATGAGAGAAGTTGAAAAGGGTACTGCAGTAACTATACACAGATTGTATCTATAATTATTTGTACAAGAGGATTTTAAATGTTGATTAGGGAATTTTGACCAAATCAATAAATGTAGGCATGTGGAAAGACATGTGGATTGAAAAAAGTTAATAAATGATGATCAAGGGATTTTGACCAAATCAAAAAATGCTAATTTTTTTTTTTTTAATAAGAAATTTAGAAAATTCAGATTGGGATATTGAAGCTCCCACAGGTCTTGGGGTTAAAAACCCCATTTTGCTTAATATATAGTATAGATATTTTGATAATAATCATATATTATATTAAAATTTAATATTTTGACAATAATCATATGTGTTAGATTTTTCAAAGAATTAAATGTCTTCTTTTTTTTATTATATTATATTAAAGTTTAATATTTTGATAATAATCATATGTGTTGGACTTTTCAAGAAATTTTTTTTATACTTGTTCTTAATGCATTAAAGTGTTATTATGAGGGATAATAATTATATGTGTTGAGACTTTTCAAGGAATTCATATGTGTTGGATTTTAAAGAATTTTTTTATGCTTGTTCTTAATATATTAAAGTGTTATTATGAGGATAAGACTTGGGGGTTGGGAGAAGTTAATAAATGCTAAGTTTTTTTTTTTTTTTTAAATCAAAAAATTAAGAAATTTAGATTGAGAGATTGGAGCTCCCACAAGGCTTGGGGTTAAAAACCCCTTTTTGCTTATTATATAGTATAGATATGACACGGTTGTAAGTCTGTGTTTACGAAATTAGTGAAAAATAACATATTAGCAGCTTATTTCTAAGTCACAATTTAACTTAACAAAAAAAATAAGAATTAATTATAACAATTAAAAGTGACGGATTAAAATAAAATTTCGTATAAAGTCAAAAGATGTTAAGTATAATTAATCATATTTTTAATAAATAATATGTGTTGATCAATTCTTAAAAATTGTTGAATAACCAAATACATGTTGTGTTAAGAATTTTCTTAATTCTTTTGAAAACTCTGTTTAATATTTCCTCATTTATAACACAATCAGGTTTTGTTGGTCAAGTAATGTTTGAGGCTGCTATCAAATGCCAATTCTATTGGTATCTAAAGTACTTTTTCTTTCTTCTTCTTTTTTTTTTTTTTAAGTTTTTTTTTTTCCTTTTGGTCTGGGCTAAAATGCTCCCTAAGTTGCCCCATGATTGATATTCTTCATCTACGGCCTAATCCTAAAGCCTATTGGGCTTGGAAGGTTTGCTTTATGGCAGATTTCTCGTAAACGATAGTGCAAAGTGGTGGGTTAGGAATGGTAAATTATATTATTAAGTAGTATTGAAATTAGAGTGTAATTTGTTCACACGTATGTGAACAATACACATCACCTCATCAGTTCATTATATATATTTTTTGTGAGATTATCTTATTGATTCAACCAATGAAATGGTGTGTATTTTTTATCTTGTGTGAAAAAAATTTCTTTCTTGAAATTAGATAGCAATTTGCTCCACTCCTGTCTTTTGACAGTATTTTTCAGTCTCTCCCTTGTGGATTTTTCCACTTCAACAAGGAAACAGAGGTGGGATGAGATTTGTTTTGTCAACCCCAAAGATGATTAAAAAAAAAAAAAATTTGACATAAGATGAAATTTTATGATTTGTGCCTTATCATCTGTACCTTTATTTTGAAATTGGAGAGGACTAATGTTTGCAAATTGTTTGGCCCGTTTGTTTTGAGAAGTAGAATGGAGGGGATTGATAGTGAGGGGATTAAGTAAAATTGTGTTTGTTTTGATAATAGTTGTTAGTGTAGGAATTGTTAAATTATTTTTATATAAAATAATAAAAAAAATACAAAAACATTAAACGTTAATGTTTTTAAAAAAAATGCTCAACATGTAAAAAATTTTAAAAAAATAAAATAAAATAAAAAAATTTTAGAAAAAAATAAAATAAATAAAATAATGATTTTTACTTAACAAAAAATACAAAAAAAAATTAAATATTAGTGTTCAAAAAAAAAATGCCCGACATGTAAAAAATAAAATAAAAAATAAAATAAAAATAAAAATTTCTAGTCCGCCGGACTATTGTTTTAATACCAAGTCCTGGAGGCCCATCCGAATCCTATCTGCAAGGCCTATCTTAAGCCGTTCAGCTTATTAGTCCCTTACTCAACTCTGTAAATAAACAACATATTAAATAGGACCCACAGCTATCCTAATCCCAATCCTCTCCTTATACCCCAAAACAAACTGGGCCTTTGACTAAAAGGGTGGTTATTTGGGCTGTGTGTAGGTATTTGCTTGATAAAATGGATATAAATTAGAGCATATTTAATGGGATAGTTAAAATTGTGTGTTAATTAACAATAAGTGATAAAAGTAAGATTTAATTTTATGTATCAAGTGTTTTTTCATTTAAAGAGTGAATATGTGTTGTAATGGTATAATTAAAATGTGTGAGAATATAGTTATAACGTGAATGGTTTGTCTTTGACCGGACTGAGAAGGAGATTAGTCGAAGTGCGTCTCTCTCCTCTCTTTCTACCAGATGGCTATGCACCACCTCCTTTTCTCTCTCTACTCTCTATTTTGTTAACAGACTCTTCAAAATTAACACACCAGTTAACTTCCTGCTCACACAAATTAACAAAGTTATTGAAAAAAAAAAAAAAAAACTTTAGAGAGCTCACTGTGGATCCTTTTAGACAATTTTTTAGAATGAAATACTCAAAGTGAATACCCTCCTCATAAGAAGATGTAATTTATGATTTTGTTTTTTATTTTTCCAAAAAAGGACCATTCTATGGATTACTTATAATATGATGGCGTGGTACGTGATCTACGGGGTTACTTGCTTGCAATATGAGCTAAAATACTCGTCGTCAAACCCATGCTTCATTTCATTTTCTGTGGTTCAACTTTCACAAAGACCATTCTTCTTAGCTTTCATTTTCGAGCTTTGAGTGCTTTTGACGCGTTCTATTATTAAAGGGGGGAAATTATTAGTCTAATATAACATTCACTTTCAAAATTAGTCACGAGCGTCAGTGGTCTTTGATCTAGTCAAACTTGTTAGGTCTACACCCATCATCCAATTGTCCCTCGAACTACATATATGTAATATTTCTTTTTGATTTATTATTATTATTTGGGACAATTATTTATAGGAAATTTACTGACAAGTGTTATAAACAAAGTTTAAAACCATTAGTCCTATATATTTTTAATTATTATTAATTTTTTATTTAAAAAAAAATTAAAGACGTTACTACCCCACTATTACTGGACTTCCGTTAAACGGTTATCGGAGACTCGCCGAAATGTTCAACATTACCGGACGCTAGAATATTACTGAAAATTCGTCGGAGTATCGTTGGAATGTTCTGAACATCATCGGAAATCGTCGAATTGTCTAGAATATTCGTTGGGCGTCAAAAATATCGCTGGAGACTCATTGAAGTGTTTAGAATATTGCCAAAAAAAAAGAATAAAAAACTGAGAAATTAAAGTAAAAAAACATAGTAAAATGTGTTAAATATTGATAAAGTGAAAGAAGAAAAAAAACATAAGAACGATAAACAACAACAATGAGAAAAAAAAAAAAATGTTATTTTTAATTTTTGTAAGATTTAAGCAAATAATTTCCAGTATTGATCAAACTGAAAAGTAAGCTTTGAAAGTGTAAAATGTTACAGTTTCAAAGTATGATTCTATTAAGTATTTATCCGTATTAATCAAACTGAAAAACATGTTATGAAATTGCAAAATTTTACAGTTCTAAAGAAAATTATGAAACTGCAAATTTTACAGTTCTGATGAATGATTCATTTCAGCACCAAAAAAACTAAAACTATAAAATTTTACAATTTTCATCAACTGTAACTAAAACTCGAAAACAATTTGTTTAGAATTTTAAATTTTTCTCCATTATAACAGAAAAATAGAAGTGCGTAGTACTGAAAAAGTAAAAAAATTGAGAGATCAAAGGAAAGAGACAGATATAGAGAGATGTTTGTACTCAGACAACTATTTTTTAATTTAAATCTAGCTGGATCTAACATTGATCTACTTAGATCTGATGTAGATCTACTTATCTTCTCCGTCAGAAACTCATATCTTTCGTCGTCGATGAGCGCGAAGTAAGGAGTTGGTCCTCGGTGGTTGCTGGTGAACCCCAATCAATAGTGGTCGCGGGTCGCCGATGATTGTACATTAAAAAGAAAAATAAAATAAGGAAGGTGTGGTCGTAATTGTTGCCGATATCAGAAAAAAGAGAGATAAAGAGTATAAGTAAGGTGTAGAAAATAATAAGAAGATAAATGGGTATAGAACTTTTTAGTCTATCTAAAAAGTTTTGTGATTAAATAGAAAACACACTTTTCAAAAAGAATTTGTGGGTAATTTGCCTTTTATTTAGAATAATGTTAGAGATCTCAAAAATTTTACAAAATGTCTTTTTCCATCTACTTCTGTTTCACTTAGTCCAAATTATTTTCTTATGTTCCAATAAGTCTTAGGTGACATAATTACCAAAATACCCATAACAATAATATTCACATTGAGAGTGTAAATGTTCACAACGTCATTACATCATCAATGTGAATATTTACATTATAAAATATAAATGTTTACATTACCAAGCTGCTAACTGCTCAAAAAATATATGTTAAGGTAAAATTATCCATAAAATACCTTAAATATAAGAATTAAAATTTGGTGGATCAAATATCTAAATAATAGAACTTATTAAAATACAATAATATGTTAAGGTCTAATTAAAATATAAATACTTGAAAAATAATTTCTTAATAAATCTCCCTTATTATTTTGTTTCATTTGTTATGTAAATTTTGATGATTGATTTATTAGTTCTGAAACTGTGGTTTGAGATGTTCTAAATAAGTACACTTTTTAATTTTTTATAAAAAAAATATGTAGAAAAGTAGAGAAAGTGGGTAAAAAAGTAAAGAAGAGATATTGATAGATGTTAATTGATGTGACCCAAATAAATGTATATATACAAAAAAAAATATACTTTTTTAGTGCATACCAAACAAGCACTCAATCATAGAGGGAAGAGAACTGATATTTAGCATCACATTTATTTTATTGCTTTACTTTTTTAATTATTTTATGTATTCATATAATAAACTCTTAGTGCATTATCGATAAAAATAATGTCAAATGCTAAGTGAATCAAAACTTTAAAAAATTTAATAAAACTATGTTAAATTTATTAGGTAAAATATTTTTTTGTTAATGATTTGAGTGTAAATTATTGAAAATCAAATTATATAATTATAAATGTTAGATATATATTGTTATTTTATATTTATCTATCTATATTGTAGATGTATCTCATCTCATTTTCTATACTTATCTCTGATGTATTTTTATCTTCTTTTCTATACTTATCTAGGTTTCTTCTCAGCCTATAAATACAGGCTTCTTGTATTTCATTATTCAATTTAATATACAGTTTCTCTTCTCTCTCTACTTTCATAACATGGTATCAGAGCCTAGAGTTCTCTCCTAGCTTTTTTTCCTCATATTTTTTTCTGGCAAATTGCTTCTGTCCTCTATTAGTTTCTGCGTATCTAGTCCATCCTTGTTTCAACGTTTGGACTATACCAACCTCTTTGTCTTTTCACGACGAAGCCAACACCCACCAGATTCACCTCCATCGGAATGCCCACGCGCTCTCATGCGCCTCTCAAAGATTGGCTCGTCGATTGATGCCAATTCCACTCTCAGTAAGCTCCAGCATGCGTCGTTTTAGTCGGCTTCCCTCGGCTTGCCCATCGGCTTCCGCATTAGTCAAATCACCATCGGTTTCTACCTGGTTTCTCTTAGCCGCGTGCCGCGTGCCGCTGCCCCGGCTTCCGCTCGACTTATTTAGCCATTTTCCTTGTTCCTTAGCCGTTGACGTCAACCCTCCTCAACTGCTGACGTCAGCCCTACTCCGCCACTGCCTCGCTGTTGACATCATCACAGCCACTGTGCTGACATCAGCCCTACCAGCCCCTAAGGTTTTCTAGCCTTCTGAATCTGTTGGTGACCTTCGTTTTGGCAATTATGGATTGTACTGAGAACATCCAATTTGTTTCTGTTATCCTTGATAGGTCCAATTATGTTAGTTGGGCCAAAGCTCTCTCTAGCTTTATCAAAGGCAAACGCCTTTAGCAGATCATTACTGGTGCTCTTCTCAAACCCAACCAGAAAGAGGATGAGACTGACTCTGTATTCGATGACCGTCTTGACGAATGGGAAAGTACGAATTATCAAATTATCACATGGTTCTGGGCTACCTTAGTTCCTTCCATCAACCTTCAGTTTGGACGCTTTCAAGATGATGACTTCATTGCCTCTCCTACCAAAACAATTTAGCATTTCTTGAAGAAATGTTATCAAACCACTGGACATGCTCATCAGTATCAACTATTGCCGACTCTTCATCACATGCGCCAGGCACCCAGTCAGTCTCTCAATGACTTCTTATCCCAAATGTCGTCTGTTTGGGACCATCTTGCTCTTTCTGAACCTCCATGGGCTCTTTCTGAGGATGCACAGCTATTTATTACTTGTCGGAATCATCAACGACTATAATAGTTTCTTATGGCTCTTCATAGCACTTTTGAGCCCGTGTGTGCTTCTTTGCTCCATCGTTTGCCATTTCCCACTTTAGAGCAAGCCATTACTGAGCTCCTATCAGAGGAGACTCGTTTTAGGATTCTCAAATCTCAAGACATGGATTCTGTTCTTGCTACGCCATTTTCTCAGAGTTCTTCATCTTCATAGCCAATCATATGCAGTTATTGTCGCAACCGAGGCCTGCCAACCAATCATTCTCTTGTCCTATGCCAAGTTCGCGAATGCTTGACATGTCACAAGACTGCTCCAGGCCATCTCCAAAGCAATTGTCCTCGAGCTCCCTCAACTACTTTATCCAAGAAAGGGGCTTCTCGTTTTGGTTATCAGCCCAAATCTGGCCACGCTTCTCGCTCTGCTGCTGTTGCCTTGAGGGTTCTTCTGCTTCTTCCTTCTCTATGGATGATGTTGAGTCCATTATCCACCAGGTGCTCGCCAAATCTGGTAGTCCTCCCTCTACTGCTCTTTCAGTAACCTCACTTAACTCTTCATGGTATTTTGATTCCGCATGCTGTAATTACATGACTTCTGACTCTACTCTATTTTCTTCTTTATCATCATTATCTTCTGCTCCCACTATACACACTATTGATGGTTCTCATATGCCAGTTAGTCATATTGGCCAAATCTCTATTTTCACTATGTCTCTTTCTGATTCTTACTATATTCCTACTCTTCAATTGAACATTATCTCTGTTGGCCAGTTATGTGAACTTGATCTAACTATTACCTTCTATGCTAATGGTTGTTTGGTGCAGGACCCTTAGACGAGACAGATCCTTGGGATAGGCCGTAAGCATGGACGTTTGTTCGAGCTTATCCATCTTCGCAGTCCACACAAATCATCTATTGCTGCTGCTGCATCTACTATGTCTTCTTTCATTTTTGCCATTGTCGCTTAGGACATATCTTTTTTAGTCGTTTGAAAACTTTAGTTTCTAGTGGTTAGTTAGGTCGTGTCCGTCTTGAAGATGTCGATTGTTTATCTTGTCAAATTGTTAAACAACCTACCTTACCTTTTAATAAAAGTAATTCTATTTCTACTGCTCCTTTTGATCTTGTGCATTCAGATATTTGGGGACTTTCTCTCACACCGACCATGGGGGGGTCCAGATATTTTGTGATTTTTGTTGATGATTTTTCTCACTATACTTGGATTTTTCTTTTCAAAAATTGCTTTGAACTTAAACAGATTTACTATGATTTCTCTGCTATGGTTCTGCACTCAGTTTTCTTATACTATTAAGCTTTTTCGTTCTGATAATGCTAAGGAGTACTTGGATTCTGATTTTCTTTCTTTTCTTCGGGTTCATGGTACCCTCTATCATCAATCTTGTGCAGGCACCTCCCAACAAAATGGACTAGCTGAAAGAAAACACCGTCATATTCTAGACACTACCCAGGCTTTTCTCTTCTCTTCTTCTTGTCTTGAAAATTTTGGAAAGAAGCTGCCCTCACTGCTATCCACACCATCAATCGTGTCCCTACATCTGTAATAGCTAACACTTCTTCTTACGAGCGCTTGTATGGTTCTTCTTCTGACTATACCACTCTTAAAGTTTTTGGTTCTGCTTGTTTTGTTCTACTTCAGCCTCATGAACACACTAAACTAGAACCTCGTTCTCGTCTTTGTTGTTTTCTGGGGTATGGTATAGAACATAAAGGGTATCGTTATTGGTATCCTATCTCTAAGCGTCTTCGTATTTCCTATCATGTGGTCTTCTAGGAACACAAAATGTTCTCCACTCTTTATAAGTTTCACCTACCACAGTCTACCCACTCACCGGTCTTCACTGATATTTCTATAGACTTGTTTTCTGATGACTTTGATACAGATTCTCGCCCCATGCTTCCACAACCGCTTACGCCTATCGTCCATCCTGAGGATCCTGTGTCTGCTGATGGCCCTACGTCTTCTCCTCATCCGGTGGAGGTTCCTTCATCTCCACCTCCCATTGAGGTTCCTCCTCCACCTGAGCGTCATTCTACTCGTTCTGTTCTTTTCTGTGATTATATTGTTGGTTCTATTGCCTTTGCTCTCATGAACCTACTTTTTATTGAGAAGCTTCTTCTAACCCTCTTTGGCAACAAGCTATGACTAATGAATTGCAAGCTTTCGATCAAACTCACACCTAGGATGTGGTTGATCTTCCTCCTGGAAAGCGTACTGTTAGTTGCAAATGGGTTGACAACATCAAAACTCATTCTGATGGTTCCATTGAGCGTTACAAAGCTCGCCTTGTCGCCCGGGGATTTAGTCAAGAATATGGGATTGACTATGAGGAAACATTTGCTCCTGTTATCCGTCTTACTTCAGTTCACAGCTTACTTGCCACTGTTGCTACTCGCCACTGGAGTCTTTATCAGATGGATGTCAATAATGCATTTCTCAATAGTGATCTCACTGAAAAAGTTTATATGCAACCCCCTCCTGATTCTTCTGCTCCATCAAACAAGGTTTGCAAACTCCGCCGTGCTTTGTATGGTTTGAAACAAGCTCCACGTGCCTGGTTTGCCAAGTTCAGCTTTACCATTCGTGACTTTGGTTTTTCTTCTAGTGCCCATGATTCTGCCTTGTTTATTCGTAAGACAAAACGCGGTACTATTCTCCTTCTCCTCTATGTGGATGATATGATTATCACTGGAGATGACAAGGTGGGTATTTCTAGTCTCAAACAGTTTCTCCATCACCAGTTTGAGATGAAAGATTTGGGTTCGCTTAGCTACTTCCTTGGCTTGGAAATTTTTCAAGATTCCTCTGGTTATTTTCTTACCCAAGCCAAGTATACTTCTGATCTCTTGGCTCGTGCTAGCCTTACCGATTACAAGATTATCACTACTCCAGTTGATCCTCAGACTCGTCTTACACCTCTTGACAGTCCCCTATTGTCTAATGCCACTTTATATCATCAACTAGTTGGTAGTCTTGTCTGTCTCACAGTTATTCGTCCAGATATTGCTTATGCTGTTCACATTATCAGTCAATTTATGACTATTCCTCGCTCTCTACACTATGTTGTTCTGGTTCGCATTTTGCGCTATCTCAAAGGAACTCTGTTTCATGGTCTTCACTACTCCCCTCACTCTTCTCTACAGTTGCATGCCTTTTCTAATGTCGATTGGGCAGGGGATTTTACTGATCGTCGTTCCACTACTGGGTTCTACTTCTTCTTGGGCAACTCTCTCATTTCCTGGCGTAGCAAGAAGCAAACCCTTGTTGCTCGTTCTAGTACCGAGGTTGAGTATTATGCTCTTGCTGACACTACTTAGGAGCTTGTGTGGCTTCGTTGGCTTCTTTCTGACATGGGTGTTTCTCATTCTGTTGCCACCAATCTTTATTGTGACAATCAGAGTGCTATTCAGATTGCACATAACGATGTCTTCCATGATTGCACCAAGCATATTGAGATTGATTACCACTTCATACGACAACATGTTACTAGTGGCCATGTTCGTCTTCTTTTTGTTACCTCTGCTGATTAGACCGCTGACCTCTTCACTAAAGTTCATATTCTAGGACGCTTCTCTGATCTCCTCTCCAAGCTCAAGTTGATATCTGACTTACCACCTTGAGCTTGAGGGGGGCGTTAGATATATATTATTATTTTATATTTATCTATCTGTATTGTAGATGTATCTCATTTCCTTTTCTATACTTATCTCTGATGTGTCTATATCTTCTTTTGTATAATAATTTAGGTTTCTTCTCAGCTTATGAATACAAGCTTCTTATATTTCATTATTCAATTCAATATACAGTTTTTTTTCTCTCCCTACTTTCGTAACAATAAAAAATTTAGGTAGTCAGAGCATCAAGTCCCTACTCCAAAAAGAATTGAACTGCCGCCCAAACTAGACATCTCTACTACCCGGCTTGTTTCTTTCTCTGTTTCTTTCTTGTTCCATTGACCGGTTTCGTTTTTTTCTTTTAATGAGTCTGTGATGTATTTTAATTAAAAAGAGTTTCGAAAGCTTAAAACACTAGTTTATGATCACTACCCAGAACTTAAATTGTTTGAAAAAAGTGATCATTCGACCTTTCCTATGTGTCCCTTATTGCTCTAATATTCCTTCCAAGTCACTTAATGCTCCATGTATAGTTGTCCACTGCCATCTCATGACTCAGAAATTGGTCAAGAAGACTCAACTTGTGTGTGTCAAGTCAATTAATTTTAGGTTCTTCCTAACAAGTGTCTCAGCTACGAAACAAGTAAAAAAAATTTAAAAATTAAAAACATAAAACACCTATTAATAAATTTAATGCATTTTTATTAAAAGTAATATACTTTTTAATATATTTTTATATATTTTTACGACACTTTTTACACACTTTATAATATTAAACAATATATGTAAGGGGATTTGCCTTAATTTTAATCTAGTAATTCTCACAAACTCATTAATTAATTAATCATATCCTCCTTTATGAGTGTAAATGGTTGGTCCTGTTTCCATGTTTAGACATTAAAATCCTCACCATGTGGATAATATAGAAAGCTATCTTTTATTCAATAATTCAAATATGAGAAATATTTAAAATCTTTAAAATATTACTGTTTATTTTATCCTTAATGACATGTATAATTGAATGTCAATTATTAATTTGTTTAAAAATCAATTAATTAAGACTCACTGTTACATGAATATAAATAAATAAATTTAAATATAATATTTTACTAGTAATAACTTGTTCATTTTTTGTTTTTTTTTTAAAAAAAAAAAAAAACCTTCTTCATTTTTTTCTTCTGACTTTATCGTTAATGGAGGTGGTGGTGACGGCTATAAATAAAATTTAGAAAGAGACATTTGTTTTGGGGGGGACTCACTGATAGTCCGACTCAGTGCTCACCCACCACCCCCAATTGAAGAGCATTATCATGTAGCTGTCATGGAGGATGACACATCTACTCACCACACTTCTCTACATGTGCAAATAAAAATAAAAAGGTGATTAACGTTTATGTTTTAATAAATCTACTTATTATTTAATAAATTCTATAAAAATTAATGATATTTTTTATCAAATATTATCAAAAAAATTACTAATTGTTAATTTATAGTGATAGTTTGAAACTTTCGCCACAAAAAATGTCACTAATTATAAGTTTTAGCAACAGTTTAAAAAAATCATCATAAAATAGTTATTAATTTTCAACTTTCAATGATAGTTTGAAAAATTCATCACAAAAAAATGTCACCAATTGTAAGTTTTAGTGACAATTTATAAAAATCGTGACAAAAAAATCACTAATTGTCAATTTTTAATGACTTTGGTAAAAATCGTCACAAAAAATTATTTTTAGCGATGATTTTACTGTAATTTGTTTTTAACAAGATTTTATGATAATTAAATCCAATTATTAGGACTTGTTATTAATTTATCCAAATAAATTTTTTAAAAAATCTAAATAATAATAATAATGTGTAATTTTGATTTATTCACATTAATATTTGTATGCGCAAAGTATTATTGTCACGAACAATGATAATGCAATAAAAAAGGGATCATGACCCTCAAAAATAATTTTATTTAGGGTAAATTACAAACACACCTTATTGCTTATAATACGAATTATTTTTTGTAATTTTAAAAATTATAAATATCTCCTTCTCATAATTTTTAACAGAATTAACAAAAAAAAAAATTCTAATTGCTCTCCCATATAATAATAAAATTACCTGAATTATTAATTGAATATTTCTGACATCATTAAAAATTATTAATTGATTTGATGATTTATTGATAAATAGGTTATTTGTTATTTTCGATCAAAAAGTTGAAAGGACGAGATATAATTTTTAAAATCACAGTAGATAATTTGTATTTTAGTCAACCTTAGAGATTGTATTTTTAATTTATCCTTTTTTTAATTACACTTACATAGATTTTTTTTTTTTTTTTTGGTGATGTCCTGGATGTTGGGGCTTGAATAGTATTGTGTAATAAAATAATGTGCATTTCTTTTGGTGTTTTGTTCATCGTTTCGAGTCGTTGAAATTTCTTTCTACTCTTACTTAAGGCTAAGTTTGGGATATCCCAAATAATCCAAAAAGCCAAAAAGTTACTCAAAAAGTTAAAAAGTTAACACTATTCACCAAAAGTCAACAATTACGGCTGCACAACTCCCAATTCAAATTTTCCTCTAAAAATCAATTTTTACAATTTTTTATTACACATTTTTCCATAAAAAGTCAAAAAGTTAACCCAAACATCCATATTTTCAACCTCACTTTTTTAGTCAAAAAAGACAAAAAGTGCACTTATTTAGTCTTCCCAAACAAGGCCTTAATCTCTCTTAACTTTTCCGAGTTAAAAACTTTGAGTTTTGGCATTGGAACTTGCCTTAGTTTGCAAAATCATTTTTTGAGTTTCTAGGCAAAACCGCTCTTGCGGAATTGGAATCCGCCTGAGCGAATCCTCACGGAGCTTTCCAAAATTTTTAATGTTTTCTGGGCAGAAAACAGCTCGAGTGGATTTTGGGTAGATTTTCTGGGCAACTCTCTAGAGCAATCTACTCGTGAAGAGAAGATTTTCGCTCCTGCAGAATTGAAATCGCTCGGGCAAATTTCGACGCGTCTGTCTCGATTTTCGTGCTCTTTTCCTCAAAACTGATGCCAAAAGTATTTTTGGCTCAGATTTTCTTTTATCTCTCTCTCTCTCTCTCTCTCTCTCTCTCTCTCTCTCTCTCTCTCTCTCTCTTTATATGCATCTATTCTTTCCTCCCTCTCTAAATACACACCAAAATCCAATTTCTCTCCAAGATTTTGCTCCAATCTTCAAGAATTTGAGAGAGCTTTTTACACCAAATCGAATAGGGCGATGAGAGCTACGTTCATAACCGATTGGATCATATTTTCACTGACTTTGATTTCTAGGGTTTTCTTCCTCCTTATCTCCCAAGCTTGAGGTAGGGATTTTCTTTGAGTTATGCATATATATATATATACATATATTTGCAAGTCTATGGTTGTTTTGATATTGTTTGGAGTGTGTTGAATTAGGGTTATTTTTTTTGAGATTGTGTTTTGCTCAAAGAGGGGTTTTTCTCAAATCTTTCATCAAATCTTTGATTTATGAATTATGAGGATGCTTGGGAGTTTCATGAGTAGAAACTTTTTTTTTTAAATGAGGAAACCCTAATTTTGTAAAAATCCTAAGCTTGAGGAAGTTGAGGAAAAAGTGGTTTCAATGAAAAATATGAGTTGTGTGATAGTTGGGTTTTTAATTGCATGAAACCTTTCAAAAAGAGAAACTCAAGTTTTTCCTTGTGAAAATCTAGACTTTGGAAAATTTGGAGAAAAGTTAGGATTTTGGAAATTTTGGAGAAAAGTTGGGATTTCGTAAAATTATGAATTGTTGAGATCTTTTCTTTTAGAATTGATGAGAAAGTTGTTAAATTTATCCCTATTGTTGAAATCTCTTGTAAGAGAGAAATTGATATTGAGAAAATAGTGAATGGTGTGTTGCTATACTTATCTTGGAAAGATGAAGATTGTGAATGATGATTTTCATGTTGAAAATTATTTGGTTTAAAGATGAAGGAAATGCGTTTGATGATATGTTTTTATCTATCTCTTGGAATATATATTGTATACGTGTATATTGAGTAGATATGTGGAACTTGATCACAATGGAATATTGTGTGGATGAAATGAGAAAGTATTGAGAAATTTCAAGCCATCGATATAGAAATATATTGCATGGGCACTTGATTTAATCATCATCACCTTTCGAATTGACATTTTTGAGATGTTTAAATGGAACTTTATTATTGTACTGGACATTCGCATCGCCACTCCATTTTATCATTGATACAATTGATTTTGAATATTCCATTGGAAAAAGAATTGCTTTGAGAAAGGAAATTGTTTTGTAAAACAAGATCATATTGAACCATTTTGGGATAAATACAGTGGAAATCCTGTTAGGGGGTGTAGTTAAGAATTAAGTTAGCCTAAGTGTCCTTAGTGTAAGAGTAGAAACACGCGTGTACAGGTATCGAAGCCCTTCGGTTAAAAGCCAGTAAGGTAGGATTTGGTAGTGCTTGATAAGCCTACTTACAGACACTAGTCCTGGGGATTTGCTTGAGTTGTATTTACCACTCCTTGTGATATATGGAAATTATTGGATTGATTATATTTTCGAACGAGCATTGTGTACGAGATTTTCAAAAGCGAAAAATTATTTTTGAGCATGGCATGTCCTGTGCATCCATCTCTTGAGAGTGTATAAAATATATATACTTTGTTAAGAATTCTCTGCTAGGTTTCGTGCTCACCCCTAGTGGATTTGTTGCAAGAAAAGCTGTTGTGATCCAACCAAAGTAGAGGCGTGGATAATTGTTTTTGGGAGCACGAGGCTCTTATCTCTTGTTATTGTTATGTTGATAAGCAAATGGCTATATTTGTATGGGTCAGAAAGCCATTTACTTGTAACTAAGCTTAAGCTTCAGAACGTGTAGCCCATGGGGGCATTATCTTGTGTTTTAATTTCTATTGTTTCACGACCCAAACCCGCCCTTATAGGTTTAGTATTGTAACCGGCCAGTAATCATGGGATTACCGAAGGCTTCTGAGACGGATTAACATGATATTAGGGGTTAGCGAAAGCAAATAACAAATATACAACATCCATTGAGCTGTGCAGACTTATATGAGAGGGAAAAAATTTTAACTGTTTATATACGTATTTACACATCACCCTTACGTCATCATATATATACAGATTAGACAAAAAGGGATTTAACCCTATTTACAAAATAAGCAAAGACTTATTTAACCAAACAAGAAAACAAAACTTAAACTTTATGCCCTTAGCCATAACCACTAGACATATCAGGAACCTCCATAGGAGGCACATAGGTTGCCTGACAAAACAGAGTCCAGGCAGGAGCTCTAGGCCTGGTCAGGCGCCTGATCACCTATATACATAAATATAAACAGTGAGTTGGAGTCCAGTGAATAATAACAGAGTAAAGATTTTAATGAATGATGTCTATATCAAATTCAAAAATCAAATTTCAGATCTCTTATCAAATCAGAAACATAGTCATGTTCGTATCCGTATCAGAAACAGAGTCATATTCATATTCATATTCAAAGCATGTGTGGTATTTCCTTTAGCGTAACATATCATGTTGGTCAAGCATATCAAGTTCCATAATGAAACCTTCAATACCGGGTAACATATCTCATACGTAGGCCACAGTATTGTTTTCCCCAGGCGAGGGCCTGTGCCACGATATCATTTCCCCCGAGCGAGGGCTTGGGCCACGGTATTATCTCCCCCGAGTGAGGGCCTTATGACCATAAGTCACAGTATTATTTCCCCCAGACGAGGGCCTCCGCTAAGGATACCACAAAGACATTTCAAGGAATTGGATAATCATTCATGTAATCACAAAATAGCCTTTTTGTATCATTTAAAAACAGTTCATATCATATCATAATGTTCAGAAAGTATTTCATATCGAACATAGCTTTACTAAGTTATTACTCACAAATAGCTACAGAAGCAAATCAGACAGATCAGGCAGACAATAGCGCGTGACCTACACAAACACATAACATATACACATTGAAACACAATATCAATTCCTTGATCAAACTTGACTTTTCTTGTCTTTTTTTATCTAAGTAGTCCAAAGTGCTACCATGCTTATTCTTTCTTATTCCAACGAATCAGGTTCTCAATTCACATATTCTTTTATTACTATATCATTCTTCAATAGACCGATTTCTTACTTGGCTTCTTAAACAATTACAACTACTAGATCAATCATTCATTCTTTAATTAACTAATTTATATTGATTGTTAGCTTATTAATCTTTAATGAGCCATAAATCATGTCTAGAATGCTTAGAAGTGAAAGAGAACAAAAATCAAAATATGAAACAGCTTTTCAAAATTTTCTGAAACAGGACTCTTCGCTCGAGAGCAACATTGGTCGCTCGAGCGGACCCCTTGGTCTGCAAAAATACTGGTTGCTTGCATTCTACGCTCGAGCGACAACTTCTTCGCTCGAGCAATGATGACAAATTTTGAGTTTTCCAGAATGTTGCTTAAACTTCAAAACACATTACGAAGGCTCCAAATTCATGCATGACTTACTCGAATATGCAAAAAATTCCCAATTACACGTATTTAAAGTTAATTCCATGATTTTAATTCAAATTTAAACCTTGGATTTTATGTTTAAAATTCATTTTCCAATTCTGTCTTTGTTTAATGAAACTTAAAATTGAATCTATAAAGCCTTTTTAAAAATATTTGCATGTATGAAATTTAAATCAAAATCAAACTAATGTTTTTATTCTCAAATATAAATTATAATTTATTTCCATATTTGTCTAAATTTAAATTTCATTCATTCTCTTCATATCAAGCCCAATTTCAAACCCACAAATTCTAAAACAGGAATTAAGCTTTTAACACCCAATTTCATGTTCAAAACTTATGCAAAATTTCATCAAAACATGAAAATATTCAATAAATCTTTGTTGCATGTAATTTATGGAGCTTAATTTAACAATAACTTTCCAATTTAAACCCAAAATAATTAATTTCTAATAAAACTTCATAAACTTGATCTTAGTTCTAATTCTTCATTAACATTGAATATATGTAATTCAAATAAAACTAACTAATTTAATATATTCCAAATTTTATTTAAATTAAATAAAACTCTTAAAATACATTACATGCATGGATTAAAAAAATCTAGTCATAAAATCAAAACTTTATCTAACTTTAGGATTAAATCCAAATTTCCATTTCATAAAACATTTCATTTTCTCTTCAAAATATGAACTTGAATGGCTCAATTCCTGCAAGATCCAAGATGCATGTAAATATAGACTCAAATACTCATAGATTTCCCTCATGCATGTAACAATGAAGGTAGTTGTGGTGCCCATTCTAGAGGATGCTCATTGGCCCATCGAGCCGTAACATAGGGATATTATTGGCCGACCATGCGAATACGTGCCGAGAATTATGTCAAGAAATGTGAACAATTCCAGAAGCTTTCCCCTTTTAACTCATCTGTCTGCTGAGGAATTAAACTCTATCACCAGTCCTTGGCCGTTCGCTCAATGAGGACTCGATATCATTGGACCACTACCACGAGCTTCAGGAAACAAGCGATTCCTGGTTGTCGCAATAGATTATTTTACAAAATGGGTTGAAGCAGAGGCCTTAACACATATTCGAGATGTCGATTTTAAGCGTTTTGTATGAAAAAACATCATCACATGATTCGGCATACCAAGAGCACTTGTCTCAGACAACGGCACCCAATTTGATTGTGGTGTCTATCGAGAATTATTCAACACGTATGGTATCCGACCTTACTTTTCCTTGTCGACATATCCACAAAGCAATGGTCAGGCGGAGGCCTCCAACAAAGTCATCCTGGACGGCATCAAGAAAAGGTTGGAAAAAGCTAAAGGTAGATGGGTCGAAGAGTTGCCCAGTGTGTCATGGACTTATCGTACTACTCCAAGGCGATCCACTGGAGAAACGCCGTTCACTTTGTGCTTTGGAACCCAGGCAATTATTCCCCTGGAGATCGGCCTATCCACGCTGAAATCCAAGGTTTTTGACATGGGCCGTAATGACATGATATTGGCCTTGGACTTGACTCTGATTGAAGAATGCTGAGATCGTGCCCTTGCTTATGTGGCGTGGTATCAGCAACATCTCGCTAAATCATATAATCAACGCGTGTAGTTGCGTCGTTATACGCCTGGAGAATTGGTCCTAAAGAAAGTGCTTCCTGCTACTACTTGTGTCCTTTAAAGCTTTTAGTAAGTGTATTAGAACCCTTTATTCTATTTTAGGAACCTTTGGTGTTGTTTTGGGTTGGTTATTCGCACTTATTCTTGTCAAAAGTTCCTTGGAGACTTAGAAATTCCATTCTAGGGTCGACACCAACCTTCCTAGGGTCGACCCTTACTTGTTGGTGAAGTTATAGAAGTGTTGCTGGAAGATAGGGTAGACACCAAACTAGGAGACTGTCGACCCTCTTATGTCTGTGTGTTAGTTGCTGGAAGATAGGGTAGACACCAGACTAGGAGAGGGTTGACCCTCTTATGTCTGTGTGTTAGTTGCTAGAAGATAGGGTAGACACTAGACTAGGAGAGGGTCGACCTTCTTATGTCTATGTGTTGGTTGCTGGAAGATAGGATCGACCCCCTCCTGTCCAAGGGTCGACCCCTGCGTGTTTTTCTCAAATTTTTGAGGTTTGAATGGGACCTATAGAAGGGGATTTTTGGGCCCATTATTTTATTTGACTTTAGGGCTTTTCCTCACTACTATAAATAGGCCCAAACCATCTTTTCCCTCATGATTTTTTTTCCCTTTTTTCTCTCAAACCGTGATCCCTTTCTTCTCTCTCTAAAACTCAACTTTTTTCACTTAAATCCCTAGATCTACTCACCTAGAGTGATCTTCTCACCTTGCTCCTTTGGGGTACATTGTAGAGCTTGTTGAGGGCTTCATTTTGATCGGAGCAAAACGTCGTTTCTCTTCCGTCAACTTTTGGATTTTTCTTCCTTCTTCCTCTCATAAGCTTGATGTAGGGATATTCTACTCTCTTATATGGGTTTTAACATAGATATTGTCATTTTGTATAAATGGTGTGATTTGGAAAGGTTTTTGGTGAATTTTTGGTTGGTTTCTATATACATAAAAGAGGGGTTTTCTATTTGGGTTCCTTATGGGCATGAGGGGGCTTGAACATGTTATGATTTAAGAAGGATTGATGAAATTTGGTCTTTGGTATAATATTTGATAAAGAGGGAGATTTTGCCCTAATTTTGATTAAATAATCGGAATTAGCATTGAAAATGTGAAATTGGAAGATTATGAGTATAGATGGTGAAATTAGATATGTATTATCTTACACTTTTGGAAGTTGTGAATAAATTATTTATCTTGAGATTGAATATCTGTTTAGAAATAAATGTATTGGGCTATCGGTGGAGAATAGCTATGATTGTTGTAGAACTTGCATGAGGATTAGGCGATTTAATGCTAATCAAATGTTGGTTGTCATTGCATATGACTATGTTTATAAATACACGGTATATGTATGCTTATTTCGGAGGAGGAATGAGATGGACTCCGCCGAAAGCAAGTTGGCCGGAGTGTCCTGGTTGAAAGACTTGAAATTATATATATATATACATGCGTGCCGGTTCCCGCGGATGAAATATCCATAAAATGGCATATTTGGGAAAATATACATGGGTGCCGATTCCCACGGACGAAATATCCGTAAAATGGCATATTTGAGAATATATATATATATATATATATGGGTGTCAATTCCCTCGGACGAAATATCCGTAAAATGGCAAGATAATGAAAGTGTATGAACGATGTTTATGATTGAAGTGTTGATAATATGAGTTGTAGTCTCATCTTGAAAAGTTTAGATATCAATGAACCATGTCAATGAATTGTGTTAGATAAATAAATAGAAGTGGATTGAAAAATGGATGAAAATGTTGATTGGTTATGGAAAGGATGTAAGTTGGTTGACAAGTGTTACACATTTATAGAATGCTAATGTTTTAGTTTATTCTCATATACTATTTAGTATATCTTTACTGGGCTTTGGCTCACTCTACTTGGGACACCATTTTTCCAGTATAGGTGATATGCCGCCTCCAAGATCTTAGCTTGGGAGGTTTCAGAGTTGAAGACTCCATTTTGATATTTCAGTTTTGTGTTAAATGTAAATCCAAGCCGAGGGCTTTATATGTATAGAGTTAGAACTCTTCTTTTGTTGTAACCAAGTGTTAACTTGGAAAGCTGTTGTAGACACCCCATTTTTGACCGTCCTCAAGACTTGGACGTCACCGCTTGAACGCTCGGTGATTATTCATGTTCGTGTTCGTTTGGAGTTCCCGGAGTTCTCGGCTCGCGCGCCTTGCCTCAGGACCTCCGAACTCGACTGTTTTGTGTCTGGTTTTGCACCAAACACTTTTGTTTTGCCTTGGAAGGGCAGGGAGTGCCTTGTGAGACATCCCTACACACCACCGGCTGGGGCTAGAGGCCACCGGCTGGCTAGAGTTTCCATCGGCACTATATTGTGCCGGTCGGCACTATTTTGTGCCGGTCGGCACTCTTTTTGGCAAAATGACCATTTTGCCCTGCCGACTACTGTGCACTTGCTTTCTGAGATATTTTCAGACAACTTTGTAGCTTTTTCTCCCCTCCATACACGTGTATGGAGGGGATGCACTCCTTCCAAGCTTGTTTGACAAGCTTTGCAAATGCCTATAAGAGGGGAGCTTCTCCTCTTGGTTTAGGGTTAGCTTCTTGAGAGTCAAAACCAGAGCTTATATACATATACCTCTATCATATATCTATATCAAGATCTCCCTCCCTTTGTGTGTGTGATCTAAGGCCAAAAAGTGTGATTTTGTCCTAGTTTTGCTCCTTTACACACACCATTACACCTTAGCTTGAGTTTGAGAGGCTTGGAATGTTATTTGTGTTGGTTTTGGACTGGTTTTGAGCACTAGGGAGGGGCTGCACCATTTGATCTTCAAGGGATCTTCAAGGGTAAGAACATCACTTTATATTCCCCATTCTTGCAACCTTTTTTTACCCTCTTTGCTTTGTGTTTTTGAGTTTGTGTTTAAGATAAAAAAGTCTTGTTTTTACTAGCCCAAGAACATTCTTTAAGGTCATTTGTCTATTTGAGTGAAGCCTCACTCTTTTAGGCTTTGTTTTGGTCCTTTTGTGCCTTTTCTTGGAGGCCTTGTTTGCTTGGTGTCCTTTGGCCTTCTCACCACTGAAAACCAGTGGGTTTTCAGTGGTGAGGATGTTATTTTCGAGCCTCATTTAAGGGAGAGACACCCCTCTTCCCTTGGTCCTTGTTTGCCTTTGTTTTGGGTTCAAAGAATAGCATGTATGCATAGTCTTGTTTGGCTTCATTTAAGAGTTTTTTTGAGTGTTTTGGAGCATGTCTAAATTCTGTTTTTGGTCGGATTTGTCACCTCTAATATGTCCCTCATACTTGCTTTGAAATGCCTTCTTATGCTTAAAAGCATGCCATACTTTGAGACCTTGATTTTAGCATGTTTTTAGCTTAGTTTCATGGAGATGCTAGCATTATTTTGCCATGTTAGAGGGCTGTGAGCCACTGTTTTAGTCCCATTTGGTGTGCTTCACATGTTTGTTTTGTACTTTAGGCTTGTAAGCCTTGTATGTTTTGGCTCCTAGCATGCTTAACTTGTCTTGATCCCATGATTTGGCATCATCTAGGGACATTTTTCAGTCCATAAATCATGCTTGTATATATGGCATGTGTAGCCTATTTCATGCCATAAGGGGGTGTGCTCTAGTATGTCTAGGAATAAGCATTGTGCATGCTTCTATGTTTGATGCATTTTTGGGGCTGCCCTATATGGGGTTTGGGTGTCATTTCACATGCTAAAAGCCTGTTTTTGGTTGTTAGATGCATGCCATGAGTGGTTGTGTAAGTGGTGTCAAGTTACTCTCTTTGGTGCCTTAGACTTAGGTCCATTGACTAGCATGCTTGCATAGCATTTTATCTATGTTTTGGGGTACACTTTGCCACTGTTTTGGGGGGGTTTGAGGCCTCCCCCATGGTGGTTAAGACCATCATTATATGCTCATCACATGCTAGTTGCATACTTGGTTGATCCCATTGCATATTTAGCTCATTTTTGTATCACACTAGCCTCTTTTACATTCTAACATTTTGCATGATTAATGTGTTAGTTGTGTGGTACTTAATTTGCTAACATCCTAGTTTGCATGTTTGCATGTTTGCATGTTTTGCATAGTTGCATTTCATCACTTGGTTTGGGGTGTCAAACCAAGTATGGAAGTTGAGGGGTGTTTGTACTCCAAGTGACTAAACACACCTCAACTCCCATGTCACTAAGGCCCTTGACCTCCACATGATAGGGACTTAGTCTTCATCTTTTGTGTTGCATGCATTTCAATTAAAACATGCAACCTTGGTTCCTTAGGCTATCATGCATCAAATGCATCATTGATGGCCCTAGAACCAAGGGTCAAACCTCCTTGAGTCCCCAAGCATGATAGGAGGCAATGACCATGCTTACATGTCCCCCAAAACCCATGCCATGCATTGCTGTCTTGCTGCTGCTGTCAATCTGTCTGCTGCAGGGACTTTCTGCCGGCCGGCAGTAAATAGTGCCGACCGGCACTATTTTTGGGCCGATAAACCATATAAGTGGCCGGTGGAATTTGTAGACAGCCGGTGAACTCTCTCTCCAGCCGATGACATTCAATGGCCTGCAAGGAAGGTACTATGGAACTTTGGGAATTTTTGGAGGGGCAGGGCAGCAAAAGCAGAAGCAACAGTGCCATGGCACGGGCTTTCGGGCTTTCCGGCAAGACGGATCGAGCACGCATCACTCGCACATCCCAAGGCAGGGCTGAGGCCCCATTTCTTTTAGTTATTTGCTTTAATTTTAATATTCAGAATTTTGTAATAATTAATTTATTCGTTCATTTCTTTCGGGTCTGTATTATTATTTATTCGGTCCCTCCGAGTGAGGGCAAAAATGTAATAAGTGTGGGTGTGTGGGCATGTATGTCTCCCAACCTCCATTTCTTTCTACCCTTTTTATTTACCTGCTTACGATGGTAGATTAGGGCACGTCTAATTTAGCATACCTTATGCAATGCATGCGTGCATTCATGCATTTGTTTACATGCATCGGGCTCGGCACATCATGCAAACTGCATCGTAATTTCAATTCAAAATTGAATGCGTGATAGTTGTTGCATCTCACGCGCCATGTTTAGGGTTAGCCGAGCCTGTTTAGATTACACTCTTGTATGTGTTACATTAGCCACTTAACATTGAACTAGGTCATGCATGTTTGCTAACTAGTTTACTGTTTTGGCACGGAGTACGATGTAAGTTTTTATTGCTTTAGCATATCGCATGCGTGTGAATGTTCGCCATGACAATAGGATTGCCATGCGGCTAAATGCTTATATGTGATATTACTGTTTGAATGCCTGTGGGTAGAGGTTGGATTGCCTGAGTTGGAACAACTCGTTGAAATCCGAATTTTAGCCTACTCGCGAGTAGCACAAAAACCAACACGTTTTTTGAGACAAAACGGATACGCAATGTGTATTTCCAAATTAGGCAATCTAGTCTATACTTTTGTGTTGTGCGCATCACATAGTAATTCTAGGCTAATAACTGGAATAAGAACGCATAAAGTTTTCAAAAACGGATAACGGTTAGTAGAGGCCGGTCTTCGGACCGGGCGAAAGGGGGTGCTCATAGCTGACCTTCCCCGATCGTACCCAAGCTCCCGAGCCCAATCACTTTGGTGATGACGGACACGTGGCCTTCGGCACCGAGTCAGGGTTTCCTAAATTTCCCATTTTTAAAAATATTTAGGTGGCGACTCTGTAATCTGGCAAAGCAGTCCATGTTTGGCACTACTTTTTCAAAATCTCCGTTTTTCTTCAAAACGATTTGCCGGATTCGGACTTTTTGGTTCAGATTTAGAACCGCGAATCATACTAAATCGATTTTCAGATAAATACACCATTAAATCAGAAATATTCTACTGATTACGGAACACTAAACGGTTTTCAGTTCGGCCGCCGATAAGGCCTTCAATTAGCAGTTTAAACACATAAACACAAACAGATAATCAATCAGTCAAACAGATGCAATATACAATTCAATAAATAAACTTATTCAATTTCAGTTCCGATTTCAATCGGTTTATTCGGCACTTCAGTTCATTCGATTATCAGTCATTAGCGGTCAGTTTAGCAATAATCAGTATATAATTCAGTGGTTATATCAGTGATCAGTACGAGGGTTGTTACAGTCTCCCCTCCTTATAAGGAGTTTAGTCCTCTAAACTCGAGTTACCTTCAGTTTGGAAGAAAACAGGGTTCAGTGGAAACAAATCAGGATATCTTTTAGCCATGTCTCTTCCCTTTCCCAAGTGGCATACACACCACCATGGTTCTGCCAGTCAACTTTCACTAGCGAAATCTCTTGTTCCTCAGTTTCTTGATCCGTCGGTTTACAATCTGTATAGGCCGTTCCTCGTAAGTGTAGTCATCACTAACACGATACGGGTAGGCTCAATCACATGAAGCGGATCCCGAAGAAGTCTCTCAACATCGAAATGTGGAAGACGTTATGCATATGCTCCATTTCAGGAGGGAGTGCAACTTGATACGCCACCGGATTGATTTTCTCAATCACCTCATACGGTCCGACATACCGCGGCGCTAATTTGCCCTTGACTCCAAAACGAGTCTGGCCTTTCATTGGTGTCACTTTCACAAACACGTGATCACCCACTTCATACTCTCTGTCCCGTCTTCTAACATCCGCATAACTTTTCTGTCTACTCTGTGCGGTTTTCAGTCTCTGCTGTATCAGTTTGATCTTTTCCGTCGTTTCATAAACAATTCGGGCCCAAGCAAAGGCCCATCTCCAACTTCTGCCCAGCAAATTGGAGATCTACACTTTCTGCCATACAATGCCTCGAAAGGCGCCATACCAATGCTCGAATGGTAGCTGTTGTTGTAGGCGAATTCAGCCAACGGCAAATGACTTTCCCAGTTTCCCTGGAAATCAAGGACCACATTCTCAGTAGATCCTCTAAAGTTTGGATGGTCCTTTCTGATGTCCATCTGTCTGAGGATGATAGGCACTACTCAGCCTCAATTCAGTACCCAATGCAGTCTGTAGGCTTTGCCAAAACCTCGATGTAAACTTCGCATCCCTGTCAGAAACAATAGACACAGGCACTCCGTGCAATCTAACAATTTCATCAATATAAATAACAGCCAATTTATCCGCATTATAGATTGTCTTGACAGGTAGGAAGTGTGCAGACTTAGTCAATCTATCAACAATAACCCAAATAGAATCCATACCTTTCCTGGAGCGAGGTAATCCAACGATAAAATCCATCGTGATATGCTCCCATTTCCACTCTGGTATGGATAAGGGTTGCAGTAACCCGGCAGGTCGTTGATGTTCAGCTTTGACTTGTTGGCAATGAAGACACTTGGACACAAAGTCGGCAATTTCTTTCTTCATTCCCGCCACCAGAAATTCTGTTTCAGATCTTGGTACATTTTCGTGTTCCCCGGGTGAATAGAAAACTTCGAACTGTGGCCTTCTTGCAGAACTCTTCTTTTCAATTCAGTGTCATTTGGTACACACAGTCTATCTTGAAATTTCAGTACATTGTTGTCGAATTTGAACCCGGTCTCGGTTTTGAATCTTTATCTTCAATAACCTTTTTCAAGAAATCATCTAGTTGCTGTTTCTCCTTAATCTCTTCAATCAATGCTGGCTGAGCAATAATGGCAGCTAAGGTTCCACCTTGTTCCCTCAAAACAATTTCAATCTCGGACTTTTCCAGATCATGAAGCAATTCTTTCTGCCCAGTCAGCAAACAGGCTATGTTCCCAATCGATTTTCGGCTCAAAGCATCGGCAACGGTATTGGCTTTTCCCGGATGGTACAAATCTGTAGGTCATAATCTTTGATCAATTCAAGCCATCTCCGCTGTCTCATATTCAGTTCTTTCTGTGTGAAGAAATACTTTAGGCTCTTGTGGTCGGTATACACTTCACATGTCGCCCATACAAATAGTGACGCCAAATTTTCAATGCAAAAACCACTGCAGCAAGTTCCAGATCATGGGTTGGGTAATTCTTTTCATGCGGTCTCAACTGTCGGGAAGCATAAGCAATAACTCTCCCATTCTGCATTAAAACACATCCCAAACCCTTATGAGAAGCATCACTAAAAACAGTGTAACCATCTGTACCTGAGGGTAGAGTCAGAACCGGTGCAGTCACAAGTCGGGTTTTCAATTCTTGGAATGCTGATTCCCTCTGGTCAGTCCAGTCAAATGATGTCCCTTTCTGTGTCAACTGAGTCAGTGGTAGGGCAATTTTGGAGAAGTCTTTAACAAATCTTCTATAGTATCCAGCCAATCCCAAAAAGCTTCGGACTTCGGTTACATTCGTTGGTCTAGGCCAGTTCACTACAGCTTCAATTTTCTGCGGATCAACAGAAATTCCATTCTTGCTAATAACATGCCCCAAAAACATTACATGATCAAGCCAAAACTCACACTTAGACATTTGCATACAGTTTCTGTTCTCTTAAGGTTTGTAGGGCAAGTCTCAAATGGTGTTCATGTTCTTCTTACTTTTTGAATAAATCAAATATCATCGATAAATACCACAATAAAATCATCAAGGTACGGTTTGAAAATTCTGTTCATAAGGTCCATAAATGCAGCAGGGGCATTCGTGACTCCGAATGGCATAACTAAAAATCGTAATGTCCATACCTTGTTCTAAAAGCAGTCTTATCAATATCTCCCGGTTTAACTTCAGTTGATGGTACCCCGATCTAAGGTCAATCTTGGAAAACACTTGTGCACCCTGTAACTGGTCAAATAAATCGTCAATACGCGGTAATGGATATTTATTCTTTACAGTTACCTTGTTCAATTCACGGTAGTCAATACACAGTCTCAGTGAGCCATCTTTCTTCTTTACAAACAAAACAGGTGCACCCCACGGTGAAGTACTGGGTCTGATAAACTTCTTGTCTAACAGTTCCTGCAATTGCACTTTCAATTCCTTCAGTTCAGTTGGAGCCATTCTGTAAGGAGCTTTTGACATCGGCTGTGTACCCGGAATCACATCCACAGTAAATTCAATTTCCCTGTCAATCAAATCCCTGGCAAATCATCTGGAAACACATCTGGGAATTCTCTAACCATAGGATACAATTCACATCAGTTTTAACACTATCATCAGTAGGCACAGTCAGTACCGAACACAGATATCCTTTACACCCCTTTCTAATCAGTCTAACAGCTTTTACAGAAGAAATCAGATACGGTGGGGGTACTACTCCAATTCCATTAAACACAAATTCCGGTAAGCCCGGTGGACGGAAAACTACTTGTTTTGTTACACAGTCTATAGTGGCATGATACTTTTGTAACCAATCCATCCCCAATATTACATCAAAATGATCGATATTCAATGGCAGTAAATCAATAAACAGATGCATATCCCCAACAATAATCTCACAAGCAGGATACATATATGCACATGTCATGGATCCCCCAACAGGTGATGATACTGCTAACAAGTAATTCATAGGTTCTAAGGGTCTATTCAATTTCGTGAGAAAGCATGTGACACATAAGAATGTGTAGACCCCGAATCAATCAATACATATGCATTTTGAGCACAAATAGAGAGGATACCTGACACAACAGTCTCGGTGTTTGCACGTCTCCCGGTACTAGGGCGAACACTCGGCCCTGCCTCATAGGCTCTTTCCCGGTAGCTTTGGGGTTAGGCTTCGGTGGTACATTTGATGCTGCTACGCTCGGTGCAGCTTTACTACTGGATTGCGGGGCAGAGGGACAGTCTTTAATTCTGTGGCCCACCTTGCCACACCTGAAACAAGCTCCAGAAATCTGATAGCAAACCCCTTTGTGCTTGTTGCCACATATGGAGCAGGGTGGAGTAAATCCACTCCCTTGGCTGGGGCTAGTTGTCGACCCCGTATTCTGTTTCTTGTTTGTTGGGTATGCTTGCCTTTCTTGAATTTGAAACCCTGCCTTTTACCTTGCCACTCAGTTGTTGGTGTTTCGGATTGTTTCACTGCTGCAATATTCGTCTCGGCCATCAATGCCCGGTCGAGAACACCCACATAAGTTGGCATTTTCAAAACATTTATTCGATCCTGTATAGCAACACTAAGGCCGCCTTCAAACCTCCTGGCCTTCTTATAATCGGTATCCACCATATGTGGTGCATACCTAGCAAGTTCGGTAAATTGCTTCTCATACTCGGCAACAGACGTCTTGCCCTGTCTTAACTGTTCAAACTCAGTCACTTTTCGGTCTCTGATGCACTGAGGAAAATACTTTTCAAAGAAGGACTCCTTGAACTGAGCCCAAGTCACAATAGTGTTCGCATCACGGGTCAACATCCACCACCTTCTTGCTTCTTCCTGAAGGGTGAAGGTTGCCAACAATACTTTGTTTGTTTCGGAGCACGGAAAAACCTCAAACAACTTTTCAGTCTCAAGGACCCAAGCTTCAGCCTTTAATGGTTCCAAGCCTCCCTGAAAGGACGACGGTTTCATCTTGCTGAATTTCTGGGTAAGAGCAATAATATCCTCCTCATTTGCATTCACATTCTGTACATTCTGTTCCGGTTGTGCCGGAGGAGGAGGAGGTGGGGGCGGTTGGTTCTGTGGTTGATCCAGTCTTTCAATTATCAGCCCCATCATTAGTTCAAGTCTGGCCATTCTGGCCTCAGAGGATGAGGATCCAGTTTCATTTGCAGTGTTTATGTTATCCATTTCACTATAAGCAGTTTATAACAGTTATCATTATAGGCAGTTGTATATTTCGACAGTTTAACATTTAACACTTAATCAATCAGTCATAAGCACACACTTTTCAAATTCATGAGATGCCCTAATTGCTTTTCTAGGACACCGTATAGCTCATTTGGACGCGTGTGTGCGGTATAACTCGTGGTTAAGTATCGCTCTGATACCACTCTGTCACGACCCAAACCCGCCCTTATAGGTTTAGTATTGTAACCGGCCAGTAATCATGGGATTACCGAAGGCCTGCTTAACAGTAATACAATATAACAGAGTTCAGGGCCTGGCGGAAGCCAATACAGTAATTAACTAGTGTCCATTGAGCTGTGAAAATCTGTATGCCAAAAACATTTTTCCATGCATTCAAACGGTTCAACACAGTACAGTCTATACAATCATACACAACATTCAGTACGGGGACTTAACCCCTCAATACAGTACAGTAAACTTTCAGTCTATACAATCCATTAGGTCAATACAAAACAGTGAGGAGACCGATGGGAAAAACTTAAAACAAAATCCCAAGGCCATCACACGGCAACACGGAACCTCACGGTGAGGCACATAGGCTGGCTGACAAAACTGGGACCAACCCACGCTCCTAGCTCTGGTCTGGCTGCTGAGAACCTACATATATATATAAACAGTGAGCTAAAGCCCAGTGAATAACATAATGTATAAAGAGGTTATGAATGAATGTCCTTACAGTAATGAAATCAATTCATAAACAGTATATCAATCTTTCAGTATTTCGGTCAATCAGTATTTCAATCAATCAGTCATATGTGGTACATCCATTAGCCTATAAACAGTAGGTCCCAAAGGACCGGGCTTGACAGACCCAACAGTAATGATGGCCAATCATTCAGTAAACAGTATGGTTCCACAAGGAAACCGACAGAGCTCTGTAACAGTCAATGACAGTAGGTGCTAAGGATGCCACAGTACAGTTCAGAAATAAAGGACATACATTCATTCCATAAAATAACATTTCAGTAAACCATTCAATTCAGAATCAATATTTGTTCAGTAAACAGTTCAATTGAATGTTCAGAAAATCATCTTCGAACATATCTTTACACAGTTGTTACTCACAGAGATTGGGCTAATAGCAGCTAGAGCGCGTCCCCGAGAGCCAACCCTAAACAGTTAACAAATAGAACACACACTAAGTTTAACAGTTGGGAAGTACAATAATTAAATCCCTAAATTTCCTCGGTGTGGTTCTACGTCTAATCCTCATTACGATGTCCTAAACTAGGCCTAAGAATGCCTAGAATGGAATGAGGATGCAAAGATGTGCATAGAAAATAAATTCAGAATTTCAGTGAATAAAGGCTTCCGCTCGAGCTCAGATTTCCCCGCTCGAGCGGACAAGCATACAAAGGTCCCCGCTCGAGCGTCAGACATAATAATCCGCTCGAGCGCACATCTCCCCGCTCGAGCGGACTGATGAACCATGCAGGATGCTGGATGTGCGATTTCTACGCTCGAGCGCGCATTACTCCGCTCGAGCGGACTGCAATGCAGGTCTAGAAAATGCTGAGAGCTTGATTTCCCCGCTCGAGCGCCACTTCTTCCGCTCGAGCGGAAGATCAAATTCTGGAAAAATGCAGGTTTGTGTTCCAAGTTCGAAATCCAGTTTTCAAGCACCAAATTGATCCCCTTGGGCCCATTTTCTGGAAAACACTTCCTAAAACAATGAATAACAAGCTTCAAAAGCCAATTTGCACATGCAAGGCCAAGAGTGGTCATAATTAAAGCCATTTTTCGAACCTATTTCAAGAACAATTTTCAAAACATGCAATGTATGAACTTTAAACCAAAATCAAGCTTCAATCCTTGCTCAATGGAGCTCAATAGCTGGAAAACAAGATGAAAACATGGACTTTAATTTAAACATGGACATGCATGTACAATGTTCACAAGAACTCAACTTCAAAATGCACCAAAATGGCCATGCATGCATGAATCCAAGCATAATCCAACCTCTATGCACTAAATCATGGTTTGATTCTACAATGGAGCCTAGAACATGCAAGATGAGGTTCAAGACAACAAGAAGAAGATGGATTTCTTACCTAGAGTTTCAAGTACAAGTCTTGTAAGCTCAAATAGACAATCTATACTATGAATCCTTCAATTCTTCAAGCAATGCCAAGCAAAAGAGATGAAAATCAACTCTCTCCCTTTCTCTCTCTAAATTCGGTGGAACACAAGAATAAGCTGATGAAGATGTTTGCTAAGTGTAATAAGGCTCAATACTATTTATAGTGGGCCACTAAGTGTGGCATTAATGTAATTAAGTCCAGTTTGCGATTAACTCATTTTTAATCTAATTTAATCATACTAAATCGATTTTCAGATAAATACACCATTAAATTAGAAATATTCTACTGATTACGGAACACTAAACGGTTTTCAGTTCGGCCGCCGATAAGGCCTTCAATTAGCAGTTTAAAACACATAAACACAAACAGATAATCAATCAGTCAAACAGATGCAATATACAATTCAATAAATAAACTTATTCAATTTCAGTTCGATTTCAATCGGTTTATTCGGCACTTCAGTTCATTCGATTATCAGTCATTAGCGGTCCAGTTTAGCAATAATTAGTATATAATTGTCACCTCTAATATGTCCCTCATACTTGCTTTGAAATGCCTTCTTATGCTTAAAAGCATGCCATACTTTGAGACCTTGATTTTAGCATGTTTTTAGCTTAGTTTCATGGAGATGCTAGCATTATTTTGCCATGTTAGAGGGCTGTGAGCCACTGTTTTAGTCCCATTTGGTGTGCTTCACATGTTTGTTTTGTACTTTAGGCTTGTAAGCCTTGTATGTTTTGGCTCCTAGCATGCTTAACTTGTCTTGATCCCATGATTTGGCATCATCTAGGGACATTTTTCAGTCCATAAATCATGCTTGTATATATGCATGTGTAGCCTATTGTCACGACCCAAACCCGGCCCTATGGGTTTAGCACCGTAACTGGCCAGTAATCCGTGATTACCGAAGGCCTGCTTAACAGTAATACAATATAACAGAGTTCAGGGCCTGGTGGAAGCCAATACAGTAATTAACTAGTGTCCATTGAGCTGTGAAAATCTGTATGCCAAAAACATTTTTCCATGCATTCAAACGGTTCAAACAGTACAGTCTATACAATCATACACAACATTCAGTACGGGGACTTAACCCCTCAATACAGTACAGTAAACTTTCAGTCTATACAATCCATTAGGTCAATACAAAACAGTGAGGAGACCGATGGGAAAAACTTAAAACAAAATCCCAAGGCCATCACACGGCAACACGGAACCTCACGGTGAGGCACATAGGCTGGCTGACAAAACTGGGGACCAACCCACGCTCCTAGCTCTGGTCTGGCTGCTGAGAACCTACATATATATATAAACAGTGAGCTAAAGCCCAGTGAATAACATAATGTATAAAGAGGTTATGAATGAATGTCCTTACAGTAATGAAATCAATTCATTAAACAGTATATCAATCTTTCAGTATTTCGGTCAATCAGTATTTCAATCAATCAGTCATATGTGGTACATCCATTAGCCTATAAACAGTAGGTCCCAAAGGACCGGGCCTTGACAGACCCAACAGTAATGATGGCCAATCATTCAGTAAACAGTATGGTTCCACAAGGAAACCGACAGAGCTCTGTAACAGTCAATGACAGTAGGTGCTAAGGATGCCACAGTACAGTTCAGAAATAAAGGACATACATTCATTCCATAAAATAACATTTCAGTAAACCATTCATTCAGTAATCAATATTTGTTCAGTAAACAGTTCAATTGAATGTTCAGAAAATCATCTTTCGAACATATCTTTACACAGTTGTTACTCACAGAGATTGGGCTAATAGCAGCTAGAGCGCGTCCCCGAGAGCCAACCCTAAACAGTTAACAAATAGAACACACACTAAGTTTAACAGTTGGGAAGTACAATAATTAAATCCCTAAATTTCCTCGGTGTGGTTCTACGTCTAAATCCTCATTACGATGTCCTAAACTAGGCCTAAGAATGCCTAGAATGGAATGAGGATGCAAAGATGTGCATAGAAAATAAATTTCAGAATTTCAGTGAATAAAGGCTTCCGCTCGAGCTCAGATTCCCCCGCTCGAGCGGACAAGCATACAAAGGTCCCCGCTCGAGCGTCAGACATAATAATCCGCTCGAGCGCCATCTCCCCGCTCGAGCGGACTGATGAACCATGCAGGATGCTGGATGTGCGATTTCTACGCTCGAGCGCGCATTACTCCGCTCGAGCGGACTGCAATGCAGGTCTAAAAATGCTGAGAGCTTGATTTCCCCGCTCGAGCGCCACTTCTTCGCTCGAGCGGAAGATCAAATTCTGGAAAAATGCAGGTTTGTGTTCCAAGTTCGAATCCAGTTTTCAAGCACCAAAATTGATCCCCTTGGGCCATTTTCTGGAAAACACTTCCTAAAACAATGAATAACAAGCTTCAAAAGCCAATTTGCACATGTAAGGGCCAAGAGTGGATCAATTAAAGCCATTTTTCAAACCTATTTCAAGAACAATTTTCAAAACATGCAATGTATGAACTTTAAACCAAAATCAAGCTTCAATCCTTGCTCAATGGAGCTCAATAGCTGGAAAACAAGATGAAAACATGGACTTTAATTTAAACATGGACATGCATGTACAATGTTCACAAGAACTCAACTTCAAAATGCACCAAAATGGCCATGCATGCATGAATCCAAGCATAATCCAACCTCTATGCACTAAATCATGGTTTGATTCTACAATGGAGCCTAGAACATGCAAGATGAGGTTCAAGACAACAAGAAGAAGATGGATTTCTTACCTAGAGTTTCAAGTACAAGTCTTGTAAGCTCAAATAGACAATCTATACTATGAATCCTTCAATTCTTCAAGCAATGCCAAGCAAAAGAGATGAAAATCAACTCTCTCCCTTTTCTCTCTCTAAATTCGGTGGAACACAGAATGAGTTGATGAAGATGTTTGCTAAGTGTAATAAGGCTCAATACTAATATTCTATAGTGGGCCACTAAGTGTGGCATTAATGTAATTAAGTCCAAGTTTGCGATTAACTCATTTTTAATCTAATTTAATCATACTAATCGATTTTCAGATAAATACACCATTAAATCAGAAATATTCTACTGATTACGGAACACTAAACGGTTTTCAGTTCGGCCGCCGATAAGGCCTTCAATTAGCAGTTTAAACACATAAACACACAGATAATCAATCAGTCAAACAGATGCAATATACAATTCAATAAATAAACTTATTCAATTTCAGTTCCGATTTCAATCGGTTTATTCGGCACTTCAGTTCATTCGATTATCAGTCATTAGCGGTCCAGTTTAGCAATAATCAGTATATAATTCAGTGGTTATATCAGTGATCAGTACGAGGGTTGTTACAGTCTCCCCTCCTTATAAGGAGTTTAGTCCTCTAAACTCGAGTTACCTTCAGTTTGGAAGAAAACAGGGTTCAGTGGAAACAAATCAGGATATCTTTTAGCCATGTCTTCTTCCCTTTCCCAAGTGGCATACACACCACCATGGTTCTGCCAGTCAACTTTCACTAGCGAAATCTCCTTGTTCCTCAGTTTCTTGATCCGTCGGTTTACAATCTGTATAGGCCGTTCCTCGTAAGTGTAGTCATCACTAAGCACGATACGGGTAGGCTCAATCACATGAAGCGGATCCCGAAGACAGTCTCTCAACATCGAAATGTGGAAGACGTTATGCATATGCTCCATTTCAGGAGGGAGTGCAACTTGATACGCCACCGGATTGATTTTCTCAATCACCTCATACGGTCCGACATACCGCGGCGCTAATTTGCCTTGACTCCAAAACGAGTCTGGCCTTTCATTGGTGTCACTTTCACAAACACGTGATCACCCACTTCATACTCTCTGTCCCGTCTTCTAACATCCGCATAACTTTTCTGTCTACTCTGTGCGGTTTTCAGTCTCTGCTGTATCAGTTTGATCTTTTCCGTCGTTTCATAAACAATTCGGGCCCAAGCAAAGGCCCATCTCCAACTTCTGCCCAGCAAATTGGAGATCTACACTTTCTGCCATACAATGCCTCGAAAGGCGCCATACCAATGCTCGAATGGTAGCTGTTGTTGTAGGCGAATTCAGCCAACGGCAAATGACTTTCCCAGTTTCCCTGGAAATCAAGGACGCACATTCTCAGTAGATCCTCTAAAGTTTGGATGGTCCTTTCTGATTGTCCATCTGTCTGAGGATGATAGGCACTACTCAGCCTCAATTCAGTACCCAATGCAGTCTGTAGGCTTTGCCAAAACCTCGATGTAAACTTCGCATCCCTGTCAGAAACAATAGACACAGGCACTCCGTGCAATCTAACAATTTCATCAATATAAATAACAGCCAATTTATCCGCATTATAGATTGTCTTGACAGGTAGGAAGTGTGCAGACTTAGTCAATCTATCAACAATAACCCAAATAGAATCCATACCTTTCCTGGAGCGAGGTAATCCAACGATAAAATCCATCGTGATATGCTCCCATTTCCACTCTGGTATGGATAAGGGTTGCAGTAACCCGGCAGGTCGTTGATGTTCAGCTTTGACTTGTTGGCAATGAAGACACTTGGACACAAAGTCGGCAATTTCTTTCTTCATTCCCAGCCACCAGAAATTCTGTTTCAGATCTTGGTACATTTTCGTGTTCCCCGGGTGAATAGAAAACTTCGAACTGTGGCCTTCTTGCAGAACTCTTCTTTTCAATTCAGTGTCATTTGGTACACACAGTCTATCTTGAAATTTCAGTACATTGTTGTCGAATTTGAACCCTGGTCTCGGTTTTGAATCTTTATCTTCAATAACCTTTTTCAAGAAATCATCTAGTTGCTGTTTCTCCTTAATCTCTTCAATCAATGCTGGCTGAGCAATAATGGCAGCTAAGGTTCCACCTTGTTCCCTCAAAACAATTTCAATCTCGGACTTTTCCAGATCATGAAGCAATTCTTTCTGCCCAGTCAGCAAACAGGCTATGTTCCCAATCGATTTTCGGCTCAAAGCATCGGCAACGGTATTGGCTTTTCCCGGATGGTACAAAATCTGTAGGTCATAATCTTTGATCAATTCAAGCCATCTCCGCTGTCTCATATTCAGTTCTTTCTGTGTGAAGAAATACTTTAGGCTCTTGTGGTCGGTATACACTTCACATGTCGCTCCATACAAATAGTGACGCCAAATTTTCAATGCAAAAACCACTGCAGCAAGTTCCAGATCATGGGTTGGGTAATTCTTTTCATGCGGTCTCAACTGTCGGGAAGCATAAGCAATAACTCTCCCATTCTGCATTAAAACACATCCCAAACCCTTATGAGAAGCATCACTAAAAACAGTGTAACCATCTGTACCTGAGGGTAGAGTCAGAACCGGTGCAGTCACAAGTCGGGTTTTCAATTCTTGGAATGCTGATTCCCTCTGGTCAGTCCAGTCAAATGATGTCCCTTTCTGTGTCAACTGAGTCAGTGGTAGGGCAATTTTGGAGAAGTCTTTAACAAATCTTCTATAGTATCCAGCCAATCCCAAAAAGCTTCGGACTTCGGTTACATTCGTTGGTCTAGGCCAGTTCACTACAGCTTCAATTTTCTGCGGATCAACAGAAATTCCATTCTTGCTAATAACATGCCCCAAAAACATTACATGATCAAGCCAAAACTCACACTTAGACAATTTGGCATACAGTTTCTGTTCTCTTAAGGTTTGTAGGGCAAGTCTCAAATGGTGTTCATGTTCTTCTCTACTTTTTGAATAAATCAAAATATCATCGATAAATACCACAATAAAATCATCAAGGTACGGTTTGAAAATTCTGTTCATAAGGTCCATAAATGCAGCAGGGGCATTCGTGACTCCGAATGGCATAACTAAAAACTCGTAATGTCCATACCTTGTTCTAAAAGCAGTCTTATCAATATCTCCCGGTTTAACTTTCAGTTGATGGTACCCCGATCTAAGGTCAATCTTGGAAAACACTTGTGCACCCTGTAACTGGTCAAATAAATCGTCAATACGCGGTAATGGATATTTATTCTTTACAGTTACCTTGTTCAATTCACGGTAGTCAATACACAGTCTCAGTGAGCCATCTTTCTTCTTTACAAACAAAACAGGTGCACCCCACGGTGAAGTACTGGGTCTGATAAACTTCTTGTCTAACAGTTCCTGCAATTGCACTTTCAATTCCTTCAGTTCAGTTGGAGCCATTCTGTAAGGAGCTTTTGACATCGGCTGTGTACCCGGAATCACATCCACAGTAAATTCAATTTCCCTGTCAATCAAATCTCCTGGCAAATCATCTGGAAACACATCTGGGAATTCTCTAACCATAGGTATACAATTCACATCAGTTTTAACACTATCATCAGTAGGCACAGTCAGTACCGAACACAGATATCCTTTACACCCCTTTCTAATCAGTCTAACAGCTTTTACAGAAGAAATCAGATACGGTGGGGGTACTACTCCAATTCCATTAAACACAAATTCCGGTAAGCCCGGTGGACGGAAAACTACTTGTTTTGTTACACAGTCTATAGTGGCATGATACTTTTGTAACCAATCCATCCCCAATATTACATCAAAATGATCGATATTCAATGGCAGTAAATCAATAAACAGATGCATATCCCCAACAATAATCTCACAAGCAGGATACATATATGCACATGTCATGGATCCCCCAACAGGTGATGATACTGCTAACAAGTAATTCATAGGTTCTAAGGGTCTATTCAATTTTCGTGAGAAAGCATGTGACACATAAGAATGTGTAGACCCCGAATCAATCAATACATATGCATTTTGAGCACAAATAGAGAGGATACCTGACACAACAGTCTCGGTGTTTTGCACGTCTCCCGGTACTAGGGCGAACACTCGGCCCTGCCTCATAGGCTCTTTCCCGGTAGCTTTGGGGTTAGGCTTCGGTGGTACATTTGATGCTGCTACGCTCGGTGCAGCTTTACTACTGGATTGCGGGGCAGAGGGACAGTCTTTAATTCTGTGGCCCACCTTGCCACACCTGAAACAAGCTCCAGAAATCTGATAGCAAACCCCTTTGTGCTTGTTGCCACATATGGAGCAGGGTGGAGTAAATCCACTCCCTTGGCTGGGGCTAGTTGTCGACCCCGTATTCTGTTTCTTGTTTGTTGGGTTATGCTTGCCTTTCTTGAATTTGAAACCCTGCCTTTTACCTTGCCACTCAGTTGTTGGTGTTTCGGATTGTTTCACTGCTGCAATATTCGTCTCGGCCATCAATGCCCGGTCGAGAACACCCACATAAGTTGGCATTTTCAAAACATTTATTCGATCCTGTATAGCAACACTAAGGCCGCCTTCAAACCTCCTGGCCTTCTTATAATCGGTATCCACCATATGTGGTGCATACCTAGCAAGTTCGGTAAATTGCTTCTCATACTCGGCAACAGACGTCTTGCCCTGTCTTAACTGTTCAAACTCAGTCACTTTTCGGTCTCTGATGCACTGAGGAAAATACTTTTCAAAGAAGGACTCCTTGAACTGAGCCCAAGTCACAATAGTGTTCGCATCACGGGTCAACATCCACCACCTTCTTGCTTCTTCCTGAAGGGTGAAGGTTGCCAACAATACTTTGTTTGTTTCGGAGCACGGAAAAACCTCAAACAACTTTTCAGTCTCAAGGACCCAAGCTTCAGCCTTTAATGGTTCCAAGCCTCCCTGAAAGGACGACGGTTTCATCTTGCTGAATTTCTGGGTAAGAGCAATAATATCCTCCTCATTTGCATTCACATTCTGTACATTCTGTTCCGGTTGTGCCGGAGGAGGAGGAGGTGGGGGCGGTTGGTTCTGTGGTTGATCCAGTCTTTCAATTATCAGCCCCATCATTAGTTCAAGTCTGGCCATTCTGGCCTCAGAGGATGAGGATCCAGTTTCATTTGCAGTGTTTATGTTATCCATTTCACTATAAGCAGTTATAACAGTTATCATTATAGGCAGTTGTATATTTCGACAGTTTAACATTTAACACTTAATCAATCAGTCATAAGCACACACTTTTCAAATTCATGAGATGCCCTAATTGCTTTTCTAGGACACCGTATAGCTCATTTGGACGCGTGTGTGCGGTATAACTCGTGGTTAAGTATCGCTCTGATACCACTCTGTCACGACCCAAACCCGGCCCTATGGGTTTAGCACCGTAACTGGCCAGTAATCCGTGATTACCGAAGGCCTGCTTAACAGTAATACAATATAACAGAGTTCAGGGCCTGGCGGAAGCCAATACAGTAATTAACTAGTGTCCATTGAGCTGTGAAAATCTGTATGCCAAAAACATTTTTCCATGCATTCAAACGGTTCAACACAGTACAGTCTATACAATCATACACAACATTCAGTACGGGGACTTAACCCCTCAATACAGTACAGTAAACTTTCAGTCTATACAATCCATTAGGTCAATACAAAACAGTGAGGAGACCGATGGGAAAAACTTAAAACAAAATCCCAAGGCCATCACACGGCAACACGGAACCTCACGGTGAGGCACATAGGCTGGCTGACAAAACTGGGGACCAACCCACGCTCCTAGCTCTGGTCTGGCTGCTGAGAACCTACATATATATATAAACAGTGAGCTAAAGCCCAGTGAATAACATAATGTATAAAGAGGTTATGAATGAATGTCCTTACAGTAATGAAATCAATTCATTAAACAGTATATCAATCTTTCAGTATTTCGGTCAATCAGTATTTCAATCAATCAGTCATATGTGGTACATCCATTAGCCTATAAACAGTAGGTCCCAAAGGACCGGGCCTTGACAGACCCAACAGTAATGATGGCCAATCATTCAGTAAACAGTATGGTTCCACAAGGAAACCGACAGAGCTCTGTAACAGTCAATGACAGTAGGTGCTAAGGATGCCACAGTACAGTTCAGAAATAAAGGACATACATTCATTCCATAAAATAACATTTCAGTAAACCATTCAATTCAGTAATCAATATTTGTTCAGTAAACAGTTCAATTGAATGTTCAGAAAATCATCTTTCGAACATATCTTTACACAGTTGTTACTCACAGAGATTGGGCTAATAGCAGCTAGAGCGCGTCCCCGAGAGCCAACCCTAAACAGTTAACAAATAGAACACACACTAAGTTTAACAGTTGGGAAGTACAATAATTAAATCCCTAAATTTCCTCGGTGTGGTTCTACGTCTAAATCCTCATTACGATGTCCTAAACTAGGCCTAAGAATGCCTAGAATGGAATGAGGATGCAAAGATGTGCATAGAAAATAAATTTCAGAATTTCAGTGAATAAAGGCTTCCGCTCGAGCTCAGATTTCCCCGCTCGAGCGGACAAGCATACAAAGGTCCCCGCTCGAGCGTCAGACATAATAATCCGCTCGAGCGCACATCTCCCCGCTCGAGCGGACTGATGAACCATGCAGGATGCTGGATGTGCGATTTCTACGCTCGAGCGCGCATTACTCCGCTCGAGCGGACTGCAATGCAGGTCTAGAAAATGCTGAGAGCTTGATTTCCCCGCTCGAGCGCCACTTCTTCCGCTCGAGCGGAAGATCAAATTCTGGAAAAATGCAGGTTTGTGTTCCAAGTTCGAAATCCAGTTTTCAAGCACCAAAATTGATCCCCTTGGGCCCATTTTCTGGAAAACACTTCCTAAAACAATGAATAACAAGCTTCAAAAGCCAATTTGCACATGCAAGGGCCAAGAGTGGATCAATTAAAGCCATTTTTCGAACCTATTTCAAGAACAATTTTCAAAACATGCAATGTATGAACTTTAAACCAAAATCAAGCTTCAATCCTTGCTCAATGGAGCTCAATAGCTGGAAAACAAGATGAAAACATGGACTTTAATTTAAACATGGACATGCATGTACAATGTTCACAAGAACTCAACTTCAAAATGCACCAAAACGGCCATGCATGCATGAATCCAAGCATAATCCAACCTCTATGCACTAAATCATGGTTTGATTCTACAATGGAGCCTAGAACATGCAAGATGAGGTTCAAGACAACAAGAAGAAGATGGATTTCTTACCTAGAGTTTCAAGTACAAGTCTTGTAAGCTCAAATAGACAATCTATACTATGAATCCTTCAATTCTTCAAGCAATGCCAAGCAAAAGAGATGAAAATCAACTCTCTCCCTTTTCTCTCTCTAAATTCGGTGGAACACAAGAATGAGCTGATGAAGATGTTTGCTAAGTGTAATAAGGCTCAATACTATATTCTATAGTGGGCCACTAAGTGTGGCATTAATGTAATTAAGTCCAAGTTTGCGATTAACTCATTTTTAATCTAATTTAATCATACTAAATCGATTTTCAGATAAATACACCATTAAATCAGAAATATTCTACTGATTACGGAACACTAAACGGTTTTCAGTTCGGCCGCCGATAAGGCCTTCAATTAGCAGTTTAAACACATAAACACAAACAGATAATCAATCAGTCAAACAGATGCAATATACAATTCAATAAATAAACTTATTCAATTTCAGTTCCGATTTCAATCGGTTTATTCGGCACTTCAGTTCATTCGATTATCAGTCATTAGCGGTCCAGTTTAGCAATAATTAGTATATAATTCAGTGGTTATATCAGTGATCAGTACGAGGGTTGTTACACCTATTTCATGCCATAAGGGTGTGCTCTAGTATGTCTAGGAATAAGCATTGTGCATGCTTCTATGTTTGATGCATTTTTGGGGCTGCCCTATATGGGGTTTGGGTGTCATTTCACATGCTAAAAGCCTGTTTTTGGTTGTTAGATGCATGCCATGAGTGGTTGTGTAAGTGGTGTCAAGTTACTCTCTTTGGTGCCTTAGACTTAGGTCCATTGACTAGCATGCTTGCATAGCATTTTTTCTATGTTTTGGGGTACACTTTGCCACTGTTTTGGGGGGGTTTGAGGCCTCCCCCATGGTGGTTAAGACCATCATTATATGCTCATCACATGCTAGTTGCATACTTGGTTGATCCCATTGCATATTTAGCTCATTTTTGTATCACACTAGCCTCTTTTACATTCTAACATTTTGCATGATTAATGTGTTAGTTGTGTGGTACTTAATTTGCTAACATCCTAGTTTGCATGTTTGCATGTTTGCATGTTTTGCATAGTTGCATTTCATCACTTGGTTTGGGGTGTCAAACCAAGTATGGAAGTTGAGGGGTGTTTGTACTCCAAGTGACTAAACACACCTCAACTCCCATGTCACTAAGGCCCTTGACCTCCACATGATAGGGACTTAGTCTTCATCTTTTGTGTTGCATGCATTTCAATTAAAACATGCAACCTTGGTTCCTTAGGCTATCATGCATCAAATGCATCATTGATGGCCCTAGAACCAAGGGTCAAACCTCCTTGAGTCCCCAAGCATGATAGGAGGCAATGACCATGCTTACATGTCCCCCAAAACCCATGCCATGCATTGCTGTCTTGCTGCTGCTGTCAATCTGTCTGCTGCAGGGACTTTCTGCCGGCCGGCAGTAAATAGTGCCGACCGGCACTATTTTTGGGCCGATAAACCATATAAGTGGCCGGTGGAATTTGTAGACAGCCGGTGAACTCTCTCTCCAGCCGATGACATTCAATGGCCTGCAAGGAAGGTACTATGGAACTTTGGGAATTTTTGGAGGGGCAGGGCAGCAAAAGCAGAAGCAACAGTGCCATGGCACGGGCTTTCCGGGCAAGACGGATCGAGCACGCATCACTCGCACATCCCAAGGCAGGGCTGAGGCCCCATTTCTTTTAGTTATTTGCTTTAATTTTAATATTCAGAATTTTGTAATAATTAATTTATTCGTTCATTTCTTTCGGGTCTGTATTATTTATTTATTCGGTCCCTCCGAGTGAGGGCAAAAATGTAATAAGTGTGGGTGCGTGGGCATGTATGTCTCCCAACCTCCATTTCTTTCTACCCCTTTTATTTACCTGCTTACGATGGTAGATTAGGGCACGTCTAATTTAGCATACCTTATGCAATGCATGCGTGCATTCATGCATTTGTTTACATGCATCGGGCTCGGCACATCATGCAAACTGCATCGTAATTTCAATTCAAAATTGAATGCGTGATAGTTGTTGCATCTCACGCGCCATGTTTAGGGTTAGCCGAGCCTGTTTAGATTACACTCCTGTATGTGTTACATTAGCCACTTAACATTGAACTAGGTCATGCATGTTTGCTAACTAGTTTACTGTTTTGGCACGGAGTACGATGTAAGTTTTTATTGCTTTAGCATATCGCATGCATGTGAATGTTCGCCATGACAATAGGATTGCCATGCGGCTAAATGCTTATATGTGATATTACTGTTTGAATGCCTGTGGTTGGAGGTTGGATTGCCTGAGTTGGAACAACTCGTTGAAATCCGAATTTTAGCCTACTCGCGAGTAGCACAAAAACCAACACGTTTTTTGAGACAAAACGGATACGCAATGTGTATTTCCAAATTAGGCAATCTAGTCTATACTTTTGTGTTGTGCGCATCACATAGTAATTCTAGGCTAATAACTGGAATAAGAACGCATAAAGTTTTCAAAAACGGATATCACGGTTAGTAGAGGCCGGTCTTCGGACCGGGCGAAAGGGGGTGCTCATAGCTGACCTTCCCCGATCGTACCCAAGCTCCCGAGCCAAGTCACTTTGGTGATGACGGACACGTGGCCTTCGGCACCGAGTCAGGGTTTCCTAAATTTCCCATTTTTAAAAATATTTAGGTGGCGACTCTGTAATCTGGCAAAGCAGTCCATGTTTGGCACTACTTTTTCAAAAATCCGTTTTTCTTCAAAACGATTTGCCGGATTCGGACTCTTTGGTTCAGATTTAGAACCGCGACGAAAATCGAGTCCGAACTGTAGCGAGGTCCACCGCGGACGTGCTACAGCTGTAAGCTATTTGGGCACTTATTTTTGTTGTTTAAAAGTTTGAGTTACATGCTATAGTTTCAAGATTTATGTTTATGAAGATATAATGCATGTAATATCTTTTGTAAAGGAAACTCTGATGAATGGAAATGTAATATTCATTCTATGTTCATGGATTATATGAATGGTTGTCCTATACTTTGTTTTGAGGGCATTACAGTTTTTGACATGGGCCATAATGACATGATATTGGCCTTGGACTTGACTCTGATTGAAGAACGCTGAGATCGTGCCCTTGCTTGCGTGGCGCGGTATCAGTAACAGCTCACTAAATCATATAATCAACGCATGCAGTTGCATCGTTATACGCCTGGAGAATTGGTCCTCAAGAAAGTGCTTCCTGCTACTAAGAATCTGGCAGACGAAACATTGGGCCCCAACTGGGACGACCATTATCAAGTTGATTCAATAGCCGGAACTGGGGCATATCGGCTCAAAGACATGGTTGGGAGAAGTTTGCCACGCCCCTGAAATTCCACACATTTGCGCAAATTTTATCACTAAGCCAACTTGTACGGCGTGTTAGTTTGTTTCGAATTTTTGCTGATATGTTATGCATACATCTTTCAATTTCTCAGTGTAACGCCCTTTTTTATCGCAATCTCGTTAATAATGGTTCAATAACAAATGTAAGACTCCGAATTCGGAGTGCCCTTCGTGGATGTCACGTTTGGGCTGAATAAGCCTCCGAATTTGGAGCGCCCTTCGTGGATATCACGATTGGCCAACACAATAAGACTCCGAATTCAAAGCGTCCTTTGTGAATGTCACGTTTGGGTTGAATAACCCTTCAAATTCGAAGCGCATTTCGTGGATTTCACGATTGGCCAACACAATAAAACTCCGAATTCGGAGCGTCCTTCGTGGATATCACAATTGGCCAGCACAATAAGACTCCGAATTTAGAGCGCCCTTCGTGGATGTCACGTTTGGGCCGAATAAGCCTCTGAATTTGGAGCGCCCTTCGTGGATATCACAATTGGCCAACACAATAAGACTTCAAATTCGGAGCGCCCTTCGTAGATATCATGTTTGGGCTGAATAAGCCTCCGAATTTGGAGCGCCCTGCGTGGATGTCACATTTAGGCTGAATAAGCCTCCGAATTCGAAGCGCCCTTCGTGGATATCACGATTGGCCAACACAATAAGACTCCGAATTCAGAGCGCCATTCGTGGATGTCACGTTTGGACCGAATAAGCCTCTGAATTCGGAGCGCCTTGCGTGGATGTCATGCTTGGACCAAATAGGCCTCCGAATTCAGAGCGCCCTTCGTGGATATCACTATTGGCCAACATAATAAGACTCTGAATTTGGAGCACCCTTCGTGGATGTTACTTTTGGGCCGAATAAGTCTCTGAATTCGGAGCGCCCATCGTTTGTAAGCACGAACGACCTAGTAATCCTCCGAATTCAAAAGGACCAAATTTGGCAATAAAATGGCATGGATCAATATATGATTGTAACAAGTAAATACAAACATTAATTGAAACAATACAACAATGTGGGGGCCGAATATTGGAAGTTGTAAAGAGGCCGAATAGTTGAACTTGGAGAGTCGAAATATATATAGCACTCGACCCCTTCTCGCACGTTCAAATCCTACCCTATTCGGCCAAATAGCCAGTTGAGCAAGGGGCCGAGTGAAAAGCGGTTTGCTACAAAAGAAACCGAATGGTGAATTGAAAGTGGGCCCAATCCCGAGGCCCAAGAAAGAAAAGATATAAATAGAAGAACATCAGCCAGAAAGAGGTATGAGAGAATCAATATACTTAACTTAAAACACAAGTAATCCAGAGAGAGTAGAGACTAACTTGTCCGTCGGAGTGCTAATTCCAGCACCCCCGACCGGAGTGTTCATTTCTTTTCAGCTGACAATCTGAGGATCGTGAGCGTTCCCCAGAATCTGAAGAGTATTTCCAAACTACTTCCCCACAAACAAATATTTATTTCATTAAATAAGCACAAATACATGGCTTTTGACGAATTCAAAAGTATAATAATTTGTATTGATATCTAAATCTATTCGGCACCCTCTTCATCATCGGATTTCTCGGCGTCATAAGCTTCGAAAGGAAATTTGTAATTCTAATACAGAGGTGACGCCGAATCGATACCCGTGGCCTGCAGATCCATGCTTAAATCCACGATTTTTGCACCAACAAACATCCTCAGCTAATTTTTCCTTTGTCTTTTCAATACCAATTTTTCGGCCGTCATAAAAACCTTGTTCGTAGGCCTTCATTCATATTGCTTCTCTTGCGAACATGCTCGCCGTATCTTGGTCAGCAATCGCATGATCCAAAAGACGCTGGTTTACTCTTTATGCCACAATCGGGTTCATTTGACTCGCCGATTGCGTTTCGGAAGCCTTAGCTTTCTTCAGCTCGTTCTCAACTTTCTCTACGCGAGCTTCCAAGCTCCGAATGTAGCTGTCTTTCTGCTCTATCTCTCTTCGCGCGGCATGAAGACGCATGTCAATTTCATAGGAGATGTATAGTCCCTTTACCGTTCCATGGACGTTCTCCCGAAAAACTTCGTAATCAGGCCGACCAACCATTGATTGCTGGACTTCGGGCTGAAAAATCTGTCGAGTAAACTTGACTGCCACATTTTGATCGCGGATAATCGAATCCGCTTCAGTCATCGGTTTATTCCGAACAAAGACTGAAAAACTCAACCAACGTGGTGGCCTGCTGGTTTCGTTTTGCGAACAGGGGGAGCTCTCTCGCTGCTGTCTCTCCTTCCTTGGTGACTTCTCTACCCTGCCCCCTCTTGGAGACCTACTTCGACGACGGGAGGAGCGACGCCTCTCACACTCCTCCGACGTCCAGTTTCCCATTCGCGTAGGTTCGCCACCTCGATTCATCTCTAAGTCCAGTTAAGCTAGTGTCCTACCTTCCCCTCTGCTATTGAAGAATATTGTTCTTAACATCCAAATTTCTTCAGTTCGACACAATGCTCTTTTCCCTCTCGCAGTCTATTGAATTTGAATACAGCATAGAACCCACGAGCACCTAGCCCCTACCCCGCTTATTAATTACGGCTGCAAAGTTCCCAAAGCGATCACTTCAATGCATTGCGTCGACAAGTTATTGTGTCCCACCCAATCCATGAACTACAAATATTTGGTGATTCTGTTCATTAATCAGCTGGGGTAAAGACAAATTCATTAATCTAGTCGGCCCAATTGCAATGCATTGCACCGACAAGTTATTGTACCCCACCCAATCCATGAACTACAAATATTTGGCGGTTCTATTCATTAATCAGCTAAGGCAAGGGCAGATTCAGTAATTTGTTTGGTCTCTATTGATAAATATATTAACAATGCCCCATCTGATCGGCAAATTTTATTCAATGTGACGTTGCAAGTTGTATGTTTTATTTGGCTCTTCAATGTTCAAATTGACACAAGACATGATTGTTTAGCTTTGGAACGACTTGTCCATATGATTACATCACCCCACTTGGCCAGTCGAGTTTCGCATTGAGCCGTATATTTAATTCGACAGATTATTTATAGCCGATTATGCTATCACTGAATTAAGTTGCATCACCCTACTTAGCTATTAATTAGCACATGCAGAAGACAGACAAAAAGGCAATTTTCATTAATAAATTGAGTACAAACAGTCGTCATTTTACACATGAAAATTGCCCTATATTTAACTTCTAAACAAAATAAATAAGAAAAAATCTACAAAAACTATGTACAGAAAATACCAAACAAAAAGTAAAATTACATTGACACTACTTATTCTTCAAGGTCAGACTCCAACGGCTCAACCTCTAGCTGCTCGTATGGAATTGGCTACTCCAATGTTACATTAACGGCAGCCAGGGCTTTAAGCCAACTGTGTTTGAAGCCCCGATTTTCGAACTTGGGTACTTCTTCTACGTATTTTTCTAAGGCGGCGTTTTCTCCAGCTTGGAACGCCTTGGAGATCTCGGAGTCAGCGATTTCTTTTTCCTTCTTCGATTCTTCCAAATCAGCCTCCAGTTTGGCAATCACCTCATTGGCCAACTTGAGCGCATCATCACTCGCGTTCGCCATTTCTTCGACAACCAGCCTGAGTTGATTGGAGCATTTGGCCTTCTCTTCCTCGGCATTGGCCCTTGCTCGCTCTTCTACCGCTTTGCTCGCCTCGGATTCGCTCTAAGAGATGCCTTTTTAGCCTTGCTCTTTTCAGTTTCGACTTCGGCTTTGAGCAAGCCAATTTGCTTGATAACGTCATAATGACGATGACTGATTTCTACGATCCCGTCCGCCGCCTGTAACCAAAAGATTAATAAGATAGTTAGCATAAAAAGGAACAAAATATTTTTTCAAGTTACGTACCAATATCGCCGATTGAGTGGCTAATGCTATCAACACCACATCTAGCTCTGCACGGAACGCTACTTTGTCAATCGGTAGAGAAATTGATGAGGCCACGCTTAAGGCCACAGCGGTATCCTTCAAAGCCGAAGCATCAGAAGCAACTGGCATGTTCTTTATTCTAGGTTGTATGATAAACGGCATAGCCAAGTCCTGCGACTCTTCTATGCGCGGCCGTTTATCAGTTAGGTTTTCAGAAGAGTCGACTTTGTGCTCGGCGGGGCGTTTCTCTCCCCTCTATTCAACCACCAGATTGTTCGATTGATCAATGACATTTTGCTTCGTTTCAGCTGTAACAATTTGCTCTGTTTCCTCAACAAGAGTAGGCGGAGAAGACTCAACCCCAATAGAAGCAAGTGGTGAGGGTTCAGACCTGGCGGCTTCGGCCCTCCTTCGGGCTGCCATCTTTTCGGTGTTTTTTCTCCTGGCCATCTGCGCGAGCGACTCCCCAGCCATGTTCTCAAAATCTGTGCCGAGAAGGTCTTATAAGTTGGTGAAAATATCGTTTTCTAACGATACGTCAACTCGGCCTGAAGTGAATGGAAGGTTGAAGTCGGCTTCCTCAAAGGCCAAATTAAGAGTCGCATCAACCTCCTCCCCTAGACTATCAGATCTGTCCAAATTGGACTGATTCGGCTGCTCAACGACTTGTTTGGCGATCTGCTCAGCGACCTGCTCTGAATCCGAAACTTCAAGACCAATCTCTCTAAGGTTCTTGAAATTTGGAAAAATGAGTACCGTAAGCTGTTGTTCGCCTTTTGGAGTCAGAATGTGATATGCGGCCGAAAAAGTAGTATACGTTGGCTCATATCGCAATAGGACGTGGGCGGCCCTCCCTTGTTTTTGGAGGTTTGGACGGTCGAAGAATTGGAGCACAATTTTGATTTACTCAAGCATAACATCGTCGGCCGAGACAAGTAATTTTTCAAATCGTTACCTACACAAATAAAACGATAAGTACATGGAATCTAAGTCGAATAAGCATATAACAAATGTGCATAAAAATGAGACTATATGGCCACCTGGTTCGCCTTTTTGTCTAGGCACAGGATCTAGGCAATCTTCATCTTCGCCTTCGTCGAATTCCCAGTTGCCTCGGACAACGACTATGACATCATCAACACGCTTACCAGAGCTGGCAAGCATAGTCACCAGATGGTGATCAGTGTCTCTGGCCCTGAGAAAGTAGCGTTCCTGTCGACCAGATGATTTTGCCAAGGCATAACAATGCCGAATAGTAAGGATTCCCAGATTAATCCTAAGTCGGTGATTTAATTCTACTATTCTCATTATGATTCGGTAAAAGTTAATGTTAGGTTGTGAAGGGAGTATACCCCAGTAACGAAGGACGACCCTAAAAAATGGATGAAGGGGGAAACGGACTCCACCCTCAGCGATCGACAGGACAGGAAAAATGATCATACTGTCATTGGTCCTCTCTATGTTGAGTACGCTATCTGCCACAAGTGATAGATGGACGTCATCTGGAATGGAAAAGTGACGTCGAAAAGCGGAAACACGATCCGCGAAAAGAAGAGCTTTCAAATGTTTCGCCATCCGAATCAGAATGGAAAATACTCTAAACTAAAAACAAACAAGAAAATGGGAGTTGGAATGAGGAAGAAATGCAAAGAAGAGAAGAACTTACAGGTAGAGAGAAAAGGACAATGGGGAGCAGATGAAAGTTGCAAAGGTCGTGAATTTGAAAGACCTTTGCAAATTCCAAAAAATATATATTCGAAGGGACAACGCGGCTTCATATCGCATTAAATGAACAACGCGTACGAAGGGGCATGAAATTGTAATGATTTCTAAACCATGGTCGTTCTGACGCTTTGGTATTGGAAGGAGTGCAAGCGTCGTATTTTTTGACTTTCCATATATTAAAACCAAACATGCCGACTAACTGGCGTTAATCAGATGTTTCGGGGGCAATTGTGGGGGCCGAATAATGGTATATTGAGGAAGGCCAAGATATTTGAAGACATATAGCTGAAGTTAATTCGGCTATAATCTAAGGGCTCTTGAAACCGAATATACAGATCGGCCATATAAAGAGCCGAATGGGAACCAGCCCGCAACCGGAGGGCCGTGTAAGCAATCAAGTGCGAGATTAAAAGTGGGCCCAACCCTTGGGCCCAAAGGGTAATATAAAAAAAGGAACGTCAACCAAAGAGAAGTATGTGAGAATAGATAAAATAACTTGAGATAGAAGTAAACTTTAGAGCATACTAACTTGTCCGTCGGAGTGCTAATTTCAGCACCCCCGACCGGAGTGTTCATCTATTTTTCAGGTAGCAATCAAAGGATCAAGGACGTCTGATTGGATCTTAGAGTATTTCCAAACCACTTTTCTACAATTATATTTAAATTTATCAATTTGAATCAAATTTTTAATCAAACTCCCAAAACGCTTCGAATATCGAATTAAATTTATTTTCATCCTCAATTTTGATTTCTCACAACATTAAGGCCTTCAATTTTAGATTAGACTTCAAAATCTTCGTCAATAAATTACATACTCAATTGAATACCTCACAAATAAATTTAACTCATAACCTTAATTCTCAATTCTCATAACTTAATTAACTCCAATTCGGACCCAATTAATCAAATCTCAATTTTACAAATGTAAGCTTCCATACGGTACAATACTTGAAATTAACTAATTCAATTCACCAATTATATTCTCTTGAGCCATGTAGCTTTTCAATTTCTAATTCCAAAATAAATTCTCAATTGAATTATATACGAATCAAACTAAATAATTCTTATAACCCCAAATTAAATTAGAACAATGGCAATTAAAATTCAAATATCCCCAATTAATTAAGTGTTAATCATTATATGTGGTGGGGTCGTCACATATTGAATCTTTGTTACATGCTACCAAATATTGTCTTAAAAATTATAAGAGTATAATAGTATGTGGAACACTTTCATCTCTTGTATAAATGCCTTGAATATACATATATGAGAAGCTTGATTGGAAATTTTATGATTCATTAGTTGTAAAAGATTCATGATTAATGAGAATTGGAGATTTTGATGAGTTCATCTGCGTTAATATTTTGAGGGTATCACAAATTTTTTTTTTTTTTTGGTTTATCTCATCCAAAAAAACAAAAACATTTCCTGATTTAATCCCTAATTATTATTATTTATTTCAGTCTTCCTTTATTGATCAAAAATGCTTTAGACCACTAATTAGTGGTGGCTCACTGCCACATGTGTTTTGTGCCTTGATTTTTGTTTTTGTTTTTGTTTTTTTTCAATTACTACCTCACTAGTGGTGAAATTAATGATGATAAATTAGTAGTATGTAGCATTGCTCCTTTATTGATTTTGAGTTGATCTAGTGGTTGACTATGAGTAGGCACTCATACCTAACCAGACTATGGTGGTGTTTGGGAAGTAAGTTCCCAAATTTTTTTCTTATTTTTTTCACTAAAAGACAAAAGTTTTACAAAATCAAACAAAATATCACATCCAACCCCATAATCATTTCACTTTTTCTCTCACAAATATCACATCCAACCACATAAAAACCCAACTATCTTCCCAAATACCAAAAATTTTTTATCTCATAAAAACCTACATCTAATAAAATCTACATAAAAACTCACTTCTCAAACACCATCTATAATTATTTTGAGACGGTGGTTATAATTAAATTTTTAATTAAAAATTAATTAATTAATTTTTTGGAGAGAGATGTGACTTATAATCTAAGAAGCCCAAAGATCCCTAAATTCATGGCCTGCAGTGACGGCACACCATGTATGTTGACTTTCAATATTTTTTTCCCCTAAACTTCTGTCAATTTTTTAAAGGGTTGTTTGGGATGTTTTAAATAAATGTTTTTTTGACTTTTTATGAAATATGAGTTGGGTTTGAAGTGATGTGATAGAAAGGTAACGTAACTTAAATAAGATAATATGACTTAAATAAAATAGTGATTTTTTAACTTTTTAACTTATTTTAAAGATGTCAAATTAGACCTTAATATATAATGGTCACCCTTAAAAAACAAAAAAACAAAAAATGATTAGTAAATTCCGAACAGAGAGCACGAGTTGCTGTCGTTAACCATTGCAGTCTGTGATCGTCATTGCTGATGCCTCATAGGTATTCCATTAGCGATAATGTTTGAGATCACTAATTAGTGATGTTATTAATAATGTAGTAGTAGATTTCACCCGGACTTGGGGTCACTGCTGTACTTTTAGTACTGCAGTGACTGTTGTGTCTTATTTTGAGATGCATTATGAGCTTATTTTTATGATCTGAACCGTTCATTTTGTAGGATTTGTTAAGTACTTCAAGCCTACCAAAAATCATATTAATCGGATATCAATAATTATATGATCGAATTGCATATTTTTATACTATTTTTCAAAAGAAAACCTTCTTGTTTATTTTTTTGGTTATCAATCATATAGTTATTGGTATCCGATTAATATGATTTTTGGTAGGCATGAAATACTCAACAAACCTTACAACATGAACGGTTCAGATTATAAAAATAAATCCATAATGCACCACAAAATGAGGCACAACAGCCACTATTGTGCCAAAGGCACAGCAGTGACCCCAATTCCGATTTCACCCACTATCACAATATTTGTTGTGGCTTGTTTTTTTTTGTTTTTATTTTTTATTTTTTACCTCATTAGTGATGGTTTAATGATACCAAATTAATGATACCAATCACTACTTATTCCATTAGTTCCCTCCATGTCTCCATATTTATTTAACTATGTGCGCCTTATAATTAGAAAAAATTAGTAGTATAATTTTAAAATTTTTTAATACAATTAAAAAATAATATTATAATTAAACATAACATGAAATATAATTAAAAAATTTATATATTATAACTAAAAATACCTGAATTATAATTAAAATAATATCTTAACTGAAAAAGTAAATTGATCATAACTAATGAAGAAAATGACATAACTAAATGTGCATATGATAGATCTTTTTAAAGATGTGTATATTAGAATTTCCTTATCTACAATCCCAATTTTTGGATTGAAAAATCAAGGTAGCATTTGATTTGATTTTTAAATCATGATTTGGATAAAAAAAATTCAAAATTCTTAATTTTTAAGACTAAGAATATTATTAATTTTGTATAGTAATATTCTAGATAATTGTTTCACTAACTGATGAAAAAAAATAGAGTATGAGATTAAATATTTTTGTCCTTCTACTTATTGATTTGATTCAGTTATCCACTAAAATCAAGAACATTAACAGTTTTTTTCAATTTTAAAACTGAAAACATTATCAATTTTTTCATTTTTAAAGTTTTTTTTTAAAATTTTGCACATCAATATTCCATCATCATACTCCTTTATAGACAAAATTTTCAGTTTTGCACAAAAAAATAATTCAGTTTTTTCAATTTTTTCAAAAAAAATCTAGTTTTTACACATTTATTTATTTTACCAAATTAAAATTTATTATGTGTTTGGATAATGATCATGTAATAGGTGATTGTTAGGCTTTTACGGCGTAATTTATACATTTAATATATGAAATATTTTTAGTTTTTAATATTTTTATTTAATGGATTGGTTTAATAATGATATCAAAATTATCGCCATATTTGTCTTTTGAAAAAATAGAAACATTGAATGAGAATAAAAATAACCGCCCATTACATGATCATCATCCAAACACAAAATAAAAATTAATTTGGTAATAAATAAATAAATAAATATGTAAAAGATTTATCAATTTTACATATTTTTATCTTTGGTGGGTAGAAATAATTTTTAAAAATTTTAAAATATATTTTTGACATTTATTTTTATCAAATTAGTTTATATTTTATCAAATTGACGACTTTACTCTTGAAATTGAGTAATGATATCTTCAATTGTTCTTATTTGAAATAAGATTCAAAATTTAATGTCAAATGTGTCACAATTGAAAAATTAAGAATTAAAGTGACAAAAGTTTCAAATTACAAAAACTATTAGTATAATTCATTTTAATTAAATTTCATAGTGTATTTTGAATTTATCATTTTTCCAATTACATTTTTTTTTTTGGGTTTATCCCATCTAAAACAAAGCATACTGTCTGATTTAATCCCTAATTGTTTATGGGTTTGGTTATGGTGTGCAACTTACACCTTACACCTTAGACCTTACACTTACACCTTACACTTACACCTTTTATGAAAAATTAAACCTTACACTTACACCTTTTTTGAGGTTGTACACCATATGCAACCCACTTACACCTTACACCTTACATTTACACCTTATACTTATACTTACACCTTACACTTATACTTTTTATATAAATGGCACATGATGTGCAATTGCACACTTAAGAAAAGTCCATTGTTTATTACTTATTTCAGGGTCTAAAGTCCACGAGTTCTGATTTGTAGTTTTATTCTTTTTTTGGGGGTTAAGCCCCTCTTGTCTCACACACACCAAAAAAAAAAAAAAAAAAAAAAAAAAAAAAAAATTGGAATGGTCACCCTTAAAAAAAATAATATAAAATGATTGCTAAATTCCAAACAGAAAGCACGTGTTGTCGGTAACCCATGGCAATGGTAGTCTGTGATCGTCATTGCTGATGCCTCATAGCTATTCCATTAGTTCCCTCCATGTCTCTACATTTATGTACAATCCCAATATTTGGATTGAAAAGCCAAACTTGTCACTTATTTTATTATTTTTTTAATCTCTAAATCTACCCAACAAATTTAATAATGCTATATTTTCCCTGTCATATTGTATCGTATCATATATATTATATAAGTAGAGTAGAATCTTCTCTTAGAAAGCTCTAGAAATGAGTCATGTATCACTTTTAGTCTCTTAGAATTTTGTCAAGTGTTATTCCTATAATTAGAGAGATGTCTTTCTATTTTTTAAGTTTTTCCTCTTCCTTTTGTATTTTTTTTTTATCATCTCTTTCTTTTCTTTTTTATTCCTCTTATGATTTTTCTTATTTTCTCTATAAATGTATTATTTTGTATATATATTTTGAATTGCTCCACCTTTGAAATGCTTTTACAAAAGTATGATAAATCAAATGTAAGAGGTAGTTATAAAAAAATAAAGAAAATAAAAAAAATAAAAAACAGAGAGGGAGAATGGGGAATTTGATAATTTACTTATAGAAGTACATGAACAAGCTTAGTAAATGATGTAAATTTTAATTAAAAACCGCTTTTTTGATGGATACATTTTAGTTTTAAAAAAAAAATGTGGTCAATGACTCTCATCATTAATTTTGTTACTTCTAGTTTTATAATAATTTCACATTAGAAACAAAAAAAAATTAAAAAATTGTGGAATTGAAGTTGTGTAAGTATCATAACATGGGCCTCGTTTGAGAACAGACTTTTTTAGTAATTTTTTAGTTAAAATGTGATGTAAAAAAACTATGTTTGGAATAATTTTTTGGCTTTTTACGAAAAGATGTGCAAAAAGTAGAGAGAAAAGGGAATCGTTGACTTTTTTGTATGAGTTGTTGGCTTTTAGTTTTTTTAGTAACTTTTGGCTAAAAAAATCACTTGCCAAACGAGGCCAAGACTCATTTTATTTGTTGTAAGCTGTTTTCATTAAAAATAATTTTCACATTTTGTGATATTTGACCACATAAAATGTTCATAAAATAACTTTTAGCAAATTATTTTACATTGGATCATATAAAATCATTTATAAAATTCTATTTAGTAAGTCATTTTATGAGACACTGCATTGTGTTTTGATTTATTAGACAATATTTTCTAACAAATATTCTCATCAGAGAATGTTTTCATCATGCTTCTAAATAATAACTTAATAATGAGATAATCTTATTAAATCATTATTATTAATGTTACCTAAAAGACAATCTAAGAGGGGGTGAATTATGTTTTTACAATTAAAAATTAATAATACCTTAATAAAAATTATGACTAGCACAATAGATAAATATAGTTAATGAAATAAAAATAATTAAAATAAGTGTTCTAACAGCTATGTCAGTTAATGATTTTAGCACAGTGAAAATGTGAAATATAGTTACAGTAATTTAAATAAAATAAAGAAATAAGGGAGAGAGAGACAAACAAATTTATAGTGGTTCGGCTTCAACTCGACCTACGTCTACTTCTCAAGCTTCACTTGAGATTTTCTATTATGCTCTATTACTTTCAGAACATAAAAACTTAAATTTTGGATCATGTATCATGTGTATTATCAAGAAATCAAAACAAAATTGCGTACCTGATTCCATCGTTATGGTTAAACGGAAGCGTGATTGATAGACGGGATTGCCTGTGGTAATGATTTCCAATCATTTCCTATGCCCTTAATGCTTTCTTTCAAGAGAGAGGATTTGAAGAAGTTATGTTGTTCTTGCATATGCATGGCAGGATTGGGACCATAACCATTTGTATTGGTGGCAGTTCAAATAAAAAACCAACCGTGGGCAGTTGAACACCAATCAATAACCAACTTACACAATTTATATTTCTGCCCCTCATAAAAATAGAAATTGTACAAATAGCATCTACACACTAGGTCCATGACAAATATACCCTTTAAACCTACTAACTAAATTAGATCACTTAAATTTTGAGACTTTTGATAAATGATAACACACACATTTAAATATGTGGTCCCAATTAGAAATTAATCCTACAATCTCCCACTGGACCACATATGTAACCTAATAAATGTGTTTAACTTTGGTGAGCTCATAACTTTGTTATCATGACCTAAGGGTATCCAAACAATCTTGTCCATTAACTATATTAATATAGGATCAAAGCGGTCTTTGTTACATTAATCGTAACTCGACCCACCAATGGTCACGTATACCAATACAGCTAAATGACATAGATCAATCATGGATGCGTAGCATGGAAATTACATGTAATGTAATCCATACATGCCTATTTCCAACTGGTCCTACTTAACTTTATTGAGATCAATACTTCACAATACGTAACAGAGTGTAATAAACTAAATATTTCATTTCTGCAGAAATTAATCTAATTACATAGATAAAACTCAAGGCTGACATAAAACAGTAATATAAATACAAACTCCCACTAAACCAAAATGTTCTCAAATAGAACAACACCCATATGAGCAGTGTGCTCATGAAAGACCTTGGGTGGTAGTCCCTTCATAAGTGGATCCGCTATCATGGAGTTTGTCCCAATGTGCTCTATGGAAATCTGTCCACTCTGCACTCTTTCTTTTCAACTAGGAACTTGATATCAATATGTTTCGATTTTGTCGAGCTCCTGTTGTTATTGGAATATAAAACTGTAGACTTATTGTCACAGTATAACTTAAGTGGTCTTTCAATGCCTTCCAAAATATGTAACCCAGTGACAAAATTCCGCAGCCATATTCCTTGGTTTGATGCCTCATAACATGCTACAAACTCTGCGGCCATGGTGGATGAAACTATGAGCGTCTGCTTTGCAGACCTCCAAGAAATTGCTCCGCCAGCTAACAGATAAATATAGCCTAATATGGATTTCCTACTGTCTTGGCGTCCAGTAAAATCAGAGTCGGAATACCCAATGATCTTTAACTTATCCGACCTCCTATATGTGAGCATATATTCCTTTGTTCTCTGTAAATACTGCATAACTCGCTTGGCTGCTTTCCAATGATCCATGCCAGGACTACTTAAATATCTGCCTAACATGCCAACTATGAACGCAATATCCGGACGTGTACATACTTGGGCATACATTAGACTCCCTACAGCCGAGGCATAAGGAATCTTCTGCATTTCTTGAATTTCAAGACTGTTCTTTGGGCATTGGCTGAGACTAAACTTGTCTCCCTTAGCAACCGGGGTTTCACCTGATTTACAATTTTGCATGCCAAATCTATTGAGTACTTTTTCGATATAGCTCCTTTGTGATAATCCCAGAATACCCCGAGAACGATCTCGGTGTATTTCGATTCCTAATACAAAGGAGCATCACCAAGATCTTTCATTTCAAAATTCTTAGATAGAAATCTCTTGGTGTCATGCAATAAGTTTATATCGTTTGTGGCAAGCAATATATCATCAACATATAAAACCAAAAATATGTGTTTACTCCCACTGAACTTGTGATACACACATTCATCAACAACATTAGTTTCAAAGCCATACGAAGTGAGAACTTGATGAAATTTGAAGTACCACTGACGAGAAGCTTGTTTGAGTCCATAGATGGATTTAGTCAATTTGTAAACCATATTCTTTGGGTCTCCCAACATAAAGTTTTCTGGCTGCACCATATAAATTGTTTCTTTAATGTCACCATTAAGAAATGTTGTTTTGACATCCATCTGATGCAACTCAAGATCAAAATATGCAACAAGCTCCATAATTGTCCTAAAAGAATCTTTTGTAGAAACCGGAGAAAAAGTTTTTTTAAAGTCAATTCCTTCCTTTTGAGTAAAGCCTTTGGCTACAAGACGTGCCTTATACCTCTCCACATTACCATTTGAATCCCTTTTGGTTTTAAATATCCATTTACAACCTACAGGCTTCGCATCAACTGGTAATGGGACAAGTTTCCAAACTTTATTGTCTTGCATAGACTTATATTCTTCATTCATGGCATCTATCCATTTATGAGAGTTGGAACTTTCCATGGCTTGACGAAAGTTGATTAGATCATCTTTCGACATTCCATTTTCTACCTCATGTTCCTGGAGATATACAATATAATCATCCGAAATTGCAAATCTCCTTTCTCTTGTGGATCGCCTTAATGGCACAGGTTCTTGAGGTTGAGGTTGTAGAGTTTGTTCCTCAGGAACAATTACCTCATCTTGAATGAGAGGTTGAACTATATTGTCTTGAACACCATTGTCTGGTTGAGGATCCGAAGTTACTTCTTGAGCAATGACAGGTATAGGAACCTGTAAATGGTCAAAAGTAGTATTAGGAAGTGGGATTACTCATGCTTCCTCCTCAAAGACAATGTCTCTAACTGGATTTCTCCCCCCCAAACTCAACATCCTCAAAAAATGTTGCAATTCCCGTCTCAAATATTGACCTATTTGTGGGATCATAAAACTTGTAACCCCGTGATCGTTCGGCATAGCCAATAAAGTAGCTGCTAACGGTTTTGGAGTCTAATTTTATTTCATGAGGTTTATAAGGCCTCGCCTCAGTAGGACACCCCCACACATGCAAGTGTTTTAGACTAGGCTTTCGCGTAACCCAAAACTCATAAGGTGTTTTTGCAGCTGCTTTAGTTGGCACCCGATTTAAGATATAAGTTGCTGTCTTTAGAGCCTCACCCCAAAAGGGACTCTGGTAAAGTAGAATGACTAATCATACTTCTTACCATATCCTTAAGAGTTCAGTTTCGTCTCTCAAATACACCATTCATGCTAGGTGATCCTGGCATGGTGTATTGTGGGACGATTCCACATTCCTCCCGGTATTTTGCAAACGGTCCTGGACGTTGTTCACCTGATCCATCATATCTGCCATAGTATTCACCACCATGGTCAGACCTGACACTTTTTATCCATTTGTTGAGTTATAATTCAACTTCGGCCTTAAATTTTTTGAATACGTCCAAAGACTGTGATTTCTCATGGATAAGAAATAGATACCCATATCTGGAATAGTCATCTATGAATGTGATAAAATACTGTTGACCATTCCAAGACGCCATAGGGAATGGCCCACAGATGTCTGTATGAATTAATTCTAAGACATCTGTAGTCCTATGGGCACCATATTTCTTCATTTTGGTCTGTTTTCCCTTGATACACTCAACACAGACATCAAATTCTGAAAAATCAAGAGAGTCCAAAATTCCATCAGACACAAGGCGCTCAACTCTAGATTTAGAGATGTGACCTAGGCGTTTGTGCCATAAAGAGGCTGAATTTTCCTTAGTCAATTTACGCTTTGTACCTCGTGATTCCACGTGCAAGGTTTCATTATAAGATGCAATAGTTTCCAACAAATATAGATTATCAAACATATTAAGTAAACCAGTACCAACAACATTTGAATTAATAGACATACTAAACTTCATATTTCCAAAAGAACAACAATATCCCAATTTGTCCAATACAGAAACAGAAATTAAATTCCGTCTAAAGGACGGTACAACAAAAGTGTCTATTAAGTCCAAATAATAACCAGTTTTCAGCAATAATCTAAAGTGCCCTATTGCCTGCACTTCTATTGACTTGCCATCACCCACAAAGATGTATTTTTCAGCATCAGTTGGCTTTCGGTAGTTCAGGCAACCCTGTATAGAAACACATATATGAATAGTAGCACCAGAATCTACCCACCAAGTGTTTCTTGGTACTGAAGCTAAATTTATTTCAGAACAGACCAAAACATAATATGTACCTTTCTTTACACGCCAGGCGGCGTATTTGGCACAATCCTTCTTTCTGTGTCTGGGCTTGCCACAAAAGAAACAACCATCCTGCACTTTCTGTTTCTTTGGTTTCGGACCCTTTGGAGCAGCAACTTCTTTTCCCTTATGCTTTCTTTTGCCCGTATGCTTGGAGGTGCTTGCCAGATTAGCACTTTCAGTCCTTTCTTGCTTCAATCTCTCTTCCTCTTGCATACAAAATGAAATGAGCTCATTGAGAGTCCATTTCTCCTTTTGGCAGTTATAATTGACCTTAAATTGGTTAAATTGTGCAGGAAGAGAGATGAGAACTAAATGCACGAGCAAATCATCAGATAGGTCGAGCTTTAGTGCCTTAAGTTTTGAAGCAAGGTGAGACATTTCCATGATGTACTCGCGAACATTACCCTTGCCTTTATACTTCATTGAAATCAAGCTTGCTAAAAGCGTGCTTATTTCAGCCTTATCATTTTTAGCAAAAACGCTTTTGAATTTCCGAAAGAAATTCACTGGCAATGGTAACATCCTTTGTTATTGCACCCCAAAAGACTTCTGGAATCCCACGCTTCATGATCATAAGACTTAGCTTGTTAGAACGATCCCACTTTTCAAAGTACACAATTTCCTCAGGAGTACTTTGTTCAGTGAGATCATTCGGTTTTGGCATTCTTAATGCCAAGTCTATGTCCATGCAGCGGAGAACAATCAATATGTTCTCTTTCCAGTCCTTAAAGTTTGTTCCATTTAACATTGGAACATTGTTCATGTTGGCAAGATTGAAGTAGTTGACATTAAAGCTAAATAGAAAATAAAATAAAATGAATAAACAATTATGCTCACATTAAGTAACCAAACAGATAATCTCTAAATAAATAAATTTAATGACAACATCTCAAGATACCTAGCACAACATTAATACCAAGCCTTTGGGTAGTGATATTAATTGTAAGTGGTATTCTTGTTGTAATGATCAAACATTGACAATAAGTTATGTCTAATAACAAATCTAACTTTTGATGGATTTATTATTCACATTAGGTTTTCTTGACAATTGGCACATGTTTATCACCACAAATGTGTGTGTAATTCTGCCAAGTATTAATCATGTCTTTGGACCGATAAATACCCGCATGATGTACACATACATGAACATCAAAACATTCCATAGAAAACAATCTAGACAAGAGAGGTCGCTTTCGTGACATCTTGTTTTAATTGACTTATATTTAGAACGTTAGACAAATGATTTCAACTGTAGATGTTGCATGAAATTACTTTAACTTTAAAGATTCCTTAATGCGTTACCTCGTATATATTATATAATTTGCAGCAATTCCAATATATATATATATATATATAATTGACGGTTCCAAAATAAATAAATAAATAAAAATAATAATTGTTACAGAAACTAACAACCACTGTTCTGAAAAACAACTCCTTTATATATATTATATATAACCCACAAATCACATGCATGAATTGATTAGAAATCGCCAAAGACCAAACCAATTCTTTATATGAATATGATAACATAATAGTACTCTGTTTCAAACACCCAAAAAATGCAGACGGAAGTTTTTTTTTTTAGCCAATGTTCATAATCAAACCGCATGATATATATATATACATGATTCCATGAACTTGAAATGTAGAATCCAAATGCAAACTGATGCCATCATTTTCATACATACAATCATCCATATATATTATATATATAAACACATGCACTTATCCATTAGAAGGATTTATACCCACTGCCCATCTCAATTATTTTAACATTTCCAGAAACCAGATTACCATTTCCAAAATCCAAAAAATACAGAATTTGCAGACCAGGAAACCAGAAAATAGACAAAATTTGCAACAGTAAGAAAATACAGAATTTGCAAACCAGGAAACCAGAAAATAGACAGAATTTGCAACAGTAATGCGGAAGCCCACAAACCAACGAAACTAAATTGGATGAATTAATAGCATATCAATTTCTAATAATAGACATGATATAACCGCTCTGATACCACTTGTTACTTTCAGAACATAAAAACTTAAACTTTGGATCATGTATCATGTGTATTATCTGTTGGAAAAATGGTGTTTTATATGGCTTATTTTGGGCCAACTTTGAGGCCAAAATGAAGTGGGCCCCAAACGTCTTTTGGGGTGGGTCCGAAGAGGTGACGTGTTCCTTGCCGCGTGGCAAGTCACACAGTGAAGACGGAACGTCAAAACCATTTATGAGTGAATGGGAAGTTGACGTCGTTTTCGGTTATAACATTAATTTTTTAGATAAAATTCATTTGAATTTTTTCAATAAAAATTATTGTGGGAATTTAATTTAATTCTAAATTCAAATAGTGGTTTCCTAAAGTTTGTCAAATAGATTTATATTTATATCCTATTCAAGGTTTTAATAAATCTATTCAACTTTTGGCTTTATTTGATTAAACTATTCTAAATAGTTTAATAATATATATATTCCAACTATTTTGAATATTAGTCCACCTACGGTTCTTCTTCAAATTGTTTGGAAGGTTAATAACTGTTCCTGTGCAACGGTTACTTTTCATATTTGTTTGAAATACATTGCACCTGTTCGGCTTGACTTATATCTGTTCCAGGTGTGATCACACCTGTTCGGCCCTATTTAAATCCAGCACTTTCCAACAGTTTTGGGCCCCGGGAAAAAAACAGTCTGAAATCTATTTCTTTGCTGTCCAGATTTCATTTGTATGCATTATTCTTCATTTTAGTTTTAGAATAAAATTCAGAGAGTTAGAACACAGGTTTGGTTCGCCGAACAAATTGTTTGGAGTGCTACTACAATTTGTGAAGATCATTGTATCCTGGGAGATAGACGCCACTCAACCGTAAGCACCGTAGCGCGGCGAATCTGTCTTAAGGACAGAGTGTTACACACTCGACTTGGTCTTTAATTATTCATTCGGTTTAATAAATGAATTCGGTACGTTATTTATTTATTTGTTTGAATTTATTTCTATTTATTTTATTTGCACAGAAGATTGTTCCAACATTATCAAGAAATCAAAACAAAATTGCGTACCCGATTCCATCGTTATGGTTAAACGGAAGCGTGATTGATAGACGGGATTGCCTGTGGTAATGATTTTCAATCCTTTCCTATGCCCTTAGGGTGTGTTTGATTGGACGGACTGGATAAGGGGGGATTAGAATCCATCGGACTTGAGTTCTGGGACTGTGAATCCCCCGAACTATTTGGTTGGATTGGATATGTATCCTGTGTTTGTTTTTTCATGGAATTAGATGTCTGGAAATGACTATTTTTAGTGAATCCAACGTTTGGTTGGACGGACTGGATAGGATAAATGAACGAATGACTATTTTACCCTTTTTTAATTGTTTACTAAGTAATAGCAATATTAAACATATCTTCAATATTTTAATTATTTTTAACTAGATTAAATAAAAATTTATTTTATTTTATTTTTTACACAATTAAATAAATTTATTTTTTAAAAATAATAAATAAATAAATAAAATATCAATAAAAATATATATTATTATTTTTAATTAAAATTTTAAATAAATTTGTTTTTAAAAATAATAATAATCAAAAAATGAAATTAAATAAAACATCTATTAAATTTAAATAATGAAATTAAATAAAACATAAACAAAATTTTAAAATAAAACATCAATAAAATATCTATAAAAAATTATTTTAAAAAATTAAATAAATAAAACATCAATAAAAGGTTAAATAAAATTATTTTATTTTTAAATTGAGACATTTAAATTTTATTGAATTTTATTAAATATAATACATAATTAAATAATAGAGGGTCAAAATGGTCATTTCATCATCTAATCCAAACAGTGATTAGTCCCCCCAAAACAATCTCATACCCCCCCCCAGGACACAATAGTCCCCCATATGGGGATAAGGAGTCCAGCCGGACATGGAGTCCGGCGGATAAGGAACACTATTTGAATTACAATCCAAATAGTGGATAGTCCACCCCCCTTATCCCGCGAATCAAACACGCCCTTAATGCTTTCTTTCAAGAGAGAGGATTTGAAGAAGTTATGTTGTTCTTGCATATGCATGGCAGGATTGGGACCATAACCATTTGTATTGGTGGCAGTTCAAATAAAAAACCAACCGTGGGCAGTTGAACACCAATCAATAACCAACTTACACAATTTCTATTTCTGCCCCTCATAAAAATAGAAATTGTACAAATAGCATCTACACACTAGGTCCATGACAAATATACCCTTTAAACCTGCTAACTATAGATCATTTAACTTTTGAGACTTTTGATAAATGATAACACACATTTAAATATGTGGTCCCAATTAGAAATTAATCCTGCATGCTCTAGCTTCACAGGGGTGCTAACAATCTGTTTACAAATGGAGCAATCCTCCACGGATTTTATACAGACTTTCTAAATCAAGAACACTGAGTGTACTACACTCTTACAAGATTGAAAAGAATGTGTTTTTGCTTTCACAGAAAGCAACAAGAATTATCCCTCAAAAATAGATATATAAAATGAAACTTTGATTTTTCTGTAAATCTCACACAGAAAAGATAAGCTTATTGCTATAAGGTTTAGTGTATAATTTCTGAAAGAAAATGTAAACAAAAATTGAAGAACACTTCTAGAGAATTTTTTAGAGAATAGATGTGAGTGATTATAGATCAAGAATATTTTCTGATTTTTTTTGTAACTTGTTTACATTAGAGGTTTTGGTATATATAATGAAACTTATAGCCGTTTATAGCCGTTGTATTCATTTGAATTTATAGCCATTTATAGCCGTTTATAACCATTGTATTCATTTGAATTTATAGCCGTTTATAGCTGTTGTACTCCATCATTACTAATTTGAATATCTTCCACTCTATCATTACAAATTTAAATATTTTCTACTTGAACCTTTTGAACTGTTGTTGTACTGGGCTGTTTGAACCTCTGTTTTGGGCTATTTGAACTATTGATTTAATCAAATATTAAATACATTCTAACAACATTTAGGATAAAAGTTTATGTAACAACTCAGATTTTTAATTATTCTGTAAAATTTATACTAATATTATTTAATCTCAGTTAAGAAAATATATGATATATTTTGTATTATTATGTATAATTTTATGAAATAATATAATTATTAAAAGTTTAGAGATGAAAATATAAATAAATAATTAAGTTAGCTTGGAGATAAGCTTGGATTAATTAATAAGGGGGGACGCGTGGCAGTTTCCTTGGGCCTTACGAATTCAATCCCTTATAAATTGGGAGAGTTGAACGACCTGGAGAAAAAAAGAAGAGAAGAAAGAAAAGAAACGAGAAAGAAAGAAAAGAATGAGAGGAAAGGAAGAAACAAATTAGGGAAGTTGGAAGAGTCTTTGATAGTGAAAAGAAAGAGTAAGGTATTAAAGTTAAGGTGAGTTATATTATACCTTGAGTCACCAAAATGTAGTTTACGTATGTTTTGACTTACCAAAATCTGTTTTATACAAGTTATGTTTTATTAGTATATTAATAAAAGTTATGTTTTATAAAGGTTTCAGTTACGTGGTTTTATTTCTGAACCCTATTTGCTTAAAAGGAAACCCATGGATATGTTTGTTTATATTTTAAAAAATATTTGACTATGACCTTATAAGTAATTACGTTTTGTAAGTACCACCACGGGGGTCCCACGCCTTGGAGAACTTAAATAACATTTGCCATCTGTTTGGTTACTTTGTGGCCCTCTGATCCATTGACCTCTGTTCTGTGCGGAACAAAGTGCTGTGCGGAGCTAAGTGCTACACTATTGTGGGAGCCACCTCTAGAATCCGTCGGAACTAAGTGCTACACTATCGTGGGAGTCACCTCTAGAATTCGTACGAGCCACCTCTCGAATCCGTACCTATGTTCTGACTATCATTTCTGTGACCTCTGTTCTGTTCTGTACCGTGGTTATCGTTATATATTTATATAATATATGTATTTCAGTTTCTGCTACTTAAATGATTTGTTTATGTAAATGTTTTGGCCTAACTAACGATCCATGGTTATTTCGTGTCTCTTGTACTCTTGGTATAATATTTCTCACTCTGCTATGTGCTTATAGTTGTTTACCAATTTCCAGGAAATAGCTTTTGGGAAGTCTTAGATGCGGGGTTGCGGAGTAGACACACACAGCACTTTTATGATATTTTTTTTATATGTAAATATCGGTCTTTTTGGTCAAAACATTTTGTAATAAAAATAGAAGCTCCAATGATTATTTTGGTACCCTCATTTAAATATTTCTTCCGCTTGCGTTTATTAATTTGTTTTGAATTGGCCGGAGGTACCCTCAGTTACTGGCCATCACGATGCTTAACCCTTGGGTACGGGGAGCGGGTCGTGACAGTTTAGGTGAGAAATAATGGGACAAAATAAATTTTGATTCTATTTTTCTCTTTCAAATAAATTAAAACATAATTAAATAAATTATCAAAATAAATTTTGGATTTAAAACATAAATTAAATAAATATGAAAATAAATTTTGGATTCTATTTTTCTTTTTCAAATAAATTAAAATATAATTAAATAAATTATCAAAATAAATTTTATATTCTATTTTTCTATTTCAAATAAATTAAAACATAATGAAATAAATCATCAAAATAAATAAGTCTAACAATTAAAATTTTATTTTATTTTAAATATGACATTTTTGTTATGCTTAAATTTATAAAACTTTTCTATCGCATTTAAAATGTTCTTAATTGAAAAGGAAATGATTTTTGATGATACAGCGTGTTTCAGATGGAATGGGTCGGATTGATCCACGCTTCCCAAACTGGTGCCCGAGGTACCAAGCCCACAGAGAGACTTGCACAAGAGTTCAACGGGGAACGGGGAGTCCCCCAACGAACCCTTCGACAAGCAAGCTAGAAAGAGAGATGAAATGTAGAGACAGATTAGTGATAGAAAAGCTTAACCCTTTTCTTGTCTTCGATGCCTGCTTATATCCTCTACTAATCATTTCGTTGTCCCTTCTGACCTGTCACCTTGGCCGAAAGTCTATGCTCTAGCTTACTTTGTTCATGGTGGTGAGGCCGTTCTGTCCCGACGGGGAAGGGTTATCGCAATAAATGTTGCAGGAAAACTCATTAATGGCTGATGTGTGGTGCAATAATTTTGCAGGATCTTTGTCTGCTGATATGGGTGATTCTCTACTTGCCAAGTGTTTAGATGTCATTGGTGTTTGGTGTGACGCTGGGTTTCACGAGTGTTGGGCTTTAGTATTTGAATCGTGGATTGGACCTTAGGTGGTGGGCCATATCCTTTATGGGCTTACCCGTGTCAATTTTAATCAGAATAAATAACTATATTTATATTAAAATACATTTAATTTATAAAATCTATCTAAAAATCAATATGATATATTTTTATAATTTTCATTTTGGCAAATTACACTAACAGTCTCTATAGTTTAAGACTGCGTCACTTTGGTTCATGACTTTTCAATTGTGATACATTTGATCTTGAATTTTGAATCTTATTCCAAATAAGGACATTTAAAGATATTATTGTTCAATTTTAATGGCAAAATCGTCAATTTGATAAAATATAAACAAATTTGACAAAAAAAAATGTCAAAAAAATATTTTTGAATTTTTAAAAATTATTTCTACCCACCAAAGATAAAATTATGTAAAATTGATAAATATTTTACATATTTATTTATTTACCAAATTAATTTTTATTATGTGTTTGGATGATCATGTAATGGATAGTTGTTAGGCTTTTAATGTGTAATCGATATATTAATATATGAAATATTTTTAGTTTTAGATTTTTTAATTTAATGGATTGGTGTAATAATGATACGAAAATTGTCGTCATATTTGAATTTTGAAAAAATAGAAACTAATTTAATGAAAATAAAAATCACCGTCCATTACATGATCATCATCCAAACACATAATAAAAATTAATTTGGTAAAATAAATAAATGTGTAAAAGATTTATCAATTTTACATAATTTTCTCTTTGGTGAGTAGAAATAATTTTTAAAAATTCAAAAATATCTTTTTGATATTTATTTTTGTTAAATCAATTTATATTTGATCAAATTAACTACTTTACACTTGAAATTGATCAATGGTATTGTCAATTGTCTTAATTTATAACAAAACTCAAAATTTATGATCAAATGTGTCACAATTGAAAAATTATGGACCAAAGTGACACGAGTTCCAAATTATAGGGACTGTTAGTGTAATTCGCCCTTTTCATTTGAGATAACATAAAAAGTGTTGATAAGACCATCTCCAACGATTAAGCAAAACCATCACTGAATTTGAATTTTGTGGAAAAAAAAAACTTTTTTGGCTCCAACAGTTTCATCAAACTGATATCAAAATGAAAATCGCCCAAAAATTTCACCAAATTGAGGAGCTGGGCAGATTTTACCAAAACACTGTGTGTTTACGTTGGATGTGGGACCCACCGGATGTTCGGCCGGACGTCCTCCCGGATGACTACCTCAAGCAAATTTTTGTGAAAATTTTACACTAGGAGGTCAACCCTCCGGTCGACCACCTCTTTGTTTTCTCAGTAAAAAAAAAAAAAAAAGGGAAAGAGAGAAAGATCGAAACTAGTTTTTTCACATTTTTGCATTGACTGGTCGACCGGCCGGTCGTTCGCCCAGTCGACCGGTAGTTTGATGAAAAGCCAAATTTCTCCGTTGGAGTAGGCGATATAAAATAGAGGAAATCGTTTTTTTTTTTTTACTCAAATTTGATGAAAAACATGATAAACCATTGGAGATGCTCTAAGTTTTTCTTCTTTGACAAGTACTTTTTTTTTTCTTTAAAAAAAATATTAAAAATACTTCTATGTTTTAACTATATAACTAATTGGTATATACATTTATATTTATTATACTATAGTATTCATATAAAAGTATTATATTTAATTATTAATTTTAAATATCTAAATAGAAACTGTACAAAGCACGAATTGAAAACTAGTTTATATGTTATATTAAGGACATCTAATATTTTCATAATATTTAAGGTCCCTCAATATCGATCCAGAGAATTTCTCTCCAGATAAATTCTGGGAAGGCCAGAGAATTTCTCTGGATTCCAGTCTAGAGATTTTCTCTAGATTTTCAGAGAATTTCTTTGGTCTTCACAAGAATTTCTTTAGATTCAAACCATAAAATTTCTCTGTCTTCTCAATCACGATGTGCAATATACAAATCGATAACCCAAATAAGCAACAACAACAACAACCAATACATACACATATATATAGAGAGAGAGAGAAAAAGAGAGACTCACTGAAAGAAGAATTTCTCTGGATTTCTAGAGAACACTGTGTTTGTGTGTTCATATTTGAAATTTCTCTGGACACATCAGAATCCCCTTAAAATTTCTCCGTATGTGTTTGTGTGTTCATATTTAGAATTTTTCTGGACATTTTCACTGGAATTTCTCTAAACACATCACAATCCCATAGTGTTTGAGAAAATTCATATAGTAACAATAGCTAAAGAAAATTCATACAATGACCACAACTAGAAAAAATTCACAAAATTACATATAGTAAACCACAACTAGAGAAAATTCACATAGTGATCACAGTTAGAGAAAATTCACAAAATTACAAATAATGGTCACAATTAAAGAAAATTCACACAGTTCCCACATCTAGAGAAAATTTACACAGTTTAGAGAAAATTTCCCCTGGTTTGCTCACAAATTTCTCTATGATTTGCTCACAATTTTCTATATGTTTTGACCAATTTTATCTGATTTACTTCTAATTTTCTCTGGTTTGCATGTCTATAATTTAATTAAAAAGTAGTGCACAAAATGTATTTGATGCATTGAATAGGAACTCCAGAGAAATCTAGAGAAAATTAAATTTTTTTTGACTTTGTTCACAAATTTCTCTGGCTTTATTCACCGAAAATTGACCCGCTGTGCACTTTCCTTAACATTTTACAAGCCCCAAGATCCTAACTCCTTGGTTTTCTTCGCGTACCTCTCTTCAGCAACCCCAATGTCATCTATAGAATTCTGTCGTGCACTTTGTTTGTACTTGGAAATCTCTTCCAATTAAAGCCCCTCTACCTTACCTTCATATTTCTCTTTTTTACTCTCAGTTTCAGTTTCTTTTTAAGCAACCGTGTTTGCCTTCCTTGCTTTATCAGAGGGCAATGGCAGTTGGATGACGGAGGTTTCAGATCTCCAAGAGTCGTCGACTCCGTCGTTGCCATTCAGGACTTTGTATGCGAACTCCCAATCGATTCAATCCATATAATGGGGTCGTCGGGGACTTGGTCTATGAGCAAAACCCACTCTTGCAAGTCGCGAGCTCGGAGATTGTTGGAGACCTATTTGTGATAGGTCTAATGAAGGGTCTCTAGTATTTGCCCTTTGTATCTCCCAAAATCTATGACTCGGTCCCATACTGGGAGACCTCTTGTTGTGGCTAAGATTCTTATTGTGGTGGTCTTGATGAGATTGGGGATTTTGGTTTTGAGAGAGCATTAGAATGCAAATGTTGTTGTTGTTGTTGGGGTACGAAGAAGAGAGAGAGATTGAGAAACGGTACCGGTAGTACTATTACACTGCAGGAACGAAAGTTTCATGGTGATGAAAAAGAGTGAGTGTGATATATGGGAGTGGATGAGGGACCTTAGACATCACGAAATAATGTTGTGGACCTCACTTATTAGTTAAAATGAGAAAGGGATTTTAGACTAATTTTCTCTTATATTTAGGCCTTGTTTGGCAAGTGACTTTTTTAGCCAAAAAACCAAAGCCAACAATCCATACAAAAAAGTCAAAGATTTCATTTTCTCTCTACTTTTTGCACATCTTTTCGTAAAAAGTTAAAAAGTCATTCCAAACATACTAATTTTTTTTACATCATATTTTAGCCAAAAAATTAAAAAATTATTAAAAAAATCTGATCATTTTACTTGTTAACCCAATTATTCTGATGCAATACTGAAACTTAGACTCACCCATCAAATAATAATTATTACATCATGGACACTATGTGTGCATGGGACTCAACATTTATAAAAATAAAAAATAATAAAAAATTAATGGGAGCAACATTATTGGTAAGATATTTGTCTTGTGTGGATTCATGTAAGTAAAAAAATTTAAATTTTTTGATAAAACTTAATTTGGTCATGTATTACTGTTTTCATAAATTATTCAGATACAAAATCCTAAATTGTTATAAAAATGTTATGTACTAAAAATGTTCATATAAATTTCAAACTAATATAGTGTGGGTCATAATTAAAATGAATATAATTCTTACACTTAAATTTTAGGGAGAATTTCAAATTAATGTAAAACTTAAAAAATAATTATAAACTAATGATACATTTTAACAATATTAATAATTAAAATTATAAATTTCTCCGTACATATATAATAATTTTTCTCAATTTATCACTAAGAGATATTTTTCTCTAAATTTTAAGCAATTTCAAATATTTTTTAAAGATAATTAAATTACTGAATTATATGATTGGATGGAAGGACATCCTCATTTGCAAATACTTTAAGTAGGTGGATGATATGTAATATATATATAATAATAGGAAAATTTACCCATAAGTCCTAGTTTTTGAGTTGAACCATTTAGTCCTAAAAGTTTTCTTATGCTCTATTTAGTCCCATTTGCACATCAATCTAATGTTCGAATCATTGATCTGATGTTCGAAATCTAATGTTCGAAACATTAATCTGATGTTCGAAATCTAATGTTCGAAACATTAATCTGATATTTGAAACATTGTAATGGGACCTTTCAGTCTATAAGAAAACTTTTAGGACTAAACAGTGTATGAGTTATTAATTTGGGATTTATTGGTGCATCCCCTTATATAATAATAAAGGGTAAATTACACTGACACCTGAGGTTTTTATTTAGTACATATTTTTTTTCACATTTGAAAAATTACACTGACCTTCTGTCATATTAAAATAACATATTTGTTTTTTAGCCTTTATATATATAAAATAATAAAATAATACTGATATTTTGTTCATGCTATTTTAAGGAAAATAACAATCATTTTCTTTAGTTTAACTCACACAAAAAAAATTGAGCTTTTTTTTTAATTTTTTTAATTTTTTGCGCTTTTTTATTTCTATTGATTTTTTTAATATTTTAAGTAATTTTTTTTTTAATTTTTAGATATACCTAATCTAAATATACTTAAGAAGTATAATATTTTGTGATTTTTTTTAATTCACCAAATAAATGAAAAAATATAAATATTCAATACATTATCTTATTTAGTTGTATTTAATGGATTTTTTTTAAAAAAATTGTACAAATTTTATACTTTTAAATATATCTAGATTAAACTGTGCTAATCTAAATCTAATGGTGGAAATAAAAATGAAAAATTATATTCATATATAAAAATTATTATAAAAATGTTGTGATATTGATATTATGAAAAATATAAATCATGTTTATGAGTGCTGTAACGCCCTCAAAAATAACTCATAACGTACACAATAATAAGATGCATTACTTAAGAAAATAAACCATAATTCATTCATCAGAGTATTCTTAAATAAAGACATTACATGTAATAATGAAAGTAAATGCCCTATGGGCTTACATCTTTCCAAGCCAACACTTGGACACAAAATGTGAGTACTAACTCAACTACAAATTAAGCCCTCGGCTTGTAATTACATGTAATATTAAAACAAAACAAATAACTAAACTAGTCTTCCAATCCAAGTCCTTCCAAGCTAAGTCCTTGGAGGTAGCTTATCACCTGAACCTGAAAATGATGTTCCCATTTAGGTGAGCCACAGCCCAGTAGAGACATACTAAACCAAATATAAGCATTGAATAAAGCAATAGCATTTAATAGATGGTTAACACAAAATGTCATTTTCACTTTCCATTATCTATTCAACTTTCCATTATTATCAACATGGCTCAGAACCTGGCCAAACTACAACAGTGAACTATATATCATATTCACATACTTCCAATATCAACAAGACAAATGAGACCCAAGCTCATATCAAAACACTTCCATACTTCCAATATGATACACATTTTAGTGTTGTATCAATAACATGCAAAAACACTTCAATATCAATAAGCACACATAATAGTGATGCTAATGGAGTCCATCCCCTATCTCCTCCCAAACAAAATCCGGTTAAGAGGTCCATCCCCTATCTTCCCCTAACCGTGGAGTACATCCCCTATCTCCTCCCACACAATATGCATATACAATGCTCAACTAAGACATATATGTAAACACATAACATATACATCTCACAATCAATACACATAATGTCCGTATTAATTCAACAGTCAACTTTAATGACTTAACCAATGTCATTAGTTTCAGTTATCCCTAATCCACATGCAATGTCTACAACAATCATGACTATCCTCCACCGATAGCCCAAAACAGTTATCTCTAAACAGAAAATAACTAAATCAACAATTCAATAGGCATATGATTTAAATTAATCAACTACCCCATTTAATTAATAATTCCTCATATTTCGTGAGTTCAACCATTATTCCCAATTTTCCTTAAATTAAACTTACAATTCAATTTAATACAACAACTAGGGTCTTTCTCAAAATTACCAAAATACCCCCAACATATTAAAATACCAAAACTTAGAACAAAACGTATACATTGGAGTAGGAAATCCCTACCTCGAAGAAATAATCCAAAAGAGAAGACGAAGATGATGACCCAAACTCCAAAGTGCTCCAAAACCCAAATTGTTCAGATTAAACTGAAACTCTCGACCCACTCTAACTTTTTAATAAAGGATCCAGGGTAGAAACACCCTAAAACTAGATGAAACCTACGGTAGAAGGTGTGTAGGGAGAGAGAAGAGTCGGATCTAGGGTTTGGAAACAAAAATAGATAGAAAAACTGATTAAAATCCCGCTGCTGCCTATTTAAACTGAACAGGCTCGCTCGAGCGAAGACTTGGTCGCTCGAGCGACCAGACACAAGAAAACCTCGCTCGAGCCAAAAACTCGATGCTTCAGGTCTGCAACATAGAAGCTCGCTCGAGCGAAGGACTGCTCGCTCGAGCGAAGAACTCGAAAACATACAGCTCGCTCGCTCGAGCCAAGAAACACATCTCTCAGGTCCTAAGCCCAGACGTAGACTTTCGCTCGAGCGACCAAACCCTGGCTCGAGCGAAGAACAAAAACAACAGCTCGCTCGAGCGACCAACTCCTCGCTCGAGCGAAGGTCCAAAATTCTGGACAGCAACACTTGGTGTCTAAACCCAACCAACCTGAAACAAACCTGCCCAAAAACATCCTATAACTCAAAAATAAAGAATTAAAGGACAACAATAACAATACACAATGCCTGGATCCACGGAACTTAAGTCCGGATACAACAATCTAAAGGAAAAAGACCGGGGTCGCTATAAGTGCCTTGTATTAAAGTAAAATGTCACCATTAAGCTATATCATTGTGTTTGAAAATTCTATATAAAAATTATATTTGTATATCATCGCTTAATAAAAATATGTTAAGGTATAATTTAATGATAAAAAATTATAGAATGTAATCATAATGATAGGAAGAAGAAATGGTTAAAAAAAGAACAAGATGGTCATTTAAAAAAATTTAAGACATGACATCAACAATTCAAGAGGCAATTTATAATAAAATTACAAATCTCATAGATGAAAATGTAATTTTTTAAATATGAGGAGGAAATCTATATTAAACATAGGGTTTGGCTTCCCTTCAGTCCGTGATCGGACTTGAGGGTACTGTTGGGCTTGTGAGGGCCCACCACGAGTTTTGTTTTGATAATCTAAACCGTTCAATGTGTAAAACTCGTCGATTACTATATAATTATAACAAATCATGTTGATCGAATATAAATAGCTATGTAATCAAATCAGTTTTGTATAAAAAAATGGATGATAAAAAAATAAACGATTGATAAAAATCTAATCCGATGAAATAGCTATCGATATCCAATCAATATAATTTTTTATAAACATACAATACTTGATAAATACTATACATTGAATGATTTGAATTATTAAAACGGGACTTGTGATGAGCTATCACGAGTCCAACAAGACTCCTTAATCCGATCATAGATTGGAAGAAATTCAATCCCTTAAACATAAACATCAGGAATATAGTGTGATTTATCCTAAAATATAAATAATTAATTTAAGATGGACCCTCGTACCAACCAATTGGATTATCATTAATTTTGGGCTACAGTAGAAGGCGGCTGTCCGATTAGTTAGGCCTGTTGTGAATGGTGCGATGATCACCCATCATTCATCCATTTTTTGGGAACCTTTTGTTACTTTCGTATCTATTTTGGTCACTAACCGTAGGTCCCACTAAATCCATTTCCTTTTAAACCCGTTTCCATATTTTATTCATCATTTTTTTTTTTTTTTCTTTCTTTCTTTCTACTTCTTACTTCAACCCATTTCATTTTCCATTTTTCACTTTGCAGCCGCCAGTAATTTGTGGCTCTTCTTTTATTACTTATTTATTTTATATATATAATGGTAATAAGTCTTATTTCAAAGAATTTAAATTTGCTAAATTTAAAAATTTTAATTTGGCGCATCTGAATTTTTATTTCATATGATAAATTAAGAAGAATATGCATATAAAAATTATATTAATTAAATATAAATAATCATATACTTGAATTACATATATATTATAATAAATGGACAGTATTTTTAAAAAAATATATATATGCTTGACTTTGTCATACAATTGATATTGGATCAACTTGATTTCTTAAAAAAATAATTTTCTCAATTAATTGTATGAGATAAACGATTTAGATTATTAAAATTAGTCAAAGTTAATTTCATAATGGATAGACTTCTCCATAAACTTGACTTTGTCAATTTTAAAAAATTCGGATTCCAATAGAATAAGCATAAGCATGAACCAAATAAGGTGGGCTCTTCCACTATCATTTTGCCACTCTGACATTTGAGCCACCCTCTCCTTTTCTCTGAATCTTCCCCTGTCCATGTCATTAGAAACTTTGCTGATTAAACAAAAAAAAATTATTTTCATTTCTGTTATTTTTATTTGCTAATAGCAACTTTTAATTTTTGGCCCTTCTGTGGTCCAATAAAATTGAAACGAAAAATATCTATGATAGAAAATATATATATATTGATAAAAGCATTGAATATGTCTGTGTGTTTATATATTAGGAATAATGACTTTTTGTCATGGAAGATTTTGAGAAGGTTACTTACCCAAAAAAGATTTTGAGAAGGTTCAATGAACCTGCATGTTCTTCTTGGAAGACTGCTTGTGTTGAAAAAAGAAAATTGCACGGGAAAGAAATACACATTCTCGTATAATTCTATTGATCAAGTCTGCGCTCCTCCGTACGTCGTCGTTCTACTACTTGAAAATACAAACATGAGCTAGTCGGCGGGTGTGTGCCGGAAACCTCTCCGATGCCTAAGTCAGTCAACAAGATAAATAGGCAAAAGCTCTATGTATTCAGGGAGCAAAGTTGCATTACCTCTCTAAATGTGATATTGGTGAGCTTTTATAAGTTTCGCGTGGCACAATCCTAGTAGGACTCTTACTCCTCCATGTAGAGTCCTTCTAGGATTCATACTCTTGGAAGATAACGCTTATCCTCCAACACCCCCCTCACTACTTAAACCAAGTGAGATGGTTTTCTTATGACCGAACTACCATCGGACCGAAATAAGCATGGCTATGCTTAACCGCAGTATAGGCTAAACTAACATTAGTTCGGCTCTTCCTTCAACTGCCCTTATTTCTACGACCGAACTAGCCATATCGGGTTATCACCGATCTAACTCGGAGACCGGTCTACATTCATTCGGACCGAATTATCTTCTGAACGCGACCAACCGGCGACCGAACTAGCCACAATCATCCGGTCCTGAGATGACGTCGAGACCTTGCTACCTTTTGGACTTCGGCCCATACCGGCCTATCAAGTAGCTCGGCCCAATTTATATGTACATATAAATTATCTTCTCAGAAAATATATATATATTGATAAAAGCATTGAATATGTCTGTGTGTTTATATATTAGGAATAATGACTTTTTGTCATGGAAGATTTTGAGAAGGTTCAATGAACCTGCATGTTCTTCTTGGAAGACTGCTTGTGTTGAAAAAAGAAAACTGTTTTGATTTTTTAATTACTAAAAGTCCATGGGAGAGGTTGGAGGTTAGTAAACTCCTTTAAAATTTAAGGGTTTTTTTTCGGTAATTTATAAATTAGAAATGATTTCCTGTGGTTCTAGAAATTATATTATGTCCCCTAAGATTTTTAATTTCATAACAAATAGGTCCTTTTATTAATAAATCATCAAACTAATTAACAATTTTTAATAATATTAAAATTTTATTTCCATTAATAATTCAAATAATTTTATTATTGTATAAGTGAATAGTTAGAAATTTCATTTTTTCAATTAATTATGTTAAATAAAAAATTTTGATAAGGAGGTATTTGTAATTTTTCAAATCACAGAGAGACAATTCATATTTTAAGCAAACTCCAAGGAATGTATTTATAATTTACCTTTTTTTTTTTGGTTCTTCTCATAGAATAGAAGGTTTCCTACGTCTTGGACAGGGTTCTCACATAATGTGAATTTCACGGTCTTTTACAACTATTGGATTGGTCAATCTCATGTCTTTTTTCCTGGTTTTAGAGTCACTATTCTTTTTTTCTTTTTTGTCTCAACTCTTTGCCCCACCTTCTCAATGTTACCATTTCCATAGAATTTGTGTTATTTTTTTAATAATTAAGAAAGTTATAAAAGTTAATTTGGATTTAAATTTTAAAGGTGTGTCAACACAAGAAGAATGTGACAGAGTTAAAAGGGTTGCTACTGTTATCGGATGGAATTTTTAATTTGTTCACCTTCTATCTAGATTTACACAATAAATCTTATATGTACGCGTATACAGGAAATAATGGTAGGGTATAATGTAGGGAAAAAAAAAGATAAAATTTATCTTGTAATAAATATCATTTAATTACTGAGATTAATTGCATGATTTCTTTAAACAAATAGAGAAGGTTAAAATGTGATTTTCTTTTGTGAAAAATGTTTTATCCCTCTAGTTTTTCTCCCTAAGCTCTCCAACGATGTGGCAAACAAAGATTAGATGTGGGGTTATGAAATTGTTGGGGTAACCATAGCAGTGGTGAAGTGAGGGACATTATTGAATGAATGGGAAGTTGAAACTTCAAAAGCAAGCCAAACCCAAAGCCAAGGGCAAAATAATCAATAAAAATATGAATCATTCTGTGAAGCCCCGGGCCCGCCCGCCCGCCAGCCACCATGTGATCACGAGTGATGTGAAGCCTCGGTATTTTTCCAAACGTGTCTATTATACCCACTTCCAACCCAGATAAATTATTATGTGTCCCCCATTGTACACGGTTCATTGAATAATGTTATATGTATTAATTAGTGTATATATTAATATATTAATAGATAATGTGACATAATTTTAAAAATTTTAAGTATTTATAATTTGTATAATAAATAAGGTCATTAATAATATCATAATACTAATTGATACATTAATATGTACATTAATTAATACATATAACACTACCGCGGTTCATTTGGTGGTGCCCAGCCCGTGCGACAGGTTGTGTCTCAATTTGTACACTTAAATTTTTTTGAGTAAATTCTACTTCCTAAATTTTATTTAAAATATGAGTTATTTATTGTAATTTTAAAAATTATATTTCACCTACTTAAGTTTTTAATTACGTAATAAATATTTTATTTTATTAATAAATTATCAATTCATATAATAGTTTTTAAGAAAAATTACTCATAAATCTTATTTGGAAAAATGTTAGTCTATTTAATCTTACATATTTTTTTTATAAACCAATTAGTTCTTTTTATTTGTAGTATGTATTATTGATTTGATTTAGTAATATTAAAGTTTACTTGTTTGCCCTTATTTGAGATTTGGTTTTGATATTTTTTTGGGATTTAGGTGTATGTGAGTAAGGTATGGTTTAACATTCTCATTTTTTAAGGGATTTTGTAGAGTGATTGTGAGGATTGTTGATGTTACCTACTTGCTGTTACATTATTGATGTTATCCTCTCACTGACCCCAACAATACTAACATTTCAAGAGATCCAAACAATCATAACAATATTAAATAAAAACAATGCGTCGGTTACATTATATACATGCACAACATCACATTTGTAATCACTAGTAACCCTCACACTCGCTAAAATAATAACATTACACGAGACCCAACCAATCATACAAACATTAACTAAAACACCATGTGTTTGTCACATTACGTACATGCACAACATTACATTTGGTATAACTCGTGGGCTTAAGTGTAAATAACATTGACTTAGGATCTTTCGGTCTACAAAATAAATTACAAGATTATATGGTTCAAACTATCTAAACTTGGAATTTATTAGTATTTTTTTCCTAACTTTTTAATGATATTATAAATATATTTTAATTAACTATTCATGTAATTTGGTTGTTGTATAAAAGAGTAGTTAATAATTTCATTTTCTCTTTTAATTTTGTTAAATAAAATATTCTAATAAAGAATATTTGTAATTCCTAAAATTACAAGAAGCAATGTGTATTTATAATTTATTCAAATTATAAATAACAAACAAGAAAATTCATGCATAAAATTATATACAAAAAATAATTTATGATTAAAGTTAAACTCTTATATAATAGTATCAATATTTTAAATAAATTTGAATCATATATTAAACTAATTTTTTAAGAGTGATTTTATAATTTTCCTCACACTCAAACCATTCGTTAGAAAATTTGATAAAATTAAATTGGGAGAACATGAAAAAAACTGAGAAAAAAGATAAAATTGAAAATTAATAGGACACTCTTTAATAAGGGTGAGTAGTTGTCACGACACAAACCCGTCCCTATGGGTTTAGTACCGTAACCGGCCAGTAATCCGAGATTACCGAAAGCCTGCTTAACAGTAATACAATAAAACAGAGTACAAGGGCATGGCGGAAGCCAATACAGTAAATAAACAATGTCCAATAAGCTGTGACAGTCTGTATGCAAAAAGACTTTTCATGCATATATATATACTCAGTACAGAACAGTACGCATAATATTTACAGTCATTCAGAACAGGGACCAAATCCCTATTAACAGTACAGTACAGTGCTATCAGTCTATACAATTATACAAAACAGACACAGAAACAGACAAGGGGAAATTTAAAACACCCCTAAGCCATAGTTTGACAGGCTCGGAACCTCGCATTGAGGCACAGTGGTTGGCTTGACAAAACTGGAGTTTACCCCGACGCTTCTAGCCACGGTCTGGTGCCTGTACACCTACATATATATATAAGCAGTGAGCTAAAGCCCAGTGAATAACATAATGCGTAAAGAGGTTTAGAATGAATATCCTTACAGTAATGAAAACAGTTCATTAATTCAATATATCAGTCATTCAATCATATGTGGTACATCCATTAGCATAGCAATACAGTAAACAGTAGATCTTGAAAGACCGAACAGTCAATGATGGCCATCAATCAGTAAACAGTAGTGGTTCCAACAAGGGAACCGACAGAGATCTCTGTAACAGTAACAGTAATCAGTAATTGCTAAGGATGCCACAATACAGTTCAGAATATAGGACATACATTCATTCGATTAACAGTATCGATTCAGAAAACATTCCAGTTAAACAGTCAGAAAACATCATCAGTTGAACATATCTTTACACAATTGTTACTCACAGAGTTCTGGGTTACAGTATGCTAGAGCGCGTCTCCGGTCGCCAACCCTACACAGTTAACAGATCGAACACACACTAAGCTACACAGTTGGGAAAGATAATAACTTATATCCCTAATTGCCTCGGTGTGTTCTACATCTATATCCTCATTAAGATGTCTTAAACTAGGCCTAAGAATGCCTAGGATGAAATGAGGATGCAAAGATGCACTTAAAAGCATTTTTCAGAATTTTCAGAAAACAGGGGTCTCGCTCGAGCGTGGCTTTCTACGCTTGAGCGGACATGCAGACAAAGAAGCTCCGCTCGAGCGGACTGCAAGCTACAGTGAAAATACTGGATGCTCAAAATCAACGCTCGACGGGCGCTCGACCCTCGCTCGAGCGTGAGACACAAGGCCTCGCTCGAGCGGACTGCAAGCTCATGTAAAGTACTGGATGCACGCATTTCACGCTCCAGCGTCACTTTTCTCGCTCGAGCAGAAGGCATGATCACAGAGTGTACGCTCGAGCGTGGGTCCAAAATCTGAAAAACCCAGATTTGAGTCTCAAACACAAAACCAAGTTTAAATGCATTAAAATCGATCCTCTTGGGCTGAAAACCTGGAAAACACTTGTAAACACATGAAATAACATGATTCAAAGCTCAATTTGTAAAATCAAGGCCCAAGGATAGCTCAATTAAATCCAAATTTCAAACCAATTTTCATGGACATGAAGAATATACAAACATACATGAATTTAAATCATTTTAAAGCTTCAATGCTTGCTCAAATGAGCTCAAATCTTGCAAAAACATGATGACAACATGAACTATAACAATATTATGAACATGCATGTGAGGAATTATGAACTACAACCTTAAAACTTCATATATATACATGTATGCAACAATTAAGCTTCAACACAACAATTTGAGCCATAAATTGGCTCTAGACTTCAACTTTGCTCTAAACCATGCAGAATCAACTCAAAACATAAACAAGAAGACAATGAATCTACCTTAAGTCTTGTAGTTCAAGAAGGGAGCTCAAATATGCAATCTCTTCTACAATTTCTTTAATTCCCCAAGTAAATCAACAAATTGAACTCAATTCCCTCACTCTCTCTTTCTCTTGGTCGGTTTGTGCAAGAAAAGGGGTTGATGAAATTGTGTTGTTTAAGTGTAATGAGGCTCAAATGTAGTCTAGGTAGTAGGCCACTAGAGTGACATTTCGGTAAATAAGTCCAACAATGCAATTTAACTTATTTAATCTAATTTAATCATACTAAATCACTTTTTAGATAAATATACCATAAAATCATATAAATTCCAATGAACACAAATCAACAATCGATTTCAGATTCGGCCGCCGATAAGGCCTTCAATTTGCAATTTAAACATAAAAACACGAACAGATAATCGAACAGTCAAACAGATAGAATGCAATTCAAACAGATATACTTAATCAATCAGTCTCAGTTTAACAGTAATCAGTGATTTATCGGTAAACAGTGGTGACGGTTATTACAGTAGTGGATATACCGATTCGCTTAAACCGACCGAATCAAACCGATCCGCCGCATTTTGGACGGATACGTGATGACGAGCTGACGGTTGCGGATTGATTTTTCCAAATCCTCCTAGTTTTAGACGAATGATGGATTTGAGATTCCTTTGGCCGCAACCGAACAGCTAAATCGCGAGCACTCTAGTAATTTGTAAAACTTTGTGTTTTCAATTTGTTTAGATATTCTATTTGTGTTTTCAATTGAAAAAAAATTTAAATATTCTATTGAATTTTTTTTTTTAACTTAAATATATTTTTTCAATTGAAAAAAATAAATGTATAATTTATCTATATTTTTTAGTTTTTAAATCTAACTCTGAAAATAATAAATAAAAAAAATGATATATGTTGATTGATTTTTGTTTTCAAAAATAGATATAGATGTAATAATACAAAGACATACAATATCTACTATTACTCTGTTTATGATTTTGGTGATTTAAGTTGTTTTTATATTTTTGAAACTACAGATTGTAATACTTTATATAGATGATGCATGTTGTGATTAGAATATGTGAATGCGACATGTAGTGATTGTACTATTCTAAAATTTCAAATTTTCTTTCTTTGGATGAGACTTGCAGTGATTGTAATACTTTTTTAAATCATTAACTGTAACTTTTTTTTTTTTGTTGAGAAAATGCATAAGTTTAATTATATTGAAAATTTATAAAATTTTAAACTACCAAACCGATTCATATCCATCTGCCAATTCGTTCAATCCACATCCACCGAATTGACAGATGGATGCAGATTGATTTTCTCCATTCCGCCAATCTAGAGGACGAATAACATATTGAAGGTTTTGTAGCCGCAATCGACCCAAACCCACCTCTACTCTCTAAGAAGAAATACACAACAAATATATTAATAATAATTACCAATAAACAAATACATTTTACAAAAATATCTCTCTCTCACATTAGACAAAATCGGCTCACTTACAAATTCTATACTACACTCACTTGGAAATATCTTAAGAATGATTACTTTTCAATTACTAACAGCCCCTGTATGTTCTCAAAATTACCACTCAGCTCCAAAACCATATCGCGACTTGAAATCGTGCAATGGATTAGCAAACGACCCCATCAACGAGGAAATCGTCAACGTTAAACTTATCGCCGAGGAAGTCATCCCCGAAGAAATCGTCCGATAACGCGAAATCGGGCAGACTTAACGGGATGTCCGTGTCGAATACGAACCCGAACCCGAAAACGTCGACGTCACCATAACTGAAGTCATCGAACGGTGTGAACTCCTCGTGACGGAGTACTGACGTGGGGGACGAGGCTGCTGCTACCTTAAGCAATCGTTCGCCGTCCGTTTTAACGTCAACCGCCGTGTCCGTTACAGGTTCCTTGGGGAAGTTCGTAACGGCGTCAGGACCCTTCAACGTGACGGCGGCTCGGTCGTACACCGTGGCGGCTTCCTCAGGCGTATCAAAAGTCCCGAGCCAGACCCGCTTTCTCCGGGTCGGGTCTCGGATCTCCGCCGCCCAACGCCCCCACGGCCTCTGGCGGACGCCGCGGAACTTTTTCCGGCGAGTGACGTCAGATTCCGGTGACCGTATAGTCCTGTGGCTTCGCTTCTTACTGCTAGGATTGGCTACTGATTTAGGAGATTGCTTGAAATTGATCTCTCTGATGTGTCTCTTCACTCTCTTCACAGCCCGTGGTTCGTCGTCACTGGAAGAGTCAGTGGCGTCGGCGTCGGTGAGTATGATTCTTACGACTTTTGGCCGGAAAACTGGAGAGGAAACGCCGGAAGTCGTGGAGATGTGGCCGTGGATGGACCTAGTCTCTGTAACAACATGCTCTGAGAATTTCGTGATCGAGCGAGTAGACATGTTGGAGGTGAAGGACGAGACCTTCCCTCCCGAGACTGAAGCTAGATGTAGAGGACTGGAGATCGGAAGGAATCTGATGGATTGTCAGGCAAAAAAAAGCATGCGAAAGTGGAAACCCAGAAAAATTCTTGTGTTTAGAGGGAAATGATTAACAGGGAGAGTAAAGAGAGAAACTCTAGACCACTCTCAGATCAGAGAAGAAATTCTTAGAGAGTGAAGGAGGGAGTAAGAACCAGAGGGTGGACAAAGTGGTATAATAATATATGTAGTAGTAGTTGGAATGGTAAAGGCTGTGGCAGATGAGAGAGAGGAATTTGGCGGGAAACCTTTTAGTAGTAGTACAGTAGGGAGAGAGAGAGAGAGAGAGAGAGAGAGAGATGGTGGTGGGGGTGGGAGAAGAAGAGTAAAGAAATGAAATGAAGAGGGGGGTAAGAGAGTGTAATAAAAGTGTGTATTTATAATGCACGGGTTTGGACATGAGAATTTAAATGAGACAACACAGAGGTGTAGTGCAGTGCGGTGTAGTGTAGTGTGTGTGGGTTTGATTGAATTCTTTTGAATTGTATTTAGTTAGAAAATTTAAAGAAAAATTTAAAAATAAAATATAAAAAATATATATATTATTTATTTATTTTTAAATTTCTTTTTAAATTATATTAAAAAATATATATATAATTTCATTTCATTTTCGTCTTCATGCCTCGGGCGTGACGGAGTGGAAAAGTAAAGAGGGATGTCACTCTACAGCTGGCCTCGTTGACGTGTCAACATGATATTTTTTTTTTTTTTGGAGGGGAGGGGAGAATTACCCCAAGTGGTAATAAAAACATTATTTACAAGTTGTAATTTTTGGAAAACCTCACATTACATGAATACTAATTTCCTCATTTTTTTCCCCTTAAATTTAACAAGAAAAATGATATAAAGTCTTTTTTCTAAATTTATTTTTTAAATTTAATGATATATAACTGATATAATTAATTAATAATTAAAAAAATATATAGCGTGAGTTTTTTTTTATTATTTTAGTCAAAAAAATAAAATATATTAAAAAGTTAATAAGATAAAATATCACATCCATATTATAATCATTTTATTTTTTTCCTCATAAAAGTTAAAAAAAATCAAAAAATTCATCATAAAAGAGATTTTTTATCCGTGCACTAAAATAGTCAAAAATTTAAAAAATAATCTACATCCCAAATGAAGGCCAAGTAATATCACTCATTTAACCATCGGTTTTTTATTTTTTATTGTAATGTATAGTTATCCTAGTTTCATTTGCTTGATTTGAAAAGAAGAGTTGGGTTGGGTTTGGAACCATTTTAGTCAAAAAAAAAAAAAACAAAATAAATTTTTAATCTAATAAGATAAAATATCACATCCAACTCACAATCATTACATTATTTCTCTCACAAAAAGTCAAAAAAATTAAAAAATATTTCCCAAATGAAACTCCAAAAGAATTTTTTTAACTTCATACTAAAATAACTAAAAAATTAAAAGGACAATCCACTCTCCAAACCAACTATCCTAAAAATGGGGTTGACTTGTAATGAGCAGGCTTTGTACTGTGCATGCCGTTAACCTCCCGCTAATGATAATAGAGCCTCATCCACGTCGTCAAGTTGAACATTGGACCCATCAAGACTTCAATCATGCAACTACAAATTCAGATACACAAAATCCAGGACAAATCTAATCACACAAAATAATTTTAAATATATATATAAACAACAATATTACAAATTTATCTTTATCAATTCATAATTTATCTAGAAAAATAAATAAATTAATGGCTCATATGTATTACATATGTAAATTTTATTTTTTATTAATTTAATTTTCACTATACAAACATATTCAGAATAAATTCGAGATTCATAAAAGTAAGACAGTGAGACCTTTCTAACAAATTAATTGAGCTAGTTGACTAGGTCACTCCTTAACACTTTCATACTGGAGATTATGGAATCAATTCTTACTAAATATAAAAAATTGATAATTTTTTCAAGTTTTATGGTGTTATTTATTTATTTTCTATTATAAGACTCATGTTTTGTTATTTTTTCTCTGACTATTGTATGCCTTTGTTAGGCTTTATATATCTATTGAACTCAATTGAACTAAAAAAAATACGTTTGTGGACATCAATCGTTCTAGATGACATGTTTACTATTGGGAATAAATTTTATTTTCATTTCATTTCATTTCATTTTATATCACCCACTTTTCATCGTATTTTTTATTCTAATCAAATAGATTCTAAAAAACTCTTGATAAGCCTCCAAAACTATATCTATTAATATACTCTACCCTCATTTTTCAACTGAATCTGTTTTCTTTTTGATGAAGAATATTTTTATACTATCCTTAATAGTTTTAATGGTTTGATGAAATTAAATAAGCCTTTGGCACCGTTTGGCAAGAAGAGTTTGGGGCTTTTTTAGCTATTTTAGCCACAAAAAACAAAATATGTTATTTTAGCCACAAAAAACAAAACATCACATCCAACCCATAATCATTACACTCTTCTCTCACAAAAAAAGTCAAAAAGCCAAAAAGCCCTTCCCAAATCAAGCTTTTTAACCCAGGCTAAAATAGCCAAAAAACCAACCCACTTCCCAAACCAACCCTTTGTATTTTAAAAACTTTTAAGGGTTATTAGGCCTTGTTTGGAAACAAGTTATTTTAGTAATTTTTTAACTTTTTGACTAAAATATGAGACAAAAAAAATTAGTATGTTTGGAATAACTTGTTGATTTTTTACGAAAAGATATGCAAAAAGTAGAAAGAAAATGAAATCTTTGACTTTTTTGTATAGGTTATAAGTTTTTTGATTTTTGTAGTAACTTTTTCACTTTTAAGCTAAAACACTAGCATGCCAAACGAGGCCTTAGTCTTATTATTAATGAATAATGCTATATGCACCAATCAGTGTAACAAATAGTGTACCAATTGATGACGTGGTATAATTTAAGAGATTTTTGGTATTTGTGCATAATGAGTGGTAGTTAGTATACTAGTTGGTGCATGTAGTACCACAAATTATTAATATGTGGCCCAAAAACTTTTAAGATTTATTAATATGTTATTATTATAGTTCAAAGCACACATTTCACAAAAGAGGATAGTTTCATAATTCCATCATCACATATAATAGTGCACTCACCAAAAAATAATAGTACTAATAATGCAAGATGATATAATAATTCAGATGACTTTTAATTTATGTTTATGAAAAAAACAGAGTATTGGAAAGGGGGTGGTTTAACGAACTATTTTAGGAAGATAGTTAAAAGTTATCTTTTAATTTTTAATTCATTTTGGGTCATATCATCTTTCACATTTTTACACGTTTTTTTTTTTTTTAAAAGTTAGCTTTTAATCATTTTCCCAAAACAACCCTTAAATAAACCTTTGTATTTTAAAAACTTTCAAGATTTATAATATATTGTCCTATTATTTAATATGTGGCCCAAAAACTTTTAAGATTTATTAATATGTTATTATTATAGTTCTAAACACACATTTCACAAAAGAGGATAGTCATAGTTCCACCATTACATATAATAATGCAAGAAGATGAAATAATTTAGATGACTTTTATGTTTATGAAAAAAGCAATGTAATGCAAGGGGGTTGAAAAGTAAAGGGGTAGTTGGATTGGTTTTTTGGCTTGAAGAAGAAGCAAAGAAAATAGACCCCATTTGGAATTGGGCGGCCACGTGAGCAATTATTTAACTCAGAAACTAGATATATACACTCATCTTTGCTTGTCAACTAATTGATAATTATATTATTAACAACAAAGCATAATGAACCCTCGCATAAAGTTTCTCATACATGTAAAGGTTTTTTTTTTTTTTTTTTAAACACTCTAATGTATCATTAAAAGTGTTTTTTTTTTTTAATTTAATTTTTGATATAAAAAAAAAAAAAAACAAAAGCAAAAAGATGTTTAGTATATGTATGTGTTAAAAAGTTACTTTGAAAATAAAGTAAAATAAATAGTAGGCAAAAAATGATGGTTGAAAGTGATTTTAAATAATTAGAGATAGTAATTGGAGGTGATTGTCTGCCGTCAAATGGTGACTAAAGGTGATTTTTAATTACTGTGAAATTTTTGTGAAAACCCTCCATTGAGGAAATGATTGTAAGTTATTATATGTGAATTCTTGAAAAGTGTCTTCCCACAAAAATGATGACAATTGTTGTTTTTAAGTTTGTTTGTGTTGTCCTTTGATTTGATTAATCCATTATAGAAAGGAAAATATTAAATAAATTAAAAAATAATTATAATTATTTTTTTCTTTCTCATTTGACATGTAATACTAAAATTTTAAAATTTTAAACATAACCTATAAAATCTTGTGCACCATTACTCTTCTAGATAACTGGACTTAGAACACCATCTGCTATGGGATTCATGGAGGGATACACGGAGCCCAATAATAACTAATCAAAGCCATAGAATTTGAGAACTGGAATTATATGCGTCCGTTAAATTAAAAATTAGAAAGTAAAAAAAACTGTGCCTCTGTAGTAATGGCAAAAACAAATGTTTTTACATAATATTTTAGACGTAGGTTTCGTTTAGAAAGTGGATTAATTTTTTGATTTTTTGGTTTTCTTTAGTTTAGGCTAAAAAGCCTTATTTGGGTTAGGTTTTTCCGTTTTTTTGACTTTTGTAAAACAAAAAATAAAGTTATGATTTGAATGTAACATTTTGACTTGTTTTAGGAAGTTGGTTAAAAGTCGACTTTTTAACTTTAAAAAAAAAAAGTGTAAAAAAAATAAAGAGATAATGCGACTCAAAATAGATTAAAAGATAAAAAGTGATTCTTTTGGAAAGAGCTAAAAAAAACCAAAAGTCAATTTTTAATCTATTTTTTGATCACATCACCTTACACATTTTTTTTTTAAAAAAAGCCAAAAAATCAACTTTTAACAATCTTTTCAAAATAAGCCTTTTTACTATCTTCCCAAAAAAAACCTTTGTCTTATTAATTTTTTAATTTATTTTATCTTTTTATAATTATTTTAACCTTTTAACTTCCATTTTTTGATTGTTTATTTAATGGAAAGTAAAGCCAAAAAAGGTGGACTTCCAATTCCATTCAGCTTGGTTTTAATTGAATCAATTCACCGACGTACCAAAAAAGGCAACATTCCACTCTTCTTTTTCTTCTTCTTTTTTTTTTTTTTCCCTGCAAGAAAAAAATAATAATAATAATTAAAAATATAGTTAAGAGTGAGGGACTGTTTGTTACAATTTTTAGAAGTGATTATAACTTATTTTAATTTGAGAGTCTGTGCCAGATTATTTGGTGCAACTTCTGCTTATAGTTTATTAAGCAGAAATAACTTAAATAAGCTAGAAAAAAAAAAATTGATTATTTAAAAACTGAGGTAAATATACTTTTAATTTCTATTTTCTAATGAACAGTTTTTCACTTAAAAAAAATCCCACCAGACAGGACCTAGGTTTGTATCTATTATGTCCTCAACCATCCACAAAATCCAGTTTGCTCTTATCCATTTGCACAATGAAATCATGTTATGATAGATATGCCTAGAGAGAGAAGAAGAGTTTTTGTCCCTCAATCTAGTTTTGGGACCCTGGCAATCCCAGGTGTTCCCACCAAAGCCAAAGATGTTCCCTCGTCCAAATATGGGTTCCACCCGCAACACAAAATTATTATAAAAAAAAATAATAATAATAAGAAAGAAAAAAAGAAACCCAATTCCACCACTGCACCTGAACCAAATCTCTCTATCAAGTTGATATTTCTTCTCATAAATTATCATTGATGGAGCTGATATAACATATCCCTTATTTTTGACATGCTATACACATGGCAACAACACGAAAAAAGCTTAATCTGACAGAAAAAAAGCAAGAAATATCTCTACATCTTGATTATCACATCAGAGTCAGTAACAGTCACTATCTTCTATACTCATGTTTCTCCCAGCCTCAAAAATCTCATTCCATGATTTTGAAACAAGGAGCCAAATATGAAAACAGATAAGCCTTAGCCTCAATTATGAGTTCGGAGAAAAAGCAAGAGACTAAAAAAAAAACAAACAAACTAGAAAGGGATACTCAATAACAATGCTACAAATGCACACACTTTTTACACATAAGACTCACTCCAAGTCTTGTGAATATATTAATATTTTGTTTATATGTAAAAGCATTGATGTCCCTAACATTTTGGCTTTTATATAAAGGAATTATTGTAATTTGAAGCATATTCAAATAGGGTCCAAGAAACAAAGCGAATTTATAATTGGTACAAGGACAGCAAGGCAAGGAACACAGAAAGGCATAACAAGCACACAAAGGGGCTGTGTTTGGTACATATAAACTAAAAACACTCATTCCCTTGGTTTTCAACAATAAGCTTTTTTTTTAGTTTATATGACTCAAACTTTACGCCAAACTGCACCACACGTTTTGACATAGATTTCCAAAATTAAAAAAAAAAGTAAAAGCTAGAAACAGCCCATAAACAGGGTCAAAATCTGAAATTGTGAAGCAATTCCTGATCATACTTTATCAAACAGAAGTCAATATTCACAAAATTTCTCAGCCATAGAATGTGCTGTTATTGACTTACCACTAAACATATTTCCATGGGTAACAAAGAACGCACCCTGCAGAGAGATTTCGTGACAGAATATTTTGGCAAAAACCCTTCTCAATATGTCAAAAAAGGTAAAATATGCCAAGCACGCTAGTGTTATTACGCTATTTCACAACAATAGAATCAGATGAATCAATATTTGCAAGGATAGAAAGTATTTATAACATTATCACAAAATATATGAATTGATAAGAGAATAAGCAAGAAGCAAATCATTCACTAGAAAACAAAGCATCAAATAATACATTACAATTTCTTTTTCCCCTTCCAAAGCCTTAGAATTGATATTCACAAAGTTAGAGATCCAACTTTCTTGCCAAGCTTGAGTCTAAGAAGGATAAACAAACAAAGTTCCTTACCAACACTTTTATTCTTTTCACCCAAGGACATCGGAAAAGTACGGAGTACCATATTTTTTTCAGAAGAGCCACGGGGGTTCTTTTGCCATCATCCCATGGCATACTTCTGCGTCCAGCTGCGAGCAGTGGCCTCATATTTAGCCCTGTCAGTCTTGTACATGTGAGCTATTTCTGGCACAAGAGGATCATCAGGGTTTGGGTCTGTCAGCAGAGAACAGATGGACAGCAGGACCTGACAAAAAAAAGTTAATTGCATTTTAAAACTTAACTCCCAAAACTTTATAGATGTTACTCACAATTTTAAGAAATTAAGATTAAGATTGCATTGAAGCCTAATCCATTAAATCTCTATGGGAGAATTTTAGGTTACATTTGGTAGAGTTTTAGAATTATAATTTGAGAATAGAGTTGTATTTTGAACTTGTGAGTTTTGGAATTATGATTTGAGTGTGAAAATTTTGTTTTGTCATGAGTTTTGAAATTTTTTTTGAATTGAGTAATGTGACGTGTGATATTTGATTCAAAAATTTACGATTCATAACCAAACACACAACCCAAAATTCTATTCAAAACTCATAAAAAAAAATTTTAAAAAATTCCAAAAATATTTTTTATTTAAAATATAAAAATAACAAGTGCAAAAAAAAAAAAAAAAAAACAAACAAACAAAAAACCCGAACACTGTTCCGAAAGTCCAGATGGATGACCAGGTAGACATGTTTTGAAAAGTGGGTGTGGAATCAATTTTTGAAAACTGTAAACAAGCACCGTACTGAAACCTAAGGGTGGAATCATACTTTGAAAGTCTAATCAAACACAGTCTTAGTTTTTCTTCATATCAAACTCTAGAGAATTTGTTATTACAATTTTATGTTGCTTCCACTTACACTCGATGAACACTCTTTCACTTCCCTCTCACATATATACACATCAACAACAAAAGTAGTACATTCATTAGTCAATACATTTATCTATCAAACTTACAATTACTATAATGCAAATTGAGAGCATGGCATTCTTCATTAACAATCGCCATAGCAAGCTATGTTACATGGAATCTTCCAAATATATTAAGTAACTATGTCGAACAATAAACACTTCGGTAAAAGTATGAGTTGAGTCCAACATGTGTAATGGGCCATCATGTAGAAATGCTTCATGTTACATGGATTCTTCCAAATAAAATAAGTATAATAGCACCATTAACTTAGACATACCTACACCCGAAATCCGCACTTTAGTATGTGTAGCAAAGGTAGCAGACAATAAAATTTAGAAACTCCTGCCAATCATTAGTGGTGAATATCTGACACGGTGGTGACAGGTATAAGCCACATGGATGTGGAACCATGTACCTAAAAGGTTGAAGGGCATTCAGTTTTTCATTACATAAATTGGTTAGTATAGGATCCTGCTAGTGTTTCTCATCTTTTTCTTATTTCGCAAACTGGGGTGATGATTTGACCTTGGAAGTGAATGGCATCCCACCACCAAGTAATGTGTTGTCATTTCCATTGTCTAGTAATATATGGTGTAATTTAGTTAGGATGCAGTATTTGTTCAAAATAAATTTTCTTCTTTCAACAGAGTCCATATAATGAATTACAAATATATAAGATTAGTAGCCAGAGAGTTGATAATACTCTTAAAAATAGAAGTTTTTTCAATGAAAGTGTTATTCATTCCACTGAAAGATTGAAAACTAGAACAGCCTTTATTCTAGGAACTACCTTTTTCTATTCCTAGTACCTTCATATCCCCTATTACCTTCTTCCACTCTTCAGTATTTTAGCTGCAGGGCAAACACCAAGACAGTGCATGAAATCCCCACAAATAGATTAAAAAAACACTCAAATCAGGCTCCTTGAAGGAGAGCGTCAACATTATGCAGATAATTCTCAACTTTCACCAATAATAGCAACAGTTGTCTTGTGAAGCCAATAAAAAGAAAAGGTTTGATGCTATATTTCCTCTTAGACACCTGAATATTATGACGGGTTTTCCACCATCGTTTTGGGAGCCATGGCCCCAGGCTCCCCCAACCCAATATGGTCCTCCATTACATTAGCACTTTAGCAATATCATAATAAATCACTCACATCTACCTCCTTTCTTTTCTTTTGTGCTTTTCTTATTTCCTTCTCACTTGAAACAAAGTCAATACAGGATTCTTCATTTACTTGTATATATAAAAAAATTTTAAAAGAATAAAAAATTCCACATTTCTACTATGCAGACTTTTATGTGTTTGCTTTTTATTCATTCCTTGTTATTCGTAAGTTTAAAAAGGTTTACTCAAGTATATTATTAACTTTGTTCTTTGTATAATGAGATTAAGCATCATGGGGATTATACTTCATAAACTAATTAGGGACAATTAAAAAAAAAAAAAAAACCATGGTTTGAGCCTTTTAACAAAATAAACTATGAGTTTTCAATTTTGTCAATTTAAACCCTAATATTTTAATTTGTTTTCAATCTAAACCATTCATCTATTTTCGTTAAGTAAAACCAATCAAAAAGGAGTATTTTAGTCATTAAACTCAATAATTGCTCATCCCTTCAAATTTGATACTTCTAATACACAATGTTATTGTTCTAATATTTTTTTGTTCTCACTCAAAATGTACTCAATGTTACAAGTATTTCATTCAGTATACTATGCTGGAAAGTCCCACAATCCTCAGTAAATAGCAAAATAACCACAAAAAAGTGACAACTCAAAAGTCATCATTATTATCTGACAAAAGTTACGATAGTTAATCGACATCATTTAAATATTACATCAAATAGCAGCAAACTTATTGCTCATTTAAAATTTCAATTTACAACAATTTATTCCCCCACCTACTCCCTAAGTAATCTAATCTGTCCACCTAAGTAGACAAATGCCTCTCTAACTCACCAATTGATGAGTTGAGGCCGAAATCAGGTCAAATCCTTGAATTCAATTGGTCAAATTTATGGATTATTAACCAATTTACTTTTGATGAATTATTTTTTGCAACGTGTGCAACTCATGAGTAATGAGGCATACCCTACCATCCTTTACAACCCTAGCAACTAGCATATGCTCTAGCAAAATCCAGCCATAAATGTCGAAAAGTTGTAAGCTAGAAGACTCAATTTCACCCACATGATGAAAGCTAATGACTGCCCTTTATTGTAATTATAATTGAATTTTTTATATATTCATACTACATCTATATTATATGCAGCAGATGTAGTTAATTTACATAAAATAAATGCATGAAGTACTTAAAAACCACATAAACAATTGTATATACCTGTATATTTATAGACCTGCATATAGAGATGTACACAATCTGGGAATTTTCCCACTCTCAAGATATTTTCACAATGAAGTCATGCTCTCACTCCACATTCCACAAATGAATTATTACGTCTATTATTAGAATCATGCGATTCGATTTGATTCAGTGAGTAATCAATACAAACAGGTTGTGTGAATCGCAAATAACTATGAATTGGTGAACCGAATAGGTGAATCGTGAATCACTAAAATCGATATTTGGCATTCTTTTTTGCTTTTTTATTGTTGAAAAATGGTTCACAGAACCTTTTTAAGGTCTTTAGAATTACTATATGCCATCTTTTGACTTTCTTTCTTTCTATTTACTCTCAAATACTCAAACCTTAGCCCAAAAAAATGAACTTTCTCTCTCTACAATATTCTAAATTTGAATTCGAATCATGAATCGAAATGGTATCGTACCAAATCGCGAATCAAATCGATTTGTGAATCGTAAAAATTCGGTCACCTTTTTTAAATTATATAGAAAAATATATCTACACACTTAATTATTAAATATATCTAATAAATATGAAATATTTAGAAGTTGTTTAGGATGTGTGCTATATAAGTGCACTTTTTGACTTTTCGGCTAAAAAAGTAGAGGAAAAAAAAAAGTATGTTTGGGATACTTTTTGACTTTTTATGAAAAGATGTGCAATAAAATATTGTAATAAAATCAAGGAAACTGTATGGGACCCCCACAAAAGAGGACCCCATGACCCCATTGATGTATTGACCATTGATATGTTTGAAATTTTTTTGGGAGTTGTGTCTAATAGTGACATGAATGGTTCAAATCATTTTGAGAGTTATGGAGGGTTGTGTTTTGTGGGGGTCTCTATCATTGTTGTAAAATCAAAGTGACCATTTTACCATTGTTGACTTTTTGACTTTTGGATAGTTGAATTCAAAGGGCAAATGACTTTTGGATGATTGAATTCAAAGGGCAAAATAATAATTTTGTCCTCTAAGCTTCCCCCACAAGCCTCTCCCAAATAGTATGGACTTTTTGACTTTTTTAGTAATTTTTTGATTTTTTGACTTTTGTAGGTTATGCCAAACCAAGCCTTAGACTTAAATCAATGAAAATATTGTTTTAAATGATGATTACGTGGTCTAAATAAGAAATTAACACGGGTTCCCATATTTACTACTTCACATTTTTCCTTTTAGATACTATTCCTTATCAACCATTCTTAATAAAGAAAGCAAATAAAGACAAATTTTCAATTTTCAAGTAATAATAACTCAACAACAATATTTTTTAACTTCTTACAAGGTTAAAAAACCAAAATCTTCAAATTTTTTCTAAAATCTCACTTGATGCCTTCAAAAAATTCATTTTGTAAATGCAAATACTTAGATAAAATTGAATATGTAAGCCTAGAATATTGTAGAGATAGAAAGTTCATTTTTTTTCGGCTAAGATTTGAGTATTTGAGAGTGAATAAGAAGAGTAAATAGAGAGGAAGAAAATCAAAAGATGACATATAGTAATCTTAAAGACCTTAAAAAGGTTGTGTGAACCATTTTCCAACAATAAAAAAACAAAAAGAAAAAGAGCCAAATATTGATTTTAACAATTCATGATTCACCGATTCATAACTATTTGCGATTTACACAACTTGTTCATATTGATTACCCACTGAATTGAATCGAATCGTACGATTCTAATAACAGAGGTGAGTATAGTGGTCCAACAAGGTAATAGTGACTTCAACAGAGACAGTAAAGCAGGCAGCTTGGTCAGCTACTGATAGTGGTGAAACTCTACTTTTGTACTTCATTTTCGTATTCCATTTCCCTTCCTTTCAATATATCACTTTTCTTTCTAGTCAATATTTCTTTTATTGTCTGACTTGAAATATCATCCCAAGATCCAAACTCAGCCCTAGATCCCTTGAAGGACCTTAACAGAAGACACCTTGGGAAAGTTAACCTAAAATAATAAAATAAAAACCACATTCTCCCCAGTATAGTCCCCCTCCAAGATTACAGAAGACAAACAGCCGTATCAGCCTGAACATACTAGGAAACATGACCCAAAGATCTCTAGCCAACAAACACCAAATAGACAGGCGATAAACCAATTCCTCATTTTGCATATACATACAACACCAACTAACATGAATCTGTTGCCTCCTAATCAAATTATCCATGGTGACGGCTTCACCATGAGCCACTATCCACACACACACACACACAAAAAAAAAAAACTTACACAGCGCTGTTTCACAGCTGAAACCTTTCAAGAAAGAAAAAAGAATCAGTACAACCCACCAAGGCTAATACTTTCGTCAATGACATGTTAGTATGACATTAGACCTGTGAACGAATATACGTTGTATTCACACAAGTCATGTGCTAACATCAAACCTCTACTCTAGGCATGCTGTTATTTCAACCTATAATTTACAATCACACACTGGCTAACAAAGTTCATGTTATTCATGATACAACAAAATTATGAAGGCAGAACATACATGAAGATTGATTCAAAATAAGGGAAAGGTGATAGATCAAACCTTTGATATGGTTAATGCTGGACTCCATTGTTCTTTCAGAATGTCGAGACAAATGCTTCCATTGCTATTAATGTTTGGGTGGAAGACCTTAGTCCTGAATGCTACCTGCATTATTAACTCAGTCCGCCTTCTCAGATCTCTAGAGCATTTTAAATTGATATATCTTTTCTTTTCTTTTTTTTTCTTTTTTTTTCTTTTTTTTCTCGATAAGTAAATAAATGTATGATCATAACTACTTAATAATAGCATTTTATGACCCATGGTACCATACGTACTACACACAACGGAATACCACATCTCATAGGGTTTCTTTTTGCATTGGCACTCAAAGTTAGTCTTTCCATTGTCACAAAACTGATATCATCTTTCGTTCCTATTTCAATACTGGAAGCAATACATTAGGCTTCTAGCACATGACAAACTCAATGGCCAAAATGTTGAAAATCATAAATAAATAAAAAAGGCGACAATTTTAATTTCAAAACTTTTGTGCCTAGTAGGTATTATCACTACAACATTGGCTACTTGATCTGTTGCTTCTTAACAAATAGTAACGGACGAGGTATTTTCCATTAGCAAAACCAAGATGACAAAGTGTAATCTAATTAAAGTCATCAAAGAGTGAAGTCATCAATAATCAAAATAAAATTTTAAAAACAAAAACCTACACCATATAATAAAAATTCTACCTTTGGGGGCTTGAAAGGATAATCAGGAGGAAAATGGATAGAAACCAGAAAAACGCCTCCTGCATAAGGGCTATCGGTAGGTCCCATAATTGTTGCTTGCCAATGAAACATATCTTCGGCAACAGGACCTGTATTAGGAAAAAAAAAAAAAAGGTCAATACACTAGCATAATTCATAAATTACCTTCTAAATCGATTGAATAATTAACAAAACATAACCAAAATCAACAGAGAGAAAACATACCAGCACTGCATGATGTAGGAGGGTCCTTCTGCAAATCCTTGAGCTCCTTCAAAATTCGTTTCGATGCCATCAACACAACAACACACACCTAAGACTTCAAATCAAAGCGTGACCTATATAACTCACAGAAATACCCACACAAGTAGCAGATCGTGAATAAATTACCTTCTCAAAGACCTAATTGCCCCCACACAAACACACCGACAACAATCAATCCGATCACTACCAGTAACCCTAACTCCAAAATTGAAGATCCGGGAATTTCTTCACGGAACAATTAACCTAAACTTCATACATATACATATATCCAAACAAAATCACAAATCTGTATCTCTATATATATTCGTATGCAGACTTGGATAGAGAAGAGAGTACCTGGATGAGGGGAGAAAGGGGAAGAACTTCGAAGCGAATGATTGAAATAAGAGAGAGAGAGAGAGAGAGAGAGAACCAATCCTGAGGAAGCAAGTAATATAATTGACAGCCCGAAGGCTGCTTCTAGAATTTTCGTCAAAGTTGCGTACAATTAACGGCAATCAAACTTTATTCGTACTGGTTCAAAAAAAAAAACTTTATTCGTTGCCCCGCCCCGACACTACCTGTTCGGGCCAAGTTCGGGTCTTTTTTAGGGTCTGTTTGGCCCCGGCGGTTTATAAAGTATAATCTTTCCTCGATCCTTAAGTATAATCTTCCCTCGATCCTTTAAAAAAGAATTCACTCAAAATAAGAAAAAATAATAAAATATAAATTATTTTTTTGAAGTTTTGACATATCAATTGGGCTGCGATTTGGGTACTACCAAAATAAATTATTTATTGACTTTTTTTTGTTATAAATTATCACATTATTTATCTACTTTTACATGTGTTTTTGTAATAAGTTAAAAAATCAAAAAATAAGTTATACCCAACCCACTCCAAGGGTGTTTATGTGAGTAGTTGATAATTTAGTTTGTAATTGTTTTTTACTTTTTGTAGGGACATAAATTTTGAATGACGACACGTGACTGAAGTGTCATCGAAGTGCCAGCCGATGTGCCACGTGTCCTGATTATGACGTCGAGATCATCTCGGTTAGGCCGAGGTTATCTGCAAAGAAACCGGAATCCGAGATAAGCGGATAAGAGACAAGAGTTCTAGAATGGGAGAAGACATCAGTTTAGGTAAAGATGAGACTCTTAGAGAGTTTATCCTAATTCTACTGGGAGTCCAAGATTAGCAGTAATCCTAAGTCCATTAGAGCTAGGCTCTTATTGGGATTAGGATTATGTTGGCTATGAAAGAGAGGCACCCCCATGGGTCTAAGGTATAGCTTTTGATATTCTGTCTAGTGAGTTAAGCACCATTGGTTATCTTTGAGAGATATGGAGTACTGACTTGATTGTCAGAGTACCCCCGGGTGGACGAGCCACCGCCGGAGACTCTTCTTTCTGTTGCAGGTCAGACAGGTGCCATCTATTCTGTCGGTGTTCTCCAATTGAGTACTAAGTTGGCAGTGTGGTCGAAAATTGACCCACACAATTTGGCGCCGTTTGTGGAAAAGAAAGGAGAATAGATGGCCATCACCGTACAAAATCAACGTGTTGAAAACGACGAGTTTAGCGAAGATGGAGAGTCTGTTGACATAAACGGAATGAAGACCCTTCTAGAAGGGACGCGAAAACATGGGGCATGAGCGCTCCCAAGGAGATGACATTCAAGTATAGAAGAGCTCAGCCTAAGTGAGCAGATCCTGGATTTCAGGCCCCGGACCCTAGATCTCGAAAGACAAGATCTCAGCCTAAATAAGTAGGTTCGAAAAGAGAAGAACTCAATCTGAGTGAGCAGATCCAAGATTCCAAAAGACATGATCTCGGCCTGGATGAATAGGTTCGAGAAGAGAAGAGCTCAACCTGAGTGAGTAGATCCAAGATTCCAGAAGACAAGATCTCAGCATTTAAGTTCGAGAAGAAAAACGGCTCGCCGATGCGAGGCCGAGGTAATGATGAATAAATGAGACTCATTATATGGCAGAGTCAAATCTTGCATATAATGGAGTTGAACTAAGTTAGAGTAACATAGGCTTGCCATGTCGGCAGAATCAAACTCAGGTTGAAACCAAGTAAGATTAACAAAGAAATCAAGGCTAACAACCTCGGCTTGAAACCAACTTCGGCGAACAAGATCACATGCACAAGCTTAATGTGAACATAAGTCCACATTAGGGGGCAGAGAGTTATAAATGATGTTTAACACTTGTTGAAATTTGTAGCAATTTACAAGTTGAAGTTAAACCGATATTATGTTTAACACTTGTTGAAATTTGTAGCAATTTACAAGTTGAAGTTAAACCGAGATGATGTTTAACACTTGTTGAAATTTGTAGCAATTTACAAGTTGAAGTTAAACCGAGATTATTGTTTAAACTTGTTGAAATTTGTGGACAATTTACAAGTTGAAGTTAAACCGAAATCATTGTTTAACACTTGTTGAAATTTGTGGACAATTTACAAGTTGAAGTTAAACCGAAATCATTGTTTAACACTTGTTGAAATTTGCAGACAATTTACAAGTTAAAGTTAAGCCAAGGTTAAACATTTGTTGAAATTTTATGAAAAAATTTACAAGGTGAAACCGAGGTTATGCCAAGAAAAGGTACTTGGGTACTTGCCGAGGTAAATCATCAATTTGTATAACCGAGGTGTGTCACCCCAAAACGGTTGCAAAGGAGGACGGTTTCGGCTGAGAAACTTGAACGAACTTGGTCGTTGGTTCTAAGGCATTGATGAAAGTAGACTATAGGTCTTGGTCATATTGAGCCAACGAGTTCTGACTTCGGCAATAGATGATGAAATGAGCTTAGCCGACGTGCTAAATGGAAGAAATGATATAGGTTCCATCACCTCAAGATGCCGAGGTAATAGAACCTAGGGGGTAGTTGTGGGGACATAAATTTTGAATGACGACACGTGGCCGAGGTGTTACCGAAGTGCCAACCGAGGTGCCACGTGTCTTGGTCATGACGACGAGATCATTTTGGCTAGGCCGAGGTTATCTGCAAAGAAACCGGAATCCGAAATAAGCGGATAAGGGACAAGAGTTCTAGAATGGGAGAATACTTCAGTTTGGGTAAAGTTGAGACTCTTAGAGAGTTTATCCTAATCCTACTGGGAGTCCAAGATTAGCAGTAATCCTAAGTCCATTAGAGCTAGGCTCCTATTGGGATTAGGATTATGTTGGCTATAAAAGAGAGGTACCCCCATGGGTCTAAGGTATGGCTTTTGATATTCTGTCTAGTGAGTTAAGCACTATTGGTTATCTTTGAAAGATACGGAGTACTGACTTGATTGTCGGAGTACCCCCGGGTGGACGAGCCACCGCCGGAGACTTTTCTTTCTGTTGCAGGTCAGACAGGTGCCATCTATTCTGCCGGTGTTCTCCAGTTGAGTACTAAGTTGGCAGTGTGGTCGAAAATTGACCCACACACTTTTCATATCCTTCTAGTTTAATAAGAATTAAAAGTAAATATTTTATAAAAAAATACTAACAATAAATTATAAAATAATTAAAATCTGCTAGAAAAGCAATTACTATCGTCAATTTATTATTTTTCTTTCAAAAAAAATGAGGATGAAGCTGATAGAAATATTTATCTTAGACAATATGGGTAGTAAAATATAGGAAATTCTAATATACACCATTTTAAAAAGAATATATCATATACACTTCTAATTATGTCATTTTCTTCTTTAATTATAACTAATATTTTTCTTTAATTATGATATTATTATAGTTATGACTTACGAGTTCTTTAATTATACCTTATGTTGTGTTTAGTTATAATATTTTTTCTCTTTTTTAGTTATAATTTAGAAAATTAAAGTTATGTCATTTTTCTTTTTAGTTATTAGGTACGTATGGTACACATCATAAATTTTATTACATTTTTTATTTAACACTTGTAGTAAAATTTATTATGTTATTATTATTTCCTATTACCATCAAAATGCAATGGACTCCTCGTATGGTTTTGGAATTGTGAATAGAGCTGCATCTGTGCCAGTGTAATCAGGCCCAAAGTCCGTCAAAGCTTAATTCGAAGAGTGGAGAGATTTGTCCAAATATAATGTAACACTTGACCTACATAATTTGTCTAAGTTTTGAGCCCAAGTTTGGAATTGAGCTCGCGTTGTTAAATAAAGCAATAAAAAAAAAAAAGAAATCAATTGTTATAAATTAATGTATTACAATCTCAAAAAAGAATTGTGGGGACTAGGGGTGAGCAGTGGATATATCGATTCGTCAAAATCGACCGAACCGAACCGATCCGCCTCATTTTGGATGAATGCGTGATGATGAGCGAACGGTTGCGGATTGATTTTCTCCAATTCGCCAATCTGGCGGACAGATGACAGATTTGAGATTCCTTTGGCCACAACTGAACCGCCAAACCGCGAGAACCCCTAGTAATTTATAAGATTTTGTGTTTTTAGTTTGTTTAAATATTCTGTGCATGGTTTCAATTAAAAAAGAATTTAAATATTCTGTTGAAAAAAAGTTTTCAACTTGAATATCTTTTTTGAATTAAAAAAAATAAATATATTATTTATCTATATTTTTTAGTTTTTAAATCTATCTCTAAAAATAATAAATAGAAAATATGATATATGCTGGTTGGTTTTTGGTTTTAAAAACAGATATAAATGTAACAATACAGAGACATACAATCTCTACTACTGCTCTGTTCATGGTTTTAGTGGTTTGAATTGTTTTTATATTTTAAAAACTACAGATTGTAATACTTTATGTGGATGAGGCATGTTGTGATTGTAGTATGTGGATGAGGCATGAAGTGATTGTGATATTTTAAAATTTCAAACTTTCTTGCTTTGGATGAGGCATGCAATGATTGTAATATTTTTTTAAGTCATTGACTGTAATACTTTCTTTTTTTTTTCTTTTTTTTTTGAGGAAGTGCACAAGTTGAATTATATTAAAAATTTATAAAATTTTAAACTGTCAAACCGATTCGTATTCATCCGCCAAACCGCTAATCCGCTCAATCCACATCCGCCGGATTGGCGGACGGATGTAGATTGATTTTCTCTAATCTGCCAATCTGGCGGACGGATGGCGGATTGGAGGTTCTGTGGCCGCAACCGACCCGCGCCCACCCCTAGTGGGGACATAATTTTTGAATGACAACACGTGACCGAGGTGTCAAGTGCCAGCCGAGGTGCCACGTGTCCTGGTCATGACGCCGAGATGATCTCGGTTAGGCCGAGGTTATCTGCGAAGATACCGGAATCCGGGATAAGCGGATAAAGGACAAGAGTCCTAGAATAGGAGAAGATTTCAGTTTGGATAAAGATAAGACTCTTAGAGAGTTTATCGCAATCCTACTAGGAGTGGGAGTCCAAGATTAGCAGTAATCCTAAGTCCATTGAAGCTAGGCTGAGTAGGTAAGTGTTGGCTATAAAAGAGAGACACCCCCATGGGTCTAAGGTATGTTTTTTATGCTCTGAATAGTGAGTTAAACAATTTTGTTATCTTTGAGAGATAATTGACTTGATCATTGGAGTGCCCCCGGGTGGACGAACCACCGCCGGAATCTCTTCTTTTTATGACAGGTCGTTCGGGCTTAATCTATTCTGTCAGTATTCTCCAGCTGAGTGCTTGATTAGCAGTGTGGTCGAAAATTAACACACACAAGTATAAACACCAGACCTAATAACAAATTATTTTAAATTAATATGTTCTAAATAGTTTAATATATTATATCATAATATGATTTAATTTAAGTAGTAAGAATTTAACAACAAACTTTTATTAATATCGGTGAATTACTTGAATTCAAAACTTTAAATTTAAAGATAAAGTCTTTCTCACTCACCTACTTTTGAATAGATGTCACGTGCCCACTAATATTATTATTTTAATTAAAAATTCATATACTAATTGAGATATAACATGATAAATTTGTCATGTTTTGAAGAGAGTACCAAATTTGATTTAATGATTGTTTAATTAAATTTGTCATGCAAAAAAGAAGACGATAGGGTTGCCGTTTTCAAATTATTGTGTCATTTGGAGAGTTGCTTTGTCTATATCACACAGTAGTATTTGATTGTGAACACATTTGGGACACAATTTTTTTAGAATAGAAGCTTGTGGAGAAAATATACTCACCTCCAAAACACAATCATCTTGTTTGATTTTCAAACTCAAAAACTATCAAAAAATTTGCGGAAAAAAAAAAAATGAAAACATTAAAAAGTACACCATAAAAAATAAATAAATAAATAACCCAAATTACAAAATCTAACCAAACAAGGTAAAATCATAAATACAACCAAATTTCCGTTCACAGAAATGATGATGGACAGCATAAAGCTTAAAAGCAAACAAGAAGTTCCAAATTTTTTGAAAAGTTGGTTAAAAACTAACTTTTGAATTTTTTTGACTTTTTTTTTAAAAAAAAAAATAATATAAAAAAATAAAGAGGTGATATGACACAAAAAAACCAAAAAATCAAAAAACTGATTTTCAGCCGGAATAGGCGGTCACAATTTAGGCCCTCTCTCACAACAAAAATGGATTTCCACAAAAAAGCTAATAATAAATCTTCATTCTAGCACCCCCATGAGCCTCTCATTGTCTATAAGTCAAAACTCCTCTTGTGTCAACTGCACATCCACAAAGCATTGCGTTAATAATTTCTCAAAAAAATTATGTACGAATAATAATTGTATAGTCATAGATGTCGGGAGGGAACTTACCCAACTTTGAACATTTTGGCATGGCATACGGGCTGGCGTCCAGCGTCAATCTCAGATATGACAACTTTCTCGCACGACACCGTGAGCGGCAAGTCATTCACATGCCGTCCTTCAAAATTAAAACTAATGCTTCCTCTGAACACCATATTCACAGTCAGATATCTTTTTTGCCAATTCTTCACCAACTCATCCGCATCATCTCCATTCACAAGAGAATTCTTCACCCCAGTTTTCAGTTTCACCACCGTCATCTTCCGAGCCTTCTGCTCAAATGGCGGAACCTCAGTCGTCCCCAATTTAATATCATCCGACCAAACCTCAACTTTCAACAATCCATAAGACAAATCATACTTGTCATTCTTGTTCGTGGTGTTGATTTGCAGTTCAAGGTCTGCACTCAACATTGTCTGCAGATTTTTGGTGTTAACCTTGAGTTTCGTGAACTTCATTGCCTTGACGTAGAATTGAGGCAAAGCATTCTGGAGGAACGACAAGTACATTCCTCCCATCACCAAGACCCCCATAATGAAACAACCGATGATTATAGCAGACCAGGCACAGCATAATCCACAGATGCGGCGTTCTTTTGGATCCTCATCGGGCTCCCATTGAGTCCGCTTCTGGTGTTTAGAGAAGCAGGCTTTGTGGTCAGGGGTTGTTTGGGAGCTTGCAGCACTGCTGCTAGGGGCCTGTGATATTGGAATGACTGGGCCCTTGCTGTCTTTGGTTCTCCCTTTCCCAGCCACCATTGCAAGTGGACCAGGATGGCAGGACCCCTCTCTCTCCCAGTTGAATGGAGGAAGAAAGAAGGGGGTGAGGTTTGGTCCTTGTTTTCTGCTTTTTTGATGACAGGTGAGGTTTGGTTCTATGATCTGATACTTAACAATGTTTGATATTTGTTGCTTGTTCTGAATTTTAGGATGACCTCCTATCTATAGTTGGTAATGGTTCTAAATGGTTGACCAGGTCAATGTGAACACTTAAAATAGAGAAAATGCCCCAAAAATTTAAGAAAACAAAATCTTCACTAGTGTCTGAAAATGTGTATGACATTTATCCCACTTAACGCATTCAATCCAAAACTAATTAGCGATTCGCAAAGTGTAAAGAGGGTTAGAAAAGTTTCGAGAGAATCATACCTAGGGTGACTCAATTGACACGCTAGACCTAGACATAATACTACGTTAGAATTTTAGAAGACGTTCAACTCAAAATTAATGGGCAAAAAATAGAGAGATTTATGTATTATATAAACCAAACTAGAGTGACTTATAAAAATGAGGTCTCTCCAAATAGCATTGCATTCATGCTTACCCACTCTTCAAATAAATAAACATCACAATTGAATAGATTCACACTCTTTGAAGCCATGCCCTTGGGGGGAAAACCTTACTCAGCATGTAGGCTTAGAAATATTCAACCTTGTATCCAAAATCAGATAAATCATTGATAATTGATTATGGAGGAATGGAAAGAAGAATATACAATGTAATCATGGGGTCTGCACATTTGAATCCATGGATTTGTTCTCTTTCGAAAATGGTTGGTTCTCCGAGTGAGATTGCTGGATCTCTTCAATCATTCTAACAACTTCATCCACATTGGGTCGCATGCATGGCATCCTCACTGCACACACCATGGCAATCTGCAGCATTTGAACCATCTCTTCTTTGATGTTGTGGAATTTCATCAACTCAACATCGAAAACTTCAGCTGTCCATTCTTCCCTGACAACTGACTGTACCCACCTAGGAAGATCTACCCAATCATCAAGCCCAGGTGATTGGAGCAGTTGTTATCCAGTCAACATCTCAAGTAGCACGACACCAAAGCTGTACACATCTGATTTATAAGTGTGCTTTCTTGTTTCGATCACCTCAGGAGCACAGTATCCTACATGCCGAGATGGAGTGGGAGGGAAGTTCATTAGGTGAACTAGACCAAAATCAGAGGCGCAGCGTCAATATCTTGGTTGAGGAGGACATTTGAGGACTTGATATTGCCATGGGCGAATTTTGTGCTGCCCTCGGAATGAATATGAGCAATGGTTCTTGCAGCTCCAAGGGAAGTCTTAACTCAGAAGTCCAATCTAATGGAGCTCTTCCATCACCTCTGTTTCCTGTGATTTCATTAAAATCGAGTGTAAGGGGCAATAAGAATAGCTAATTCAATGTAATAGATTTTCAGCAAATTGAATACAATTATGTATACAAAATAAGAGAACTATCAGAACTTGCAGATTCAGGCAAGACCACAAGATTGATGAGATTGTGCATTCTAATGATTTAAACGCTTGGAAATTTTAACTCAATTATGTTTCACCAATAGGAGCTTAAAAATTCACCAAGTATAAATGTCCTCCGTACAATATATAAACCATCAAAAAATTAAAAGTGATAGCAATCACTTCATTCATTACCTAATGTTGATCACACCAATCTGGGGGTAATGAGAGGGTTGGCTAGCGCATACATAACCTCCAGTATTATTTGCATGAAGTGACTACCCTTAGACTTGAAGCTACATTTTTACATTTTGTAGACCTCTTTTTTTTCCCCCATTTAAAACGTAATTTGTGTATTGTTTAGAAAAAGAAAATGAGAAGAAAATGCTTACCATATAATAGTGTAGCCAAGCTGCCACCCTGGATATAATAAAAAACAAGGAGCTTCTCATATTCGGATAATAATAAGCATGGACAGGCAAAGCACTTGGGTGCTGCCCAACTTTCCCTACAATCTCCATCTGCTGTTCAAAGTTCTTCTCCACCACAACTTCTTTCAATCGTTTTACCACCACTGTTGTCACCTCCTCCAAGACAGCCTTATATGTGGTCCCATTCCCTTACCCACCTCAATCAATCCTCAAGATCAATATTATAATCACAGCCTTCAAACTAAACAAGCCTGTTCTTTCAGGCTCCTGAACCCCGCTCACAAACTCTTCTTTGTCCTTGGGGTTCTTACTCCCCTGTCCACTAGAGGCCTTTCCTTTCAACACGCCGCTGCCCTCACTATCCTTTTTCTTCAAACAACACAATAAAATAATTAGAGCAACGAGAAAAAGCACTGCAGACCCTCCAATTGCAATGACAATAATACCTCCTCTTGTGATTTTTTTTTTTTTTTTGGAGCTTTGTTTTGAGGGACTCCGGGTGCAGGACAGTATGTAGGAGAAGAAGAAGGTGGAGGAATTACGAGAGAGCATGCATTTAGAGGCAGACCACATAAGAGAAAGTTTCCCACAAATGAAGAATTGGGGAACATTTGGAGGGAAAGATGGAATAGAGCCATTAAGATGGTTGTAGCTTAAATTCAAATGCATGAGTGTTGGGAGGGTGACATTTGGAATGGGTCCAAAACAGGAGTTGTTCTGGAGACTCAACCCAGTGAGCTGTGTCAAATTCTGAACTGTTAATGGAATGATAACTGTGAAGGAATTAAATGAGAGATCAGAAACGAGTTTGGGGAAAAAGCAGGTTGGAATGTCACCAGAGAAGTTGTTATATTGTAGGAAGAGGTATTGTAGGGAAGGAAGGGAGGAGATATCAAAAGGAAGATTTCCGTTGAACAGTGAAAGCTAGGATTTAATCAATATAGAACTTTTCTTAAAGGGAAGACTTGTAAGTTGTAACTTAGATTACTTATATGTATATAATCGTATTGCGACTTAAATAGATGTGCACTTGTGGAGCAGAACATCCAAAAGAGAAGCACTAATGTAATTTCCGTAAGGTTGGCAAGGCAGAGGACTGAAAATTTGAAGCATCAAAATCACTGAGCTTTGAAACATCTTCAACTAATAATTTATTTTGACAACTATTTTCTCAACTTTTGTAGAAGGAAGAAAGTAATCAAAATTCAAAAGCAAGAGGCAGAGACATCTGAGAAAGAAAAACTTATGCCAAAAAAAAATACAAAAGTATATTGGGCAAATTTCACTAATGGTCCTTATAGTTTGGAGCTTGTGTCACTTTGATTTCTAACTTTTCAATTGTAACACATTTGACTCGGAATTTTGAATTTTGTTCCAAATAAAAACAATTGAAGATATCATTACTTAATTTTAAGAGCAAAATTGTCAATTTGATAAAATATAAACTAATTTGACAAAAATAAATGTCAAAAAATATTTTTGAATTTTAAAAAATTATTTCTACCTACCAAAGATAAAATTATGTAAAATTAATAAATTTCTTAGACATTTATTTATTTACCAAATTAATTTTTATTATGTATTTGGATGATGATCATGTAATAGATAGTTGTTTTTATTTTCATTAAATTAGTTTCTAGTTTTCCAAAAGTCAAATATGACGACAATTTAGATATCATTAAATTCATTAAATCAAAAAATTCAAAACTAAAAATAATTCATATATTAATATATTGATTACACATTAAAATCCTAACAACCACTCATTACATGATCATCATACAAAAACATAATAAAAATTAATTTGGTAAAAAAATAAATAAATGTCTAAAAGATTTATCAATTTTACATAATTTTATCTTTAGTTGATAGAAATAATTTTTAAAAATTAAAAAATATTTTTTTGACATTTATTTTTGTCAAATTAGTTTATATTTTATCAAATTGACAATTTTACCTTTGAAATTAAGCAATGATATCTTCAATTGTCCTTATTTGGAACAAGATTTAAAATTTAGGATCAAATGTGTCACAATTGAAAAGTCATGAACCAAAATAATAAGAGCCCTAAACTATAGGAACTGTTATTGCAATTTATGAAACTCAGAGAAGTGGGAAATAGATATCACACTATTGAGGAGTTATTCCCACAAAAAAAAAAAAAAAAAACCACTGCACGCTTAGTCTGAAGTACTCTACGAGTGACATATCAGAAGATTTGCAAATTAGGGCCCCATCTATTGTTGTGTTATCTAAAAAATATACTAATGAAAATGTTGATGTTTGGCATTGTCCTCCAACGAAGGCCATTCCGATTTTGACACGGATTAAGTCTGTAGGTTTACTGGAGAGGCGAAGAGATTTGTTGTTAGGAGGTTTTGAGGAAAGTGGTTCAGTTATTCATGAACGCAGAGGTCGTTTGAGTTTGTCTGAGATTGATGTACACAGAGGTGGTGATGACACTAGTGATGTTGATGACACTAGCGATGTTGATCCTGGTCCGTCGATTTCGGAGGTTGGTGTTAGCAAAGAAGAAGTTGATCGTAGAGGATCAGTTGTTATAGACCCCACATAATTTTCTAATGTTTTACGAAATGTAATCATTAGTGTAAAAAATAGTGATGTGACTCAAGATGTAATAGTTGATGATAAGGAAAATGTAGTAAGTAAATAAAACTTTGAGTGGTTTCATAAATAAAATTAATGAATTTTTTTTATTAATCATGACAGTGGTTACATTAACATTAAACCATTCTCTCATTTTTTGAGACATTGCATCTAACCAACTACTGTCCCCATTAGTTAATATAATACAAGGGATTCCTCCTCTAATATTGAGATCTGGTTGGAATTTAACAAATACATGGAAGTCTCTCTAGCAACCTACTAAATTTTTCATTAATTCGGTAGGGACTGTCGAGTATTTGATATCATCTATGACGTTGTAGACGGCGTCTTGGTCGTAGTCTTTGAAGCTTATTCTGCCGGGGAAGTAATTGTGTTGTCCGAGACTTCTGACCTAGGCGGTTTTTCCTGTTCTTGAGGGTCCTTCGAGGTAAAGACAGATTGGGTGGATAGGCTGCTGTTCTGGTTCCTGTTATCAGAGGAGGAGGAGAGTTCTTCGTCAGTATATAAATTGTTGATATTATTTTTGTGTATCCTTCTAATCTAATCTAGTCGTTTTCCCTCCAAATAGAGAGACAACAATTTTGACATAACTCGTATTGTACAAAATTTCGACTTACAAACACAATATTATTTTTTGCCCATTTTTTTACTTTTTCATTTAAGAAAGGAAATAAATTAAAAGGGTTAGTATATGAGGGTCTCTCTCTTTTATAATGATCTCTCGAAAATGTTTTTAATTGGGGGTATTTTGTGACGTAATCGGTGGAACATCTTTCTTTGCAGAGTGCAAAGAATTGTTCCTCCGTTTCTGCTTCTGCTTCTGCAAGTATTCCCCTCTATAGTTCGTCTTTGTTCTTCGAAGGACTTTTCCCCTTTGATGAAAATTCTCTCCATTCAATGAACTCGCCCCCTTTCTTTATATACTATCGACTTGCTGTTGGAGAGTGAAGTTTTTCTATATTTGGATGATAAATTCTCCCGTTCATTCCAGTGAGATCGAAAAATCTCGGGTTGGGTGTTTGGATCTTCTTCGTGCATTGAACCATGGCATGAAGGTGAGGGTTTCCATCTTCATAGAGCTCCCTTGCGACAAGTATGTAGTATGGCTGACAGGCTAGTTGGAGGAGGGATTGGAGGAGTTCTAAGAATTGTTCTTTTGGGCATGGGCATTGTGGGTAGGTGAGGAAAACATTCTTGGCATAGAAACAAAAATAGGCTTGGCGAGGCATTTTGTAGTGGTAAACAGTGAACTCACACCAGCTATACAAGGCCTCCCTATTAGTTAAAAAACCAGGTGTGAATAGTGTAAGTGGTGTGACTAGGGGGCACTATATTAATATTACCAGCGCCCCCCCTCGGGCTTATATGGGCCGTCCATTGTTGTACTTATGGACACGTGTATAGATGAAGTTAAAAGGAAGTCACACCCTGGCCCAGGTGTAAGTGGTGTGAGTACTTTTGATTCCTTTGCCAGATAGTGCTATACACGTGTCACTTTTCTGGTGGTTTGCGTGGTTGTAAAGTAAATATTTTTGTAAAATGATAGACATAAAACAAATGTGGGGAAATAAATGTGTTTGAATTATTTTGAATGGGTTATCTTCGTCCTTACACAAGGGCCACTTTGGCTATTTATTTGGTACCAGAAAACATTTTATGGCAGAGAGGAATATGCTTTTGCAGTAGGATAGCTATTGTGGTGAAGTTGTTTTCTGGTACCTTATTTCGTCCCTTATTTTCAGTCTCTTTTTTTTGTTGATTATTTTGGTATACAATGTTGTACTCCTTAGAAGAGTATCCCGAGAATTAAGGGAAGTTCACTCAAAGGTGTGTAGATCGTTTTTTGACGTGGCAAGTAGGACTGTGGGAAGAGAGGCGGCTGCAGAATAAGACTATGGCAAGTAGCATTGTGGGAAGTCTCGGAGGACACAATTATTTCTCCGGCAGAATAAGCTTCAAGAACTACGACCAAGACGCCGTCTACAATGTCATAGAGGACATCAAATAGACGACATCAAATACTCGACAGTCCCTACCGAATTAATGAAAAATTTAGTAGGTTGCCAGAGAGATTTCTATGTATTTGTTAAATTCTAACCAGATCTCACTATTAGAGGAGGAATCCCTTGTATTATATTAACTAATGGGGACAATAGTTGGTTAGATGCAATGTCCCCAAAAATGAGAGAATGGTTTGATGTTAATGTAACCACTGTTATGATTAATAAAAAAAATTATTAATTTTATTTATAAAACCACTCAAAATTTTATTTACTTACTACATTTTCCTTATCATCAACTATTACATGTTGAGTTACATTACTATTTTTTACACTAATGATTACATTTCGTAAAACATTAGAAAATTCTGCGAGGTACGATTAACTTCCTCTTTGCTAACACTAACCTCCGAAATCGATGGACTAGGATCAACATCGCAAGTGTCATCACCACCTCTGCGTACATCAATCTCAGACAAACTCAGACGACCTCTGCGTTTATGAATAACTGAACCACTTTCCCCAAAACCTCATAACAACAAATCTCTTCGCCTCTTCGGTAAACCCACAGACTTTGTCCGTGTCAGAATCAGAACGGCCTTCGTTGGAGGATAATGCCAAACATCAACATTTTCATTAGTATATTTTTTAGATAACATAATAATAGATGGGGCCTTCATTTGCGAATCTTCTGGCATGCCACTCGTAGAATACTTCAGATACCCCTTCATTTTACAATACGTAATCTCCCTTTTAATATTCGAATTTTCAAGTCGATACTTTACCATCCATGGCACCTGTTTGTCATTAATTGAACAATAACCATTCTCATAATAGACTAACTCGCATTGACAATCCACAGGGAAAAGAAACCATGCCTGCAGACTGTCATTACCATCTAACCTCCGATCATAAACATTTACTCTGACCAACCCACTAGCATTGGGTTCACAAATAGAGGAATATTTTATCAACCTTAATACTCTTTTGTTTTTATTTTAACCTCAACTAAAAAAAATAAATTAGGCAATGCAAGTTCAATACAACTGAAATCACTCGTTGAAACATCTTCAACAACACCAGTTTTTATATCGTCCGCCTTCATTCAAAACCTGAACATTACAAATAAAAATACATAAATTATAAATCTAAACAGTCTTAAAGTATGTTCGACTCCTTAACGTAATTTTGTATTCTTTTCCATTAACAGTAGCAGCCACTAAATATACGGCACCCTTCTGAATACTTTCAACATGTGCCAACAGCGTATCTTTGTAGTCCGCCTAAACATCAGCTAGGAAGAACCGGTCCACAACTTTTATCTTGTGACGAACATATTTGTAACAACCCTCGTTACCGATTACTGATTAATCACTGACCACTGATTTATTACCGATTACTGTGAAATTGAGACTGCTTACGACTGATAATTGAATCAACTGAAATACTCAACAGACTGATTGAAAACTGGAACTGAATTGACTGAGTGTGCCTATTGTATTGCATTTCTATCTGTTCGACTGTTTACTTATCTGTTCGTGTGTTTACGTTTAAATTGCTAATTGAAGGCCTTATCGGCGGCCGAACTGAAAATCGTTTAGTGTGTTGTGGTTACCATAATTTATGTGGTTTTATGGTATATTTATTGAAAATCGTTTTGGTATGATTAAATTAGATTAAAATGAGCTAATTATAGAGTTTGACGTAATTACCGTTTTGCCATTAATAGTGGGCCTTGTATTATATCATGTTTGAGCATTGATATACCTTAGGCAAACACTTTCCCTCAGCCATTTTATGTCTCTAAACCGACCAAGAAGAGAATTAGAGAGAGAAAGTGAGGGTTTGGCTTGTTCTTGAGTTTTGGCTAGGAAGCTTGAAGATTTGGAGTGTAGGGTTCATAATTTAGCTTCCTCACCTTGTAATTGAAACTCTAGGTAAGGAACTCATCTTCTTATTGTTGTCATTGAACTAGTTCTTGCATGTTTTATGTTAAATTTATGAGCTAAGTCATGTTCTAAGCTTAGCATGTGAGATTGAAGCTTAATTGTTGCATGCATGTTGGTTTTAGTGAGTTTGAAGTTAATTTCATGGTCAAATGACACATGCATGTTCATAATCATGTTTAAACCCATGTTTTCATCTTGTTTTGAAAAGATTGAGCTCTTTGGAGCAAGAGTTGAAGCTTTGATTTGGTTTAAACCTCATGCATGTTCATTTAAGCTATGTTCATGAAAATGGGTTTGATTTTGGATTATATTGACTCGCCATTGGGCTTTGAATTCTCAAATTTAGCTTTCGGACTGGTTGTATTTGGCATTGAGATGTGTTTTCCAGAATTTGGGCCCAAGAGGTCGAGTATAGAGTGGTAGAATGCTTGGTTCGAACTTGGGAGACAAATCTGGAAATTCCAGATTTGGCTTCCTCGCTCGAGCGAAGGATTCCTCGCTCGAGCGAGACCTTTGATTTTTGCAAGCTCGCTCGAGCGAGCATCGAGCGACTATCGCGTGTAAAAATCGAGCAACCAGTACTTTTACTGTTCATCAGACCGCTCGAGCGAAGGATTGTTCGCTCGAGCGAAGCCTTTGATTTTGGAAGCTCGCTCGAGCGAAGGAAGGCTCGCTCGAGCGAAGCGCCTATTTTCAGCAACTTTTGAAAAATGCCTTCCAACTGTATTTTGCATCCTCATCTCATCCTAGGCATTCTTAGGCCTAGTTTAAGTCATCTTAATGAGGATATAGATGTAGAACACACCGAGGCAAATTAAGGATTTAGTTATTGATCTTTCCCAACTGTATGGCTTAGTGTGTGTTCATCCTGTATACTGTGTAGGGTTGGCATTCCGAGGAGACGCTCTAGCTACTGATAAGCCCAAACTCTGTGAGTAACAACTATGTAAAGATATGTCCAAAAATGATTATCTTCTGAACTGTTTACTTTATTGAACTGCTTACCTTATTGAACTGTCTATCTTATCGAACTGTTTACTGAACTGGTTACTGAATTGACACCGTATACTGAATTGATACTGTTCACTGAATTGAACTGTTTACTGAATTGACACCGCTTACTGAATTGAACTGTCCACTGAACTGATACTGTATATTAAATGAACGTATGAGTTATATTTGGAACTGTACTATGGCATCCTTGGCACCTACTGTTTACTGATTTGGAGCAAAGTGCTACACTGGGAGCCACCTCTAGAATCTACGGAGCTAAGTGCTACAGTGGGAGCCACCTCTTGAATCCACATACTGTGACAGAGAGATCTCTGTCGGTTCCCAAGTTTGGAACCACTACTGTTTACTGTTGCGATGGCCACTCGGTATTACCGATATGGAGCAAAGTGCTACACTGGGAGCCACCTCTAGAATCTACGGAGCTAAGTGCTACAGTGGGAGCCACCTCTTGAATCCACATACTGTGACAGAGAGATCTCTGTCGGTTCCCAAGTTTGGAACCACTACTGTTTACTGTTGCGATGGCCACTCGGTATTACTGATTTGGAGCAAAGTGCTACACTGGGAGCCACCTCTAGAATCTACGGAGCTAAGTGCTACAGTGGGAGCCACCTCTTGAATCCACATACTGTGACAGAGAGATCTCTGTCGGTTCCCAAGTTTGGAACCACTACTGTTTACTGTTGCGATGGCCACTCGGTATTACCGATATGGAGCAAAGTGCTACACTGGGAGCCACCTCTAGAATCTACGGAGCTAAGTGCTACAGTGGGAGCCACCTCTTGAATCCACAAGTACTGTACTGTTCTCTGAATTGGTACTGTTACTGCTACTGTTACTGTACTGCTACTGATGGCCATCATTTACTGTTTGGTCTGTTAAGACCCGGTCTTTTAAGACCTACCGTTTACTGTACTGTTACGCCAAGGGATGTACCACATATCACTATTTTAACCGAATGACTGTTATGGCCTGACATATGAGCCACAAACTGAATGACTGATAAACTGACTGAAATGACTGGTTTTAATACTGGAAGGACATTTATTCTTAACCCCCTTTACGCATTATATTATTCACTGGGCTTTAGCTCACTGCTCATATATATATGTAGGTGTACAGGCACCAGACTGCAGCTAGGAGCGTCAGGCAAGCTTTAGTTTTGTCAAGCCAACCACTGTGCCTCACTGCGAGGTTCCGAGCGTAATCAAGCTTAGACTGCTTTTGGGGTGTCTTAGCTTCACCCAACTGTCATTGTACTGTATAGACTGTTACTGTACTGTATGGACCGATAACACTGTACTGCACTGGTTACTGTAATGTTAATAGGGATTAGGTCCCTGTACTGAATGTTTGTAAATGTTATGCATACGGTTCTGTACCGAAAGTATAAATGTAAGAAAAATCTTTTTGCATACAGACTGTCACAGCTCATTGGACATTGTTTAATTACTGTATTGGCTTCCGCCATGCCCTGTACTCTGTATTACTGTCCTACTGTTAAGCAGGCCTTCGGTAATCTCGGATTACTGGCCGGTTACGGTGCTAAACCCATAGGGGCGGGTTTGGGTCGTGACAATATTCTTTGTCCTTGCCACCAACGAACTTGAATCTCATTTTCTTTAGCATCTGAAACCTGTCGAATTGGTCAGGATCAACAATCCAGGTCACAGGATTACCCTCTCCAACTCCAATAAATATCTTGTCAGGTGTGGGGATGGAATCTGACGGACTATTATCACTTATGACGAAAACAAAACGTGGTAGACTACGACTTCGTCTTTAGCGTCTTGTCCCAATTGAATATTCCCAATTAATTTTATACTCTTAACCACGATCTTGTCTGATTGACGGTTACTTCTCTTATTACCCAACTCAATACCATTAAGCAATCTCGCCACATCTTTATATCAAATTTAACGTCCCTTAATTGTTTATCGTACAGTTGTAACTTCTTTACTGCCCTCTTGATCTTTTTAATATATCGGAGAATATTCTGAACATACTGTTAGAAATGGGTTTTTAAAGTTTTAGAAAAACAGAATTTTTCCTCAATTTTGGTCTAATTTTTAAGTGGGACCCATGCGCCAAAGTTGGCGAGTCTAAGCGGTAACACGTTCTATGCCGCGTTGTGATTCACATGGTATATTTGGTTGCTCAAAACCATTATTGGGTGAATGAGAAATTGAAGTCGAAGAGAGCTCTATGGAAATGGTGTTTTTGGTGAAATTTCTGAAAAGTTTGGTTTAAAGCTTGTCCCACATTGATTTGGTTGGCAAACTTTGAGTGGGTTTATAAGGCTTGAGTTTGGAACTTGGGGTAGGCCCCAAGGGGCACCCAAGTTTTGTAAAGAGAGAGGTTATGGACAAAGTGGGCTAGACTCATTGGACCCAAAATAAACACACGCGCGCTGCCAACTAGGCTGGGCCTGGGCCTGGGCCTTGGCCTGGGCGCGGATGTGTGGTGTGAGGTTGGGTTGGGTTTGTCCAACCCAATACTTATCTTTTTGGGCCAAAAACATTTGAATTTATTTTATTTATGTAGAAATAAAATCTGTCCGTTTTTTATTTCAAATTCTGGTTTGGAAATAAAATTCAAATTTTGGTTTGCACCTCTTCAGAAATTCTGTACAGTTTCGTATCTGTCCAAATAGATCCGAATTTGTTCAAATTCAAACCCACCAAAAACAAGTTTTTTAACTGTTTGAAATTCAAACCAAACAGTGCCTTCCCTGTTCAAATAGATTTGTATCTGTTTAATTTAAATTGAGCAGGTACCGTACCTGTTTAATTCAAACCGAACAGCCACCACTCAATTTATAAATAGGCAGTCCTTCATTTGAATTTTTTCACTCCAATTTTCGTCATTAACTCTACCTGCTCTCTCTGCATTTTGCAGCATTGTTTTCTTGTGAGAAAGAGTGTAAACACAAAGTGTGTTTGTTGCGCAAATAATTTGTAGTGCTGCAATTATTCGTAATTGATCATTTTATCCTGTGAGATAAACGTCCACAATCTGAAAGCACTGTGGAGAGGACAAATCTGTCTTAAGGACACAGTGTTAAACACTGGACTTGATCAGAAAATTTGTTCAATAAATTAATTTGGTAAGTAATTTATTTACTTTTCTGTTTTATAATTTTTTTCTGTTTCAAATTTTGATCTTGTTTTTGTAACAAAATAAAAATCTATTTTATTTATTTTATTTTATTTTCTGGTTTGATTTTTGTAATCAAACAAACTCTCTCATTTCCTTTGTTTCTTCTGTATTCTGTTTGTTATTAAGTACACAAACATAATTTATTTTTAAATACAGTGAAGATTGTCCAACACATACTGTCTGTGACTGTACGCTGCCTTAAAAGATGCACGATTATGGTAACTACGCTTATATTCACTAGCCACCGGTGTCCTTGACCGGTGGTACGCAAGGGGAGTCCGATACTGGTTGTTCATACCTCCTTCCATTTTTTATAAAACACTTCAAATCTTTTATCCTCCAAATTCTATAGATTCTTTTACCTCTACTAACTCTTCTATTTAGACACCTTAGCTTTGATATTTTTTCCCTCTGCTCCTCATACCCACGAACAAACTTCGCTGGAGTTGACCGCCACCTCTCTTCCCATAGTCCTATTTGCCACATCAAAAAACGATCTACACACATTTGAGTAAATTGCCCATAATTCTCGGCCCATATACTAATTCCTTTAATTCATTTCATTTCTTAAATGAAGAAGTAAAAAAATGAGCAGTCCCCATTTGATGGGGCCAAGGAAGGATAGATTGGATATAGATCTAACCTTCTAACATTCAACATAATTTGCACAAAGTGACTGCCCTGATGTTCAAACCCTCAACCTCGAGGATAGAAGGTCGAGTTTTTTATAAAAAAAAAAGTGACAAATCAGACAGGACTCATAGTTTTAGGAAAATCAAAGCAGCTTTGGATACATTTTTAAGTGAACTACAAAATACGACAGCTTTGAGTTTCTGCGATATCGGTAATGCAAGTTGGGAGACAAACTCACCCATGATTATACATGGTTCTACGCAAGAAATTATAGCTGTTACTTGTTAAAATTTAACAACTAACACATCATCCCAAATTTTGTCAACAAAACTACACCTCTGCACAAACAAAAAGAGGGTAGTAGATTAAATTCACCAAAATCAAACTTGCTACAATCTAAGTGGGAAATTGAATTTGCTGTCAGCTCCAAAAATAATAGCAAATCATCCTACACTTACATATGCACTTTAGATTTCGCATTGGTTGAAGTAGTTTAAACAACAATTGAATAATCTGGATTATTTCGAGAGAGACTTATATGTAAGTCTTAATAGGTGTACTTATTGTCCGGTTGGTTTTAATAGGTGAACTTATTGTCTAATAGGTCCTACGATACGTAATGGCATTTTTCATCGAATACTATTAAAAAAAATCCCTAATTGTTAATTTTCAGCGACATTTTAAAAATTATCATAAAAAATGTCACTAATTATAAGTTTTAGCGACAGTTTAAAAAGCTCGTCACAAAAAAATATCACTAATTTTTAAATTTCAACAATAGCTTGAAAAATTTATCACAGAAAAACGTCACTAATTATAAGTTTTAAAGATAATTTATAAAAATCATAATAAAAAAATGTTATTAATTGTCAATTTTTAACGACAACTGTAAAAAGGGGGATGCACCAATAAATCTCAAATTAATAACTTATACACTGTTTAGTCCTAAAAGTTTTCTTATAGACTGAAAGGTCCCATTACAATGTTTCAAACATCAGATTAATGTTTCGAACATTAGATTTCAAACATCTAATGTTCATCAGATTTCAATAATGTTTGAAATTATAGGATGAATGTTTCAAACATTAGATTTCACACATCTAATGTTCATCATATTTCAATAAATTTTGAAATTATAGAATGAAACATCAGATTCATTTACATCATGAACATCATGATGATGTATAAATGGGATTAAATGGAGCATAAGAAAACTTTTAGGATTAAATGGTTTAACTTTTCAGAAACTAGGATTTATGGGTAAATTTTCCATGTAAAAAATCATCACAAAAAATTATTTTTAACAACGATTTTAATAGGACTTATTTTCAATAAAACTTGATGAGAATTAAGTCCAACTATTAAGACCTAATGATAGTCTACCTTACTTTGCTTTCTCAAAATACAACCTACCTAATTCATTCACAACAACATTTCGTCATCCACTTTGTCTACAATCTAATGAAGTTTCAAATTATCACCAGTTCGACAAAGCCCTCATTTCAAATTTCTCAACAACAACTGTAAACATCCCAAATTACTGTGAGGATATACTTAGATCTGCCATAGACCTTGTTTCAATCGAACCAAAGCTTAAGAAATAAGAACCAACCCAGAAAGCATATATATATACACAAATTCATTGACAAAGCGATAATACAGTGAGGCAAGGAAACAAACCTTGAAGCATTCCGACTAATTTAACGTGGAATGTAGAGCTCCAAATTCGCCATTGAAGCTCTTTCCAAGTTCATAATTGTCAATACTGACCTTTATGAAAGCTTTTTAATCCTTCAAATTCAAGAGAGTTTTTTAAAGGGGGAATTACATGGGCTTTTGAAAAATGTATTTACAAATATGTGAAAAAGTTTAAAATTTTACACTGAATTACTATTTTCTCTTTTTTAATTTGTGTTTGGAAGTTTGTAATGTGTGTTTGTAAAATTATTAAAATTTGTGTTTTGGAAGCATAGGGTCGTCTGGGGGACGCTAAAAAAATTGTTTTATCTAAATTTGTTCATCTTTAATAAATTTTTTTAATTTAAAAAAACTTTACATTTTTTATAGAAAAATTTATCTATAAATTCCATCTTGAGAAATAGTAATCCACTTAGTTCTAAATTTTTTTTAATAAACCAGTTCGTCTCATTAATTTTGAGAAGGTAGATTTGGTATATTATTTAAAAATTAGATTTATACCTTTATTTCTATTATATTTTCTTCTCTTTTTATTTATTTATTTTTTTCCTTTTGTGCTAAAAAGGTAAGGTACACAATGGAGAGAATCAAATTTAGAATGAATTTTTATATGAAAATCTTTTTTATATGGGAAATATTTCAAAATGAGTACAAAAATGACTTAAAATATGAGATTTTTCAAACATTCCAAAAAGATATAAGATTTTTCAAACATTTCAAAAAGAATACAAAAACTACTTGGTTGTTTGGGATGTGCTACATAAATGCACTTTTTGACTTTTTGGTAAAAAAAGTAGAGAAAAAAAATATGTATGTTTGAGATGACTTTTTAACTTTTTATGAAAATATGTGTAATAAAATATTGTAGTAAAATCAAAATGACCATTTTACCCTTTTGACTTTTTGGATAGTTGAATTCAAAGGGTAAAATAATAATTTTGCCCTAATGGCTTCCCCCACAAACTACCATTGAATAGTATAGACTTTTTAACTTTTTTAGTAACTTTTTGACTTTTTTAGTTTATCCTAAATAAGTAAGCTTTGGCCAAATGTATAATTTCAAACTATAATACTCCAATGTAACATTCAAATGTAACACTCCAATGTAACACTCTAAAAAAAAAACTTAAGGGTTGTTTGGGATGATCTAAATAAGTGTACTTTTTGTCTTTTTACGAAAAGATGTACAGAAAAATAGAGAGGTGATGTGATGAAAAAAAGATAAAAATGTGGATTATTTAGGGGATGCCAAACCACCATTTAGTGTATCACCCTAATGTAACACACAAAGAAACTTCTTATTTTTACTTTTTCTAAACGTAGCACTTTAATATAACACTCTAAAAAAATTCGTTAGTGTAACATTCAAATGTAACTCACAAAAAAATTTCTTAGTATAACACTCTAATATAATACACAAAAAAACTCCTTAGTATATTTTTTTTCAAACGTAACACTCTAATATAATATTCTAAAAAAACTCCTTAGTGTAACACTCTAATGTTTTACATACAAAAACTTCTTAGTGTAACACACAAAAAAACTCTTTACGTTGTGTTTGGTTGAGGGATTTGGAAGGGATTTAGAAATAGAAAGAGAAAAGGTGTATGAAATTAGGTAAAATGTAAGTATATTTTATTTATAGTTTATCTATCTTTTCCCTTTTTTCTTTCCAAATCATTTCCCAAATCCCCTAACCAAACACAACATTAGTGTACTTTTCTCAAACGTAACACTTCAATATAACACTTCAAAAAAACTCCTTAATGTAACATACAAAAAAATCCTTAGTGTACTTTTTCTAAACGTAACACTCCAATGTAATACTAAAAAAAAAAGATGTGAGATTTTTCAAATCATTCCAAAAAAAGTACAAATATTCCTTAGTAAGTTTTGGATAATGTATAATTTTAAACTGTGAGTGTTACGCTTGAAAAAGTACACTAGAGAGTTTTTTAATATTTTTGTGTATTATATTGGAGTATGTTACATTGGAGTGTTATATTTGGGATTACATTGATTGGAGTGTTACATTTTGACAAAGCACACTAACGAGGTTTTTTTTTTTTTTTTGGAGTGTTTTGTTTGGAAAATAAATGCCAATGAATTTTTTTTGAGTGTTAAGTTGTTATGTTTGAAAAAAGTATACTAAGGAATTTTTTAGTGTATTATATTGAAGTGTTACATTAGTGTATTACGTTTTTGTTCATAATGAGATTTGTTCCAGAATGAGAGAAAATCCAAAACTTCTATAGTGTGGATTGCCCAAATGTGTAATTTTACATTTTGAGAAACCCACTTTTATCCTTAAAAAATTAAACCCAAACATGTAATTGACTATCATTTTGTGTAAATTCTACTTTAATAGAACATTTGGGTTTATAAGAAAAAATGAAGGACTAAACAGTTCATAAGATCATATTTTGAGATTTATTGGTATTTCACCCTTTTTTTATAACTAAACTGATTGAAAAAGTATAATATATATATATATAATATATATATATATATATATATATATAAACTTTTTTAACCAAAAAAAAAAAAAAACAAACAAAACAAACAAAAGTCACAATAACAGCCACTTAAAGTCATTTTTACTAAGCTATCTAAAAAAATAAAAAAAAGTCATTTTTAATAAATAAATTGAAATTGCTTAAAAATAATAATAATAATAGAGAAGAATAAGATTGAAACCAGCTATTGAACAGTTCAATTGGCCAAACCAACGGGAAACAATCCAGTCTCACAAATTGTTTTTATAGATGTAGAAGGATAAAACATAAGCCTAAAATCCAAGCCCAACCAAGTAGGATGGCCCCACGGAAAAGCCCAGACCATTAAAAGATCCGTCAAATAAGGGGATAATATCACGTGACCATAGCCTGAGTAGAATCGCCTTCTAGAAGAAGATTTGGAGAATGCATGGAAGCCCTTAGATCCATTCTTAATAGATAGTAAGGAGTTGAGTTTACCCAAACAACACAACCATCCGATGATCTAAATCCAACAGACGAAACATTTGGTAAGTTGGCCACAGACATTTGAATTGATCTAGGACACCCATAGCAAGGTGATCCAGCAATAAAGGATCAAAACAACCTAGCTACTTACCTAACCAAAGTCTGGTAGCAAGCAAAGCCCTTAGATTAAAATGCTAATCCAACGATCGAGGCCCATGACAATAGCACTATAAAATGAGGAATAAAGAAAAGCAAAAGAAGGTAACAAAAACAAAAATTAGTCTTCCTTCTTAACAAAATACTATATGTCTGGTCATCATTCTGACTTGACCATCAAAGGGTCCTCCCGACCATCCCTGGTCGAGAGTGATCAATTAGTCTTCCTTCTTCACAAAATACTATATGTCTAGTTTTTCTTTGCAAAGTAAAGGAATGAGCACTTTATCTCTTCTTTCCACAATTGGTGCAGTCTGTGGGAACGACAAAAAGATGAGTACCCATTCTTCTCTAGAAGAGATACCAAGCGATTATCAAAACGCACGGATCAGGAATATGGCCAGTCTAAACTTCGGCCATGATTCCGAAGTGACACCTGAAGGCTTAGAAAAAATAATCCCCAATCAATGAGCTCAACTCATAGATCGGTTGGTGGCACAAGTCAAAGCCCTCAAAGAAAAACTACGCTTTGCCTAAAGTAAATCTAACACCCTAGTAAAGACTACCGATATTCACAGGAAGATTGGTCTCCAGGGAACCGTCAGCCAAACAACCAGTAGCCACCTTGATCGGATGCAAAGAAAGCGTCAGGTCACCAGAAAAGAGGACTCGTAGGATTACCAAAAGAATGACTTGCGGAGCTGGCATGATGGATAAACATGGGGCAATCCTAAGCCCATTGAAATAAAGCTCTTCACTGAAGAACTAGCTTCACAATTCTCTCGAGCAATAGATAGTGCCGAACCATCGAAAAGGTACACCCTACCAAAATTTAACCTATACGATGGTAAAGGGGATCCGACTAGCCATATTCAAAATTACACTCAAGTCATGACATTATGGAGCAATAATGGTCCAATTATGTACTGAATGTTCTCCTTGAGCTTAGGTGAAATGACACTTTGATGGTGCTATAAACTAGAAGCCCGATCAATCAGTGACTGGAAGCAGTTGCAACAAGCGTTCATTTCACGCTTTATCACGAATAGCTGACCGTTGAAAGAAGTGGATGTACTCCTTTGTCACGACCCAAACCCGCCCCTATGGGTTTAGCACCGTAACCGGCCAGTAATCTGATGATTACCGAAGGCCTGCTTAATAGTAAAACAGTAATACAGAGTTCACGGGTTGGCGGAAGCCAAAACAGTAATTAAAAGATGTCCAATGAGCTGTGACAGTCTGTATGCAAAAAGACTTTTCATACATATTCACGTTCAGAACAAAACAGTATATAAATACATATACAATCATCCCGAACAGGGACCTAATCCCTATTAGAACAGTACAATACAATTATCATTCAGTCTATACAGTTTTACAAAACCAGATACAAAAAGGGGAAATCTAAAACACCCCCCCCAAAAAGCCCTAGCCTGAGGGACTTGGAACCTCGCAGTGAGGCACAGTGGTTGGCTTGACAAAAAGGGAGTTTAACCCAACACTCCTAGCTCCGATCCGGTGCCTGGACACCTACATATATATATATATAAACAGTGAGCTAAAGCCCAGTGAATAACATATGCGTAAAGAGGTTAAGAATGAATGTCCTTTCAGTATTGGAAACAGTCAATTATCAATATATCAGTCATTCAGTTTATGGCTCATATTTCATGCCATAACAGTCATTCAGAAACTATAATAGTCATATGTGGTACACCCAATAGCAAACAGTACAGTAGGTCTTAACAGACCGAACAGTCAGGTGATGGCCATCATATCAGTAAACAGTAGTGGTTCCGACATGGGAACCGACAGAGATCTCTATAACAGTAACAGTACAGTACAGTAACAGTAAATTGCTATGGATGCCACGAATACAGTTCACAAATAGGACAAACATTCATTCAGTAAGAAGTATCATTTCAGAAAGCAGTACAGTTGTTCATTCAGAAAATATTCATGATCGAACATATCTTTACAACATTGTTACTCACAGAGTTCTGGGCTACGGATAAGCTAGTGCGCGTCCTCGGATGCCAACCCTACACAGTTACAGGATGAACACACACTAAGTCACATACTTAGGAATCAAAGACTTAGTCCCTACTTAGACTCGGTGTGGTTCTACATCAATATCCTCATTAAGATGCCTTAAACTAGGCCTAGGAATGCCTAGGATGGAAAGAGGATGCAAAGATGTACTTATAAACACTTTTCAAAATTTTCAGAAAACAGGGGTCTCGCTCGAGCGTGGCTTTCTACGCTCGAGCGGACATGCAGACAAAGGAGCTCCGCTCGAGTGTGACTTCTGTCGCTCGAGCGGATTGCAAGCTACAGTAAAAATACTGGATGCTCAAAATTCACGCTCGACGGGCACTCGACCCCCGCTCGAGCGTAAGACACAAGTCCTCGCTCAAGCGTGAACTCTCTCGCTCGAGCGGACTGTAAACTCATGCAAAGTACTGGATACAGGCATTTCACGCTCGAGCGTCACTTTCCTCGCTCGAGCGGACGGCATGATCTCAGATTGTACGCTCGAGCGTGGAGTTCCTCGCTTGAGCGTGGGTCCAAAATCTGGAAATTCCAGATTTGAACCTGAAGCTCAAAATCAACTTTTAATACATCAAATTTGATCCTCTTGGGCCAATTTTCTGGAAAACACTTGTGAATTCATAGTATAACATGATTCAAAGCTCAATTTGTAAAATCAAGGCCCAAAGGTAGTTCAATTGAACACAAATTTAAACAAATTCCATGAACATGATGTAAAACATAACATGCATGAATTAAATCAACTTCAAGCTTCCAAAACATGAACAAATGAGCCAATTCTTTCTATAACAAGATAAATTCATGGACTATACTCAAGATATGGACATGCATGTGAGGAATCTATGAATTACAACCTCAAAACTTCAAAATATGTACATGCATGCAAGAATTAAACTCTTAACTCAACACATTAAGCCATATCTTGGCTCTAAACTTCAAAATTAACATAGACCATGCAAGGCACAACTTAACTCACAACCAAGAAGATGAGTTCTAACCTTAGGTCTTTAAACTCAAGGATATAAGCTCAATTGCACAAATCCTCTACAATTTCTTCAAGTCTCCAAGCAAAATGCCTAGATGAAATCAATCTCTCATATCCCTCTCTCTCTAGTCGGTTTAGTCACTCAAAAAGGCTGAAGGAAATGTTGTATCAAAAGTGTATAAGGTGAAGAGAGGTTAGCCTAGATTACTCCACTAGGTGGCAAATTTGTAGATAAGTCCAACTCTTGTAATTTATCATTATTTAATCGGATTTAATCATGCCCAATCACATTTCAACTAAATATACCATAAAATCACATAAATCCTAACTAGCATAAAACACTAATCAATTTCTGGTTCGGCCGCCGATAAGGCCTTCAATTTGCAGTTTAAACATAATACATGAACAGATAATTTAACAGTCAAACAGATAGAATTGCATTCAAACTAACACACTCAATCAATCAGTTCAGAATTTCAGTCAATCAGTCAATTAACATGCTTAATCATGGATTAGCACTAATCAGTAGTGTTATCAGTAAACAGTAGTGAGGGTTGTCATATCCTTACAATGAAAAAAGACAACATGGAGAGCCTATGAAAGTATGCCAGTAGGTATTGGGCAGCATATAACGAGATTGATAACTGCAATGAACAGTTAGCAGTTGCCTCATTCAAGTTAAGATTGCAGGCTATAAGTAAGCTTCGACAATCCTTAATAAAAAAAAGTCACCTACTGACGTGGGTAATTTAATGAGGCGAGTGGAACAACCTTGCAAGATCGAAGATGACCTATGAAGGACTGAAGAGCTAAAACCTGCCCAGCTCCCTCTAAGAGTTCCAAGAAAGGACAAGAAGAAGCCTCCCGACATCAAAAGAAAGGAATCAAACGCCATCGCCGAATAATCAAAATCAAGGAAAGAGGCTTTCCGAGCAATCATCACCACTTTCACCGAACCAATATACCATTTGATTATGAAAATCTAGAATGAGCCCTACTTCTCTTGGCCTCCAAAGATAATCGGGGATCGATCTCTTAGAAATCATAGGCTACGATGTTCCTACCACAAAGATTACGGACATCTTACAGAATATTGCAAAGCATTAAAGCAGTTTTTGGAAGAATTGACACAAAACGGGCATCTACAATCTTATATCAACTACTCCCCTGATTGAAAAAAAAAATGAAGGGACAAAGGTGGCAACAGGCAACCGATGGAAACTATCAACATGATATATTCAATCATTCTGAAAAGGTAGACAAGCCAAAAAATAAAAGAAATAAGGAGATGGGCACATCATGGGGAGGTGATGGCTTTACCAGAAGTCCCCACCAAAAGATTGCGTTGTTCCAAATTAAGGATCGCATTCTCTGACAAAGATTTGACATGGGTTCATCATCCCACAATAATGCTCTGGTAGTAACTTTGCAGATTGGGAATTCACTGTTAAAAGGATATTGATAGACCAAGAAAGTTCACTATAACAAAAATAGTTTTTAGAGACGAAAACTAATGACGAAAACAAATTTTGTCACGAAATACGTATCTTTTAATGACAAAAATAATATTTCGTCTCCAAATGTACCATTTTTAGAGACAAAAATAAAATTTCACCACCAATCTAAATCATAATAAAAAAATTAGGTGTCGAAATTATTTTTCGTCATTATTTATATTTTTTTTGTTACCAAAGATTTTTCCGCTAGTTTTTTCGGAGAGTGCCAAAATTTTGAGACTTTTGGTGACGAAAAAATTAGTCACCAATTATAAAATTATTAATGACGAATATATTTTTGTCACCAATAATTTTTAATATTTTAATATCATTTAGTGACAAAACTATTTTTGTGACTAATATTTTTATCTTTGGTGAAGAAATAATTTTGTCACCAATAAATAATTTAGTCGCTAAATATTTTAGGGGGGAAATAAAAATGCTTTGGCGCAATCAGTTCTTTTTCTTCTCAAACACACACAATGATGTCTCCATCAAACCTGATTTCACACACATACACACCTTATACTCATTCACACACAGAGTTCCCTTACCGCCGCTGCTACCATTTCACCGACTCACCGCCGTTGCTACCATTTCATCGACTCACCGCCGACAGCCTTTCCTCACCGCTGCCATTGGTTTCTCCTTCCCTTGCTGCCGATCGTTAGCCCCTCCTTTCCTCACCGCCGCTGCTGTGTCAATCGGAGAACCACCACCGCTGTTTGTCTCTCTCTCTCTCTCTCTCGATGCTCCTTCTGTCTAATATTTTCTTTGTCTGATGTATATGCTCTGTATACATATAAAATATATATATATATATATAACTTTAGCAGGCGATTTCACCACTTCTCAATTTTTTCTTTTTCGGTTGATCCCCACCTTTCATTCCTCAGTTTCCCTCTCACTGGTTGTAGATTTTTTTACATATAAAATATATATATACAACCTGTGATTTTTCTATTGTTGCTTCTTTTGCCATACAACTATTCTTCAATCCCACTCAGCCTTTTGACTTCAATTTCAATCCCGTCTGCTGCATATATATAAGCTGCATATTTTAGGCCTTTTGACAGTGGCAGTTCATTACATGTATTAGAGGCCATGCCTCTTTGGTCTCTGTAGTAGTAGTAGTAGTAGTAATGTTATGTTTAGGTAGTATCAAGTATGCTCTTGCACTAGCTAATATGTTTTTAGTTGTGTTTAGCTATTGATGTTCAGCTTGGAAGGAGACAATTTTGTGATCTCCTCCATTGTTTTCATCCATCGCAAGCTCTATTTTTTCGACTTTGAGGATGGGAACAGAACAGTTTTGTGGCTTTTGTACATTGTCAGATATATGTTGTTATATCAATGGAGTGTTTGATGTTGCCTTTTTTATTAACTATGAATGGTTTGAACCATTTTGCATAATTCTTGTGACTGGTGTTTGTAGACGCGCTCCCGGGAACTCTCCGATATCCGCGCGCGCCTGCGAAGGGGGGCGCGAATCTCGTTTTGTTCCGAGCTACTACAGTTCGGACTTAAATGTCACAGTTCTGAATCTAATCTCACAATGTGCGATGTGAGACCAATAAATCACCAAAGAGTCCAAATCTGGCAAATCGTTTTAGAAAACTGATTTTTATAAAGAAGTGTCAAACATGGACTGCTTTGCCAGATACAAGTCGCCACCTAAATATTTTATTTTGGGGGGAATTTAGGAAACCTTGACTCGTGCCTAAGGCCACGTGTCCGTCATCACCAAAGTTGCCTCGGCTCGGGAACTTAGGTACAAGAGGGGAAGATCATGCAATGAGCACCCCCACTCGCCCGATCAAAGATCGGCCTGTACTAAGCTTGATATTTTGTTTTTGAAAACACATGTGCCCTTATACCGGTTAATTAGCTAATCTTTACTACGTGATGCGCACAGCAAACAAGTATAGACTAGATCGCCTAATTTGGAACAAAACATTGCATATTCGTTTGAAAACGGTTTGAAGTTTGCTACTCGCAAGTAGGCTAAATCGGGGATTTCAATGAATTGTTCCAATTCAAGCAATCCAGCTGTAGACGTCCCCGAACGTCCCGAGAGGGAAATCCCGTTTTGTTCATTGGGCTCACTACAATTCAGGACTCAATGTCACGGTCCTGTATCTAATCTCGCAGAGTGCAATGCAAGACCGATGAATCATCAAAGAGTCCAAATCCGACAAATCGTTTTTGAAAACAGATTTTTTGAAAGAAGTGCCAAACATGGACTGCTTTGCCAGATACAGAGTCGCCACCTAAATATTTTATTTTTTTGGGAAAATTTAGGAAACCCTGACTCGTGCCTAAGGCCACGTGTCCGTCATCACCAAAGTTGCCTCGGCTCGGGAACTTGGGTACGATTGGGGAAGGTCACTTCGTGAGCACCTCCGCTCGCCCGATCAAAGATCGGCCTCTACTAACCATGATATCGAGTTTTGAAAACCTTATGCGTTCTTATTCCGGTTATTAGCCTAGATTTACTATGTGATGCGCACAGCATACAAGTATAGACTGGATCGCCTGAATTGGAACGAAACATTTCATGTTTGTTTTTGAAAAACAGTTTGCTACTCGCAAGTAGGCTAAAATGTGGATTTGCCACCCTCAGGTGGGCTTAGAAAAGATAGTTTTGCCACTATCTAGTGGGCTTAAAACTCACAGTCAATGCATTATTCCAATTCAGATAATCCAACCTTCACCCACAGGCATTCAGGCAGGTATATCACATAAGCAGTTAGCCTCATGGTAAGCATGCTATCATGGCAGTCACTCACGCACATGCAAGGATGCTAAAGCATAAATACTTACCGAGTACTCCAAGCCAAAACAGAAACTATGTTAGAAATCAATGCATGATCCTAGCTATGCTAAATGCCTAATGCAACACATACAGGTATGCAACTAAGATAGGCTCGGCTATTCTAAGATGGCATATGATGATGCTACAGCTAACACGTATTCAACTCGGAATTGAAATACAATGCAGTTAGTATGATGTGCCGAGCCCGGTGCATGCAAGACAGATGAATGATGCAAACATGCAAGCATAAGTATGCTAATTGAAACATGCCCTAATCTAACCATCATAAGCTGGTAAATAAAAGGAAGAAAGACGTGGGGTTAGAAGACATACATCACATACACGCACACTTATTACAATTGTGCCCTCGCTCGGAGGGTCCGAATAAATGATACAGTCCGAATAATAATAAAACCCTAATTAATTAACAAATTAATCTAGGAAAGCAAGTAAATTAGCATGCAAGCTATGGACCGCCTCAGCTCTGTTCCGAATGATAAATAATGAATGCTTGAGTTGCCTGGCCCGAAAATCCATTGCGATGCCCCGATTCGCCTCTGTTTACAATTAATCCCGGAATGCTGTGCAAGGCTTTAGAAAGTTGCTGATTTCTGGTTTGCTGCAACAGAGAGCAAGAAAGGGGCATGACAAAGTATTCTCACATATGTATGCATGACTACTCTTCAGGGAGTGTAGTCCTCGATCATCGTGCCACCAATCACGCATCTCGATGTATAATGGCCGAAGAGTCGAATTGCACGACTCGATGTGAAATGAATGCACATGAAAACACAACAAGACCTAAACTCCATCATGGGTAATCCGGAGTGTCGGCGACCGGGAATTGAGACACGTTCCGTTACTCGGAGTACGAAACGTCCCTCGTTTCCCGTGCTTGGGCTAACTCCTATCCCAAACACAATGCAAATGAGATGGCATACACAATGCGACCAACATACAACCTAACATACGCAATGCTATGAAATGGCATACACAATGCTCGATGTAACATGGCATACACAATGCTCTAACATGCAACCTAGCATACGCAATGCTATGGACCGAAATAGCATACACAATGCACGATGGACTTACACCAACATGAGTGGACCTTAGCCACACTTACATCAGTGGCCATTAGATGAAAATGAGACAACCGAAATGCGTGCACACATGCACGAATACCAAGGACCGAACCTAAGGCATCAAATGCTACTCTACCAAAGCATGGCAAGGGATGAAAGATGGCATACAAACATGCAATTTCCAGCACTGAAATATGATGCGCAATGGTCCCGAATCATGGAAATCTGGCACCCAATGCATGAAAAGGCCCCGAAACTCAAAACTAGGCAAATGCATTGAACTATAATCATGCAAAGCAAGCATTATTTGATCATGAAGTACAAAAATAGAGCCAAGGCAGTCCGAAAATATGCACAATATTAGTTCAAAGCATGGCCAAAAAGTGCTAACATGAAGGGCTAAAACAACATGCAACCTAGGCTAGTGAGCATGGTTTACATGGCATGTACATGAAACATAAGAGAAGTCACCAAACTAGCCCAAAAAAGTAACATGGCATGTCAAATAAACCCCAAATAACCACTGAAATGCATCCAATGCATGCAAAAATGATGAGCTCCTTTGGAGGGCCATGCAAGGGGTTACTCAACGCATACAACAAGAACACTTAACATGGCAAAACCAACTCTGGAAATCAATTATGACAGCCCTAAAACTCACCAAAAAGGCCCTGAAATGGGTCAAGGAAGCATGCAATGAAAGGTCCTCTAGAAAGGCCTTGAGGAGGATTGTTCCACACATGTATAAGGGACACAAAATATGGTCAAAGAGGCTCCGGACAGAGCTAAGGCAGACCTTGAAACTCACCAAATTGGGCCTAAAAAGTGACTTCACAACATGCAAGTAAGGGGCCCTTTGGAAGGCCAAAAGGGCCAACAAACAAGACAAGGAGATAGGGGGTCACCCCCCTCTGATTTTAGCTCTCAAAAACACATCTAAGCCACTAAAATCCACTGGATTTCAGTGGCTAAGAGGCCAAACCAAGGCCAATGCGAATACTCTAATGCATAGCCTAATCATGAGGAAATGAAGCATGCCAAGAGGAAGATGACCCCAAACAGAAAAATGCCCTTAATCAAACTTCAAGAGGGGCTCAAAATAAGACTTTTTTTAGTACATGAAAAATCTCGAAAATGCTTGCAAGTAAGGCTAAGATATCATGCAAAATAAGCCCTAAAAGTGAAATGAAGCATACTAGGATGTAGGAGACCTCAAACAGAAAAGTATCCTTAATCAAACTTCAAGAGGAGCTCAAAATAAGACACTTTACAGTTTATAACAAAACCAAAAATGCTTGCAAATAGGGCTAAGCTATGGAGCAAAATAATGCAAGAAAAGGGGAAATGGAGACTTACCCTTGTAGCACAGCAATGCAGCAACTTCTGGACCAAGTTGGTGAACCTTCAACCTCTGTAAATCAGTCCCAAGGTCTGGAATGGATGGTGGAGGTGGTAGGCTATGAGGTGTAGTGTAAATGACCAAGGACAAGGGTGTTTGAAGGCTTGAAGTAGAGAGATGGAGGGGAAATGGGTGTATGCCTTAGTCAAGATTATTCAACCTTGCAAAATGAGAGGGAGGCCTCTCTTATAGAAGAGGAAAGCCATGGCTTCTTGGAGAAGCCTCAAGAGGGGGTCAAAGCTTCTAAAAGAAGCTTGACCAAAAGGGTCAAGCTTCCTCAAAAAGCTTGACAAAAGGGGCAAACTTCTCCTAGAAGCTAAGCCAAGGGGTCAAAACCACCTAAAAAGGATAAAAAAGATGGTCAAAATCTCGGACAGTGCGTCAAATGCTTCACAGCTAGCACAGCTGTGAAGCACTTGAGAAGGCCAAAAAGGAGGAAGCTGGCCGACCAGGTCAAGTGGTCGGCTGACCACATGCCCTGGTCGGCCGACCAGGGTTCAAAAGGGTCTAGGTGAATTTCTGGTCGGCCATACCAGAAAGGTGGCCTCCCAGATGAGTAGAATACAGCTGTAGGATGAAAAACTAGAAAAAGTGACCCGAGAGAGAGGAAAACCAGCTTTTTAGCAAGGTTCAAAAGGGTCAAGAAGAAATACTGGTCGGCCTACCCATATTGGTGGCCTCCCAGGTGTGCACAACACAATGGTGGTATGAAAAACCAGAAATTGTGGCTCAAAAGTAAGAAAAACCAGCTTTCTGTCAGAAAAACTGGTTGGAGGAGAGAAAAAATGGTTTTCAAAAGAATTGCTGGTCTCCCACCATCCTACCATCTTTCTAGCAATGAAACAAAGGTCCATACCAAATATTAACCCAAACCGATGCAAAACGAGGGTTCGGGGGCCAAAACGCGCGGCCCGGGGCCTCGAAAACAGGCTGTGAAGCACCGGAGGTGGCGTATGACCACGAAAGTGGTCTCTCAGGCCACAGTGTCCCTCTAAGGAGAGGAAACAAGGTGTGTGCCAAAAACTGGAGCAAACAGAGGTAATTAGGCGGTCCCGAACCGAGGCACACGGCCAATGGCTCCGAAAACTGGAAACTGGCCTCCAAACAGGAAAAATGGCCTATGACCACGAAACGTAGCCTATGGCCACTGAGAGATAGTCTACGAGACCTCTCCCTCCTTTCGGGAAGAGAAAACAGTGAAAACAGGACCTGGTTCGCAAACCGAGGCAAAGCACAAAAGAGCCCGGAAGTCCGGAGGCAAGGCTCGCAGCTGAGATTCTAAAACTCCAGAACGAGCACAATATGCAACATCACCGAGCGCTCAGTTGGTGACGTCTGAGTCTTAAGGTCGGTCAAAAATGGGGTGTCTACAGTTGTCCCTCTTTGACAGAACTCGAAAGTCATGCGTGACGGGAGTGAATGTCAAAGCCAAGAGACGACCCATTTTTGACAAGGCCGAAGACTTAGACAAGCAGGCAAGATAAAAAGAGATGTGCCCATAGGCATGCCCGCAGGCGGGGGCAAAATGCAAAACGATATGCACCAAGTCGAACATAACTCATGATCATGCAAAGCAGCAAGCTGTAATGAAGCAAATGTTCACAATAGATTCAACAGTTTTAAGCTAGAATGCAAAGCCAAACTACATTTCATGCAGTAAGGATCATGTAAATAAAGTTGTAACGAAGCAAATATTCACAATAAATGCGACAGTTTTAAGCAAGAAGGCAAATCAAACTACATTTCATGCAGTTATGATGTAAGAAGATTATGCAATCTTAGCGAGCATGTGCGATAGATACACAAAGTGAAGAGAGTGTGATGGATACACTATATAAATAAAGTGTGATTGATACACTAAGTGAAGCAAAGTGTGATAGATACATAAAGCGAAACGAGTGTGATGGATACACTAAGCAAATACGTGATAGATACACTAAGCGAACGTGTGTGATGGATACACAAAGTGAACGCGTGATAGATACACAAAGTGAGCATAGTGTGATAGATATACAAAGCGAAGCGAGTGTGATGGATACACTATATAAAGCAAGTGTGATAGACACTAAAAGTGAACACAAAGTGTGATAGATGCACTATGTGAAGCAAAGTATGATGGATACACAAAAAGCGAACACAAAGTGTGATAGATGCACTAAGTGAACAGAGTGTGATTGATACACTAAAAGCGAACACAAAGTGTGATAGATGCACTAAGTGAACAGATGCACTAAGTGAACAGAGTGTGATTGATACACTAAAAGCGAACACAAAGTGTGATAGATGCACTAAGTGAACAGAGTGTGATTGATACACTGAAGGTGAACACAAAGTGTGATAGATGCACTAAGTGAACAAAGTATGATAGATACACTAAAGGTAATGAAGTGTGATGGATACACTAAAGTAAATGAAGTGAATATGTGCATGATAGATACACAAAATGAGGATGTGTGTGATAGATACAGAAAATGAGAATGTGTGTGATAGATACAGAAAATGAAAGAAGATTGATACACTAAGTGAAGAGAGTGTGATTGATACACTAAATAAATGATCTCAAACGGAACTTCTTTGAATGAACCGTACATACAATATCGTGCATGAATGAGAAAGAAACTTGATAGGTATAATGCAATACAATGCATGATGTTGAAGGAATGCAATAAACAAGCATAACGGCGCTTTAGAAAGCACCTCATGGGGTGAGTGGCGATGAACCGCTCTACTCTGACGGGGATCTCCCTTCGTGCTCTTCGAACACTTACCTTCAACTGATAGTACAAAGGCTCTGGAATACTGACAAGGGTTCTTTATGTAGAACACTTTGGATGCTGCCTTTCTTCCTGATCATATTCACAACTTTCCCTATTCTCCAACGGGGTGACAGACTAGGTTGGTTCAGTATCCAGAATTGAGGTGCATACACGCTATCTCAACCTATGGGCTTCCATACAGATTTCAAGCTGAGGACACGCCTCTAGGTATTTAAACCAGACTTTAGTCTCGGAAATCCCGAGCCTTTGCGTTCTAGGCAACAGCCATTCGAACTCTAGTTTCCACTGTCGCAGTTGGTCTCCTAGGAACTCATTGCGAACACAGCCAAGATGCCTCTGGCAGGGAATGGTACTTAGGGAGAGAACTTTTGATCGCCATTCTGGCTTGAAGCAGACTTGATCTTGAGCTTGAGGTAGAGACACACTCATACTTCGGAGCATTGGCAAGACCTGAAGAGGTACACACGGAATGCAATTTCGGAACTTACTGAAGTTGAAACAAACTCAAATACCCGACATTTTCCCTCTTTTTTTTTGCTTTGCAGTCTGGAACCTATATAGCTTCAGATAGGTCCTGGTTTTACTGTTCCTGCATGACCTGGGTTGAACCCTGCGATTTTACGAAGGAACGAATCTTGTTTTGCACAGATGTGGAGAACGGCACGGCACTCGGAGCGCAAAACAATTTTATTTTTGAAATTGAGAGATGAGTTCTTGACCGAGGTATTGAGCCTACGACTGAACACAGCGCACTACGACTCAACAACGGAAAACAAAAGGTAAACAACCTAAACACATCGAGTAACACTCGAAACGACTCGAAACAAGAATCGAGATAAAACAACAAGACACGACACTCAGACGTGCACAGGGAGCCTATTTCTCTGGGTATTATTTCCCACCCTTTCTCATTTGTGATTCTCACATCACTCGGCCCTCAAGCTCGATTTTTCTCTCAAAACCCTTTTCTCGCTTTTCCTCTCAGCGCACATCTCTCTATTCTTTAATCTCTCATTTTTTATCCCTCCCCTGGGTGGTTGATGGATAAACAAGAAGTTGCGGGCTCTTGCCCCTAGCTTGCTGCTAGATTCTTTTTCTTCCGCTCACAGCCAGTGAGTTCCTCCCACAGAGGGGTTGCGCTACAACTGGGTGTGTAGCAAATCTGTAGCTGACATCGGTTGATGATGCTCTGCTGGGGAGTTTGGACGTGATCAGATCTATCCAGATAATGGAGTGGAATATCTTACCCCATTCCAGTTCGTGCTTTGCACTTGGCTTGATACCTCGTTGCTTGAAGGATGTGAGAGCTCTCTGCCCTTTACCGACAGCTTCAGCTGTGCCCTTTCTGGCAGGTAGAGTGCCCTTCTTGGCAAGTATGGTGCCCTTTCTGCCAAATGCATTGACAGCAGGGAAAAGACAGGAAGCCTGACTCAACTGTGCCCCTAGTTCATCATTTTGACCATTTTTGTTTTGGTTTTCTACTAAAACAATTTTGATCAGCATAAGAGTTTGATTAACATGCTTGTTCAACTTTCTGATTTAAAATCATGCAAGTTAGGTTATGAGCACTGAAAATTTTCCTTTTTTGGGTCCAAGAAAAAGGTTCAGTTTTGGAAAAAATGAAATAATTTTCGAGAAAATTAGTCAACCTCAGTAAAAATTCTCAAAAACTATTTTGCAAACGGCCAATGCTCAACAAGCATGGAACCTACTCTTGAGATGCACAACCTCGGATCTGGAGAAAAATGGCCCCTTGCTCGAAGAGAGCTGTATGGCAACAGAAAGTTGCCTCTTGTTTGAACGGCACCGCAGTGCATTGAAATCAGTCTTCAGAGTGACGATCACAACCGAACTCTCGGATACAGAGAAGACAAAGATGACCAAAACCATCACATGGACACAATCGAATTTGAAGTGTTTTACGGCTGGACTTCAGAATGAAGTTTCCTACGTATCCCAAAGATGGGAATCAAGCCTTACGTAGTTCAGGCTTAAGGTACACTCGGTATTAACCTCTCCTTTTACGCTCTAACTTTTGCCAAGGCCGCCCTTTCTGGGTTTTCAACCTTGCGAGCTCTGTTTTTCCTTTCTTTTCATTTCTTTTCTTTTCATTTTTCTTTTTTGATTTTCGTTGTTGTTCTTTTCTTTGCATTTTCTTTTCTTTGTTCTTTTTTCTTTTCTTGCTCTTTTCTTCTTTTTCTTCTTTTCTTGCTCTTTTCTTCTTTTTCTTCTTTTCTTGCTCTAACTTTTGCCTAGGCCGCCCTTCCGGGTTTTCGGCTCAGCGAGCCTCTCAAGGGTAAAAGTGTAGCTTTGTCTACGTTGATCGGTTTGAGATCTCGAAGCCATCTGAATCCAGGAGAACGGCTGCTGTTCACTGACAATGCAAGAGTCCATCCCATGGAGGCTAAATTTGCCCCTAGTGTTGTGGATAGGAACTCAGTTGTTCTTCAGCAATGCTTTTTTCTTTCTCCCCTTCTGGGATTTGGCATTCTTGCCAGTCTTCATTGATTTGTAGGATGATCCATCTTCGGCTCTTCGAGCACATCTGGCATTTTTCTGCCCCTAGGTCGAGGGCTGCTTCGAATCCGGCCACACAGGCCTCACATTGCGGTTGACCATTGAACATTCTGAGTTAAGGTTCAAGGTTGGAAAGCAAAAGGGGGGGTCGAGTCTCGAGGCTGAGAGCGATCCTAAGCTGCACAATCTCAAGAGCGATTCCACACAGGTCTTCGCAAGACTGCGCAAAATATTTTTTTGAAATCTTTTAAGAAAGCGACTAATCGCTCGCGCGGAAGACAATGTGGAACCAATCTGGATCAAGCCAGGATCCTTCCCAGTACTCACACTAACAAGCATGATCTCATTCGTTAAGGGCTTAGCATGCCTTTCTTTCTCTTACTTGATCAAATTTTTGCAAATCCCGAGGAATTCTTTCCTCTTCGTTTTCATCACAGTGTTCAAAAGGTTTTGAAAAACTTAGGTCAATACAATGAGTTCGAGGCACAGAAAAGCAGGTGAGAAGCACTGTCGTTTCATTCAAACTTCTAGCACAACTGGCACAAGGCAGAAGCGAATACAAGAATGTGAAAATCACTGCTGTTCATTCATAACTGTCGGCACAACTGGCCCCCTGGCAAAAACAGACTCAAAAGGAAACAAAAAGACAAACACAAAACAAAATAGTGATGCCCGAAACACCCCCGGAATCACCTGACTCTAACAAAACAGGACTGACTCGATACAACAAAACAGACCCGAAACAAAAAGACTGACTCAAAACAAAGAGACAGACTTAAAACAAAACCACAAAACTGACTCAACACCTAAGTCAGAAACTACAAAACTAGCATTCGCAAATGCTCAAAACAGTGCATGCCATTCCCACGTCTGGAGTAAATCGAGCGCCACCCGCAGGTGGTTCATCCCCCGATCACATAGTCACATTATCCCCCATAAGTTCACTGATCAAGTGCCGATAGACTTTGCAAGACTGGTGCGGCAATGACCCCGTCGTCAATCAGATCTTGCACTTCGTGGCGAAGACGAGAGCAATTGTCAGTGCCATGACCGGTTTGTTGATGGAAGGCACAGTACTGGGCGGCATCATGCGTAGCCGGAAGAGGATTCGGGAGGGGCCGAGGCTCAAGGGATTTGAGATGGCCTTGTCCAACAAGGATTTGGAGAGCTGTGGACAAAGGCATATAGAGGGCATGGAAGACCCTCTGACCTCGGGGTTGGTACTTCAAGGTTTGTGGATCTTTGCTGGACGCACCAGCAGAGGGATTGGCATGTGCTGGCCTGGTTTGCTGATCTCTCCAAGTGGAGGATTAGAGCTAACAGGATCGTTTCTGGTACAACATCCCTTGTCTCGGCTTGCCCCTTGATTCAGACTGCCCCCAACTTGAGTGGCAAAAGTATCATCCACAGTTTTTGCGATCACTGCGAGCACTTGCTGTTTGTTCAGTCCCTCGGCTTTCAAAGCCTCAACAACCCACTGAAGGTGTTCATGGGGACCAATTCCTGCCCCTACCCTGTTCTTACCACTTGCCCCCACTTTGCTAAAAGATTTGCCTTCTTCCAATGCAGCCCATCCCAAGATTGGGGAGCGTTTTGACATGAACTCCTTGGTAGGCGATGTGGTTGATGATGGAGCCAAAACTCTAAAGGTTAAATCTGCCACTGTTCTCTGAAGATCTTCAATCATGCTCCCCAGCTCAGAAGTAGTGGGTTCACGGGTTTGAGATGATTGGGGTTCAAGTGCATCCATCGTGCTTAAGCCCATGCTTTCCGGGATAACTGCAGTCGGATTGAATTCATTGACATCAGAGGGATGAAGCCTCTTAGTAGGCTGCACCAGGGGTGTGGAAACTCGAGCTTGAGCGGGGATCTAGACCCTGCAAATCTTCAGTTGGCAGAAGTGGGTCAAAGTTCGGCTGGGGTCCCGAAGCTGGATGCGAGGCAGATGCCCCAGATGGGCGTTGCGTTTCAGCACTGGTCTCATCCTGCATTGCAGTTCCCTGATTTAACGCTGCTATCATAGCCACAAATTCTTCTGAACCCCGTGCCATCACGGGTCTGCTGATGATGTGACTGGTGACTGTCGGATCAGATGAACAAATGAACCCTGTCTGGCCCTCCTTTGCCTTACCACTGGCGAAGGAAAATTGGTTGCCCTTGAACTGAATTTCTGACCTAGCAAAGTCTATCAGCGCTAGTCCAATGAATCTGGGGGATCTCAGAGCCTTCTGGAGCTATGGTTCCAAGACTGCCCCCTAACAAAAGAGAAAACAGAGAGCATCTCAGCCTGATTTCACGATAACCCATATGAGCAGAGCTGAATGACTGTGCCCCCGTATAGAATTCTGCCCAAAAATTCTGCCTGTGAACTGATACCCTCAGGTAAACTGAATCCCAAAATACTGAACTGGTGCCCGCAGGCCTGATGCCCAAACTTGCAACTAATTCATGCATTCCTGTAGAGACGCACTCTAAAAGCACATAACAAGCAAGTGAGAGCCAAAACACCCCTATGTTGGGGTAAGGTTTCCCTGTCCTATTTTGTCAGGAGCTCGGGTTTCACTACGCACGCAGCGGTTTCAAACAACCAATGATCGGGTAAGCATCCTGTCCTAGCTTGGAATGGTCACTATGGATTCCAAATATGCACTAGGTCGAATGGTCAAAAAGGGCTCCCTGGTAAAACCGGGGTTTGTGTTCCCGTCGTGGCAGAGCCCGCAATCGGCCAGCCTTATGGCACGCTTCTCGAAGCGAGCCTCCGGCAAACCGTTCAGGAATAGCATACAACAAACACGGTGTCCTAGGCACACCAATGCAAATGCAATGCAAAGAAACACACAAGTGTAGTCAAAACCAAATATCATGAGTTCGAGTCAAGTTCTCTAACTCCCCAGCAGAGTCGCCAGAAACTGTAGACGTCCCCGAACGTCCCGGGAGGGAAATCTCGTTTTCTTCATTGGGCTCACTACAGTTCAGGACTCAATGTCACGATCCTGTATCTAATCTCACAGAGTGCAATGCAAGACCGATGAATCATCAAAGAGTCCAAATCCAGCAAATCGTTTTTGAAAACAGATTTTTTGAAAGAAGTGCCAAACATACACTGCTTTGCCAGATACAGAGTCGCCACCTAAATATTTTATTTTTTTGGGGAAATTTAGGAAACCTTGACTCGTGCCTAAGGCCACGTGTCCGTCATCACCAAAGTTGCCTCGGCTCGGGAACTTGGGTACGATTGGGGAAGGTCACTTCGTGAGCACCCCCGCTCGCCCGATCAAAGATCAGCATCTACTAACCATGATATCGAGTTTTGAAAACCTTATGCGTTCTTATTCCGGTTATTAGCCTAGATTTACTATGTGATGCGCACAGCATACAAGTATAGACTGGATCGCCTGAATTGGAACGAAACATTTCATGTTTGTTTTTGAAAAACAGTTTGCTACTCGCAAGTAGGCTAAAATGTGGATTTGCCACCCTCAGGTGGGTTTAGAAAAGATGGTTTTGCCACTATCTAGTGGGCTTAAAACTCACAGTCAATGCATTATTCCAATTCAGATAATCCAACCTTCACCCACAGGCATTCAGGCAGGTATATCACATAAGTAGTTAGCCTCATGGTAAGCATGCTATCATGGCAGTCACTCACGCACATGCAAGGATGCTAAAGCATAAATACTTACCGAGTACTCCAAGCCAAAACAGAAACTATGTTAGAAATCAATGCATGATCCTAGCTATGCTGAAATGCCTAATGCAACACATACAGGTATGCAACTAAGATAGGCTCGGCTATTCTAAGATGGCATATGATGATGCTACAGCTAACACGTATTCAACTCGGAATTGAAATACAATGCAGTTAGTATGATGCGCCGAGCCCGGTGCATGCAAGACAGATGAATGATGCAAACATGCAAGCATAAGTATGCTAATTGAAACATGCCCTAATCTAACCATCATAAGCTGGTAAATAAAAGGAAGAAAGACGTGGGGTTAGAAGACATACATCACATACACGCACACTTATTACAATTGTGCCCTCGCTCGGAGGGTCCGAATAAATGATACAGTCCGAATAATAATTACAGTCCGAATAGATATAAAACCCTAATTAATTAACAAATTAATCTAGGAAAGCAAGTAAATTAGCATGCAAGCTATGGACCGCCTCAGCTCTGTTCCGAATGATGAATAATGAATGCTTGAGTTGCCTGGCGCGAAAATCCATTGCGATGCCCCGATTCGCCTCTGTTTGCAATTAATCCCGGAATGCTGTGCAAGGCTTTAGAAAGTTACTGATTTCTGGTTTGCTGCAACAGAGAGCAAGAAAGGGGCATGGCAAAGTATTCTCACATATGTATGCATGACTACTCTTCAGGGAGTGTAGTCCTCGATCCTCGTGCCACCAATCACGCATCTCGATGCATAATGGCCGAAGAGTCGAATTGCACGACTCGATGTGAAATGAATGCACATGAAAACACAACAAGACCTAAACTCCATCATGGGTAATCCGGAGTGTCGGCGACCGGGAATTGAGACACGTTCCGTTACTCGGAGTACGAAACGTCCCTCGTTTCCCGTGCTTGGGCTAACTCCTATCCCAAACACAATGCAAATGAGATGGCATACACAATGCGACCAACATACAACCTAACATACGCAATGCTATGAAATGGCATACACAATGCTCGATGTAACACGGCATACACAATGCTCTAACATGCAACCTAGCATACGCAATGCTATGGACCGAAATAGCATACACAATGCACGATGGACTTACACCAACATGAGTGGACCTTAGCCACACTTACATCAGTGGCCATTAGATGAAAATGAGACAACCGAAATGCGTGCACACATGCACGAATACCAAGGACCGAACCTAAGGCATCAAATGCTACTCTACCAAAGCATGGCAAGGGATGAAAGATGGCATACAAACATGCAATTTCCAGCACTGAAATATGATGCGCAATGGTCCCGAATCATGGAAATCTGGCACCCAATGCATGAAAAAGGCCCCGAAACTCAAAACTAGGCAAATGCATTGAACTATAATCATGCAAAGCAAGCATTATTTGATCATGAAGTACAAAAACAGAGCCAAGGCAGTCCGAAAATATGCACAATATTAGTTCAAAGCATGGCCAAAAAGTGCTAACATGAAGGGCTAAAACAACATGCAACCTAGGCTAGTGAGCATGGTTTACATGGCATGTACATGAAGCATAAGAGAAGTCACCAAACTAGCCCAAAAAAGTAACATGGCATGTCAAATAAACCCCAAATAACCACTGAAATGCATCCAATGCATGCAAAAATGATGAGCTCCTTTGGAGGGCCATGCAAGGGGTTACTCAACGCATACAACAAGAACACTTAACATGGCAAAACCAACTCTGGAAATCAATTATGACAGCCCTAAAACTTACCAAAAAGGCCCTGAAATGGGTCAAGGAAGCATGCAATGAAAGGTCCTCTTGAAAGGCCTTGAGGAGGATTGTTCCACACATGTATGAGGGACACAAACTTTGGTCAAAGAGGCTCCGGACAGAGCTAAGGCAGACCTTGAAACTCACCAAATTGGGCCTAAAAAGTGACTTCACAACATGCAAGTAAGGGGCCCTTTGGAAGGCCAAAAGGGCCAACAAACAAGACAAGGAGAGAGGGGGTCACCCCCCTCTGATTTTAGCTCTCAAAAACACATCTAAGCCACTAAAAATCCACTGGATTTTAGTGGCTAAGAGGCCAAACCAAGGCCAATGCGAATGCTCTAATGCATAGCCTTAATCATGAGGAAATGAAGCATGCCAAGAGGAAGATGATCCCAAACAGAAAAATTCCCTTAATCAAACTTCAAGAGGGGCTCAAAATAATACTTTTTTTAGTACATGGAAAATCTCAAAAATGCTTGCAAGTAAGGCTAAGATATCATGCAAAATAAGCCCTAAAAGTGAGATGAAGCATACTAGGATGTAGGAGACCTCAAACAGAAAAGTATCCTTAATCAAACTTCAAGAGGAGCTCAAAATAAGACACTTTACAGTTTATAACAAAACTCAGAAATGCTTGCAAATAGGGCTAAGCTATGGAGCAAAATAATGCAAGAAAAGGGGAAATGGAGACTTACCCTTGTAGCACAGCAATGCAGCAACTTCTGGACCAAGTTGGTGAACCTTCAACCTCTGTAAATCAGTCCCAAGGTCCTGGAATGGATGGTGGAGGTGGTAGGCTATGAGGTGTAGTGTAAATGACCAAGGACAAGGGTGTTTGAAGGCTTGAAGTAGAGAGATGGAGGGGAAATGGGTGTATGCCTTAGTCAAGATTGTTCAACCTTGCAAAATGAGAGGGAGGCCTCTCTTATAGAAGAGGAAAGCCATGGCTTCTTGGAGAAGCCTCAAGAGGGGGTCAAAGCTTCTAAAAGAAGTTTGACCAAAAAGGTCAAGCTTCTTGAGGAAGCTAGACCAAAAGGGTCAAGCTTCCTCGAAAAGCTTGACAAAAGGGGCAAACTTCTCCTAGAAGCTAAGCCAAGTGGTCAAAACTACCTAAAAATGATCAAAAAGATGGTCAAAATCTCGGACAGTGGGTCAAATTCTTAACAGCTGGCACAATTGTGAAACACTTTAGAAGGCCAAAAAGGAGGAAGCTGGCCGACCAGGTCAAGTGGTCGGCCGACCACATGCCCTGGTCGGCCGACCAGGGTTCAAAAGGTCAAGGTGAATTTCTAGTCGGCCATACCAGAAAGGTGGCCTCCTAGATGAGTAGAATACAGCTGCAGGGTGAAAAACCAGAAAAAGTGACCCAGGAGAGAGGAAAATTAGCTTTTTAGCAAGGTTCAAAAGGGTCAAGAAGAAATACTGGTCGGCCTACCCATATTGGTGGCCTCCCAGGTGTGCACAACACAATGGTGGTATGAAAAACCAGAAATTGTGGCTCAAAAGTAAGAAAAACCAACTTTCTGTCAGAAAAACCGGCTGGAGGAGAGAAAAAATGATTTTCAAAAGAATTGCTGGTCTCCTACCATCCTACCACCTTCCTTAGCAATGAAACAAATGTCCATACCAAAAATGAACCCAAACCGATGCAAAACTAGGGTTCGGGGGCCAAAACGCGCGTCCCGGGGCCCCAAAAACAGGCTGTGAAGCACCGGAGGTGGCGTATGACCACGAAAGTGGTCTCCCGGGCCACAGTGTCCCTCTAAGGAGAGGAAACAAGGTGTGTGCCCAAAACCGGAGCAAACGGAGGTAATTAGGCGGCCCCGAACCGAGGCACACGGCCGACGGCTCCGAAAACCGGAAACTGGCCTCCAAACAGGAAAAATTGCCTATGACCATGAAACGTAGCCTACGGCCACTGAGAGATAGTCTAGGAGACCTCTCTCTCCCTTCGGGAGGAGAAAACAACGAAAACAGGACCTGGTTCGCAAACCGAGGCAAAGCACAAAAGAGCCCGGAAGTCCGTAGGCAAGGCTCGTAGCCGAGACTCTGAAACTCCAGAACGAGCACAATATGCAACATCACCGAGCGCTTAGTTGGTGACGTCTGAGTCTTAAGGTCGGTCAAAAATGGGGTGTCTACACCAACCTTCACCCACAGGCATTCAGGCAGTTATATCAAGTAAGCAGTTAGCCTCATGGCAAGCATGCTTTCATGGCAATCAATAACACACATGCAGTATGCTAAAGCGTAAACACTCACAGTGTACTCTGAGCCAAAACAAAGAACTAGTTAGAAATCATGCATGATCCTAGTTCATGTTAAAATGATTAATGCAACACATGCAAAAAATGCAACTCAGATAGGCTCGGCTATCCTAAGATGTCATGTGAAATGCAACTTGATAACATGCTGTTGAACACGTATTCAAGTAAATGTATTGAAATACAATGCGGTTAGTATGATGCGCCGAGCCCGGTGCATGCAATACAGATGAATGGATGCAAACATGCAAGCATAAGGTATGCTAAATGAAATATGCCCTAAAACTAACCATCGTAAACGGTTAAGTAAAAGGGAGAAATAAATGGGGATTGGAAGACATGCATCACACACACACACGCTTATTACAACAATTGGCCCTCTCGAGGGAGAGACCGAATAAGAAACTAACTAGCTAATCTAAGCTAATTAAACTAATTATTACACAACAGAATTAATTAACTAATTCTAGTTAACTAATTATTACAAAACAACTTGAAATAGCTAAACGCATTAACTATTAAGGTGCAAAGCAAAGCATAAACTAACTATCTAAGCATGGCAGCTAAGGAAAGCAATAAAAGTAGGAGGTTCTCAGAGGGAGAAGACTGGATGCATGCCCAGTCGCTTCATTCGGAAATCCAATGCGATGCCTCGATTTGCCTCTGTTTTCAATTGTCCTCAGAAACTTGCACCAAGCTCCAGAAAGCTTCTAACACATCTTGGGGACCTGTGGGAGGGTGGTCGACCAGTTGTTGGTGTTTGCAGCCATGGCCGACCACCTATCTTTGTTGAAAGTCAGGAAAAGTGGTCGGCCAGCTAGTTTTTCTGGCTGGCCGACCAGTTGTTGCTGCTGAACTCCACTTTGCTGCAACAGAGAGCAAGAAAGGGCATGGCAATGTATTTGCAAGATATGTGTGCACAAGCACTCTCCCTATCACGTCATGAACTCAAGGAAGTGCAGTTCTCGACCCTCGGGCTACCAATCGCGCATTTCAATGCATAATGGCCGAGAGGCGAAGTTACACAATTCAATATGAAAATGAATGCACAAGTAAAACATAAGGCCTAAAACTCTATAATGTATGATCAAGAGCGTCGGCGACCAGGAATTAAGGCACGTTTCATCACTTTAAGTATGAAACGTCCCTCGTTTCCCGTGTTTAGACTAACACCTATTCCAAACACAATGCAACACATAACATGGCATGCACAATGCTATGTAACATGGAATATGCAAAAATGCAATGCAACACATGCATGCAAATATGCAATATGACTTAAGCATGCAAACATGCAATGCAACATGAACAACCTAACAAGGCTAATGACATGCACAATGCTAATGAATGCATACTCAATGCAAGACAACATAAGCATGCAACAATATGAACAACAACTAGCATGCACAATGCAAATGAACATAGCATACACAAATGCAATGAACAATATGGTGTACTCAATGCAATGACTATCATGGCATACTCAATGCAATATGATCATGGCATACTCAATACAATAGGATCATGGCATACTCAATGCAAACAACAACATAACATGCACAATGCGATGTAACATGGCATATACAATGCTCAATGGACTTAAACCGAATGTGGGTAGACCTCAGCCATGCCCAAATCAGTGGCCATAACACCAAAATAAAGGCACAAAAGGCAAGGCATACATGTACAATGCATTGGCCAACCAAGTAGGCCTAAGAGCACAACCCTCAAGAAGGCTCAAGGAGTGATAAATGCAGAAGTGTAACAACACTAAATGCACTGAAATGAGGTAAAAGATGATACCAAATCATTCAAACAAACACAAGTATGGCATGCAAAGGTCCTAAAGCATGAAGGCTAATAAAGAGGACAGCAAATGAGGCATGCTGTAACAAGCCCGCGGGGGACCTCGCTACAGTTCGGACTCGATTGTTGTCACGGTTCTTAATCTGAACCAAAGAGTCCAAATCCGGCAAATCGTTTTGAGAAAACAGATTTTTAGAAAAGAAGTGCCAAACATGGACTGCTTTGCCAGATACAGAGTCGCCACCTAAATATTTTATTTTTGGGAAATTTAGGAAACCCTGACTCGTGCCTAAGGCCACGTGTCCGTCATCACCAAAGTTGCCTCGGCTCGGGAACTTGGGTACGATTGGGGAAGGTCACTTCGTGAGCACCCCCGCTCGCCCGATCAAAGATCGGCCTCTACTAACCGTGATATCAAGTTTTGAAAACATTATATGTTCTTATTCCGGTTATTAGCCTAGATTTACTATGTAATGCACACAGCATACAAGTATAGACCGGGCCGCCTGAATTGGAACAAAACATTTCATGTTTGTTTTTGAAAGATGGTTTGCTACTCGCAAGTAGGCTTAAAATGCAGATTTTGCCACCCTCGGGTGGGCTTAGAAAAGATGGTTTTGCCACTATCTAGTGGGCTTAAAACTCACAGTCAATGCATTGTTCCAATCCAAATAACCCAACCATCACCCACAGGCATTCAAGGCAGTTATATCACATAAACATATAGCCTCATGGTAAGCATGCTATCATGGCAGTCACTCACACGCATGCAAGGATGCTAAAGCATAAAACTCACCGAGTACTCCAAGCCAAAACAGAAACCGATCAGAAATCCATGCATGATCCTAAGTATACAGGAATGCCTAATGCAACACATGCAAAAATGCAACTATAGCAGGCTCGGCTATTCTAAACATGGCATATGAGATGCAACAGCTATCAAGTATTCAATTTGGAATTGAAATACAAATGCAGTTAGTATAATGCGCCGAGCCCGGTGCATGCAAAACAGATGAATGAATGCAAACATGCTATCATACTGTATGCTAATTGAAACATGCCCTGATCTAACCATCATAAGCAGGTAAATAAAAGGAAAGAAAGACGTGGGGTTGGAAGACATACATCACACTCACGCACACTTATTACAATTATGCCCTCGCACAGAGGGTCCGAATAAAATAATATACAGTCCCAAGTGAATAGTACAGTCCAAATATGTACAAATCTTTAATTAATTAACAAATTAACTAAGGAAAGCAATAAACTAGCATGCAAGCTAGGGACTGCCTTGACTCTTCTCCAGATGATGAATGATGCATATCCGGGTTGCCTTTGCGCAGAAATCCACTGTGATGCCCCAATTAGCCTCTGTTTTGCAATAATTTTTGGAAAGCGTGCTAAACCCCGGAAGACTGCTAATTCTTGATTTGCTGCAACAGAGAGCAGGAAAGGGGCATGGCAATGTATTTTCACAAATGTATGCATGCCTCGATCCTCGTGCCACCAATCACGCATCTCGATGCATGATGGCCGAGGAGTCGAATTGCACAACTCAATATGAAATGAATGCATAGGAAAACACAACAAGACCTAACTCCATCATGGATAATCCGGAGTGTCGGTGACTGGGGAATTGAGACACGTTCCGTCACTCGGAGTACGAAACGCCCCTCGTTTCCTGTGCTTGGGCTAACTCCTATCCCGAACACAATGCAGTATGCATGACATGCATGAAATGCAACTAAGATACAACCTAACATGCATAATGCTACGAAATGGCATACACGATGCACGAGATAACATGGCATACACAATGCGCTAGCATACAACCTAACATACACAATGCTATAGAATGAGATGGCATACACAATGCATAATGGACTTACACCAACACAAGTGGGCCTCAGCCACACTCACATAAGAGGCCATTAGATGAAAATGAGACACTCGAAATGCGTGCACACGTGCACGCAAACCGAGGACCGACCCTAAGGCACCGAATGCCACACTAACAAGACACGTGGCAAACATGGAATATGACATACTAGCATGCAAATTTCAGTAGCAAAAATTGATGCAAAACAGCCCCGAAACATGGCAAAAGTGCACCCGATGCATGAAATGAAACCCGAAATCCAAAATTAGGCACATGGAATGACTTATAGCTATACAAAGCATGCATTATTTAAACATGAAGCATGAAGACAGAAGCAAGGCAGTCCCAAAAAATGCATATTTACAGTTTTAAGCAAGGCCAAACAGTGAACACAAATGGAGCTAAGCTAGCATACAAAAAATGGCCCTAAAATTGAGATAATGAAGCAAGTAGCAGCTTCTGGCCCCAAATGGCCGAGATTCCTTCAACAAAGTTGAAGAGGGGCTCAAAAAATGGCATTTTACAGTTAGTGACCAAACCCAAAACAGTGCACAAGCAAACCTAAAATACTATGCAAGATAAGGCCAAAAAGAGGGCTTCAACACAAAGTATACAAAGGATGCCTCAAACAGAAAAAGACCCTTAATGAAACATGAAGAAGGGGTCAAAATAAGGCTATTTACAGTTTGGACCAGAGCCCAAAAACAGAATCACAAGGGGCTAACAAATCATGCAAAAATAAGGCCAAAAGAGGGATACAAAGGAAAGTGGCAAATGGAAGCCTCAAACAGTGAGGATCCTTCAACAATGTTGAATAAGGGCTCAAAATAAGCCACTTTACAGTTTACAACATGCCTCAAAACAGTTTATACATAGGCCTAAAATACTATGCAAGGAAATGGCATAAAAGAAAGGTAAAGAAGCAAGTGCCACAAGGAAGCCTCAAACAGTGAGAGGCCCTTAAACAAACATGAAATAAAGCTCAAAAAAATGTTATTTTCAGTTAGGGTCGGAGCTCAAAAAAGTAAGCACAAGGAGCTAGAATATGAACCAAGAAAAGGGTCAAAAAGGGGAGAAGAGGACTTACTCTTGAAGACTAATCTTTGACAACCTTTTGGACCAAAATGCAGCACTCCTAGGCTATGAAGAACAACCTCAAGCTGCTGGAATGGAGGATGGAAGGGTGGGGCTATGGGTTGGTGAAGAACCAAGGGGGTTTTTAAGGCTTAGAGTAGAGAGGGAGAGAGATTTAATGTGAGAGCTCCAAACCAAAATTTTCTAACCCCTAAAACCAAGCTGGAGGGATGTTTATATAGGCAAAAGAGTGGGGGAAAAGGGGGGGGGGGGGGAATTGAAATTCAAATTTCCCCCCAAAAAGGCCAAAAAGTGAGATAAAGAGGCAAGTGGTAGCTGCTGGCCTCAAACCGAAGAGAGCCCTTCAACAAAGTTGAAGAGGGGCTCAAAACAAGACATTTTATAGTTTATGACCAAGTCCAAAACAGCTCACAAGTAAGCCTAAAATATCATGCAAAAATAGGCCTAAAAGAGAGTTAAAGAGGCAAGTGATAGTAGGAGACCTCAAACAGCAAAAGGTCCTTAATCAAACATGAAAAGGAGCTCAAAAAATGACTATTTATGGTTTGGGTCGGAGCCCAACAATGCTTGCAAGCAAGGCTCGGGGGCCAAAACGCGCAGCCCGGGGCCCCGAAAACTTACTGTTAGGCACCGGGAGTGGTGTTCGACCACGAAGTCGGTCTCTCGGACCACAGTGTCCCTCAAAAGGGAGGAAATAAGGTATGTGCCAAAAATCGGAGCAAACGGAGGTGGTTAAGCGGTCCCGAACCGAGGCACACGGCTGTCGGCTCCGAAAAACCGGAAACCGGAAACCGGGCTCCAAACGGGAAAAATGGCCTACGACCACGAAACGTAGCCTACGGCCACTGAGAGATGATCTACGAGACCTCTCCCTCCCTTCGGGAAGAGAAAACAGAGAAAACGGAGCCTGGTTCACAAACCGAGGCAAAGCACAAAAGAGTCCGGAAATCCGGAGGCAAGGCTCGCAGCTAGGACTCCGCAACCTCAGAACGAGCACAACATGCAACATCACCAAGCGCTCAATCGGTGACGTCTGAGTCTTAAGGTCGGTCAAAAATGGGGTGTCTACACATGCAATACATGGAAAATATGCATGAACCAACCATGGACAGAGCTGAAATGGGTCAAAACATGAACCAAAGCAGGCTAAGATGGAGGCCCAAAGACCTAGACATGCAAGCACACAAGCTAGGCTACAAGTAAGGCAATAAATGCACAACCCTTAGAGGCACTCAAAGGGTGGAAGAAATGGGAACATGGCAATGCTATAAGCTCTAAAATGCCATGTTAAGTGATACCAAATCATGTACACAACACAAATGAAGCATGCTATGGTGCTTAAAGCTTGAAGCAAGCAAAGGCACTTGTACTACAACTATGCAAAACATGAAGCATGTGACCAAGGCAACCCAAAACAGTCCTAGAATATGTTAAAATGAGTCTAAAACATGCATGGAAGGAAGCCAAAATATGCTAGCATGAGGGGCATAAAACATGATGCATACAAGGCAAATAAGGTGGATTGCACTACACCTATTAAGACAGAGCATGGAATGACTTAAGCAACAAAAATTAGAGTTATATCATGGCAAAATAACCCCAAATAAGCACTGAAATGATGGCTCACAAGCTAAGGCATGAAGGCATACACAATGACTCGTGTTAAGGCATAAAGGGGCAAACCCTCAACACATTGAATGAGTGATAAATGCAAATGCATGAGCATGAAACATGAACTAAAATCACATAATAAATGATGCCAAATCATTCAAATAGTCCAAGTAAAGCATGCTAGTGGACTTGATGCACAAAGCTAACAAGCTAGATTGAACTATGGCTATACAAAGCAAGGCATGCATGGCCAAAACAACCAAAATTCAAGCTAAAGCATGGACAAAAACTTCATGAAGTTAAGCCAAAAAGCATGCTGAAATAACATGTTAAAGCATGATGCATGTTAGGCTATTTCATATAATTGCACTACAAGTGCATGAGGCATGCAAGGGCCAACCAAACCAAACCAAACCAAAACAGAGTCATGACATGGCAAAACATCACCAAAAACATGCTGAAATGAAAACAAAACAAGCTAGAATGACATGCTACTTCATGAAGCATACAAAACTAGTTTGTGAGATTTACACTACAAGTGTATTAGGGATGCATGGAATGACAAAACCAAGCAAAAAAAGTGGCATGCCACAGCAAAATAACCACAAATATAAGCTAAGATATGGCCAACATAAGCTTAACAAACATGCTCACACATGAGGCTAATGAAAACAAGTATTGAAGACACAAGGAGAGGGGATGACCCTCTCCTTTTTGGGACCTCAAAACACCCTTCCCACCATTGAAATTCCTCTAAGTTTCAGTGGTGAGAAGGCCAAAACAAGGTGGTCCCAAAGGCTCATAAAGAAGGCACGAAAGTAAGGCCAAACAAGGCCTAAGAGGGGATAAATAACCCCAAACACAAAAGTGACCTTAAACAAACTTTTAAAGCACACAAAAACAAAACTTTTTATAGTAGGAAGCTAAGCTCAAAACACATGCAAAAGGGTCCAAAAGCTTAAGCAAGAATGGGGGATTTAAGGGTTAAAGACTCACCCTTGAAGACCACATTTACTATTGCAACTCCAGCACACTTTTTGAACCAAAACCAGTCCAACAACTTCAAGAACAACCTCAAGGGACCTCAGCTCCAAGGGTAAGGTGTTTGAGTGTCTGTTTATGTGTTAAAGCAAGACAAAACTACACTTTAAGGCACAAAAATAAAGCAAAGAAGGAAGTATAGATACAAGACTATATCTATCACTCAAGCTCCAAAATTCTGAACCAAGAGGAGGGAGGAGATGGTTCCCTCTTATAGAGAACCAAAAGCAAAGCTTCTTGGAGAAGTAAGGTTCAAGGCAATCCCTCCATACACGTGTATGGAGGATAGCTTCAGTGCTGGAGGAAAATATCTCCAAAAAGGTAGCAAAAAGCAGCCGACCACTTGAAGTGGTCAGCCAGCTACTTCAAGTGGCCGGCCGACCACCACAAGTGGTCTCCCAAGACAACAAGTGGTCGGCCATAGTGGGAGATGATTAGCACACTAAAAACAAGCCAGGGGTGAGGTGGCCGACCAGAAAAGATGGCCCAAAGACCAAGAAAACCAGTTGTCAGATCAGAAAACTGGCTGGCGGGAAGAAAAGTGGTCTCCAAGAGAAATACTGGTCTCCCACCCTTGTACCACATTCCAAGCAAGGAAAACAAGGTTTGTATCAAAAATAAACCAAAACGGATGCAACACAAAAGTTCGGGAGGCAAAGCGCGCAGCCAGGAGCCTCGAAAACTAGCCGACAAGCACCAAAAGTGGTTTACGACCACAAAAGTGGTCTCCCAAACCACATGGCCCTCTAGGCCAGGGAAACAAGGTGTGGTTCAAAAACCACGCCAAACGGAGAACGTTAAGCGGTCCCGAGACAAGGCGCACGGTCGAAAGCTCCGAAAATTAGAAACTAGTCTCCAAACGGGAAAAGTTATCTACGACCGCAAAAAGTGGTCTACAACCACAAAGAGATGGTCTACAAAACCTCTCCCTCCCTCAGGCAAAGAAAACAAGGCCTGATCGCAAACTGAGCCGAAGCACAAAGAGTTCAGAGGCCCAGAGGCAAGGCTCTCAGCCAAAACTACGAAACCTCGAAACGAGCACAACATGCACTATCACCGAGCGCTCAATCGATGACGTCTGAGTCTTAAGGTCGTTCAAAAATGGGGTGTCTACAGTGTTTGATGTTTATTTTGTACCCACATTGCTTGTAAAGTACTTGTATTGAAAATCAAAATGTGTTGCAATGTCAAATATTATTAAAGATGAAGTGAAGTCGTATGTCTAACACCAAATGGTTTGAAGCAAGATTGTAGAACTCAATTCAACAAGTGGTAATAGAATTATATAATTGTGGTTTAAATCGTGGGATCGCCATAATAAGGAAGGGAATTATATAATCATGGTTGAAATCATGGGATCATCACCATGAGGAAGGTATTATTCATAATGAGGAAGGGATTATTCATGTACACGCCCCTCTAAAGATAAGTCCACATAATTTAATGTCAAATGCCATAAAAGAAATATTTTGCCCTAATTAATTTTAGGTAAGATGGCTTTGTATGAAGATAGGCATATTAGTCATACTCTTAATCATTACTTATAAAATGAGGATATATATCATAGGGAAATTATGTTATTTGTAAATTTGATTATAACAAATAACATAACTCAATACTATAAGGATCGTAACTTTAAAAAAAGAAGAAGTCATAATTAAACATCACATGAGGTATAACTAAGAACTTTTCTTAGAATGTTATGTTCAGAAGTGGTTGTCATTTTTGGTTTTGTTTTTGTGGGATTTCTGTTCTGGTTAGAAGGGGCCTAGGTTAGTAGGTGCAACATCAGTAGCCTTCAGTGTGGGAGTTCTGCTGGTGGAGTATTTTGGTGTTATAATGGTGGAGTATTTTGCTTTTATATTGCAGTAGGACTGGTGTTAGAATGGCGGTGTTAGAATGTTAAAATCAATAATGACCATTTTTGTTAGTTTTTATTCCTTACTTGCATATAACATTAGAACTTGTATAAGAATCTTCATTAAAGATCTGGACATATATTTGGTGAAGTTCTTATTGAATTTTTCAATTTAATTAGTTCATAAATACACAAGTCTACATTATACTATATTGTTCCTAATCTTTCATTTGTAATCAGACATGGATAAAATTTGGATTGCCCTAGGTAGGACGGCTGATGGAAGGATGAGTAAACCATATAATGATGGGGTCAAGTTATTTCTTCAATTTGCAATGGGGGTTATAGACCAGAATGGAAAGGGTGTAATTTTGGCCCGGCTCGGCCTTGCGAGCTCCCGCCAAAAAATTGGGCCGGGCCGGGCCGACCCACGGGCCAGAAAACTAGGCCCAGGCCCAAGCCTAGGGGTATTCGGGCTTTGGGTGGGCCAGTGGGTCAGGCCTCAGGCTGGGCCCCTGGGCTTGGGCTTGGGCTTGGGCTCGGGCTTTGGGCGGTCCTAAACAATTTTTTTATTTTTTTTTATTTTTTCCACCAAAATTTTATTATTTTCCATTAAAAATAACACTGAGCCTCGGGTGGGCCGGGCCTTAAGCGGGCCGATGGGCCGAGCCAAGAGGGCCGGGCCCATGGGCTGGACCGGGCTTCAAAACGATGGCCCAGGCCCTGGTCCAAGGCCTCGGGCTGGGCTTGGGCTCAAGCCTTAACGGGTCGGGCCCACCTCGGGCCGCGGGTGGGCTGCGGGCCAAAATTACACCCCTACAGAATGGTAATCTGTTGTGCCCATGTATAAAGTGTGTGAATGTTTGTAGACAAAATCTTCAAAATGTGGAAATTCATTTGCTCCAATATGGGATTATGCAAACTTACACTATATGGCACCAACACGGGAACCTCGTGTTTCAAACGAGGCTTACCTTGATGATGAGATGCAACTTGATGGTGATGAAATTGTAGGTGGTATTGAAGCCTTAGTGGAAGATCGAATAAGAGGGGAATCGACTGATACAACCCAAGGGGAGGAAGTGAGAACTTTTGATCAATTGTTGACTGATGCCAAGCGTGAGCTGTTCCCAAATTGTACAAATTATACTTTGTTGAAGTTTGTGATTGAGGTGCTTAATATGAAGGTAACAAATCATTGGAGCAATAAGTCAGTTGATAGGATGCTAGAGTTTTTAAGTAGACTTTTACCGAAAGAAAATTTGGTTCCAAAGTCAACTTATAAAGCTAAGAAAATACTACGTGACTTGGGCTTGTCATATGAGCTCATTCATGCTTGCATAAATGATTGTGTATTATTTTGGAAGGAGAATGCAACACTAGATAAATGTCCGACGTATAAGACATCTAGATACAAGATCAATCGTGGAAAGGGTAAGAAGATCCCTCATAAAGTATTACGGTACTTTCCTTTGACACCAAGGTTGAAAATATTGTACATGTCAAGAAAGAGGGCTGAGAACATGAGATGGTACAAAGACAAACGAGTGAACGACGAGATATTGAGGTATCCCGCTGACAGTGATGAGTGGAAGGAATTTGATGCACAACATCCCAAGTTTGCCTTAGAGTCTCGAAATGTGAGGCTAGGGTTGGCCGTCGATGGGTTTAACCCTTTTGGGAACATGAACAACTCTTATAGTTTGTGGCCCATCATACTCATTCCATACAACTTGCCATCTTGGTTGGTTATGAAGGATTCATTTCGTTTGATGTCATTACTTATTCCTGGAGAATCGCAACCAGGGATTGATATTAACGTCTACATGCAACCATTGGTGGATGAGTTGAATGATTTATGGACAAATGGTGCATTGACTTACGACGCCTCGCCCAATGAGACTTTTCGAATGCATGCAGCTTTGTTGTGGACAATACATGATTGGCCTGCATTTGGTGACATATCTGGGTGGAGAAGAAAGGGTCATTATTCTTGTTACACTTGCAATGATGAACCGTATTTCGAATCTCTGAGAAGTAAGACGGTTATAGCGATCCCGATTTTCCCCTCGTTGTTTATTGTATTCCGGACTCGGTTCCGTGGATGATTGTTGCTGTCTATATCACTTTTTCGTCCTTTAATTCTTTGTATTTGAGTTTTGGGATGTGTTGGGCAGATTTGAAATAGGTTGGTTGTGTTTAGAAACAAATAGCTTCTGCCCAGATTTTGGCCTTCACGCTCGAGCGGGGCTTTTCAAGCTCGAGCGGGCCCTTTTGTATTTGCTCCTCCGCTCGAGCGGGCAGTCTGACGCTCGAGCGGGATTCTTCAGCCTTCAGTATTTTTTCGCAGGTCTGAAAATGCTGGAAGTGTGCTTTCGACGCTTGAGCGTCCGTTTTCACGCTCGAGCAGGAGTTTGTGTCTGACGCTCGAGCGGGGCGTCCCACGCTCGAGCAGACTGTAATGTATATCAGTCCGAGTTGTAGCCTTTTGAATCACTTTTCGACTCTCTCTTTCTCTCTAACTTTCCAAAACCCTAATTTGAGAGCCTCTCTCTCTAAAATATCCTCTCTCTCTACATTTTGATCTTGATTTAGTGAGACCCAACCCTTGTGTCTTCATTAAAGTGTTGGAGTTTCTCAAGACCTCCATTTTTTATCCGAAAAGTTGTTGGTTTGGAGCACTTTCGAGTTTCTTCATCATCTCCTTTGGGTCTCTTCATTTGAGGTAGGGATAACTACTCATATTTATGGTCTTTGACATTAACATGTAGTCTTTTTGATTTAATGTTGAAGTTGGAAAATTTTGGGTGTTAGGGTTTCAAAACTTGAAGTGTATAAAGAGGGGTTTTGTTCCTTTGAACTATACATGTGTATTTGAGTCTTAAAATGAGATTATTGATGTTTATTGATGATATTTGGACCTTTGGGTCAGTGTTGAGAAAAAGAGGAAAATGCCTTAGTTGGGCTTAGTCGGGTTATTGGTGTAATTAATGAAATTAATTATGGAAATAATGAAATTGGGCAATTGTGAGATGGAATGGTGTAGTTGGATTGATTAATCACTCACCTATGAAAATGTTGATAATTTATCTGTTTGATGAATTCATTATCTATTTAGAAATAATTGTTTTGCGCTATCGGTGGAGGATAGTCTTGATTGTTGTAGACCCTGCATGATGATTAGGTGAATTAAAACTAATCAATTGAGTATGTCATTGAATATGACAGATGGAATAACACATTGAATATGTGCTTGCTTGATCATTGTACATGATAAATGTTTAAATACATTGCATATGTATCTTGTTTGGGAGGAGATAGGAGATGTACTCTCAAACCTGTTTGGGAGGAGATAGGGGATGGACTCCATTGATAATTAAGTTGGCCAGAGTGTACAGGGTGAAAGTCCTGAAATCTTGATTACGTTTGCATAACATAGATGAATTGAAGTGTTGAAGTATTATTAATATGAGTTGTAGTCTCATTTTGAATTGAAGTATGAAAATGTTAATGATGTGAGTTGTAGTCTCATATTAAGTGATTATAATTGAAGTATTGTTAGCATGAGTTGTAGTCTCGTTATAAACTGTCTGGATGAATTGAGAACCATATCTATGAATTGGTTTGGATAATGAAACGAAAAAGGATTGATATATATATATATATATATCTGTGAATATGGATTGGTTATGAAAAGAGATGTACGTCTGTTTATTTGAGTTAAACATTTATCAAAAGTTAATGTTTTAGTTATTGTTCATATTATGTTTAGTATATCTCTACTGGGCGTTGGCTCACCCTAAATGGGACATCATTTTCAGGTTCAAGTGATATGCCACCTCCAAGGACGTAGCTTGGAGGCTTAGAGGCTGAAAGATCTTTTTGTTGTTATCTTTTTGGTATTACATGTAAATTCAAGCCAAGGGCTTAATGTGTTTTGGGTTAGCACTCTTTTTTTTGTAACCAAGTGTTGGCTTGGAAAGTTGTAAGTCCGTAGGGCATTTACTTTTGTTGTCAGCATGTAATACTTTTGTAATGAATACTCTGATAAATGGAAATATGCTTTAGTCTCTTATGTCTATGGATGTCATGAATGTTGGGTTTCTATGTATTATTTTGAGGGCGTTACAGGGTACACTAACCATTGATGTTACTTGCCTGAAGACCACCCAGAAAGGCGAAAGAGTAGGGCTTACAATGGTAAGATTGAGAAACGAAAGAGATCTTTGGAGTTGTCGGCGGAAAAGATACAAGACCAGTTGGACAACGTGACAGGTGTCATATATGGAAAGCATCCAAGTAATAGAAAAAGGCCCCGTCAAGCACCTAATTGGACAAAGGTAAGCATCTTGTATGAGTTACCCTATTGGAAGAAGCGAAAACTTCGACACAACATTGATGCCATGCATGTGGAGAAAAATTTTAGTGAAAATGTTTTCGGAACTATGTTAGGCATTGATGGAAAGAACAAGGACACAGACAAGGCACGGTTAGACTTGGAAGATATGGGTATCAGGAAAGAGCTATGGCTAACACAATGACCCGATGGATCAAATGTCAAGCCTCGAGCAATCTTTTCATTGACACCTGCAGAGAGAGAGGGTTTTTTGAATTTTTAAAAACTGTCAAGTATCTAGATGGGTATGCGGCAAACATATCCAAATCAGTAAATGCATGAAATGGTAGACTAACGGGCCTAAAAAGCCACGACTGCCATGTACTGATACAAAGAATTCTTCCCATTGGAATGCGTGGTTACGTGGATAAAGAAATTAGCACAACACTTTTTGAGTTAAGCAATTTCTTCCAAGACCTATGCTCTAGGACACTAAGGCGGAGCGAACTGGAGAAATTAGAGGAACATATAATACACATTTTATGCAAGCTTGAAAAGATCTTTCCTCCAGCCTTCTTCGATGTGATGATCCACTTGGCTGTTCATTTGCCTCGTGAAGCTATTCTTGGAGGACCCGTACAATATCGATGGATGTACCCAATTAAAAGTTATTTTTTACACTTATACTTGTAAATGAGATTTGCGTAAATGTGTTGCATATGTAATTATACTCCTAATTCGTTATCTCTTGAAGGTTTCTTGGAGCATTAAAAAAATATGTGAGCAACCGAGCTCGACTAGAAGGTTCAATTGCCGAGGCTTACATTGTCAAAGAGTGCATTACTTTTTGTTCAATGTATGTTGATGGGATTGAAACCGTGCATAATTGACCAGAACAGAATGAAGATCGCGGTGAACGTCAACAAGGGTTGACAGTATTCACAGAAACTGCACGTCCAATTGGTCTAATCACACGAGATGCTGAAATGTCTCAAGAAATTCGTGATATTGCTAATTGGTTTGTGTTGTACAATAGCCCAGAGATTGAAAAGTATTTGGAGTATGTGTTTCATTGAATTATATTTATGCTTAGCTTTTTTATTTACGGAACTACGTAGTAATCTTTTTTTTTTTTTTGAGTAGGGAACACAAAAATCTATTACAAACTCAAGCTGGACATGACATAACCCACATACAACGACAAGAATTTCCCAAGTGGTTCAAAGAGAGGGTAAAACATTTATAATTTTTCGACATTTACAACTTAAACAAAATTAAAGTTTTATAAAATGTCGTCATTCATAAATTATTTACTTATTGTTTGTTACATGTAAGTTTGCAAAGTTATTTTTAAGGTTTAACTTGCATTTGTTTACTTACTAACTCAATTAATATTATATCCTTACAGCATCACATGATAGACGTGGTCATGGCCTGACACGCGGCATACAGGCCTATCGCATTGTCGAGAAGGATGAGAAGATGTTAGTTCCTATACCTGAACAGTTTTGTGCACCAGTAAGAGACAACGCCTCCAAGCTAGTATCCAAGATTGGTATAGAGGTTCGAACGCAATTACCAAACTTGAGCGTTCGTAGGTGGAAGAAGGTGAATGTTGCTGATAAAGAGCCGATGATCCAACGCTTAGCGGTAATTATTAACAAACTCTTTTCATGTTTAGGCTCTGTTTCTTTGTAATTTTTAATTTTTTTTTCATTTTGCAGGATCAGTTTGATCTACAAGGCAATCGGACTAATGTAGCAAAGGCTTTAGACACACAGTTTGGTCGACGATTGAGTGGTTTCACCAATAAGTTGCACAAACAATACAAGCAACTTAAAGATGCAAGAGGGGAGGATTACGCGAGAAGCCACCCACCTGCAAGAGTTACTCTTAATTAGTGGACATCTCTAATTGACAAGTGGAATAGTCAAAAATTCAAGGTAAAATGTTTTATATATGTTAATTGTCAAAAATTAAGTTTTTTCTTACTAATGTTATCTTTTCTTGTTTGTATTGGTGTTTCAATTATGTAGGAACAATCACTAGCTAATGTGAATAATAGGATGCAAATGAAAACAAAACATTGATGTGGATCAAAATCAATCTCGGTCAGGGTATACAGCTCGGTGCGTTCTACTAATTTATTTTATTGGATTAGTAGGCTTTGTTATTTAAATCATTGAAATAACATTGACAAACAAATGAAGCAGATAATTGCAAATGGCAAAGTGCCCGATTTAGCAGAATTTTACAAGTCCATCCACTACAATTCGGACACGCATGAATAAATTTCATCGGAGAGCCAAGTTAATTATGTATGTACAAGGCAATGCCTTTCAATTTTGATAATATTATTTATTTTGCTGTGTAAGGTAGAATAACTAATACTTGTTTGATTTATTTCAAATTAATAGGACAACATGATACAGACGCAAGCAGAACACCTCTCGCAGACTAGTGCGATCCCCTTGACCCCATAGGAGTTGCCAGTCAAGGTGCTTCAGCCAAGGCCAGGTTATGCGAAAGGACTCAGCATGAGGCCTTCTTCTTCTGTGAATACAACTGTTGCACCTGCTGAAAATAGTGACTATGTTCAACGCCTCGAGCTGCAAATAGCACAACAAAATGAACAAATTGCAAGGTTTGAAAAGTCAGAGAAGAAACAAAGCAAGAAGATACAAAGTATCATAGAGTGTTCGAGGCAGAAAAGTATCACGGGAAATTTTGAGAGTGGGGAAAGTTCAGATTTTGATGGACAAGCTTCTTGGTTAGTATATTATGTTTCTATGTTAATTTAGTAGAATTTTTTCTTCAACTAAGATAGTGAACTATGCATGTAAAAGCCCGAGAAACATCACAAACACTGAAATATGCACGTGGCTCCCAATTAGGAAACTACTTTGAAATTTGCACTATTCCAACATGTAGGCATGAAACTAAGTAAAAAAATGAACTTTTGTAACGCTTAAGCTTGAAACTAGGCCATCGGAGGCCAAAATCATGCAACAGCCACGAGACAGCCCGGGAAACACGTCAAACACCTCGGGAGGGACCAATATAAGTTGTGGAAACTTACGGAACTAGCACGGGACTTCCGGTTTGAAAACTAAGACTAAAAAGGCACTTTTCCACACTTAAGCTTGAAAATAGGCCACCGGAGGCCAAAATCGTGCAACAGCCATGAGACGGGCCAAGGAACACCTCAAACACCTCGGGAGGGACCAATGTGAGTTGTGGAAACTTACGGAACTAGCACGGGACTCCCGGTTTGAAAACTAAGTCGAAAAAGACACTTTTTCACACTTAAGCTTGAAAATAGGCCACCGGAGGCCAAAATCGTGCAACAGCCATAAGATGGCTCAGAGAACACCTCAAACACCTCGGGAGAGACTAATGTGAGTTGTGGAAACTTACGGAACTAGCACAGGACTCCCGGTTTGAAAACGAAGTCCAAAATTGCACTTTTTCACACTTAAGCTTGAAAATAGGCCACCGGAGGCCAAAATCGTGCAATAGCCACGAGACGGCCCGGAGAACACCTCGAACACCTTGGGAGGGACCAAAGTGAGTTGTGGAAACTTACGGAACTAGCACGGGACTCTCGGTTTGAAAACTAAGTCAAAAAATACACTTTTTCACACTTAAGCTTGAAAATAGGCCATCGAATGCCAAAATCATGCAACAGCCATGAAGCGGCCCGGGGAATACCTCAAACACCTCGGGAGGGACCAGTGTGAGTTGTGAAAACTTACGAAACTAGCACGGGACTCCCGGTTTGAAAACTAAGTCCAAAATTGCACTTTTTCACACTTAAGCTTAAAAATAGACATTCGGAGGCCAAAATCGTGCAATAGCCATGGGACGGCCAGGAGAATACCTCAAACACGTCGAGAGGGACCAATGTAAGTTGTGGAAACTTACGGAACTTGCACTGGACTTCCGATTTGAAAACTAATTCGAAAAATGCATGTTAAATTGTATATTTTATGGATAAGATAATAATTGTCTAACTTGCATTTTTTTTTTTTTTTTTGTGTTTCATTTTTTTCCAGATTCGAGATTTGATATGGACATGTTTGGTAATTTGGAGGGCAGATAGTAGCTCATTTTGTGTTTTTGTTCATATTACCTTATATGTATTTTGGTTGCGTTGTAAATTTTCTATTTTTGTTGGTATTACAGGGCATGTTGGGTAATCCACCATTGATATTTTATTTTTGTTGATATTAGTAGACATGTTTTTTGTTGGATATTAGGAGATGTGTTTGGTAATCCGCATGCGGTTGATATTATATTTTTGTGGATATTAGTAGACGTTTTTTTGTGGATATTAGGAGACATGTTTATAATCTGCATGCAGTTCATATTGTATTTTTGTGGATAGTGCTGAAATTCGATTGTGATGTTTATGAAAATAAATAGATTTTTGTATTGATTTGTAATAGATATTTTATTGAACAGGTTATTGAAATGCGCAGGGAATTGTTACTGAAAATAAAAAAATTCGGAAGAAAATAGTACCCCCATTTTCAAAATTTTAAATTTTTATTAGTGACGAAATAAAAGATTGTCGCTATTGGTTTTCAAAAAATATGACGAATAATTTTGTCACTAATGATATAATACCAAACAAATAATTTCGTCACATTTGCTGAATATTTCGTCGCTAAATTGAAATATTTGGTGACAAAATATTTTTTGTCATTGAAGATTTTTTTTTTTCTGTTCATTTTAGTGACGAATTTTTTTGTCACCTTAATCCATATCGTTGGTGAGGAAAACTTTCATCACTAAAATCTATTTGGTGACGAAATATTTCGTCGCGAAAAACAATTAAAATAAAATATTATTTAGTTTTGGCGACAAAATTAATGTTATAGAGGACGAAAAATTCAACATTCAGAGACGAAATATTTCGTCGCCAAAAATCAAAAATAGGCAACGAAACTGTTTGTCGTCACCAGGTACTTTCAGCGACGACGTATAAGCCACGAATGTGGTAACAAATTTTTTTTCGTCGCAGATCACTTTAGTGACGAAAATTTGATATTTAAAAACAAAATCAGTCTGTCACCAAAGGCCTTTTTTATTGTAGTGGTTCTTCGGAAATCATGTACTACCTTAAGTCCGACCTACCAAATAATTTCTCTACATATGGATACAATGTGAGCTCCACACACCCATTTTAATTATATATATATACTAATGGTCTGCACACCTGATAAGATAGACACACAACTACCTTAGGTCTAACCTACTAGATAACTTCTACATATGAATGCAATGTGAACTCTACAAACCCACTATGTTTATATATATACACTACGTGATGCGTCTATAACTTGAAACAACAAAGTAATATTATTATAAGATTGCACATATAGAATGTGTTATTTGATAGACCCATGGTCCCCGTTCCAACTCTTACTGGCCTCCTTTCTATATAATTTTGTTTTTAAAATATGTTATAAAGACATTTTCAAAAATCAAAGACATTTTGTTTCAACCCCATGTAAAACCTTCACATATCTAATAGTATAAGGAAAATGCTATGGTACATACCCTCCATATGCATTCTATCATAAATGGTGTAATTTTATCACAAAATTTCATAATATCAACCATAAAATGCTCAACCTCATCACAAGTTAACGTAATAAAATGTTCAAAATTATATGGTTCATGTAACAAAAGTTTGTAACTTTGCTACAACATTTTTTGTTATGCTAATATGTGGTGATATTATACATTTTGTAATTAATGTTACAAAAATTTATGATAAAGTTACACTAATTTATAATAGGGTGCATATGGTAGGAGTGTGTGCCATAGGATTTTCCATATCTTTGAATATAAAAATAAGAGATTTGGATATTCATATTGGAGATGTTGTTGATAATACTAATCATTCATATTATTTTGTTATATTTGTAAATCATTTATGAAACATAAACATATAAACTGTCTTGATAATATTTGTCTGTAAACAAAAACAAAACAAAACAATCAAAATAATTTTAAAAATAAATTGTTCAATCTTTTAGACAAATCTAATAAAATCATGAGTTAGAATTATTTCATTAATTTAAATTTTTAAATAATTAATTAATATACACTCATAAATAATATAACTAATTCATATTATTGAAATCATTGCGAGTCTCACAAGACTCAATAACACCTGGATTAATGGATTTGGAGAGAACCCAGTAATAAAATAAAAAAAAGTACAATCTTGTAATTTATGTCACAAATTTTTTTTTTTATTCATAAAATAGATATGTAGATAGGCTACTCTAACATATCCATCAGAGAGTATTGCCTCTTAACACCTATAGCATATTTGCAGAGAACCCCAGCACACATATGTCGGAATTTACTCTGGGCGGTGGGGTGTCGAAATGTTTGTTGACATTAAAATCACACCATTGATCCTCCTCTATTTCTGTTTAGGAGATGAATAATGTTATATGCACTAATTAACATATTAATTAGTGTACTAATGGATGATATAACATAATTTTAAAATTTTTGGATATTTGTAGTATCTATAATGGGTGGTGAGAGGGGAGACTTGCACCGGATAGTACGGCCGAGCTACGATAACGTGGTCGTGGCAACATTGACACGACCCCTCGGCCTGTCTTGCACGACCAAGTGGACTGGCCGACCAGGCGTGATCTAAGGCTTAACCGAGCTGTGAATCAATGGTGTGAAGCAACCGAGCTAAGGATAGCCCGGGCTGAACTGAAGACGAGGCGAGGGCCGGCATGCCTCCAACCGGTTAGCCGAGATGGACAGACTCCGTATAACTTAGAATGAAGGTGGAACGGAGGGAGGCCGACACGCCTCACGGCCGGTCAGCCAGAGATGGACCGGTCGAGGGAAGCTCGGTCATGGCAATCAGACCTTCGCCTTTTCCCCCAAAGGGATAGGTCGGTTGTGCTGCTTGTGGTGGCAACTCTCTATAAGGGACAGGCTGGTCATGGTACTTCGGTTAAGTGTGCCACCTGGGCCAATAGCGTGAGGGAGAAGACATCTGCTCCAAGCACGCGTCAATACCGTTGGGCAGTTCTGTGTGTACTAGTTGGAGGACTAGGCCTTTACACGCGTAAGGTGGTAAGAGGCAAGCACTACCACTTGTCCAGGGAAGAACGGCAGGGGTAGTGTGCGCACAATCCTGAGGCTGCATGGCCAGTCTAGAAATAGGAGTGGGAAGATGAACGTTGGGGGTAAGTAACTTAAAGCAATTTTGCGCCATCTGAAACACACTTACTTTCTCTCTCTAACAGCCTCCTTCTTCCTCAAGAGATCTGACTTGATCGTCGGAAGGTCTATCCGGCAAACCACCGCCGGGCAACTCACCATTTCTGTGTTGCCAGGTTAGACGCCGTCACGAGAAGCTTGGAGTCCAAGGAGTACGGAAAGCAGAGGATATTTCACCCTCGTACAATTGGCGCTGTCTGTGGGAAATCATTGATACTACACCCTTCTTCTTCGAGCTTCTTCGACCATTTCCATGGCCAACAACGACGAAATTCCATTGTCCGTCGTCGATGGTGTCACCCCGGAGTATGTCCGAAGGAGAGATGGCCCCCCGAATGTTCCAGCCGAGGCGGGCCTAGAAACTTCTTCGCGTGGTGCGCAAGACAAACGCGAGAGGAGTTCTGATCGTTCGAAGAGTCCAGATGGCCGTCGGCAGCGGGGGGAGTCCCGTGCGCAGCGCCTGGAGCACAAACTCAAAGACCAAGACGCCCTCATTCGCAAGATGGCGGCGGAGATGGAGATGCTGAAGCGCCAGATTAAAGGGAAGGGTGTTGCTGGAGAGGGCAACCTCAGTGAGCGCACCCCATCCCCTCATTCTAGCAGTCGCCGCCAGGAGAGGACTCACTCTCTCTCCATCACCAGGAACTATGGGGTTGGAGATTCCGACCAAAGAGAGGGCAGATCCCTCACTCGCGACAGCACATACTGCCCCTCACACCCGTCATCGACGTCGAGATACTCTTTCTCCTCCCGTTCCAAAGACCTGAGGAATGTGTTGGAGGAGAGGGCTCGCCGTCGCGAGGCTTAGAGAGTGCCAGCATTGCAGAGGTTGAGCGCTCCAGTTCGCTGTAGCGAAGAAGTGGCGATGCCAGCTCCCAGGGTGATGGCCCCTGCGCTGGTGGACAAGGAGTTGGCGAGACTTACAGCCACGCCGCTGTCTCCAGAAATCGAGAGTACTCCACTCCCTGCCGGATTCCACCAGCCAAAGTTCACTTTGTACGATGGCAAGACGGATCCGTACATGCACGTGAGTCATTACCGGCAAGTAATGGTTGGCCACCGGCGCAATGACGCCCTGATGTGCCTCATATTCCCAGCAAGCTTGGGAGAGTTGGGCTTGAAGTGGTTTGAAAGGCTCCCGGAGGGGAGTATCGAAGGGTGGCAGCAACTAGCGGAAGCCTTCGTCACCAGATTCAAAACCAACACTCGAACACCGAAGGAGGTCGACGATCTCCTAGGCGTCAAGATGGAATCTGGAGGTTCGTTGAAGGCATACAATGCGAAGTACTGGGAAACTTACAATGAGATCCTCGACTGCCCTACCAATCTAGCGATCACTCAGTACAAGCGGGGTCTCCCAGTCGGACATAAGCTGCGAGATTCGCTCACGATGCACCAGCCCACCACTATGGAGTCCTTGATGCAGCGGATCAATGAGCACATCCGTGTGGAGGAGGATGCCGCCTCTGCGACCGAGAAAGCTAATCCGGTCGCGGCGGACAGAAAGGTGGCAGGGAAAGTTCACTCGGTCGGGCAGGAGGATAACCGCCCAAATGACCGATCAAAAGATCAACGTCGTGGAATAAACCGCGACGACAGAAACAAAGGTCGCAGAAACTACCGAGCTGATGCTCCCCGTGACGCAGCGGAAGATGCCCAGAGAAAATTGAAGGCGCGGACTGGAATCACCACGGTCTTTAAAATCCCTATCTACCACATTCTGAGCGAGATCCGAGGCGAGCCTTTTGTCCGCTGGCCGGCCAAGTTGGGGAGTGCGCAGAGAGGCTTCAATTCGAAATATCGTTGTACCTTCCATGAGAAACGGGGGCACCGAACAGAGGACTGCTTGCAGCTCAAACAACACTTGGAAGAATTGGTGGCGGCCGGGCATCTTGACCAATACATAGATGGGGCGATGAAGGCCGCACCATCAGGACAAACCGAACTGAACGGCCTAGCCGCCTTGGACGCGGCGCCGCAAGGTGTAATCAACGTCATCCATGGAATCATTGAATCGGCCAGGGTCTGCGAGCTGAGAGGGATGATCAAGAAGGCCGAGCACATGAGGGAGGTGCTCTCCGTTCAGCCCGCTGTGAAGAAGGGGAAGACCGAGGAGAAAGACGTCCTTACCTTTTCAAGCAAGGATTTGGAAAGGATCCAGATGCCCCACAATGATGCTCTAGTGGTAACTCTTCGCGTCAAAGACTTTGACATCAAGAGAATCTTGATCGACCAGGGGAGTTCGGTCGAAATTATGTATTATGATGCCTTCAAGCAGATGAAGCTGGAGGACAAGGACTTGGCCCCAGCGATGTCTCCTTTGGTTGGATTCAACTCACAGCCAGTGTGGCCGGTGGGGAAGGTCATATTGCCGGTCAAAGCGGGTTCCGTCGTGAAGCAAGTGGAATTCTGGGTGCTCAAGGTCCCATCCACCTACAACTTAATTTTGGGCAGGCGCTGGTTGCACGCCATGCAAGTAGTAGCATCGACTTACCATCAGGTTTTGCGCTTTTCGACACCAACCGAACAAATAGAAGAGGTTTGGGGAGACCAGGTGATGGCAAAACAATGTTTCGTTGCAGTAAATGGCAGCCGAGCAGCCAAGGGATTCGTCTAAATGATTGAGGGACCCGAGGGAAAAGAGGTCCTTGAAGACGTAGGTAGAAAGGCCGAGGAAAAATCGGTCGAGGATTTGGTAAAAGTGCGCATCGACGAGAACGACCCAACTAAGTTCTTCCTCTTGGGATCATCTTTGTCTAGCACCGAGCGGTTAGATTATGTCAACTTCTTGACTTCCAATTTGGAGGCTTTTGCGTGGACGCCTTACGATATGCCTGTGTTGAATGTAAATGTAAAAACTCCACCAACTCCACCAACTTCACCTACCACAAACTCCACCAACTCCACAAGCAAGTGCTCCACAAGCAAGTGCTCCATTTAGGTTAATGCTCCATTAATTTAGTTTAATGCTCCATTTAGTTTAGTGCTCCATTAATTTGATTACTCCATTGTACCCATTCTCTCTATAAAAGAGAGTTCATTCTCTCCATTGTAAACACACAAAATGTGTATATTGAAATCAATCAATAATATCAATACATTAATTTCCTACATAAAACGACCACTTGGTCAGCTCCTCCGCGTCGATTAGCGGTGCCGGTGGCGGAGGTTGGGGATCTTGACATACTGGCAAAGGCAAGGCTTTTGCTCCTTGATCTTAGAGCAGCACAGCTTTGATGGAGGTGTGTTGGATGTGATTGCACCCACGCAAGAGCTCAGCTCTGTTGGGTTGCATGTCACTGCCATGGAGACTTGTGCTTCATAGGCCAGTAGGATCAGAACCAGCACTGGCATCAACCCTGCTAGGAGCCTTGGAGCTGCTGTTATTTACAACCAAAAAAAGGCTTGGCATGACCATTGGATGTTTTGGGTAAGACCCTTCATTGGTGCAGCCATTGCAGCCTTCTACCACCAGTTCATCTTGAGAGCTGGATGTTTTGGGTAGGACCCTTCATTGGTGCAGCCATTGCAGCCTTCTACCACCAGTTCATCTTGAGAGCTGGAGCCATTAAAGCTCTCGGGTCATTCAGGAGCAGCTCCCATGTCTGATTTTTCAGAAAATTAAAAAAAAAAAAAGAGAATGATATTGGAGGGGGGTGCTTGAGTCTGTGATCTGGAAGTCTCTCTCTCTCTCTCTCTCCCCATTTTTTCAATCTCTCTATTTTCCTTTCGTTTTATTTTAATGTTTCACCCACTCAATTCAATTTGTTTTTAAGCAATCTCTCCCCCCCTGCTCATATTGCTGTTTTGGCCATAATTAGCATCACTTCTTTGTCTTGACAGAGTTTTCCAAGATTTTCTTGGGAAAAAAAAAAGACCACAGATTGCAAAAATACTTTCTGGGTTAGTGTTAGAGGTTGTTTTGTCATCTTCCTCCATGTGGGTATCTCCTAAATCTTGAAGACCTTTACTGCAAAGATTGCTGAAAATAGAGAGAGAAGTGAAGAGAATTAAAATAAGGGAAAAGGAAGATGAAGATCCAGTGTGATGTGTGTGAGAAAGCTCCAGCAACTGTGATCTGTTGCGCTGATGAGGCTGCCCTATGTGCAAAATGTGACATAGAAGTTCATGCAGCAAACAAGCTTGCAAGCAAGCACCAGAGGCTGCTCCTTCAATCCCTCTCCAACAAACTCCCTCCATGTGACATATGTCAAGAGAAGGCAGCTTTCATTTTTTGTGTGGAAGACAGGGCTCTCTTCTGTCGGGATTGTGATGAGCCAATCCATTCTGCTAGTAGCCTCTCTGCAAACCACCAGCGGTTTCTTGCCACCGGAATCCGAGTTGCTCTCACTTCAAGTTGCACGAAGGACAGTGAGAAGAGCAACCAAGAGCCAGAGCCAGAGCCACCTAATCATAATGCACAATCGGTTAGCATCAAAATGCCCACACAGCAATCTTCAAGCTTCACTTCACCATCGTGGGCTGTTGATGACTTATTGCATCTCCCGACAAGACTCTGTAAACTGTCCCGACATTGATTCCGGTTAGCTCCTATATGGGTCCGACAAGACTCTGTAAACTGTCCCGACATTGATTCCGGTTAGCTCCTATATGGGTCCGACAAGACTCTGTAAACTGTCCCGACTTTGATTCCGGTTAGCTCTTATATGGGTCCGACAAGACTCGGTAAACTGTCCCGACATTGATTCCGGTTAGCTCCTATATGGTCCGACAAGACTCGAAAAACTGTCCCGACATTGATTTCGGTTATCTTCTACAACGGTCCGACATGACCCCGTAAACTGTATTCTACAACGGCCCGACATGACCCCGTAAACTGTTTTCTACAACGGTCCGACATGACCCCGTAAACTGTCTTCTACATCGGTCTGCCATAACCATACGGTCTTCTACAACGGTCTGACACGACCATACAGTGTCTCCTATCCACTTTTATTTTATTTGTCAGATTATTTTTCCTGTTTTGTTACTCTCTCCAAACTCAAGTTGGTTAGTTCCTAACCCCCTTGAGTTTGAGGGGGGCTGTTGAATGTAAATGTAAAAACTCCACCAACTCCACCAACTCCACCAACTTCACCTACCACAAACTCCACCAACTCCACAAGCAAGTGCTCCACAAGCAAGTGCTCCATTTAGGTTAATGCTCCATTAATTTAGTTTAGTGCTCCATTTAGTTTAGTGCTCCATTAATTTGATTACTCCATTGTACCCATTCTCTCTATAAAAGAGAGTTCATTCTCTCCATTGTAAACACACAAAATGTGTATATTGAAATCAATCAATAATATCAATACATTAATTTCCTACAGCCTGGCGTCAACCCGAGCTTCATCTCCTATCAGTTGAATGTCTTCCCTAATGCGCGACCAGTCATCCAAAGGACACGCCGCTCAGCCTTGCACCATGCTGAGGTAGTGGCCGAGGAAGTGAAGAACCTGCTGGAAGCTGGGGCCATAGAAGAGGTGCAATACCCTCGTTGGATATCCAACACGGTGGTGGTTCTGAAGAAGAATGGTAAGTGGCGGGTCTGCGTTGACTACAAGACAGTCAACCGTGCTTGCCCAAAGGATAGCTTTCCCCTCCCTCGAATTGACCAGCTGGTGGACTTAACCGCTGGCCATCAGAGGTTTAGCTTCCTGGACGCGTATCACAGCTACCACCAGATAGCCATGTATAAACCGGACCGAGAGATCACATCGTTCACTACTCCCAGAGGTTTGTATTGCTATAAAGTCATGCCGTTCGGACTGAAAAACGCCGGAGCAACCTTTCAACGGATGGTGAAAAAGATGTTCGCCCCACTGCTGGGTCGCACCATGGAGGCCTACATCGACGACATGGTGGTGAAAAGTAAGGAGAAGTCTCAACACCTCGCCGACCTAGCAGAGATGTTTGCTATACTTAAACGCCACAAGCTTCATTTGAATGCCTCCAAATGCGCATTCGGAATCGACACCGGGAAGTTTCTGGGTTTTCTGGTCACAAACCGAGGGATTGAAGCCGACCCATCACAGATCAAGGCTATACAAGACCTGGAGCGCCCAAACTCCACGAAGGACGTGCAACATCTTGCGGGGATGTCAGCCTCGCTGAACAGATTTATCAGCCGGTCTTCAGATCGTTGCAGGCCTTTCTTCAAAACTTTGAAGACCAAGTTCTTCTGGGATGACGAATGTGACAGTGCACTGGCTGACTTGAAAGTGTACCTCTCATCAGCCCCTATCTTAGTCACACCTCAGCCGGGCGAAGAATTGTATCTCTACTTGGCAGTCTCTGAGCATGCCGTGAGCGCCGTCCTGGTCCGCGCTGAAGGCATTCAGCACCTGCCCGTTTTCTATGTAAGCAAGACTCTGTTCCCGGCTGAGACAAGATATCTTCCGCTGGAAAAATTAGCGCTGGCCCTGATGATGGCGTCGAGAAAGCTGGCACACTATTTTCATGCCCATACCATAGTTGTGCTAACCGAGTTTCCATTAAAGGTGCTCTTTGAAAAGGCAAACTTTATCGGGAGAATCTTGAAATGGACCGTGGAATTGGGACAATACGACATCAAGTTCCGCCCGCGCACCGCAATCAAGGCTCAAGCTCTCGCAGACTTTGTGGCGGAGTTTGCCACTGGGACGCACCCAGTTTGCCCGGTTGATTTGGCTGGTGCAGATTTAGCACAGCCCATGGATCAGGCGATAGGGACAAGTGTTGGCTCGCAAGTGAAGGAAGGGCAAAAGGAGATCGAACTGGAGAAGCCGGGTCACTCATTAGAAGACGGACTCAATGAAGACAAGGAAAGAGACCAAAATGAGCCGATCAGAGACTTGGAACTGAGAAGCTCCCAAAACCCTTCTGACTGCTGGAAGCTGTTCATTGGCGAGATGTGGAAGCTTTCCGTCGATGGGGCATCCAACAGGCACGGGGCCGGGTTGGGTATCGTACTGACTTCTCCGGACGGGCTGATTATCGAACAGGCAATTACGCTTGGCTTCCCTGCATCCAACAACGAGGCGGAGTATGAAGCCCTCCTTGCCGGGCTAAGAAGCGCATTGAGAATGAAAGCATCGGCCCTTATGGTATTCAACGATTCCAAGCTGGTGGTCAATCAGGTCTCAGGGGAGTATAAGGCGCGGGATGAGAGAATGGCCAAGTATCAGGCCCTGGTGCGCGCAGAGATCAAGAAGTTCGACGCCATAAGAGTGGAACAGATCAACCGCGAAGAAAATAACACAGCTAATGAATTGGCCAGACCCGCTTCTGCTCAGACAGCTTTCCCTAACCCCTTGATGATAGAATTCTTACCTCGGCCGAGTATTGAGGAACCAGAAGCGACCGAGGTACTCTGCACCGACTTGGGTCCTTCCTAGATGGATCTCATCATCGCCTTCCTAAAAGATAGGGTTCTACCGGAAGAAAAGAAGGCGGCCAACAAGATCCAGGCCAAGTCAGAGCGGTTTTGGCTCTCCCCGTCCGGAGCCTTGTATAAGAAGTCTTTTACCGGGCCCTATCTAAAGTGTGTCCACCCCGCCAAGGTGGAAGCTTTTCTCTATGAGATCCATGAAGGCATCTGCGGCAGCCATACTGGGGGCAGATCTTTGGCTTACCGAGCAATCTCCCAGGGTTATTGGTGGCCATGCATGTAGGCGGATGCGCAGAAATACGTTCGCAAGTGTGAAAAATGTCAGAAGTTCGCTCACCAGATCCACTAGCTAGCTAGAGAATTGCTCCCTCTTACAAGTCCTTGGCCGTTCGCGCTTTGGGGGTTGGATATTGTTGGACCACTCCCAGCAGCACCGGGTAATCGCAAATTCTTTATCGCTGCCACTGACTACTTCACCAAGTGGGTTGAGGCCGAGCCGCTGGCGACCATAAAGGAAAAGAATGTGAAGAAGTTTGTCTGGCAAAATGTTATCACTCGCTTCGGCATACCAAAGGCCCTCATCTCGGATAACGGCACACAATTCGATGGGAAACTCTTTCGTGGATTTTGCGAAGAGCTGAAGATCGAATTCTACAATTCAACGCCGGCCTATCCTCAGTCCAATGGTCAAGCAGAGGCCTCGAACAAGACCATCCTGGACGGGCTGAAGAAGCGACTTGAGAAAGCCAAGGGACGGTGGGCTGAAGAACTCCCTAATGTCCTCTGGGCGTACCGCACCACGCCAAGACGGTCGACCGGAGAGACTCCGTTTGCCTTGGCCTACGGCATGGAAGCCGTTATCCCGCTGGAAATCGGCATGCCAACCATCCGGTCTGAAAGTTTCCAGCCAGATTTGAATAATGAAGCAATAGCTTTGGAGTTAGACCTTGCCGAGGAAAGGAGGGAGCGGGCACTAATCCACATAGCGGCCTATCAACAAGAACTCTCCAAGAAATACAACAAGGCAGTACACCCCAGGCTGTTCAAGATCGGAGACTGGGTCTTAAGGAAGGTGCTGGGCAACACGGTGATCCCTGGCGAAGGAAAGCTCAGTGCAAATTGGGAGGGGCCATACAAGGTGACTGGCCTCGCGGGAAAAGGGGCATACCATCTGGAAGATTTAGATGGCAAAGCTGTCCCTAGACCGTGGAATGCAGCCAACCTTAAGATCTTTTACTTTTAAGATGTAATTGCTTTTATTACTCAGCTTTCTGCACCTTTAGCCTTTTGGCATTTGATGTAAGGATAGCACTGCTTTTTGTAATGAAAAATAGCCTTCTTGTCGTTTTGTATTACATCCTTCTGTACAATGACACCGCAAGGATACAAGGCCAATATGGATACCAGGGGCAACCGGGCTGGTTTTCTGTCGCCGGTATAGACGAAGACCGCGCAAACAATTGATGAATTGTCCAGTGAAATAATTGGTGTATTGCCCAATTCACATAAGGGCCGAGCTGGCTTTTGCTCGCCCAATTGGGATGTTGGCGTCATGCACAACTTCAACGAAATATTGGTGTTTTGACCAATCCACATGCCGAGCTGATTTTGCTCGGCAAAATTGAAACATTGGTGTTTTGTCCAACTGGCAAGAGCCGAGCTGACCTTGCTCGAAGAAAGGAAATGTTGGCGTCCTATCCAACTCAAAGGCCGAGCTGATTTTGCTCGGCCACGACGGAATATTGGTGTTTTGTCCAATATGCAGACCGAGCTGGTTTTGCTCGGCCAAAATGAAAAGTTGGCGAGTCGTCCAACTTCTTTTACGGCCGAGCTGATTTTTGCCCGCCCAACTACAGGACTTGGCATGATTGCGCGGCGTAGCCGATCTACCAGTTGTGCTGCATTAAAGTTTGAATCAAGAAATTTTTGTACGTGCAAACCGAACAGGAATACAAGATAAACGAGCAAAAAGTTAAAGTTTCATTAATTAAAAAAGTTGCATTACAAAATGAGGGGCCTAGCCTGGTTACATTGAGAAAGAACAACAAAAAAACAAAGCAAGGGAAATAGGACGGGGCATTTCAGTCCAACTCCAGGTCGATATCAACGGTTTGCTCAGCGGTCTGGGTAGTCTGCTCGGTTGTGCCCTCCTCGGCTCCATCTCCAGTGCCTTCCAAAACTACCTTTTGCTCGGCCTCCACTTCCTCGGCACTCTGAGTAGCATTGGGAGAAGTCTGCTCGACGAGTTGTTCGGCCGCCGTTTCCTCTTCGACTGCCTTTTTGGCCTCTTCAATGAGCCTTTTTTGCGCGGCACTCGCGTAGGCCTGCATGTAGACCAGGATATAGGCTGCAGAGGGATTCAAGAACATATCAGCGTCTTGACCAAGGCCAACTTTTTCCACGGCTGCTTTCCAACCGCACTGGAAAAAGATGTCCTTGGTCGCTTGGACCTGCCGCTCATAAGTCTTCTCGCCTTGCGCGTATCCCCAGTCCTCGGCATCATCAACAGCCTTGTCCTTTTCTGCTTTGTGGGCATCGCGCAGTTTCCTCAGCTCAGCGAGGTACCGGGCCTTCGTCGACTTCACGGCCCGCTGTTTGTCAGCTTCAGCTCGGTCGACTTTTTGGCTCAGGTTGTCTCGCTCGGCCACAACCGCTTCCTGCGCGACCTTGAGCTTTGCTATCTCGGCTGCTTGGGCCTTGTTCTCGGCGATGGCATCACGAAGACTCTGCCGCACGGCGATCATGCGCTCGTGGGCGAGGTAGTTCTTTTGCGCGGCCTGCCAACAAATGAAAGATTGTGAGTGTTCAGAAAACCCAGCAAAAACTGAACAATAACTTCGAAAAAAAGAGACTGTCAACTTACCAGCACTATGGATTTCGCCGTCGAGTGAAGGACCTTTAGGTCGGAGAGCTTGTCATGTTTTTTCATGTCGGCGGGCAAGATCAACCCCTTGGTCATGTTAAAACCAAGCGAGTAATCTGTCACGACCCAAACCCGCCCCTATGGGTTTAGCACCGTAACCGGCCAATAATCCGAGATTACCGAAGGCCTGCTTAATAGTAAGACAGTAAAACAGAGTACAGGGGCATGGCGGAAGCCAATACAGTAAATAAACAATGTCCAATGAGCTGTGACAGTCTGTATGCAAAAGGACTTTTCATACATATATATATATATACAGTACAGAACAGTATGCACAATATTTACAATCATTCAGAACAGGGACCTAATCCCTATTAAACAGTACAGTACAAAAACAGGTACAGAGACAGACAGGGGAAAATAAAAAAAAACACCCCTAAGCCAAAGCTTGACAGGCTCGGAACCTCGCAGTGAGGCACAGTAGTTGGCTTGACAAAAAGGGGAGTCTAACCCACGCTCCTAGCTCCGGTCTGGTGCCTGAACACCTACATATATATATGAGCAGTGAGCTAAAGCCCAGTGAATAACATAATGCGTAAAGGGGTTAAGAATGAATGTCCTTACAGTAATGAAAACAGTTCATTTCAATCAGTATATCAGTTGCTCAGTACAGTAAACAGTCATATGTGGTACATCCATTAGCATAGCAGTACAGTAAACAGTGGGTCTAAAAGACCGAACAGTCGATGATGGCCATCAATCAGTAAACAGTAGTGGTTCCAACAAGGGAATTGACAGAGATCTCTGTAACAGTAACAGTAAACAGTAGTTGCTAAGAATGCCACAATACAGTTTAGAATATAGGACATACATTCATTCAGTTAACAGTAGCAATTCAGAAAACAGTACAGTTCAATTGTTCAGAAGATAATCATTTTTGAACATATCTTTACACAGTTGTTACTCACAGAGTTCTGGGCTACAGTAAAGCTAGAGCACGTCTCCAGTCGCCAACCCTACACAGTTTACAGAACGAATACACACTAAGCTACACAGTTGGAAAAGACAATAACTTAATCCCTAACTTGCCCCGGTGTGTTCTACATCTATATCCTCATTAAGATGTCTTAAACTAGGCCTAAGAATGCCTAGGATGGGATGAGGATGCAAAGATGTGCACAGAAAACAGTTTCAGAATTTTCAGAAAAACAGGTCTCCGCTCGAGCGCAGGTTTTCCCGCTCGAGCGGACATGCAACAAAGGTACCCGCTCAAGCGGCAAATACCCCGCTCGAGCGTACCGTAAAAGTATTGAATGGGTGAAATCTCCGCTCGACGGACGCTCGACGCCCGCTCGAGCGTGAGACACATGACCCCGCTCGAGTGCACAATACTCCGCTCGAGCGGACTGTAAAACAATGCAAAGTACTGGATGCTCGAATTCCCCGCTCGAGCGCCACTTTTCCCACTCGAGCGGGAGTGCAAAATCTGGAAAATCCAGATTGCACCTCCAAGTCAAAAACCAAGTTTAAATACACTAAATTCGATCCTCTTGGGCCAAATTTCTGGGAAACATTTGTAAACACTTAGAATAACATGATTCAAAGCTTAATTTGTAAAATCAAGGCCCAAGGGTAGTTCAAACAAGCTCAATTAGAAACCAATTTTCATGAACAAGCCTTGCACATGACATACATGACTTTAACTTAATTCAAAACTTCAATTTGATGCTCTAGTGAGCCAATTCTTCAAATTCAAGATGAAATCATGGTCCTTAACATTAACATGAACATGCATGAGGGAATTTATGAAGAACGACTTCAAAAATGAGAGACATGCACATGCATGCATGGAATGAGCTCTAATTCAACATTTTAGGATCAAAACTTAACTCCACTCTTCAATTTAGCATGAACCATGCAAGAACTAACTTAAACACAAGAATGAGAAGATGAATTTCTACCTTAAGCCTTGTAGTTCAAGTGTAGGAGCTCAATTATGCAAATTTATACTTCAATCCCTTCAATTTCCAAGCAAATCTACAAGTGAACTCAATTCTCTCTCTCTCTATAGTCGGTTGCTCTCAAGAAATTAGGCTGAGGAAATGTTATGGTTCAATGTATGCAAGCCCCTAAATGTGTGAGGTAATGGCCACTAAGTGGCATTTTGGCAATTAAGTCCAATTTGAGCAATTAACCAATATTTAATCTGATTTAATCATGCCTAATCAGTTTTCGGATAAATATGCCATAAAATCACATAAAATCTAATTAACACAGAACATCAATCAATTTTAGATTCGGTCGCCGCTAAGGCCTTCAATTTGCAGTTTAACATAAAAATATGAACAGATAATCAAACAGTCAAACAGATAGAAATGCATTTAAACAGATACAGTCAATCAATCAGTTTCAGATTTCAGTCGGTTAGTTCAGTATTTCAATCAGTTCCATTACTTATCAAAATCAGTCTCAGTTTAGCAGTATTCGGTAGTTAATCGGTAAACAGTGACGAGGGTTGTTACATAATCCTTGTCCGCGTAGACGGAGTCTGCAGTCGAAACAGCACGGCCCTTGTATTTGATTTCCGGCGACCAGACCGGGGGGGCACTTGGGCTCTTGGATGGCCCGCTGGTTTGTTGTTCGGTCCGGTCCCCGAGATCGGTCGAAGCTTGCTCGATGGAGTCCTTATCCACCAGATGTTGACCGGTCAGATCCTTCCTTGGCCGCTTCTTCAATCGGCCAACTGGTTGTTCGCTGGCCAAAGCCAGTATAGCACTTTCCTGTTGACCGGCTGGAGTTGAAGATGTTCCCCCAGTTGCCTCCGGTTGTTGGGACTCGCTTTCCTCACCGGTGATCATTGATTTGATAGCCCAGATTTTTGCCATTTCTTGCTCGGCGGTGAGAGGAACTAGTTTGATCGGTGGAAGATTTGGGTCAGGCTCAGGAGAAGGCGCACGAAGAAAGTCGGTTCAAAGCCGAGCAGTTTTGAAGACTCCCTTTCTTCGGCCGGATAACGCAGCAAGACTCTGATAGCTTCTTGATTAGCTCGGTGATAGTCTTCTGCTAAGTGCTTGTAATCTGCCAAAAAGAAGAAAGTGTTAGACCGGCATCGAAATAAACAAATGCAGAAAGAAGATAGTGCGGTTAGCCGAGCTACTCACCAACACTGCCAAAATCCTTTCTAATGTACCAGCCCGATATGGGCGCCTCGGTGTCCTCGTAATTACCGAACACCCACAGGAAGTCATCATCGTTGGTCTCTTTGTCCAGGTTGCCCTCGATGAGTTTTGCTCGGCCCTTCTTTACTTTTAGGTACCAGCAAAACCCACCTTTATTTTTACTAAGGCTATATTGATGGAATATTTCAGCAAGACCGAGGTTGAGACCGAGCCTCCGGTTTAGCTCGGCGACACCGTTTATTATTTTGTACGTGTTGTTGGAGACTTGGGTCGGGCAAAGCCTTGTCTGCCTCAAAAATTCGCAGATCAAGGGTTGGACCGGGAAGCGAAGTCCTCCCTCGACTATAGACACGACCGTGAAGGGGCACCGGTCTAGGTCGCCCCAAGGGGTATCTCCCTTCTTGGCGAGCTCTAAGATGACGTCGTCTGGGATGTTGTACTCCCTACGAAACTCAGCTAATGCACCGGGCGAGCTCACCATGAATCAGTACTTTCCCATCTATCTCGGTTTTATTTGACGACTTAATTTGTATCTCGGTAAAAAATGTTGGTGTATTTGCTCGGACTTTGAGCTCCACCAGTGATAGTGCTGGACTGGACTGGCCTGGCCTGGTCAGTCCTAGTTTGTTCTGCATTGTTAAAAAATAAGTCCAAGGGTTAGCGCGGCATAAATTGCACGGCTTCTATTTGGAACTCCTAGCTCGGTCAAAGCCCTCTGTTGTATTAGGCCGGTCTAACCCCTACCTCGGCTCGACTACCCGGCCGATTTGGCCTTTCTTAGTTCGGTGCTAATTTTCAGCTTGGTCAGTGCACCAAAGGGAGACCACAAACAGATTTTAGCTCGGTGAAATCCTATTTATGGATCTAACAGACAAATTCAGCTCGGTCTCACCCAGAATTCAAGTTGTTCTTCCTAAATAAGGGATCTGAGTTTTGAAACATGGAGAAACAAAGGGCATGGGAGCCCCACCTAGTTCATTGGTTCCCGTTCTTCCTAGGGTGCGCCAGTTTGGCCCCAGAAAAGGGGCATAGGCAAGATTCTAATGGTTTACAAACATGAAGAACATAAAACATACGAAGAACATGAAGAACTCAAGTGTGGAAGTACGAAAGAAAGATAGAAAGACTTACCAATACCAGATGCCAAGCTAGACTCAGCCTCACGAGCTTGATTGTAGCTTCGAAAATAGCAAAAATGGACGTGGGGAAGCAAAGAGGCAGTGACAGCAGTGAAGAAGGAAGCTTAGAGGTTCGAGGACTAGGGTTTCGAAGGAGGAGATGAATAGGGCACAAATGACCCTTCGTTTGTGCATATAAATGGGGAGAAAACCCAAACGGCGGCAGCCGTTTGAATTCTGCGCATGGGGGACAGCTGTGGGGCTGCACGGTCCCAATAATGAGAAGCCACGTGGCATCGATAGGACGGCTGTCAGTACGGTGGTACGACCCTTGACAAGATCACTGGCACAATTTAAGGGCCGACCAATTGATGTAGCTCGGCCATGGCAGTGACCACAGTCACGCTCGGTTTGGTACTGGCGCGACTCAGGGACCGATCAAAAATTAGATAGCTCGGTTATGGCAGTAATCCCAATCACGCTCGACTCGGATGGGATTAAGGGGCAATTGAGAGGGGAGACTTGCACCGGATAGTACGGCCGAGCTACGATAACGTGGTCGTGGCGAACGGCACAACGCCGAGCTGTTTGCCCCATTGACACGACCCCTTGGCCTGTCTTGCACGGCCAAGTGGACTGGCCGACCAGGCGTGATCTAAGGCTTAACCGAGCTGTGAATCAATGGTGTGAAGCAACCGAGCTAAGGATAGCCCGGGCTGAACTGAAGACGGGGCGGGGTCCGGCATGCCTCCAACCGGTTAGCCGAGATGGACAGACTCCGTATAACTTAGAATGAAGGTGGAACGGAGGGAGGCCGACACGCCTCACGACCGGTCAGCCAGAGATGGACTGGTCGAGGGAAGCTCAGTCATGGCAATCAGACCTTCGCCTTTTCCCCCAAAGGGATAGGTCGGTTGTGCTGCTTGTGGTGGCAATTCTCTATAAGGGACAGGCCGGTCATGGTACTCCGGTTAAGTGTGCCACCTGGGCCAATGGCGTGAGGGAGAGGACATCTGCTCCAAGCACGCGTCAATACCGTTAGGCAGTTCTGTGTGTACTAGTTGGAGGACTAGGCCTTTACACGCGTAAGGTGGTGAAAGGCGAGCACTGCCACCTGTTCAGGGAAGGACGGCAGGGGTAGTGCTCGCACAATCCTAAGGCTGCATGGCCAGCCTAGAAATAGGAGTGGGAAGATGAACGTTGGGGGTAAGTAACTTAAAGCAATTTTGCGCCATCTGAAACACACTCACTTTCTCTCTCTAACAGCCTCCTTCTTCCTCAAGAGATCTGACTTGATCGTCGGAGGGTCTATCCGGCAAACCACCGCCGGGCAGCTCACCGTTTCTGTGTTGCCAGGTTAGACGCCGTCACGAGAAGCTTGGAGTCCAAGGAGTACGGAAAGTAGAGGATATTTCACCCCCGTACAGGTGGGATCTTAATGTTAAAATAGCAATGTCATAACATATGTTAATATACTAATTGGTGCATGTAGTACCACCATTATAACATTGGACAAGTAAAACAGTTTTTGTAAAGAAATTTGTTTAGTTATGTTTTACTTTCTTTTTCTTTTTTTCTTAAATAATAAAATTGTTTGATGAACTATTTTTGAAATTTTTTATGAAAAGAAACTAATTTTTTAAAATAATATCAATAATTATTTTTGAATTTTTTTAAAAACAAGGTTTGCATGACAATGAAAACAATACGAGTATAATAAATATTTTTGAACTTTATCAATAGGGAAAATTATTGATAAATCCTATTTAGAAGTGTTTTAGCCCAAGAAGTCCATGAAGGAATTTTTTAACCCATTTAGTCCCATGTATGTATAGTTTTATTCCATAAAGTCCTTTTTCTTGATTTACACTATTTTCTTGGACACTTATGCCCTTATATTTAATTTTGATACCCTTATAAATATTTTTTGAACGGTTAGCAATTTATGATGTGAACATTCATATTTTAAAATTGACATTGGTAGGAATGTAAAATTGGCCTGTGGACAGCCCGAAACCCATCAGCGAGCCGGGGCGGGCCCGGCCCGTTGACAATGTGAATATTCACATTGACATGTTAATATTCACATTAATAGGAGTGTAAAATTGGCCCGCGTCCCGTGGCGGCGCGAAACCCGCCCGCAGTCCATGGGCGGCCCGAGGCGGGCCCGGTCCGGGCCGTTGACAATGTGAATATTCACGTTGACATGTTAACATTCACATTGATAAGAGTATAAAAATTCGTCCGCGGCCCATGGTCCCGGCCTGTTGACAATGTGAATATTCACATTGACATGTTAACATTCACATTGATAAGAGTATAAAATTGGCCAGTGTCCTGTGGGCGGCCAAAAGCCTGCCCGTGGCCCGGAGCGGGCCCGACCCGGCCCGTTGACAATGTGAATATTCACATTGATAGGAGTGTAAAATTAGCCCGCGCCCCGTGGCTGTCCGAAACCCGCCCACGGCCCGTGGGCGGGCCCGGCCTGTTGACAATGTGAATATTCACATTGTCATGTTAATATTCACATTGATAAGAGTATAAAATTGACCCGCGCCCCGTGGCTACCCAAAACCCGCCCACGGCCTGTGGGCAACCCGGGGCGGGCCTGGCCCGGCCTGTTGACAATGTAAATATTCCCATTGACATGTTAACATTTACATTGATAAGAGTATAAAATTAGCCAGCGCCCCATGGCTGCCCGAAACCCTCCCACGGCCCGTGGGCGGCCTGGGGCGGGCCCGACCCGGCCTGTTGACAATGTGAATATTCACATTGACATGTTAACATTCACATTGATAAGAGTATAAAATTGGTTCGCGGCCCATGGGCGGCCAAAAGCCCGCCCGCGGCCCGGGGCGGGCCCGGCCCGGCCCAGCCCGTTGACAATGTGAATATTTACATTAACATGTTAACATTCACATTGATAAGAGTGTAAAATTGGCCCGCAGCCCGTGGACGGCCCGAAGCTCGACCGCAGCCCAAGGCGGGCTTGGCCCGATCCGTGACAATGTGAATATTCACATTGACATCTTAACATCAACATTGATAGGAGTGTAAAATTTGTCCGCTGCCCGAAGCTCGCCCTCGGTCCGGGGTAGGCCCGGCTCGGCCCGTTGACAATGTGAATATTCACATTGATATGTTAACATGCACATTGATAGGAATGTAGAATTGGCCTGCGGCCCGTGGGCTACTCGAAGCCCGCCCACGGCCCGGGGCAGGCTAGTTTGGGTCCGGGCCCGAGCATGTCCGAGACCCTAGACTAGGGCCTAGGCCATCACTTTGAAGCCTGGCCCGGCCCATCGGCCCGCTTAAGGCTCATTCAAGGCTTGGTCCGAGGCTCAGCCCACCTAAGGCATAATGTCTTTTTTTGTGGAAAATAATAAAATTTTGGTAGAAAAAATTAAAAAAGAATTAAAAAAAAAATGGCCAGGCCCGCCTAAGCCCGGCCTAAGCTCGAGCCTAGGCCCAGGCCCACCGACCCGACCCGAGGCTGTCGTCTTCGGGCCGCGGACCAATTTTACACTCCTATCAATGTGAATATTAATATGTCAATGTGAATATTCACATTGTCACGGGCCTCCTACGGGCCGCGAGCGGGCTTTAGGTCTCCCACGGGCCGCGGGCTAATTTTACACTTCTATCAATGTGAATGTTAATATGTCAATGTGAATATTCACATTGTCACGGGCCGGGCCGGGCTCGCCCCGGGCCGCCCACAGGCCGCGGGCCAATTTTACAGTCTTATCAATGTGAATGTTAATATGTCAATGTGAATATTCACATTGTCACGGGCCGGACCGGGCTCGCCCCGGGCCGCGGGCTAATTTTACACTCCTATCAATGTGAATGTTAATATGTCAATGTGAATATTCACATTGTACATGGGCCGGGCCCTACACATTGACGATATGAACATTCACATTGACGGTGTGAACATTCACATTAGGGGTATTTTGGTAATTATGTCACCCATAGGACTTATTGAAACATAAGAAAATAATATAAACTAAATAGAACATAAGTAGATACATTAGGAATATTTTGGTAATTATGTCACCCATAGGACTTATTGAAATATAAGAAAATAATATGAACTAAATAGAACATAAGTAGATGAAAAGGGTATTTTGGTCTTCTTATCTCAAATATGACCTAATGGAATAGTCAAAAAGAATATGGGTTGAATGGAACATAAGTAATTAAAGATGGATTTATGAAAAAAAACTCCCTTATCAATATTTGTATTTAAAAGAAAAAAAAATAACAACAACCAACCAAGCCCTCAAGATTCTAAAAAATTATGACCTGGGTTGTGATACTTAGAAAAAGTTAAAAAGTCAAAAAGTTACTAAAAAAGTTAAAAAATTATTACTATTTATCAAAAAATTAATAAATAAATAAATTTTACACACAAAATTACAACTTAGTCTGATCGGTTCAGATCTGTGGCTGCATTTTTTTAGAAAAATTGAACAGTTGGGGTGCAATTTTAACACACTGTTGTTCGGCCGGTGGGGGCCATCACGGGTCATGTTTTGATAATCTGTACCGTTCAATGTGTAGAACTTGTCGAGTACTATATGTTTGTAAAAAATCACATTGATAGGATATCGCTAACTACATGATCAAATCAGTTTTGTATAAAAAAAAAAATGGATGGTGTTATAGTTAACGATTGAAAAAAAACTAATCTGATCAGATAGCTATCGATATCTGATCAATGTGATTTTTTACAAGCATATAGTACTCGACGAGTTCTACACATTGAATGGTTTAGATTATCAAAACAGAACCCGTGATGGCCCCCGCAGGCCAAATAGCACCGTCCAGTGCAATACCCGAAAAGTAGGTAACCATTTGTTAGCATCAATTCAGCTTGCACAGTACGCCATACAACTCACGGTCTTAATCTTCTCCTACATACTAATTTATATAATTTTTTAATATACATTTTTTCATAAAAAGTCAAAAAGTTAACCTCAACAACCATTTTTTTTTCTCAATTTTTTAATCCAAAAAATCAAAAAGTACACTAATTTAGAACACACCAAACAACCCCTAAACATCAATTCTTCTCTCAAATCAAATCAAAATAATATATAAAACCCCAATTCTCAAACAAATAGACAGGTTTCCTATTCACCAATCATCGAACTACACAACCATTCTTAAACCGAATAATGTTTACAAACACAACCAACAAACAAAGAATCCAAAAAGAACACGACGACACGAAACCATCTTTTGGAAAGAAGAAAAAAAAGAAGATAAAAACACACCAACTTTTATACAAACTCACAAATTAAATTAAATTTCACATTCTCTAAGAGATGGAGAACCTTCTTCTCCTAGGCTTGGTAATATCCACAACATCTTCAATATTCAAAGTATCCTTAGATCCATGCTTGAATGGATTCAACTTCCCCAACGTCCTCGACACGGACGAAAAGAACGGCCTCCGATGACCGCCACCGCCCTTGCCCTTGGACGACGTGCCGCCTCTTTGATTATTCTGCAAGTCAGTTATGTGCATCTTCATCTTCAGTAGCTCAGTTCGCAACGCCTCGTTCTCTTTGACTAGTGACACATCAGTTTGTAATTGGTTCCTTATTGTTATAGCATTATCGGGTTGCATGTTGCGACGATTGTTGTTATTGTCGCTGCCACTTCTTAATTTGAGTTGATCGTAGTACAGAGTGTGAAGTACTATTTGTACCGGTAATCGTTTGTTTTGCGAAGCGTGAACTCTCGCTTCGTACGAGAGTTTTAGTGGATCCATTACACTGCATACCTTCTCGCGCTCGATTTCATCTAGGTTTGGATGAGCCTGCAATAATACGATACGTGTCCGCTGATATTTAATCCAATCGTGACAAAAAAAATTAAAATTTGATGATATACAGTATTTAAAAATAAAAAATAAAAAATGAGGCTAATTTGGATCACCTTCAAGTAGATATCGATCGCTCTGTAAAGATCATCATCGACCTTCCTGGCTGTCTTAGGCACGAGATTCGCAATTCCGTTGAATTTTGATATGCTCAGCTCATCATACTGAGCGATCTCACCGAGATATGCATCAACGATCTTCGTAACACTTAACATCGCCGTCGAACACACTTCCCTAAAATTACCACCGTTGAACACCGCCACGTTCTTTTCCTTCTCCACAAACCCCGATATAATCCTCCTCACGCTCTCTAGATCAAACAGCCTCGCACCATCAAAAGTGAACGATATCACCAGAAGATCCTCGACCGTCACGTGTTCCAGAATCGCCGAGATTCGCTTCTCGAGCTCTTTCTCGCAACTGTTGGAGGATCTGAGGAAGATCGCGGTTCGAAGGAGGCAGCAGAGGAAGTTAATCGGAAACACCGATTTCTCGGCCGGTAAGAGAGAGATGATCGATTCGAGAAGCTTTCTCTGCCGGATTCTGACATCAGAGGTGTCGGAATCTAATGATTTCGTGCCGCTTCCGGAGTGGTCTCGGACGACATCTCGAAGCGATCTCTCTGCGTAGGTGATTATCGCGCTCGCTATGGTTAGGCCTTTCGCGCCGCGTGATTTCATTCCTGAAATTATTTCCTCGAAGAAAGCTATATCTAAGATCGATAGCTCTTCTGTCCACCAATTTGGCGGCGATCGACTAAGAAAATTCGCCTCATAACACGCCTGTAAAAAAAAAATTAAAATAAGTATAATTATGAGTGATAGAATTGCCATAGATAATTTTGACTGAGCCAGTGGTTCATCTTCGTTACCATACTCAATTAAGTGAAAATTTTACAACTTAGCCTAGATTCAAAAATCTTGGTATGCAGGCGTAATTCAAAGCACATCAACACCACGCCGAAAGTTTTGTTTTCCTTTTTAAAGGTAAATAATATGTGAAAAATGGAGGTTACGAAGATGAGTAAGTACCTTACTGGTTGCGACATCGACGCATCTCTTGACGATGTTGAGTTCTTCGGCCATTGGAAGAAGATCTTCGCACGACTTCAAGACAACGACGGCGCCGGAGAGGCTGGTGAGGGCGACTTGGGAGAGAAATTCTTCGGTTCGGCCGGCGAGGTTGCCGTCGGAGTATTTATCTGCCATTTGCAGATACTCAGCGGCGCAACGAAGAGCTGCGACGTTGTGAACTGTGATCTCGAAGTTGACGCCGTAGCAGAACTTGGCCGCTTTCTCGAAGATCTCGGGGCCTCCAGGGATGTCGGAGAGATCGATTCTTGCCAAATCAGGTTCTTTCGATTCTAGTATTAATTTTCTTATGTAGTTACTCTTCGCAACAAGCATGAACTGTCACACCACAAATGAAATTGGAATTAACGCAAATGAACACGGAGATTAGAAGTTAAACTAGAATATGAACACTTTTCATACCTTGTGAAGATTAAAACTGGCCTCACCAACTTCGACCACAACATCAGTTGGAATATCTTGAGAGAAGACCCTGCAAATTGAAGATTAATTAGCAGGGAAAAAAAAATTAAAGAACTAAGGAGATTGAAGATAATTGGCTGAATAATCTCGTGTGTATTACCATTGGCCAGTCCTTTCCATGGCAAGAGAGGTCCTGTTGTTGTTTTTTATGGAGACGGCCATGGTCCTCTGGCTTTGGGTTCAGAACATGTTGATGTGTTTTGGGATTTATAGGAGATTGAGGTTTTAATTTATCTTTATTTTATTTTTGCTCTTTTTTTTATCTACTGTATAAACTGTCTTTTTCGCTTTTAGAATACTAGCCTATCACCCGTGCTATGCACAGAATAATTATAGATATTTATATTTGTTTTAATTTTTTTGAATATATAAATTAAATATATGGGGTTTGACCGAGGAGTTTGAAAGAATTTAATAAGTGTTTATTTATTTGTTTTTTCAAAAAACAAAACAAAAAAATTAAGAGGAAAAAAATTAAGAGCCATTTACACAATAATTACACGGGTCTCTTGGGATGTAAAAAGTAAGGAAATTAAGATTTCATTTATTGCGTTATTCAATAGTGTAATTATTATAATCTTTGAACCAATCACCAAGTCAATTTATTTTTTTTAATATATAAATTAAATACATGGGGTTTGACCGAGGAGTTTGAAAGAATTTAATAAGTGTTTATTTATTTGTTTTTTCAAAAAACAAAACAAAAAAATTAAGAGGAAAAAAATTAAGAGCCATTTACACAATAATTACATGGGTCTCTTGGGAATGTAAAAAGTAAGGAAATTAGGATTTCATTTATTGCGTTATTCAATAGTGTAATTATTATAATCTTTGAACCAATCACCAAGTCAATTTTTTTTTTAAAAAAAATAAAAAATTAAAAAATTAAAATTAACATATTGAAAGTTTCACAAACCTTGAGTTTTAAAAGATCCATTTACTTAATATATAGATAACTACATATTTTTTTTATCCGTGTAACCACGTTGCATGTTGATTTTTTCCAAGTCTTTTAACCGTTTACTTACTTTTTGAGGTAGTCCAAGTCTTTTAACCGTCTACTTACTTTTTGAGGTAGTTTTCAATGCATATGCTTCTATTGTCCATTATAACCCGGCTTCACGTGCGGCATATGATCTGAGGCAGCTCATCTTTGAGCTAGCTATAGCTCAAGCTCTACGACCTTTTATTTTGTTTTCTTCTTTTTGTTTTTTTCTTCATTTTCTTTTGGTTGTGAATGTGAAGCAATGAGGTGCTTCAAATATTGATTCAATCAACATAATACTGTAAAGCTCATCTTAACATGAAATGTGAAGAGTTAATATGATTTTTTTAAATTTTGTTTTAAAAAATTACTGTCAAAGAAGAAAGTCAAGAACCCAAGAGATGAAAAAGTATTTTTTACTCAATATTTTCTTCATCTTACTTCTATTATAATTTGAAGAAATATTTCACCAAATTATATATATTTTACTTCTCACTAATTTATGGAGTAACTTTTCTTATAAAAGAAGCCTCAAGTAAATGCACATGCCTTATATAATATATATTTAAATATTTAAATCGTATAAACTTAAATACTAGTGTTACATTTTTATAATTTTTTTTAATTGTTTTAATGAAGTGATAAGATAAAATATTAAAAAATATTTAAATGAAAATCAACATTTTAAATTTTTAATTTTACTTGTCACGGGAAGAGATTGTGTTGAGGAAAATTATGTGGAGAAAGGGTCATGCTCCGGAGCTCTAATTAGAGCTGCAGCAGTGCAGCTCTAATGAGCTGTCCAAAAAAAAATAAATAAAATAACAGTAAAATAAAAGACAAAAAAAATGAAAGAAAAAGATAAATTAAAGATGTATTAAAGGTCTTTTTTTAATAATTCAAATCATTTTTGTGTGGAGAAATTATTTTTTAAACATGAAAATGATGCAAGTGAATGTCCTCTAGCCAGTCGAGAGACATCCAAGAAGCCGGCTGAAAAAGGAGAGAGAGGGGTAAAAACACAGTCAACAGGAAAGGAATCCCAACTTCCAGTCCCATCCATTGAATCAACAACAATGATTCATCCCATTAAAAATATCATCACTAATAATATTAATATATTAAAAAAGTAAAAAAATATATATATATATATATATAATTCTAAAACTAAAACATCACATCATTACTGGCGAAACCCACTATCACCTAATTAGTGGGAGCACTAAGTATTTTTCTTGAATCAATTTTCGTCAAAAATGAGTGAAGAGGGGGTTGGATTTGACTAGGTCAGTCAGAAGAGTCTCAATTCTCAAAGTTATGTCTCAGCCACTCAAAACAAGTGGTCTGTGCTTATAGGAACCAAAAAGGTCTTGGTTGCCTTAGCGCCACGTCATTCGCCGCCAACTTTTACGCTCCTCGCCGGCCCCATTTCATACCTTTGACATGTTTTAATATAGTGGGCCACCGCGTTATCGGAATAATCAGTATTCCACTAATAGAATACTTACACGTGGAATTTTCATTCTCTCCGTCCAGTCCCGTGTACGAATGCCAAGTGTGTCGGGGCCGGGGAGTACACTCCCTATCTCCGACAATAAGAAATTTTCCGCTCCCGCCCCCAATTCCAAACGGGGAGCCCATCGCTTTTCCCACCCCTGTCCCCGACTCCGCAAATTTCCCGAAATATAGTAGCTGATCAGATTTTTTTTTATTTTTTATTTTTTTATTTGTCAAACATATTTTTAAATTAAAAAATCTGTAGACATCCAGGAACATGCTTTTGTTCAATTGTATAGTCTGATTCATTGATATTAAATGAAGAAAAAAAAAGAAGCAATAATCTAAAAAAAAAAAAAAAAAGACAAATCACAACTTCACATAACGAAACAAGAACACAAAATCATCAACAGATCTCAGATCTGAGATCAACAAAATCATCAACAATAACAGATCTCAGATCTATGTATTTGAGTGTGTCACAAAGAGAGAGAGAGAGAGAGGACGGAGGCGATGGAACTGCGACGAACGACGGAGAAGATCGGCGCGATGGACGACGAAGGAGGTGGAACGGCGGTGCGAGGTAGACAGATGTGGAGGAGAGATGCGAGAGTGACGAGGTGGACGGAGGTGCAGAGTCGACGACGGAGGTGAAGCAGCAGTGCAAGCTGGACGGCAGCGGCGGCGGTAGATTTGGTTGAGAGACGTGGTGGTGGTGGTGGTGGTGGTGGTGGTGGTGCGAGCTGGACGGCGGTGGTGGTGGATCTGAGAGAAAGAGAGAGAGAGAGAGAGAAGTCAATGAATGAAGGAGAGAGATGAGAGACGCGGCTGTGAGACAAAAAGGGAGAGAAGTGAAAGTGAGATGAGGGTTTTGTTTATATATATAGGGGTAAATTAGTAATTTCACATCGGGAATAAACGGGACCGGGTACGGGACTAGGACACTTATTCCCGTCTTTGGCCCGAAACAGATCGGGGATTGATTTTTGAATACCATCCCTGCCCCATCGGCGGTATTTTTCGGGGAAAACCCACTCAATTTGGGGTTGGGGGATTGGGTCCCCATCGAGCCGGATTCAAATTGCCATTTCTAGTCCCATGAGAGGAACATATATCCAAACTAAATTTATGCCAAGTTAATTTTAGAGTTATATTAGAAATTTTAAATATTTTATCAAATTTTTTATTAAACTTCTCATATAGACGTGGGATTCAAATTTGTGAGTTTCACTCATGTAAAAAAATTGACAAAAAATTTCATAAGTTATTTAAAATTCATAATATTTTTCTTAATTTTTTATTATACGTCTCCAAATGCAAACATGCATGCAAGACATAAAAAATAAGGATCAGGGAAATGAAGTGGTAATACAAATGTAAAACTATCAGCGTTTAGTTTATAAATATTAATAATTAAAATTTTAAATATTTTTTAAAAATTTTATTGATCTGTAATTCTCCTAATGGGGTGTTTGGCAAAGGCTATTTTTAGTTTTTTAAGTTAAAATCCACAAAAAGGCAAAATAGGTTAAAATAGCCAATAAGATAAAATGTCATATTAAACCTATAATCATTTTACTTTTTCTCTCACAAACATCACATCCAACTATAAAAAAATCTAACTATCTTTCCAAGCACAAAAATTTTAACCTACTAAAATAGCCTACTAAAATAACAATTTTTCAAACACTCACATTATATATATTTAAAAGTTTGTATCTTAGTAAAAATATTTGTACATATAAGTGTATTATTGATGAAAATATTTAGGGCTGGTTTAGCATGTTTGAAAAAAGTTAAAAAGTCAAAAAATTCTTAAAAAAGTCAAAAAGTTATCACTATTCACAAAAAAAAATATAAAAAAACAAATTTTTCGAAAAAAAGTACAAACTAACTTTTTTGGCTGAAGTGATGTTTTGGTCTAAAGTGATTGTACAAATTCGTCAAGCGGGTGCACACAAAATTTTCATAGGATGGTGATGTTTGGCCCATGGGAACCCATCACGGGTCCCATTTTGATGATCTGAACTGTTCAATGTGTAGAACTCGTCGAGTATTATATACTTAAAAAAAATCACGTTGATCGTATATCGATAACTATATGATCTAATCAATTTTGTATAAAAAAGTGGACGGTATATAAAGTAACGGTTGACCAAAAACTAATCCGATCAGATAGCTATCAATATCCAATCAACGTAATTTTTCAAAAGTATACAGTACTCGACGAGTTCTACACATTAAACTGTTCCGATATCAAAATGGGATACGTGGTGGGCCCCCACGGGCCGAATAGCACCGTCCAGTCCGAACAGCACCATAGGCAATCTGGTCCTATACATCTTGCTGCCAACCGTATGCATGACGGTACCATCACTGTCAATAGGCAATTATATATTTAGGGGTAATATGGTAATTTTGTTATTTTATATAATATTTTAATACACATTTTTTCGTAAAAAGTTAAAAAATTATCCTAAACAACTATTTTTTTCTCTATTTTTTAGTTCAAAAAATCAAAAAATATACTTATTTAGAACACCCAAAACAATCCGTTAGAAACTCTCCAATCATGGCCCTGACCTCAGCTGTTTGTTTGTTTGTTTATTTTTTATTTATTTATTTTCCTACTTCTGTTTTTGTGCTCCTAATTGACAAAAATTTCGAATTCTTTACATCAAATTTGTAAAATTTGATTTATATTGTTACTTGGACAAATCACAAAGTTGGGAGGGACACCTAGATGAAAATTTATTTGGATAGTTTAGTCATAGTGATATTTTGGAAAATTGATAAAAAAAAAAAAAAAAATAGTTTTTTGACGTTTTTAGTCTATTTTATTTTTTTGTGAATAAAAAATGTGAAAAGTAATGTGACTCAAAATGAATAAAAAGTTAAATACTAACTTTTTATTTGCTTCCTAAAACACCCCATAATCTTTTACTTCTTGGGGGTATTTTACCACTGCCTTGAGGTGTAAATTGCGTTTTTTTTTTTTTTTGGGAGGGGGGGGGGGGGGTTTGAGAATTAGTTAAAATGTTTCTTCATTATAAAGTAGTGACACTTTTACAAAAGTATATTAAAAGCCACTTCTTGTTAACTCTTTGTTGTCTCTAAGATCCATTGAATGTAAAGCAGCCTAATCTTCTTCGGCTCTGACTTTTTTATAAAATTAGGCCTTGTTTGGCATATGTTTGGTTTAGTTTAAAAATTAAAAAATTAAGAAGTGTATAACCTATATTTAAAAGTCAAAAATTTTCTTTTCTCTCTACTTTTTACATATATTTTAATAAAAAACTAAAAAGTCATTTTAAATTTACTAGCTTTTTTACCTCATATTTTAACTAAAAAGTCAAAAAATTACTAAAAGAATATGTTCCCAAACGAGGCCTTAAATTATGGCAACATCATATACAAATATGTTTTAAAAAACACAATGAAAATTTATTTTTTTAACATTTTTTCTTTCATACACATTGTATTAGTATTAACACAACTCTTTATTATATTATTAAGGCAGTAACATAACATGCCATCGGGTTAATAATTCGGTTTGGTCAACCTATAAGAATTGGGAGGTTGGGATTGGGCTGAATATGTGTGTGTGTGTGTGCGTGTGTGTGTGTGTGTGAAGAGACTCAAGACCATCTAAACAGAGATTCCTAACCTAGGAAGCTAGAATCTTCACTTCACTCCAACAAAATTGGCAGCTCCATAATTAACCCTGATTGGGTTGAAGATAATCTACAGTTGGGATAAGAAAGAGCAAAGAGACCCACTGAAAAAGACCCCACTAAAGGAAAGAGAATGTAAAGACAATTGAGTTTTGGATGAAGGAGGGTTGGTTGATTGAGATGGGTGAGTTAGGGTTTTGGCATGTGGGTGGGGCAACAAATACAATGTTAATGAGCCGATATTGGTCCCCTATTGGCATGGACCATGTATGTATGGTCCTTCTCAAGTTTGGAATTCAATTCGTACCTTTCTTACTTAAAAACAAGTGTCCTTGATGTCACATATACATTGTCTTCTTAAACCTACCAGGCCCATATACAAACATAATGCCTAATATACATTTGAGTCCCCTTTGCAGACATCTAATGTGCAGTTTGAGTTTTTTACCCTCGTCTTTAGTTTCATATGTTTTTCCAAAAAGTAATGTTATGTAATTCAAAAATAGTAATAACAATATATTAAAAAAAACCCACAAAATTAATCAAATTATAAAATTATGACATAGATTTAAACTTGATATGATATCATGCACTTTAAATCGTAAGATTTTTTTTCTTTTCTTTTCTTTTCCACTTGATTATAGAATGGAGATGTCCATTTCAAGATCAATATATCTTAAATTGTAAATCACTTAAAAGAGATTTTAAAACAATACTTCTACAACCATCAAAAAAACTCACTCACAAATAGCACCAACCTCTTGCATTTAGGGGTTAGATTTCGGTGCACCATTTTTTTGTGCACATATCTTTTGTTTTTTTAAATTCAAATTGACTTAACAATTATTGATCATTAATTTTTATTTTTAATGATGTGTTACAACTTTATGAATTGAAATGAAAATATGAATAAGGATGTAAATTCATTTTAGAAATGGACAAAGATTGAGAGAAGATAGGTCATAGTCTTCTTAGGTGGAACAAACAAAGCAAGTCTATCAACAGTAAGGGTTGGCCTAGTTAGCATAATTTAGTGGGCAAAACTTGAGATTTGGGGTGTGCTCACTTTAAATCTCAGATTTAATATTCACTAGCAGCAATGAGTTTATTGGGACAATATCCATACAGGGCATTAATGTTGTGGCTTTAAATGGTCCGCCGCAAGTAGACAGTAGGATTGATCCTGAAATTAGTCGAGGTGCATGTAAATTAGTCTCAACACCTTGTTAAAAATAAAAAAATAAAGGCAAGCCTATCAATCAATATCACTAGGTCACAGACAATGTTATATATATGTATATATATCACGAGGTCTTCGTTTTCCTAAATTTGGGTAGCAACTTTTTCTTGAGGTTCAAGCCTTTGTTTTTTTTCTTTAATGGAAAAAGGGTGATAGCAAATTCTACTTTTTAAAGTTTAAACATAGGATTGTAAATATTCTATTTCTACCTCCAATTTTATTTATGTTCCATAATTTTTTATTAATATTTTTTTGGACGGTGGGGGGAATGGGGGTGATTTTTTTTTTTTTTTTTTTTCCCTTTAAAATGTGTGATGTTAATAGGTTAATAAATTAAATTATTACTAATAGGTATTCAATACTTCTAAACAATATTGAGTCTTTGGGTGATTATTAGTTCGGTGGGGGAAAAAATAAAGAAGCCAGAAGTTGATCCAAATATAACTAAATCGAAATGAAAAATTGAAATTGTTTGTATTAAGAAATTGTCAATAAGCTTAAGCTACGGAACGGGACATCACAATATCGATCGAATCTTATCAGAATTGTTGGGCACGTTTGGAAAATATCGATAGCAATATGACTCTTATCAAATTTAGACAAACAAAACAAGACAAACTTCATATATATATATATAGTTTTTTTTTAGGGATATTTACCTATAAATCTCATTTCACAAACAAGTATTTCAATTGGTCTCAAATTTTTTTTATTGATCTGTTAAGTCTTATTAGTGGAGAGTTTCTTTTCGTGTGATTCTATTTTTTATTTTGATAGTGTTTTGGTGGACAGGTATATCCTTTAGTTAATGTGACAGGTATAATGTGATACTCCAATGTGACAGGTATTAATGTGACACTCCAACGATGTGACACTCCAAAAAAATTAAAAACTCCTTAATGTACTTTTTCTAAATGTGACAACGTAGTGGGTATGATGTGACACTCAAAAACTTTTATTCCAAAAAAAATAAAAACTCTTTAATGTATTTTTTTAAAATATGACACTCTAACGTGACAGGTATGATATGACACTAAAAAGTTCTTTAGTATACTTTTTCCAAATCTGACACTCTAATGTAGCGGACAAATGAGCCATTACATATCCAAAATGATTAAACGGATCATAAGAAAAAATATATAATTATATGAATTACAAGTCCAAAGTATAATACTTATTGGTTAATCTCCCCTTTTATTTATTTATTTATAATATTCCTAGTATTATCGAATCAACTATGAACTGTTAGATGAGTTCAAAACTGTAAAACCTTTTGCGTTGGGCTTGATCCCAGTGGGCTTGAAGATTGCCCTGTGACGGAGCAGGCTTGGCCCACATACCACTATATAGGCTTAGCTTAAACAATGGCTTTGATAATGGTATTTGATCAAATCAAATAGGGAAGAGTCAATAGAAAAATCAATTTTTACAAACAAACAAGCTGATCAAGCAATGTGGTTGATGCCCTATGTCTTGACAGATTCAAGGACTTCTTTGGAGGTTGTTATGCGAAGAAACAAATGCAAACAAAATGAAATTCGATTGAAAACACTCAAACTTGTCATTTAATTTCAAGAATCAAATTTCAAGTCTAAAAATGATTACAATCGACATGGCCAAACTGAGTACAAAAGCTGAATTACAGATGAACTGCTCCTAAGTTAAGATAGACTACTCCTAAATAAATTACACACTCCTATATTTCACATGAGTTGTGAATTTGATTGTAAGTCCTTTTTGATCTTCTCTTCTTTGCCTATTTATACGCTTCACTCATGGTTTCTTTAAAGACCTGCTCTAGGCAGTTTCTTCTTCTAAAGCCACGTTGCCACAAACATGCTGGGAAGTTACTTCCATCACTCCATATGACAGTAAGGTTGTCTTATTTTTCACAACTTCCTTTCACCACTTTCCATGTCTCCTACTCGAAGAATAACAACAACAATAACAACAACAACAACAATAATAATAGTATGGCCATAATTTATTTATAAAAAGTTGATTTATGGTCTAAATCGACAGATAAAAATCAACAAGTCACAGTCAGTAAAATTGAATTTGGTCATAATTGACAAACCACGACTAATTAGATTATATTTGACCTATTAACAGGCCATAATCGATAGAAAATAAAATATGATGTCAACAATACCCCTCATAAAAGACAAAATCTGAATCAAACCATATTCATTAAATATATATATATATATATTAGAAATGGTCATATGTTTGAAATAAAATGACTATCTATTTCATTTGCAAAATGCAAATGCCAGTTAACTGGCAAATTTACAAAACCACACCCAATCAGGATAAACAATAATATCGAATATTCTTGATATTTTTGACAATCGATAGTACACATTTTACTGTCGAACATATCCATATATGTAGCAAACTTTGTTTACTATGTTAAACACACTTGATACAATCACAATTCATGCATGACTTCTTTTCTACATTTGAGAATATGGCCACTCAATAATAATTGCTGCTTATATTCACCATGATCTTGAAGAACAAAAACCAAAGTCAAACCATCTAGGCGATATTGGATTCTTAGCCAATTATTTTTTCCAAGGCCACTAAATGTCATCTTATCATCTTGGCATGGTGTTCGACAGGCAATTCAAAATAGTGAGGGCCAATTTTTGGCCAACTACCTTCCACTGAAAAAGAAAAAATATTTGAAGAAAGAAATATATTGTTTAAATATTGTTCTTTTGTTAGCCAATCTATCAAATTCATATTTTGGTGTGACCCACAAATCTAAAGTAAATTTTGAACAATAAAAGTCATAGTATAAATTGGTTTTAAGAACTCATATATTTCATCACTTTGAATGATATCAAAAATGTTGAATTCATGAACGGTCGATTCTTTCTTAATTTTAGTCATGTTTGGCTCAAAAACTTGTTTTTCTCCCAAATGATTATTATCATCTTTTGTCAAAAGGGGCTGTTGTTTGTCATTTTTTTGGTCTTTTTTGTTCATAATTTTCAGCCATATTTGACTTAAATTTGTGCCCCTACGTTCATAGTTTTTAACTATCTTTAACTTAAAATTATGCCCCCTAAGTAAATCTTCACCATCATCTTGTGATGGATTTTTAACATCTTCCGAGAGAATGGGTTGTTTTTTAATTTTAGTCATTGATGGCTTATGAAAACTCTCCAAAGTCATGTTATCTTCATGATTTGGTGTGTTGATCCCTCAAGTCATATTATTTTCATACCTTGGCTCTTTATGAATAACGGTTTACATTTTGTGAGCCAACTTGAAATTAAATATAGTGTTCAGTTCTTCAAACAATTCTTGTTTTTCATGTGGAAGCATGTTGTCCAATAATTGCTTTATTCGAAGAAGAAGAGTATTTTTTATTTTTATGAATGAGATATTAGTTTGGCCCAAGTCTAACTCTCCATTCATTTGCTTCTTCTTTATCACCATAACTCCAAATTAGACAGGTCCCACTGGGCGTGCCAAAATATGTTAGCAAAAATCTGGTTTGAGTCAAATCGATAGGGAAGAGTTGACAAGAAAACCAATTTTTACAAGCAAACAAACTGATCAAGTAATGTGGTTAATGTCCTATGCCTTGACAGATTCAATGATTTCTCTAGAGGTTGTTATGCGAAGAAACAAAAAAAAAAAAAATCGATTGAATAACACTCAAACTTGTCATTTAATTTCAAGAATCAAATTTCAAGTTGAAAATGATTACAATCGACAGGACCAAACTGAATATAAAAGCTGAATTACGGATAAACTATTCTTAAGTTAAGATAGACTACTAGTAAATTTTACATGAATTGTGAATTTGGTTACTGGTCCCTTTTGATCTTCTCTTCTTTGCCTATTTATAGGCTTCACCTACGGTTTCCTTCAAGAATTGCTCTAGGCAATTTCTTCTTCTAAAGTCACGTTGCCACAAACATACTGGGAAGTTACTTTTATCACTCCATAAGACAGCCACGTTGCCTTAATTTTTCACAACTTCCTTTAACCACTTTTCATGCCTCATGCTCAAAGCATAACAACAACAAACAATAATAATAATAATATTAATATTATGGCCATAATTTATTTATAAGAAGATGATTTATGGTCTAAATCGATAGATAAAAATTAACAAGTCATAGACTCGCAGTCAGTAAAATTGAATTTGGCCATAATTGATAGACCACTACTAATTAGATTAGATTTGACCTATTGACAGGCCATAATCGATAAAAAATCAAATATGATGTCAACAGTAGGCCAGCAAATCAAGTTAAATAACTTGTCATTAGGACTATGGACTTTACGTATGTATATACAATTTCTAATAGTAACTTGTCATTTGAACTATGGACTTTAGGCCCAAAACTTGTCATTTGGATTTAAAAAATGATGTGACGTCCGATTATTTAAAAAAAAAATGTCATGAAAGCTATTAATTGTAATAATTTTTATTTAAATTTTTTTATCTTAATCAAAGGCATGGTTGAAATATAAATTTTCATTTTGGATTCTTCTTCTTCTTTGATTTTTTATTTATTTTTACTTGACTTTTCATTATTTAATTTTTTATTATATTTTGGTTCTAAATTAGAAGGATCCTTAACGAAAACACGGTACAAATTTGAATGACCAGGTAGTTGATTAATTCACGTGGTAAATTACGTGTATTACTAAGCAATCTGATTTATTGAATAATTCTTATATCTAATCAAAGTTGCCCAAGTTTTTTTTAAATTTATACTATAATATTCACGAAGAGGGTTGCTTGTTGAAATTGCAATTGCAATACAACAAATGTAGGTTTTTTAAGCCAAATGGCAAAATCAATATGTCAGACATTGTAACAGTTGGTCCAAAGCACGAGAAGGAGGCCCAAAGACTAATAATGCTGATGATGCATGAGCATGACAGCTGATCCCAGCACGAGGCCGCCTCAATGCTCATGCTGCTGCAAACAATCCAATGGCCAACCGTTGATAAATCATGTAATCTATATGATTATTATTTCATTTATTAATTTATTTTTTTAAGCTGTTTTTAGATTTTGTTTATTTTCCTTTATAATTTGGGGTGATAAACGAACCAAACAGTTAATTGTTCAATGTTAATTTGATAATTTTAACGAATTTCAAAATTTGTTCAAAGTTGGTTCATTAAACTTTCTAGTCGATCTCAAATGAGTTTTTGTCAAGTTGAGTTCAAGTAGTTTGATATTTTTATATAATTTTAAGATTATCAAACCGAGCCGCATGAGCAATTGACTATTCTACCTTGGTTTGCAAACTTTAGCAAACTCTAAAATGTATTTAACATTGACTTGTTTACGTAACGAACTGAGCTCGAATGAATTTTTGACAAATTAAATATGAGTCGAGTTCAAACTATTTGGTTCGTTTATCACCCCATCCATATAAGATTAGATTATCAATTCCGTAGATTATCAATTCTGCAGCCGCATAGAATTAGAAATACACTCTAGTGGTGAGATGGAATTCACATCCAATCCCATGGTATTGGATGTGAAATAACTATTTTGTCCCTCATTTTACAAAAACAACAAAGTCACTTCTCCGTAATGAGAATTTTTACTTAATTTTATATATTTAATCTCAATCAATTAATACCATCATACCACTACATACATAACACAATCTATCTTATATCTCTAACTTAATACTACTATTCTAATAATCATTTTATTCAATCTCTTTACTGTCATTTAATTATTAGTCTGGCAAAGGGAGCTTGATATTATTTGATGTAACTTTTTTAAAATTTGGAAGTTAACAATCAAAAATAAATATAAAAGCACTTTCTCTCGAGTTTTTTTGATGATAACTTCTTTTTTTAATAGAATATAAAAGCACTTTCTCTCAAACTTTTTGATGATCAATTATTTTTTTTAATTTATTTAAATTATTCCCGACAAACTCCAAAAAAATAAGTACTAATAAAAACTATAAACAAGCTTATAAATGGTACCAAATAAGCTCATTGTATACTATAATTATCTAAAAATAAAGCGCTGCTACATAACTGATTAGGATAAACCATTCTTATACTTATTTTATTGTGTTTTAGATTATTTAAAAAAAAAAAAAAAAAAAACTCATATTGGGTTGACTTTTTAACTATTTTATCCCCTGACTAAAAAGTTTGCTTGGGTTGATTTTTTTGACTTATGTGAGAGAAAAAATAAAATAATTATAATTTGAATGTGATATTTTACCTTATTGACTTTTTAACTTATTTTATCTTTTATGACTAATTTAATCAAAAAATCAACCCTCAACTTTCATGCCAAACGCCACCTATGTCTACCACCTGAAGTGATGTGGCAGCCGTGGCATACACTTATGAATTTAAGAAGGCAACTTAAGAAATAAACATATAAAAGAAATTTAAAAACTGTAAGAAAAAAAATTAGAGGACTTTTCACATATAACAATTGATGTAGGTAGGGTTGAGGAAAAATTCAATAACAAGGTTTTGGTACAGAAAATCGTAAGATTTGATTTAATTTTCTCTATATACGATTTGGTCTTAATTTTTAAAATAAACTAATTAAACTTTATGGTTCAAATCAAGATTTTACAATTATGATTTCAATTAAATCGAATCAAACCATTTAAACGTGTGTATATATATATATATATAATTTGTTATTTTTTACAAACACTCAAGGATTTGACTAATATGAGCATATAGTGGTAGAACTATTAGTTTTAAGTAATTATTATGTAAAAAATAATAGTGTAAAATATTTGAGTAGATTGTATGATATGATTAATATTTTGTGAGATATTATGAATGACAACAGATTTCTCGAAATCAAGATTGAAATAGAATCCAATTATGTTTTATTAGTTTAGTCTAATTTGATTCTTAAAATTTTCATGATTTAGATTAATTGTAAATTTATGAAAGGATATATGATTGACTATTAGTATCTTCATAAACTAAACCATATTCACCCTCCCTGGCCCATTCCAAGCAATGAAATCGTGTTAAACAATAATTACAAGTTTGTTTAAATGTAGTGTATGGTCATTATCAGTATGACAATTTCAAAGTTAAAATTTGACATACATATGTCAAAAAATTATTTTTAAAAAATGTTAAATAAGTTGATTTTTTTTATTTATTACGAAAATAATGTATGAAAAATAAATAAATGATATGACTCAAATAAGTCAATAAATTGACTTTTTTGGCACTTGCCATCAAAATCTAAAAACATTGGTTTTTTTATTTATTTATATTTTTTATGCAAATGTCATTTTGGCATATTTAGACCATTATTTATTTTTATTCATTATATCTGATATAAGGACTATTGGATCAAAATTCTTCTTTAGGTGAGTTAAGTTGGCATAAATGATATTGTGAAATCTTGTGTTAAATTTAACATTAAATTTTGTAATACTATTTTTTGATAGTAATATTACAATTTCATAAATTTTACCATGGATTTTATTTAGAAATATCAATCTATAGTTTAGATTTATTTTATACTTAATCTCTTATTTCACAAATTCAATTTCCACCACATAAACACATTTTTCAAAACAAAACACTTTAAGACAATAGCGTTTATAATTTTTTGACAGCCCTTTTAACAATAGTTAAATAAGGTTTTTCAGTAGAATTGCTATAATATTTTAACTCTAACAACTTAAAAAGAAGCTAAATTAATAAAGTACTATTTGCGATAAGTTTTTAGAGTATCTCTAACGGTAACTTAAAAAAGTGTGTTTGTGTTATATGACAAGAAGTGTAAATAGTAAGACTCATTCGTGTGTGTTAGCAGGTATTTTAATATTATAATGTGTTATAGGTTGCTTTTCTTTTCTTTTCTACCTAGTTTGCTTACCATACAAGTCTCCAAGACTTCCAAGATAAGTCTTCCTAGTCTTCCCCAAGTCTCCCCATTCTTATCCACTCCTAGTCTTCCAAGATAAGCCATCCAAGTCCTTGTCAAGTCTTCTCCAAGTCTTCGCCAAGACTTATCCACATCAAGTCTTCTCCAAGTCTTTATCCTTTTCTTAATCCCCAAGGAAAAACCTTCCAAGCCTTATCTTCTATATATATTGAGCTAATCTCTATGTTGGGTGATACGAGTGAAGGAGTTTTTGTTGCTTTGTTATGACTTGTGTAAGATTATCAGGTAAATAAAAAAGGGTGTATGTGATAAAGTTTTGGGTTCAACCAATTGTGCAGTATTGGTGAACCATACGACTTAGTCGGGCTGTTGTATCCTGAGGGGGACAAGTCAAGATTTTTTCTGCTGCACCGGTGTGAGGCTTTGCCTAACCGCAGAGGGCTTGAATCTCCTTAAAGAGAGCGAATTTTCCGCGCCTCATCCCTTACAATAGTTATTGTAATTTTTATTATTCTTATTTTCTGGTGTTTTATTTGTAATTATCACAACAATTTTAAGGAGATTCAAATAACAAAAGTTCATGGAGCCAGTACTGGAGAAGCCCAACGAGAATATCGGCGATCTCAACAAGCCTTTCCGGTTCAAGGGAGCTCATTTCAAGAGATGGAAAGGCAAGGTGCTTTTCTACCTCAGTCTCCTCAAGGTGGCCTATATCCTAACCGAGAAAAATCAGAACAAAGTCCCCACTGAAGAGATGACCGACGAGGAGTATGTCGTTCATCTTGAAAAAATCGAGAAATACAACGCAGATGAGTATAAATGTCGATATTATCTTTTGAATTGTCTTTCAGATCAATTTTATGATTATTATGATACTACTTACACTGCCAAGAAGATTTGGAAAGCCTTGCAGAACAAATATGACACTGAAGAGGTAGGCGCTAAAAAATATGCTGCAAGCCGTTTTTTTCCGCTATCAGATGATAGATGGAAAATCAGTGGTGGAGCAAGTTCAAGTTTTTCAGATGTTAGTAGCTGAAGTTAGATCTGAAGGCATCAAAATTGGAAACAATCTTGTTGTAGCAGGTATTGTTGACAAACTACCATCGTCTTGGAGGGAGTTCCAGAAGTCAATGTGCCACAAGCAAAAGGAGACATCCTTGGAGACTCTAATCACACGGATTCGGGTGGAGGAGGAAGCACGAGGACAATATGCGCTTATGACACAAGAGCATTCCACTACAAAGGTAAATTTAACTTCTGGAAATACTTTACCTAAAGGTCGATTTCATAAAAATAGTCACTTGAAGCCAGTTAAGAAAATTTGGAAAAATACTGGAAGGCCACAAAATAAAAATTACCCAAGGCAAAAGAAATGGAACCAAGAACCTCCTTCACAAGATCTGACAAATGTGACATGTTTTGTGTGTGGCAAAAGTGGACATATTGCTCGAACTTGCAAATTTCGAAAACAGTCTCGACCACAGGCTAATGTTACCGAGGAACCATTTGTGGCTATGATTACAGATATTTTTATGGTTCAATCTGTCGAAGGGTGGTGGGCAGACTCTGGTGCCAATAGGCATGTCTGCTATGATAAAGATTGGTTCAAAGATTTCACTCCTTTTAATGAGAAGAAGACTGTTATGCTTGGTGACTCAAGTTTAACCAAGGTGCTCGAGTGTGGGAATGTTGAGCTGAATTTTACCTCTGGACATGTGCTTGTTTTAAAAGATGTGTTGTACACACCATCCATGAGAAAAAAATTAATGTCAAGTTATTTGCTCAATAAAGCTAATTTCAAGCAGACTATTGAATCTGACCAATATGTAATCACTAAAAAAGGCATATTTGTGGGGAAAGGTATGCCTGTGATGGAATGTTTAAATTAAATGTTGAGAATAAGAAAGCACATGTTTCTGTTTACATGTGTCTTCTATGAATTTTTGGCATGCTCGTCTTGTGTCATATTAATAGCCGATATGTGGGAGTCATGAGTAGTTTAGGATTAATTCCCAGACTAACAAATAAGTTTGAGAAATGTGAAGTTTGCAGTCAAGCAAAAATAACTAAAAGGCCTCATAAAAGTGTGGTGAGAAATACTGAATTGTTAGAATTAATTCACACTAATTTATGTGAATTTGAAGGAATTTTAACACGTGGTGGAAATAGATATTTTATCACTTTTTATTATGATTTTTCAAAATACACTTATGTATACTTGTTGAAAAATAAAAGTGATACTTTTGAAAAATTTAAAGAATTCTTCTTGAAGTTGAAAATCAATTCGGTAAAAAGATTAAAAGATATAGAAGCGATAGAGGCCGGGAGTATGAATCTTTTGATTCAACTCGTTTGCTCAGTCTTTGGGAATAATCCATGAAACTACTCCACCATACTCACCTGCATCTAATGGTGTAGCAGAAAAAAAAATAGAACTTTAACTGATTTAACAAATGCTATGCTAATTGAAGCAGGTGCTCCTTCAAATTTGTAGGGAGAAGCAATTTTAACTGCATGTTATGTTATGAATAGAGTGCCACATAAAAAAACAAAAGTTACACCTTTTGAGTTGTGGAAAGGGCATAAGCCAAATTTGAGATATTTAGGGTTTGGGGTTGTCTAGCTTTTGTTAGACTTGTGGACCCTAAAAGACCTAAATTAGGTGTGAAAGCTGCCACTTGTGCTTTTTGGATATGCAACAAATAGTACAGCCTATAGATTTTTTGATATTGAAAACAAAATAATTTTTGAATCAGGTGATGCAATTTTTCATGAAGAAAAATTTCCTTTTAAATCTAAAAATGTGGGTCAAAATTATCAAGAAAATATTTTATCTAAAACCGATTCCTCTACTCCTCTTTTACAAAACCAAGATACTGTAGTTTTTGAACCTAGAAGGAGTAAAAGAGCCAGATTAGAAAAAGATTTTGGCCCTGATTATCATGTTTTTAATGTGGAGGAAACTCCATTAACTTTACAAGAAGTTTTAGCATCTCCTGACTCTGTTTTTTAAAACGAGGCTGTAAATGATGAGATGGAATCATTATTATCCAATAAAACTTGGGTATTAGTAGATTTACCACCAGGTTGTAAAACTATTGGCTGTAAATGGGTTTTGAGAAAAAAACTTAAACCGGATGGAACTATTGATAAATATAAAGCAAGGCTTGTTGCAAAAGGTTTTAAACAACAAGCAGATCTTGACTTTTTTGATACATTTTCTCCGGTTACTAGAGTTACATCCATTAGATTATTAATTGCAGTGGCTGCAATTCATGATTTAAAAATTTATCAAATGGATGTTAAAACAGCCTTTTTAAATGGAGACCTGGATGAAGAAATCTATATGGATCAACCTGAGGGTTTTGTGGAACCCGGTCAAGAAAGCAAAGTGTGCAAGCTAGTTAAATCCCTATATGGCTTAAAACAGGCCCCTAAACAGTGGCATGAGAAATTTGATTCCTGCATGATTGAGAATGGCTATAAAACGAATGAATGTGATAAATGCATCTACTATAAATCTGAAGAAAATTCACATGTCATTATTAGCCTCTATGTGGATGATTTACTTATATTTGGCTCTAATTTGCATATCATCGTGGAAACTAAAAATATGCTTAGTAGCCATTTTGATATGAAAGATCTTGGTGAGGCTAATTATATTTTGGGAATGAAAATTACCAAAACCTGTGATGGTATATTTCTTGATCAATCGCATTATGTTGAGAAAATTTTGAGAAAATATAATTTTTGTAACTGCAAGCATGTTCTTACTCCTTTTGATCCTCATGTGTGTTTATTTCCTGTTGAAAATGATAAGGATGTAATTAATCAAAAGGAATATGCTAGTATGATTGGTAACTTGCGTTATGCGACTGACTGTACTAGACCTGACATTACCTATGCAGTTGGAGTACTTAGCATGTTTACTAGCAAGCCTGGTAGTGATCATTGGCTAGCCATTGAGCGTATTATGAAATATTTATCTAGTACCATAAAATATGACTTGTTTTATGATAAGTATCCTGCAGTACTTGAAGGTTACAGTGATACCGATTGGAATATCTTGTCAGGTGATTCATTATCAACCACTGGTTACTTATTTACATTGGGAGGTGGCGCTATAAGTTGGAAATCGAAAAAACAAACCATTATTGCTAATTCAACAATGGAGGCTGAGCTTATTGCTTTAGCTACAGCTAGTGAAGAAGCAAATTGGTTGAGAGATTTGTTAAATGAAATTTCTTGTTGGGAAAAACCGATTCCACCTATATTGATTCATTGTGATAGCGCCGCAGCAATTGGTCGAGTTAATAACCGTTATTATAACGGTAAATCCAGACCTATCAGAAGAAAACACGGTACTGTGAGATCTATATGAATAATAGCATCATAAATGTGGATTATATTAAATATGGTGATAATCTTGCAGATCCATTAACTAAGGCCTTAGCAAGAGATAGAGTCTGGAATACATCGAGGGGGATGGGGTTGAAGCCCATTGAATATAGCAGGAGCCATGTATGAGGATACTCAACCCAAGGACCAGAGATCCTGTAACTGGGTTCAATGAGAAAAACGATCATATGATGGCCGTGAGAAATGCACTAAATTACTTTTTACCCATCCATATGATGTAAGTGCATTTATCATGTAACGTTGTAGAGGTTGAGTTATTAAAAAAACTCTTAATGAATTTCTGTAGCTCTTATTCAGTGGGGTGTCATAGTTACAGGAGCACCTTTGACAGAATTCACCTATGTGAGTGTGGTAGTGGGGCCACTACCTATGAGATTTGGGCTAATTCTCAAACACACTCATGAATCCTGGGATCGCACAAGGCCGTAATGTGCTAGCTTTTAAAGCTTTTGTGAACACCTGGAATATTATGTGTGTGCAATAATTATTTATTTCCCTTAAGTAGTCATAGTTCAATGCTAAGCATATTATTGGCTCTGGAGTAGATATTATTGTTTCACTAATGGAGGTTCAATGCAGAGCACACCTACCATGATGCATAATATCCTTATTTGCCTAATAATCTCAGTTTTGGTTACCTATAATATTAAAATAGGTGGGGGAATGTTAGTAGGTATTTTAATATTATAATGTGTCATAGGTTGTTTTTCTTTTCTTTTCTACCTAGTTTGCTTACCATACAAGTCTCCAAGACTTCCAAGATAAGTCTTCCTAGTCTTCCCCAAGTCTCCCCATTCTCATCCACTCCTAGTCTTCCAAGATAAGCCATCCAAGTCCTTGTCAAGTCTTCTCCAAGTCTTCGCCAAGACTTATCCACATCAAATCTTCTCCAAGTCTTTATCCTTTTCTTAATTCCCAAGGAAAAACCTTCCAAGCCTTATCTTCTATATATATTGAGCTAATCTCTATGTTGGGTGATACGAGTGAAGGAGTTTTTGTTGCTTTGTTATGACTTGTGTGAGATTATCAGGTAAATAAAAAAGGGTGTATGTGATAAAGCTTTGGGTTCAACCAATTGTGCAGTATTGGTGAACCATACAACTTAGTCGGGCTGTTGTATCTTGGGGGGGACAAGTCAAGGTTTTTTCTGCTGCACCAGTGTGAGGCTTTGCCTAACCGCAGAGGGCTTGAATCTCCTTAAAGAGAGCGAATTTTCCGCGCCTCATCCCTTACAATAGTTATTGTAATTTTTATTATTCTTATTTTTTGGTGTTTTATTTGTAATTATCACCAACAGTGTGTGTTAAGGCCTCGTTTGGCAAGTGATTTTTTTAGCTAAAAAGTCAAAAAGTTACTAAAAAAATCAAAAAACTAACAACCGATACCAAAAAATTAAAAATTTTATTTTCTCTCTGCTTTTTGCACATCTTTTCGTAAAAAGTCAAAAAGTCATCATAAACATACTAATTTATTTTACATCACATTTTAGCCAAAAAGTCAAAAAATTACTAAAAAAGTATTTTTCCAAACAAGACCTAAGTATTTGTTAGTTTAGAGAGTCAGAGTGGATTCCAATAATATAGTTAAAATGTATTATTTAATAATATATATATACATATAAATTAAATATATATTTGTTTTTTGAAAAAAAAGGTCATTCACTGCCCCTTTATCTTTATGTGTCATTTGGCAACTCAACCCACGCCTTCTCTCTCTCTCTCTCTCTCTCTCCACCATGTTAGCTAAGTGCTCTGGGCAGTTAACAACAATTTTAGTTAAAAGTTAACTGACATACAATGGAATCATTTGGAAAGTTGGTAAAAAGTCAGTGTCTAATTTTTTGCCTATTTTGGGTCATATCACTTCTAACATAACTTACTCAAAAAAGATAAAATAAAGAGAAATTTGGCTATAAATTCTTTTTACCTTCCTTTCATTGTTAAAAGGACTAAGAAAAAAATTATACTTTTTAAACCCCCTCACAATTATAAAGTCTTGCATAAAGGACAAAACTTATTATTTAAATATTTTATCAGACTATTATACCCTCAACTAAATCTTCTCACCTTCTCCACCCACTCTCTCCCACCTTTTCTATCTCTCTCCTCCCTCTCTCCCTTCTCTAACTCCTTTAAGCTTCAGATCTGGAAGCTCAGCTACCGCCTCTGGAACTCCTGTGTCGACCTTGCCAACGCCGTCGGTGTCCGATCCTCTTCCGCCGCTTCATCCGGAAACACGCCAAGCTCTGTCACCTCTCCGCTGATTTGCTCTTCCTATGTATATGTGTATGTATGTATTTATATATATATATTATATATATATATATATATATATATATATGTGTGTGCATGTATTTATATATATATGACTCATACATACATGTGTATATATATATATCAGTAAGTGAGTGTATGTATGTATATTATGCGAAAGCTACGGCGGTGATTGTTGCCGGACTCTGGCTATAGATATACACATATTTATATATATAGAGAGAGAGAGACAGATATGTTGATGTGCGATTACCATTTCCACTGATTTGAGGTTCAATACCGATCTAGGGTTCTAGATCAACGTTGTCGCAGCACTCTAGGAGGCGACTAAGGCATGTTTGGTGGAGTTGTTTAGTTATACATATTTTTTTTAAACACAGATCTGAGCTTTAAATATATATGTATATATATATATATATATTGTGTGTATGAGTGTTGTTAAACACATGTAATCTTTGAAATCAAAAGATAAAGAGATATTTGGATGTATTCTCCGAAATGGCCACTTCAGTCAGATTATGATTATGTTGATATTTGGATGTTTTTGTTTAGTTTTTGATCTGTGTGTTTTGTGGTTATATATCCTTGTAATATAGATTTGTGTTTTTACTGGTTTTTGAATTGATCTGTTCATACTCAGCTTGTTCAATGGATGATCGATCTATTAAAATAGATGATCTATTCAATTTCTCTCTCTTTCTCTGTCTCTGATAAGAATCTCTCTAATAAGAATTTCACATAAAAATTTTACTCTGAATCAGAGTAAAGTTTACTCTGAATTAGAGTAAAATTTTACTCTGGTTAAAAATATGTTGATTTGCTTAAAAATATAAAATTTTACTCTGAATCATAGTAATTTTTACTCTGAATCAGAGTAAAGTTTACTATAATTCAAAGTAAAACTTTACTCTAAAATTTTACTTTGGTTAAAAATATGTTGATTTTCTTAACAATATAAAATTTTACTTTGAATCATAGTAAACTTTACTTTGATTTAGAGTAAAAGAAACAAGTTTGAAAATATGAGAAAGAAACAAATGAGAGAGTTGATAGATATTAAGGGATTTTGAAAGTACCTATATAATTCTTGTCATTTTGAAAGACAAATTAGATAGTGAGGGGTCTATCACTAAATCCCTCTAAAATAAATTAAAAAAACCAAAAAATTAACTTTTTTTAAACTTCCTAAAACACCCTAATTTAACTAACTAAACTATTGGAGAGCAATTTTACACTTAATTTTTATTAACTTCAATTACTAGTGGGTTAGCAAACCCCACTGGAGATTCACTAAATGTCTGCTTTGTTTGGCTCTTTGGGTTTTGTTCTCAATGGTCTTGTTTGGAACGTTAGTTATTTTAATAGATTATTTTAATTTTTAATTATTTTAATAAGTTAAAGTTTTTGTATTTAAAAAGGTAGTTAGATTTTTTTATAATTGGATGTAATGTTTGTAAAAGAAAAAATGAAATGATTATGAATTTGATGTAATATTTTATCTTATTAGTTATTTTAACTTATTTTGTATTTTTTTAGATTTTAGCTATAAAAAAAAAAAATCACTTGTCAAACAGGGGCCAAATTGTTTTTGTTTAGTGTTACTGGTGTTCTTAATATGTGGGGAAATATTTTTGAGTACCGACACGTGACAAGGTGACGCTGACGTGTCAGCCGAGGTGCCACGTGTCCTGGTCGTTATGCCGAGGTTATCTCGGTGTTGCCGAGGTTACCTCCAAAGATATCGGAATTCGAGATGAGCAGATAAGGGACAAGAGTCCTAGAAGGAAGAAAGACTTCAAGATGGATAAGGATAGTATTCCTAGGGAGTCTATCCTTATCTCTTGTAGAGTCCAAAGTAAGCACTAAATGGGAGTCCATAGAAGTCAGCTTCTAGTGGGACTAGGATTGAGTAAAACTATAAAAGGGAGGCACCCCCATGGGTCTAAGGTACGCAATTTATGCTTTGAGCAGTGAATTTAGCACTTGATTATCTTTGAGAGATACTGACTTGATCGTCGGAGTACCCCGGGTGGAAGAACCACCGCCGGAATCTTCTCTTTCTGTTGCAGGTTAGCCAGGTGTCATCTATTCTGCCAGTTCTCTCCAGCTGATCACTGAGTTGGCAGTGTGATCGGAAAATTACTCACACAATTTGGCGCCGTCTGTGGGAAAGATAGGAGAATAGATGGCCAGCAACGGACAGAAGGAAAAGATTGGGGACGACACTCCTGCTGGGAGTGGGAGACCTATTGAACTGGATGTCACAAGAGACGAATACAACGCAGAAAAAAGTGACCAGAATCACGGAGTGAAGGACGTCGGCCAGACGAGCAATGCACTAAAGAAACCAGATCGAAGTGGCTATTACAACGAAGACGACCTCCAGGTATGGAAGGATAGATGCCTGCGGAGGGACGAAGAGATGAAGGAGATGGCAAATAAATTGGCAGACCTGCAGTCGGTTGTCAATTTCATGATGCAAAATAACGTCATGCAGCCGCCGTTCCCGCTGTAGGACACGCCGATTCCAGCAGCCAATGCCCAGCAGGAAGGGCAACAAACAATCCCTATAGCCCGTCAGCACAACGGGAGTGAAAGACACTCTCACCGACCCTCCAGGGAGGTCGGACGAAGGGAGCCCAGAAGAGAAGAATCACGGAGGACGCATCACACAAAGGAAGCAGATCCCAAGGGACATCGGCATGTTCAGGGGCAGATGCTGTGCTTCAACACAACTCATGGAGAGGGGTCAAAGAGGACTCACCACGAGGCTGAAAGTAGTGCACCAAAAAGACTGAAAGCAGGACATAGCCGAGCTCCTAGGAGGACAAAAGAGGACTTAAGAGATTACCTCAAAAGGAAGCAACAGAATGCCGAAGCCGAGGTAAATTCCCCAGATAAGCCGAGGACACCATTCTCGGTGGAATTGGACAGGTTTAAGGCGCCGAAAAGATTCAGTATGCCGAGGTTTCAAATATATGACGGGAAGTCAGACCCCAACTTCTACGTCGGATTATATCTGAACTCAATGGCATTGTATAGTGGGAACGAGCCGTTGCTCTACAAAGTGTTCCCCTCATCCTTCGGGGAGATTGCATTAGACTGGTTCCACAAACTACCGAAGGGAGCGTGAAGACATGGGAAGGCCTGGCCGAGATGTTCGTAGCCAGGTTCGTGACAAACAAGCTGCAGCCATTGAGGGTGGATGCACTGATGGCTTTGAAGATCAGTAAGGATGAAGGCCTTAGGGCCTACGTAAAAAGGTACTACGAGGTATTCAACCGAATACCAGAATGTAATCAAGAAGTGGCGGTCGTGTCATTCAAGAACGGCCTGAAAGACAACTGTCCACTACGGAAGTCTTTGGCAAAAACTTTGCTAAAAAGCATGGAAGAGCTCATGGCAAGAATCGAGAAGTATGCCAGAGCCGAGGAAGATACATCAGGGACTAAGGAGGTAAAGCAAGAGAAAGGAAACGGCTCGCCGAAGCGAGGCCGAGGTAACAACGGATCGAACAAACATGAAAAGGAACTGAGGGCTGCATAGGCGGTGACGACTGTGTTCCGGGCCCCAATTAACAAAGTCCTGGAACAAATTCGGAACCAACCCTATTTTAGGGCACGAGCAAGGGCACTAGGGGAATTCATGGGGAGGAACGTCGGCAGGCGCTGTGCCTACCACAATGAGGAGGGGCACACAACCCAGGGTTGTAGAGCCCTGAAAGCACACTTAGAAGACTTGGTAAGGCAAGGCCATCTGAGAGATCTGGTCGATGAGGCCAGAACAAGAGAAGAACATGCAAGATTGCCTCAAGCACCAGTAGTTCCGCCTCCCCCAGCACAGCAACCTCAGGCAGGAGGACCTCGGGTAGTCAATGTGATTCACTCAAAGGTCAACGAGAACGAAATCAGAGGAGAGCCCAGAAGGTAAAACATCTACAACATGTCTATCAAGTTGGGGAGAAAAGACATCAGGCAGAAGGATGCCAGGGACCAATGATAACCTTCACTGAAGCCGACCTAGAGATGGTCCAGCATCCGTATAATGATGCCTTGGTAATATCCCTCCAGGTTGGGGAGTGCCAAGTAAAACGCATCCTGATTGACCAAGGCAGCTCTTGTGACATCATGTACGTCCGATGTTACAAGGAGTTCGGCCTTCACCCAGACGACATGGAACAATCCAATGGCCCAATGGTTGGGTTCAATGGAACGCCGACATGGCCACTGGGAGCAGTAAACTTGGAGGTGCAGGCTGGCACCAGGAAGATCAAGACAAAATTCACCGTCATTGACACACCCTCCCCTTATAACATCATTTTGGGAAGGCCATGGTTGCATGCAATGGGGGCAGTTCCCTCAACATTGCATCAACTATTACGATTCCCAACAGAACATGGGATAGAGGAAGTCAGGGACGATCAGCTACAGGCGAAGAATTGCTCCATGGCAACAATGAAATCAACCTGCAGCATACGAGAACCGAAAAAAAATAGAAATTGAAGATGAGGACGTGGAAGTCCTAGAAGACATCGGCAAAGAGCCACCGAGAAGAGCGAAGAGGCACTGAAGAAAATCCTCATCCAGGATAGGGATAAAGAATGCTTCTTTCTTCTCGGCTCGGGCTTAGCCGAAGAAGAGGAAAAAGAGTTGGAGGCTTTTCTGCGAGCAAATATTGAGGTGTTTGCTTGGACACCTTATGAAATGCCTGGCATCGACCCCGAGGTCACATGCCACAAACTGAATGTTGACAGGTCGGCCAAACCTGTAATTCAACGAGCCAGAAGACCAACCTTGACGCACGTCGAAGCAGTAGAAGAAGAAGTAGACAAACTTTTGGAGGCTAGAGCCATCAGAGAAGTTCACTACCCGATATGGCTGTCCAATACAGTGGTGGTAAAGAAGAAGAACGGTAAATGGAGGGTCTGTGTAGACTTCACCAGTCTAAACAAGGCCTGTCCCAAAGACAGCTTCCCTCTACCCAAGATTGACCAGCTAGTGGATGCCACTTCGGGGCATGGAAGGATGAGCTTCCTAGATGCCTACAGGGGGTATCACCAGATAGCTATGGACCCAGCAGATGAAGAGAAGACTGCATTTATCACTCCCAAAGGGCTATACTGCTACAGAGTGATGCCCTTTGGATTGAAAAACGCAGGAGCCACCTACCAAAGATTGGTAACCAAGATGTTCAAGCACCTGATTGGCCGAACAGTAGAAGTCTACATCGACGACATGGTCGTTAAGTCCAAGGAGCCTAAGGGTCATCTCGCCGATCTAAAAGCAGTCTTTGAAATCCTTAAAACATATCGGCTCCGACTCAATGCATCGAAGTGTGCATTTGGAGTTGGATCTGATAAGTTTCTAGGATACCTGGTGACCAGGAGGAGCATTGAGGCCAGCCCAGATCAGATCAAGGCCATCCTAGAGCTGAAGAGCCCGACGTCGGCAAAACAGGTGCAGATGCTAACTGAAAGGGCCGCAGCCTGAACAGGTTTATAAGCAGAAGCTCGGACAAGTGCAAACCTTTCTTCAAATTAGTGAGGAAAGCCACAGACTTTCTTTGGACAGAGGAGTGCGAAGAAGCATTAGCCGACCTGAAGAAATACCTAACCACAGCTCCAGTTCTTTCGAATCCAGAACCTGGGGAGGAGCTGTTCCTATACTTAGCAGTTTCAGAACATGCGATTAGTGCAATACTAATCCTAGAAGAAAAAGGGGAGCAAAAGGCTGTGTACTATGTAAGCAAAACCCTAGCCGACGCAGAAACAAGGTATCTACCCTTAGAGAAATTGGCACTGGCCCTAGTAATGGCTTCAAAGAAGTTGAACCATTATTTCCAGGCCCATAAAATTGTGGTACTAACAGAGCATCCATTAAAGGCCCTATTACAACAGGGAGACTTGACAAGAAGAATAGCCAGATGGGCAGTCGCCCTAGGCCAGTATGATCTGGAGTCAGGCCCAGAACTGCAATCAAAGGCCAGGTTTTGGCTGACTTCGTGGCCGAGTTCATGCCAGAATCCATCCAACATCGGGCTCCGTTGAGCGAAGACAGACAATGTTCAGACAAGCAAGCAGAAGCCCAGCCAAAGGCTAAAGAACAAAGGAAAGAAGAGAAACCCAGACCCTGCAGCATTTACATCGGCGATTTCTTTCAACTGTTCGTTGATGGGAGTTCAAACCGACAAGGAGCGGGGGCAGGAGTAGTACTGATATCTCCAGATGGAGAAATATTAGAACAGTCCATTCGATTGGGGTTCAAGGCCTCAAACAACGAGACAGAATATGAAGCGTTGATTGCAGGACTGAAGCTAGCAGCAGCAGTACAAGCTGATGAGGTAATAGTTTTTTGTGATTCAAAATTGATAGTTAACCAGACAACGGGCGAGTTTGCAGCCCGAGATGAAAGAATGTCGGCCTACGCAAAAGAGGTCATCAGGCTGGCAGCCTTATTCCAGAACTGCAGACTGCTTCAAGTCAGCCGAGATGATAACAACCATGCCGATGCATTGGCCAACCTAGCTAGTGCAATACAACCAGGGAAAGCAAGGACAATAATGATTGAATACTTGTCGGGCCCGAGCATTGAACCAGTAATCACAGAACGTGAAACAATGTGCGTAGACATGGGACCAAGCTGGATGGACGCAATTGTTGCATTCCTGAAAGAAGGAAAGCTACCAGAAGACCAGAAGGAGGCACACAAGATCAGATTGAAGTCGGCAAGATTCAGTCTGACAGCAGAAGGACATCTCTACAGAAGGTCCTTCACTGGACCCCTCTTAAGGTGCGTACACCCTCTGCAGGTTGAAGATTTTTTATATGAAATTCATGAAGGAATTTGTGGAAGCCACACTGGGGGCAGATCGCTAGCTCACAGGGCCATTACCCAGGGGTATTGGTGGCCCTACATGCAAAAAGATGCAGAAGCCTACGTGAAGAAGTGTGAACAATGCCAAAGGTTTGCACCTTTGATTCACCAGCCAGCTGCTGACCTAAACCCTGTATCTAGCCCTTGGCCATTTGCCCAATGGGGAATGGATCTCGTTGGGCAATTGCCCCAAGCAACTGGGCAAATGAAGTACCTGCTGGTAACAACAGATTACTTCACAAAGTGGATAGAAGCAGAACCTCTTGCCAAGATCCGAGATGTGGATGTCAAGAACTTTATATGGAGAAATATCATCACCAGATTTGGGATTCCAAGAGCAATTGTTGCAGACAATGGGACTCAATTTGACAGTAAGCTGATCAAAAACTTCTGTGCAAAGTTTAAGATCAAGAACTACTTTTCAACCCTAAGTTTTCCACAAAGCAATGGACAAGCAGAAGCTTCCAACAAAGTAATTCTGGATGGGATAAAGAAGAGGCTGCAGGCAACAAAAGGGAAGTGGGTAGACGAATTGCCCAATGTACTGTGGGCATATCGGACTACGCCGAGAAGATCAACAGGGGAATCCCCCTTTGCCATGGCTTATGGCACAGAAGCAGTCATTCCATTGGAGGTCGGCATCCCAGGGATCAGAACCCAGGGAGTTGAGAACGGAACTAACGATGTACTCTTAGCCCGAGATCTGGATCTTCTAGAAGAAAGAAGAGAGAAAGCTGCAGTACAGCTTGCAGCATACCAGCAACAGCTTGCTAGAGCTTATAACAAGAAGGTTCATCCAAGAGAATTTCAAGTCGGCGACCTAGTCCTAAGAAAAGTCGTCGGCAACAAGAAGGATCCCAGGGAAGGCAAGCTTGGCCCAAACTGGGAAGGACCCTACAGAATCACTTCGGTATTGGGCAATGGAGCATATCGGCTTGAAGATAATGAGGGCAAAGCATTGCCAAGACCCTAGAACACTTGTAATTTGAAATTTTTCTATCATTAGATGTTGTTTGATTTTTTGCCGATGTTATCAATAAAATCTTAGCAGAATTCTCCAACTTGTGAAACTATGCAGAATATTGTTTTTGAATAATGAGAACCCAAGTGGAACTCAGGTTCACATTGGGGGCAGAGAGAAGACAAAAACACTTAACGCTTGTTGAAATTTGTAGCAATTTACAAGTTGAAGTTAAACCGAAGTAATGCTTAATGCTTGTTGAAATTTGTAGCAATTTACAAAGTTGAAGTTAAGCCGAGATTATTGTTTATGTTCGCTTGTTGAAATTTGTAGCAATTTACAAGTTGAAGTTAAACCGAAGTAATGCTTAACGCTTGTTGAAATTTGTAGCAATTTACAAGTTGAAGTTAAGCCGAGATTATTGTTTATCTTCGCTTGTTGAAATTTCTAGCAATTTACAAGTTGAAGTTAAACCGAAGTAATGCTTAACGCTTGTTGAAATTTGTAGCAATTTACAAGTTGAAGTTAAGCCGAGATTATTGTTTATCTTCACTTGTTGAAATTTTTAACAATTTACAAGTTGAAGTTAAACCGAAGTAATGCTTAACACTTGTTGAAATTTGTAGCAATTTACAAGTTAAAGTTAAGCCGAGATTATTGTTTATCTTCGCTTGTTGAAATTTTTAGCAATTTACAAGTTGAAGTTAAACCGAAGTAATGCTTAACGCTTGTTGAAATTTGTAGCAATTTACAAGTTGAAGTTAAGCCGAGATTATTGTTTATCTTCGCTTGTTGAAATTTGTAGCAATTTACAAGTTGAAGTTAAACCGAAGTAATGCTTAACGCTTGTTGAAATTTGTAGCAATTTACAAGTTGAAGTTAAGCTAAGATAATAGTCTATCTTCACTTGTTGAATTTTTAAAAATTTAGAAGTTAAAGTTAAGCCGAGATAATTGTTTATCTTCACTTGTTGAAATTTGTAGCAATTTACAAGTTGAAGTTAAAAACCAAAATTATTGTTTAACACTTGTTGAAATTTGTAGCAATTTACAAGTTTAAGTTAAACCGAGATCATTGTTAACCGAGGTAATTCACCCCGAGAAGGTTGCACAGAGAAGGAAGAGTATATTAAGAGACTTGCGAAAATATTCTAAGTACAGAATCATGCAGAAACAGTCAAGAGAAGACAAAGGTACAAGCATTCAAGAGAAGGAAAGTTGAACTAGATATTCAAAGAACAAAAAGGCACGTCGGCCATTTGCAGAGCTTACATTGTCTGAAAAACAAAAAGTACAAGAGTACAAAAGACAAACGAAGAAAAACATGAAAACTAAGATTCTCCAACATCGGCAGCAGGCTGAGTTTGGACGTCGGCAGACTGTTGAGAAGCTACCTCGGCTGCCTTTTCCGCCGCGATCTCGGCATCAATTTGAGCAATTGTTTCATCAACACTTTTGTCAGCCAGAGGAACGTCGGATAATACCTGCTCAAAGGCAGTCTCCTTAGGAACCTCCTCATCTTGAGTCAAGTCAAGGACTTGCTTAGTTTGAGGAGGGGACTTGGCCCCAACGACCTCCTTGGATTTCCTCACCAAGGGCTCATCCTCATCTTGATCCTCAGATTCAGAATCATCTTCAGATTGAGCTGGAGGTGGCGGCGGAGGGAATGGAAGAGGAATGGCGTCGGCATTCCGAAGAGGCGAGTCCTCGGGGACATTGAGCTTCTTAAGAAGGGACATCCAACCAAGGGAGAAACCCCTGTTGCATGCCTGCTTCACTTGTTACTCATAGGCCTCTGTCACATCGGCCATACCCTGATTATAGGCATTTTCATCTGCATCTTTTATTTCGGCCGCTTTAGTGGCCAAGGCATCTTCAAGCTCCTTCTCGGCCTGAGCCACCTTATCCTCGGCCTCTTTTAGCTGGGCCTGAAGAACTTTATTTATTGCCTCGGCAGCACCGGCTTTTTCCTCGGCATTATCCCTCTCCTTCATGGCAACCTCGGCCTGGTCCTCCAGTGTTTTCATCTTTGATTGCAGGCTCTTATTTGTTTTCTGAAGTGTGGTGACTTCCCTCTTTTTCTCAGCTAACTTTTCACAGTTCTGAAAAGATTGCATGGAGAAAGAGTGGGCATGCTGGATGGCCTGAAAACAGAAGTATTAGAAAAATATTCTAAGTGTGAAATAAAGAGAAAGAAAGAAGAAGTACCAGACAAAAACACTTACTTGAACAGAGTGTTGCAGCATCAAAGCGTAGTTTTCATATTCACTAAACCCGGCGTTTCGTTCCAGGTCGCCTGGGAGAAGCAGTGCAGTGCTAAGTGCAACGCCGACATTTATATCGTCGGCGCTATCACTAGCCATTACAGGCTTATCTTCCAAAGTTATTTCAGGGGCCCAGGGGGCATCAGGCTTCTTTGACCCCGAGGTCGTTTCAGATGACCTCGGCCTTTTCGACTTGGTGAATTCGGAGGGAAGGGCTTCAGCGGACCTCTTCGTAGGAACAGAGGCAGTTTTTTCGCTTGGAGCCAGCTGGGAAATTGGCAAAGTGTCTTCAGTTTCAGCCTGAGGCACTTTGGCCTTTGGTTGAGCCTTCTTAACTCTTTTTGGCTTGGGTGGAAGCTGCGTTGGAGTTGGTAGAGCATCAATGTCGGTTGGGATACTTGCTAAGAGATCTTTGGCCACAGGTTTTGCGCGACCCATCTCGGCTGCAAGAACAAGACGTCGGCGACGTTTGCGTTGAGATAGTGGGATTAGATATTGAGCCGAAGTAGACGGCTGTTCTGCTGGATCGGATGTTGACCCTTGATCCGTCCGAGATGTTGATGCGGTTTGTGGAGTTGTGGCAGAAGGTGGAGAAAGGCTTTTCTTCTTCCTTTTGGGAACGTCGGGCAAAGTTGACTTGTATGTTGGAATAAAATTGAGCAGAAGAGGTGCTTTCCTTTTATGAACAGGTAAGTCTAGAAGCTTCTTCAAGTCTTTACTAGGACAGAAAGACTGGCGGAAGCCCTTTGGTGGCTTACGAACAGCTGCAAGAAGAACAGGCGTCAAAAACAGATAAAAGTATTTGAGACTTTGAAAGAAAACAGGTAAAACTAAATACAGGGCTCTTACCATTGCCCTCTACAAAGACTGGACGTTGAAGAGGGAAGAGATGGAGGTCCTCGTCTGGGCCAAACTTCCAGTTCCCCGACGCGATGAAATAGTCATCCCCAGCTCCTTTGTTGGAGTCTGGGAGGTCGGCTACAATTTTGAACTCAGTAGACTCTCGGCTTAAGGTAATAGATGTAGCCTTTTTCTTTCAAGTTAAGGCCACACATAGTATAGCAATACTGGATGTCGGCTAAGGTGATCCTAGCGTTTTCCTGCCTAGCTAGGGCTATGATGCCATTGATCACTCGATAAGAATTTATGGCCAGTTGCATGGGATTCAACTTGTAATAGTGAAGAATCTCGCGAAAGAGGATGTTGAGTGGAAGCCGGAGTCCACACTCAGTGAAAGCTACAATGGGAAAGGGCATCGAATCATCTGTAGGCATGATGGAGTCGTCATCTCCAGCCAACCTTAGATGGACATCGGCAGGAATTGAGAACTCTTGCCTAAAGTACTCAAGTTTGGTCGGGGTATCTACCCTATGTCTCCACATACCCATGATATCGGCCTGAATGGTCGGGGTTGGATTTCAGAAAGAAGATGTTTTGAGAGGGTTAATGAGACCTCGGCAAAAACCTAGGTAAGTACTGGTTTCAGTTTTTCCTAAATTATGGGTACTAACACAACAAGTCCCAAACCTAGATCTATGGAAGCAAGGGTTGAAGGCGCGGATCTGGAAAACAGAAAAGCAAGGATGTGCTTTAAAATCAAGAACAGAGATGAACTATCAAGAATATTGTATGTACAAGGGGTATAAGGTCAAGAACAGTGACAAAAACGCAAGAAAGTGGTGAAGCGGTGCAAGTGTTCAAGACATGGGCAAGAGCAAAATCATGGAATAGACACATCCAGATGAATAGTTCAACAAATCGAAAAGTTTGAACAAAGCAGTAATGGCAGCAAGTAAGCAAAGAACATAAGAGAATTAAAGACGAAAGGAACAGTTTCTTACCAGAAAAAATGGAGCCGGTGTGAAGATTGCCGAAGTCAGACGACAGCCACAGATATAACAAAACGACGAAAGCTTTACAAGAAGAGAGAAAGGAAGGCAGTTACATAGCTTGATGACTGGAACAATGGCGCGCTCAAGAGCTAGAGAGAAAAGACAAAGAGAAATCGAATGCAAAAGTGAAAAAATGAAAAAGGGGGAAAGGTTTTGTCAAAAATTTGAAACGGCGGCAAAATGGAGCAATTAATACGCCTGGAGCAACGCATACGTCAGACGGTGCACGCAGAGAAGACGGATTTTTAGGCGCGTCAGTAACACGATCCAATGAGGATCAAACGCGTAGGTGAAATAGTTGAAAAACGATGCTTGACAACTCACACGCATGAAGAAGTTCATAAGGGAGCTCTTGGAGTTCTTGATCTTTTAGAAGACATGTCGGCCTATGATGATGATCTCGGCTAAGATACTTTAAGTCGACGTACTGGAAAGAAGTACTGATGTAGGTTCCATCACCTCAGAATATCGAGGTAATAGAACCTAGGGGGCAGTTGTGGGGAAATATTTTTGAGTACCGACACGTGGCACGGTGACGCCGACGTATCAGCCGAGATGCCATGTGTCCTGGTCGTTATGCCGAGGTTATCTCGGTGTTGCCGAGGTTACCTCCGAAGATATCGAAATCCGAGATGAGCAGATAAGGGACAAGAGTCCTAGAATGAAGAAAGACTTCAAGATGGATAATGATAGTATTCTTAGGGAGTCTATCCTTATCTCTTGTAGAGTCCAAAGTAAGCACTAAATGGGAGTCCATAGAAGTCAGGCTTCTAGTGGGACTAGGATTGAGTAAAACTATAAAAGGGAGGCACCTCCATGGGTCTAAGGTACGCAATGTATGCTTTGAGCAGTGAATTTAGCACTTGATTATCTTTGAGAGATACTGACTTAATCATCGGAGTACCTCCGGGTGGAAGAACCACCGCCGGAATCTTCTCTTTCTGTTGTAGGTTAGCCAGGTGTCATCTATTCTGCCAGTTCTCTCCAGCTGATCACTGAGTTGGCAGTGTGATCGGAAAATTACTCACACAGTTTTTGTTTAGTGTTACTGATGTTCTTAATATGCTACAAAAAAATAGGTGAATTGAAGTTCAATAAACAAAATTATAAATTAAAAAAATGCAAAAATTGATTTTAACAAATACATGTATTCCAAATCTATAAAACCAAGAAGAAAATTTCAGTAGTACCATCAAATTGACAAGGTGATCTCCCACCAAGAATTCTATGACACGGTCATCAAGCACCCCATTTGACAAATCAGACAAGTGATGATTGTGAGTTTGATAAATCTTGAAATTTGTCACCAATATTTATTTTAAAAAAGTGAGATGAGTCTCACTCAAATTGTGTTTTGATGATAATTTTAATTGCATAATTTTCATTAACTTGATTAGGAGTATTAAAGTAAAATATTCAGTTAATACATAGTAAATTTTTTATTTTAAAAATGATCTTATTAACAAGTATTCACAGACCTAAAAAAAAAAAAAAAATTTGAAAAAATATTGGACACCTTTTATTGATTTTATAACTTTTTTTATCCGTTTAATCTATTTACAAAGTATTATTCACTCAATTTTAATATTAAACAATGATTAAAAAACACAAATTAATATTTTGTATTCTAAAAAAATTTTAAATGAAAAGGAAAGAAAAGTGGAACAAACATATATATGCCTTTCAATGCAAGCGATGCTGTCGGCCGTTCATCGAGGGTATCGAAAACTTGAATGACATATTTATTAGATATTAAATTATGGATAGGACTTGTCATCGGTCCATGCTATAGATTAAAAAATATTGTTTGGATTTTTGGGATTACGTACAGATTTTATTTTAATGATTTAAATTATTTATTTTATAATATTTTTATATATATTATTCATAAATTAATCAAGTGGATATGATATTTATAACATGTTCACTCTATTATGTTTATTTTAAAAAATTGATGATGATTTTTAAATACACATTTATAGTCTATTTTTTTAGAGATAAATACAATGAATTGAATATATTATAATTATCAAATCAATCTAATTTTTTTATAAATAATATACAAGTATGACATGATGAAATGAACCGAATAACACCATTCAATTCAACGAAGGGGAGCCCATAAATTAAATTAAATTAAACAAAGGACCAATAAGTTGTTTGGTATTTGGTATTGAAATAATGATGGTTGGTGTATGCATCAGTCAATGTTTACAATTAATCTACTTTTTTTATTATTTATATTTGCCATTTTCAAAAAATATAAAATTGTGAGATTCCTTTCAGACGCGTTTTAGTTGTCTGCCATAACCCCTTTTCACATCCAAACATGCAGATTCAAAAGATATTTCTCCTCCATGCCTAAATTTTTTTGTTTGAGTAAACTATCAATAGGTCTTAATAATTAGATTTAATTCTCATTAAATTTTATTAAAAATAAGCTTTGATAAAATTTTAGCTAAAAATAATTTTTTTGTGACAATTTTTTATATATGTTGCTAAAAATTAACAATTAGTGACTTTTTTTGTCATGATTTTTATAAATTGTCACTAAAACTTACAATTAGTGACTTTTTTATGACAAATTTTTTCTATAGGACTTATTAGACAATAAGTCTACTTATTAAGACTTACACATAAATACTCTTTTTTATTTTTATATAATTTTTATTTTTTTTAATTTTATATAATATTAATGAATATCGTGTGATATTAGTTATTTGGTAATGTTTGGTAGCACTTATAAATGGATTTATTTGCTTAAAAAAATTGACTAATGATGTTGGTGGTAAAAGTCATGTTTTCTCAAAATATAATTTCTAACTTTTTCATTTTATTTGAAACATTTAACCAAATATGTTTAGCTTATAATTGATGGTTCAAAATTGTATAATTTTAAATTTTGGGAGTAAAAAGATATTCAACGACAACTTTTTTTTCAATGATAATTGATTATCTAGTCTCTGAAAATACGATGATGATAGTGTGTTCGACCAATAATAAAGGATTATGTACTTATTTCTAAAAGGGGATTTTTAGTGAGAAGAGCTAAGAGAGCTCTAAGTGTTCAATCTAATTTTCTTAATTTTTTAATTTAAAAAATAATTAATAAATCACACACTAATACTTTATTTTTTAAACAAGGAGTTCATTTTTTTATTTCTAAAATTATTCCTTCCTTACCATCAAACAAGTAAGGAGTTTTCCAATTAAGAAAAAATAATGAATAAATTACACATTAAAAAAAATTAATAAATTAAAAATTAAAAAAATTAATAAATTACACACTCAAAAATATTTTGTCATAAAATATTTTCTATTAAAATATTTTAAATTCTTCACCATAAAGTATACAAAATTTATATAATTAAAATTTCATAAAATGTCTTTTTTTCTTTCACCATGGCCATTACTACTAAACGTATATATCTAGTCTCATTATTTTCATACATAGTAAATGTTAATAGGGTTTCTTTAAGATTCAAAGTCTCAACTCAAATTTTTTAATAATGAAAATACTAAGTGTCATTATGTGTTGCATTTTAATTAGTTCATAATTAAATTAATGGAGTTTTATATTAAACTCTTAAATTATGTCACCGTAATTACCATTTCAAATTACTTTCTTAATTTATGTTTACCATACCAAATTTATTTTCAAAATTGCTTTCCTAAGATTGCATTAATGCATGATTTTGATACATTCACACATACACAAATGGAAAATAATTAATTATTTAACTTAAAATTTAAATATAATTGATTCTTTAACATGGCCAGAGCTTCTCTCTAGTTCTCCATCAAACTAGAGAGATGCTGTTGAGCTTTGTGGGCCCATTTTTAGGCCCCATTTTGATAATATAAACCATTTATATTTTAGAATTCATCAAGTACATCATTCTTGTAAAAAATCAAATCGATCAAATACGGCAACCATGTATTTATATCAGTTTTATATATAAAAAATATGAATAATGAGAAAATAAACAGTTCATACAAAATTGATCGAAATGCATGATTTTTGTAATCTGATTAACTTGAATTTTTGTAGTGATGATATACTCGACGAACCCTAAAATGTAAATGGCTCGGATCATCAAAACAGGGCCCAAAAATTGGCCCATTGAATGTTTAATCCGATATTAGAATTCCTAAATTAGCTCATACCGGTCATGAATCGATAAATTATGATATAATTTATACATAATGTTTCAATTTATTATTATCAAATATTTTTATTAAGATTAAAGCTAAAATATGACATATACTTTAGGGTGACTCTATTTTAGATAATTTTTTAATATATGAATATATATAACTATTTATTTCATAGTGTTAACATAAATACATAATTTTTTACCTAAGTTCAAATTTTTTAATAGATATGCATAAAATATGTTCATATTTCTTATTTAAAAAATAAAAAATACTTATAGATATTTATTTACCAATTTAATAAATAAATAGGTCAAATGATTCATAAGTTGGGCATAGACCAAGACAATTTTTAATACTTATGTGAAGGTCATGTTAAAATAAATATACAAGTCATTTATGTATAACTCTAATAAAAATGAATAAAATTTAATTGATTATAATTCATTTTTACTACATATTTTAGATAAATTTTATATTATTATTTAATTTTAAAACTAGTTTTTGATCATTTATTTATAGTTGTGCATATCACTACTAAGGCCACTTTACTGGCTCTTAATACAAGTAAACATAAAACTAACTAAGATTTTAAAAAGAAAAGTGATGTATTTTTATTTATTTATTTAGTAGATTCAGAATACATAAATTGCTAAAATTTATAAGTTATTGACACAAAACAAAATTAATGAAACTAATTAAGATTTTAAAAAGAAAAACGATGCTATTTTTTTTATTTATTTATTTAGTAGGTTCAGAATACAAAAATTATTGAAATTTATAAGTTATTGACACAAAACAAAATTAAGAAATAAAAGGGTGATCCCTTTAATATTTTTTTTTAATTAAGTAGCTTTATAAAACAAAATTTGTTAAAAATTATTTGTAGTAGCAACAAAATAGAATTAAAATATGTATAATAAGATATCATAAATGCTTATTTTTTAACTACACGAAATTTAAATTCTAAAACATTATAGTTGCCATTTAACTATTATCTAATTTTTAGCTTATTACATTTCAGTTCTTATTTTTGAGTTTTTTTTTTTTTTTGATAAATTTTAAAAAAACATAGGTGACATTTAACTCTTATCTAATTTTTAAACTACTATCCTCTTATGTTCTTCTATTATTAGAGTTAAATTAGATTTTTTTTTTCAAGTTTATCTTATTTTATTTTTGATTTTTAATTTCAACAGATTTCTTTTTTTCAATCTTCATTTGATATTTATTGAATTTATCTCTACCTCATTTTTCTAGAATTTATTTAATTTTCTCTTTTTATATTCTTATGATTCATCCTCAAATTTAAACTTTTTTTTTTAAAAAAATCTTTATCTTATATTTTCATAATCCATTGTTGCTCTTGATTTTCAGTTGAGTTTTTTTTTTCAAAGATTTATCTAATTTTCTGTTTCTATATTTATCTTCAAATTTTTATTTTTATTTTTATCTTATATTTATAGAATTTCACTCTTACTCTTCCTTTTCAATTGAGTTTTTGATTGTGTATTTTAAAAAAATTAATTAGTCCTGCATATCTATATAAACATAATGAAATCACTCAAATTTATTATTTAAATATTCATTTAAATTAATATCATAATATTTAATTAATTTTTAACATGTTTAATATTATTTATTACATTTTATTACTTATCCGTACATAACACTTCTTTTACGCTAGTTAGATAATCAAGGGAATGTATGTGTAATTAAAATATGAAGTGAATGCTTATTCAATGAGAAGACCACTAAATCCAAAAACTTTTGTCAACATTAGCAAACTGATGTTCCCGACTACCAGCTCAAATTATGTGGAATAAATGTTTAAACCCAATTCTGGAGAATCAGTTAGTTAAGTTACATTATCATTATCATTTTGTCCTTTAAAATTTGTTCAAAAGATTAATATTGTTTCTTAACTTTTAAATCTTCTATTTAATCTCTTAAACTTTAAAAAGTAACCAATTTTATTTTATTTTTTAATATTACATTACGCTATTTTAGTGTCACACCCGTTTGTAAAAGAAAAAATTGTAAAATTCATTTGTAAGTGTAACATTTTCTTTATTTATATGGGTTTAGGCATAGGGATATTGGTTCATGATTAATAACAAGTTCACATGACTTCAATGGTTTTGGAGGGCTGATTAGAGATGAAATAGAAACTTGGGTGTGTGGCTTTTATGAAAAATTTTAAAGTGGCACTATTCTTAAAGCTGAGCGTTGTGAGCTCTATACAAAAGATTGATTGTCATATTGCAAAAAGAAATGAACCAAGTAATCATCGAGATCAACACAGAACAAGCAGTGCAACTGATGCATGAGGAACTAGGTGACAAAACACCCTTCAAGAACCTGGTATAAGATGCTCAAATTCTCTTCAGGGGCTGTGAGTGCTTGTGCAACACATCTGGAAGGAAGGAAATTTATGTGCCGATGCATTGGCAAAAATGGGAGTGAACCAACCAGAAGATATGCTGGTATTCAATGAACCACCGATTGAATTAAGATGTCTGTTAGTTTCAAACATGATAGAAATGTCTAAGGAGAGGACTTGGTTCCTTATGTTTGTTATTTATTTTTGATGTACCCAAAAAAAAAAAAGTTCACATGACTTCCATAATATGATATAGTTGCTTAATTTTTGAGAAAAATGGTAGGTCATAGACACCAATTATTTTAAGATTAATTATTCAGCAATTTCAGAACACTATTATATGACATTATATACTTGGTGCTCCAAATTAATTACGTATGAAAAAAAAATTATGAATAAAATATGTTGACTCACCTTTATTAGATAGTTAAAAAAATATAATATAACTCACTTAATATTGTAGCGATCCTAATTTTTTCGTAAGTCATTATTTATTATTGTTACTTCATTTTATTTTGGTTTTATTAATTGTGTGGATACATGATAATTTAATGTGATATTTAATTAGTTTAATGTGATATTTAATTATATATAATTAATCAGAATATTTATATTTATATATTCATATATACATAAAAAAAAGGTGTTACATATATTGATTTTATAAAATATATTTATATATGTTGTAGTTATTTAATAAAATAAATTATATATTATATTTATTTATGTTATATTTATATTATATAATATAATAGTATATTAGGTTAGATGTGCTGCCATTAGGAAGAAAAACAAAAGAAAATAAAAAGCAGCCGAGAGAGAGAGAGAGAGAGAGAGAGACCCGGGGGGGGGGGGGGGGGGGCAGAGAGGGCTTATTGTGATCAATCATTGAGAAAGTCGAGAGAGAAAGACGGCTGGAGAGAGGCCGAGAAAAGGAAAATGTTTGAGGGCCACAATTTTTGTGGTCATAATGGTTTAAAGTTGTTAAAATGATGTCGTTTTGGCATGTTTTGCACTTAAAATGACGTCGTTTTGACAGTTTTGAGCCATTATGGCCACAAAAATTATGACCCTCTAGCATTGTTGCCGAGAAAAAGGGTTTGAGTTTTATTTTGGTCATTTTATTAATTAATTAAATAAATTTTTGATTTTTAAAAAAATATTGTGGGTATAAAATTTATTTTTTTTGATTTATATTTAATTTGTTATTTTTATTTATTTGATATTGGTTAGATTTTGTAATTGTATGTAAATAATAGATTGATTTTAATTATTTTGATCAATTGTGTATGATAGGTTTAGAGTTTTTATATGTATTTATTTTATGGTTGTAATCACATTTATGAATCTATGAAATTAAAATAAACTTGAAACTTATAGATAAATTCCTTATACTCCACTATGACGTCATAGATTTGGTTTTATTTGAGTGATTGTGAGAAAGAGTGTATAAAAAGAAAAAAAAAATGTGAGCATTATGAGATTTATTTGAATATCTTAGTTTTGGCATTGTTATGTTTGTTCTCATGAGTAGATGAGAGATTGTGTATATATATATTGTTGTCTTGTTCTCATAACTAGACGAATGCTTTGATTTACGCACGTACGTATTTACTAACCATCCGGGGAGTGTGGGTCAAACTCGAGATAATATCCCCGTGCAAGTTTGGTTTCGAAGCGGTGTTAAGTATACGGAAGGCACATGGGACATATGTGCAGGCCGTAAGTGAAGGGCCGAAATGGTGAAGCTAGGGTACAAAGAATAAAATATGAACATATTGGTATAGTTTGAATTGAATTGATTTGTATATCTTTAAAAATAGTAAGTGACCTCAATAAATTATAAATTTTGGGCAGAGGCATCTATACATAATTTTAGATAACTTTTGTATTTTAACTTTGTACTAAAAAGATCAATTAGAACTTGTAATCAGATGATCTTGATAATAGTAATTTTTATTCATTTTAACAATGTAGATTTTAGACTTTGTTTTAACTCACGAAACGAGCTTACTTTTATTAGTTTCATGTAAACTTAAGTAAAATGATATTTTGAATACTTTTCATGTTTTGAAAATTTTTGAAAAAAATCATCTTATGATAGTTTCTTTTCATTTTTAGTTCCAGATTTTTTGATCGAATTTCGTCTAGATTCTTCTATTACGTTTTTCTCTTAACTTGTTTAGTTTCTACTGAATTCGTTCGTGCTGTCTTTTAGGAAATTTAATTCTGTACAACTTTTGTTCTTTAAATTTTGGTCAATTCGAATTATTTAAGCATGAAACAGTGCATTTTTATACTTTTTTAACAAATTACTTATGATTAAATTATACTAACTTTATTTTTTACAGAATGGTGGGTCTTACTAACTTTCTACGTAGGGTTGACCCACCATATTTTTATTTTTATTTTGTTTATTTTATACTCAAATTATATTTCGTTGTGTACGGGCAACAAACTAAAAACCACCGTATCTCGGGAAACTACCCATTCATCTTGGTGTGGATGAAACTACTTGTTTTGTCCCGTAACAATAATTAAATGTATTTTTGTTTGTGACTGATGGACATGTGGGTGTCAAATATTTGTACTCATACTAGTATACTAACCTGTTTTGTCTCTTGGCATATCGAGTGCATTTTGTTTAAGTGCAGCCGAACTTTCTTTGCAGGATTAGTTGGGATTACGGCGGTGAAGATAAATAATTGTAGTTGTTGGACATGTCGTTTGGACTTCTTTTATTTTTTTGAGATTAGGGTTGACGTTAGTTTATATATTTATTATTATTATTTTTTTTATGACCTTTTAGTACTTTGATAATTTGACATGGTGGGTTATTTTGTAACTTTATATTATTTAAGTTATTTTGCATATTTGTTGCTACTTTAATATTGGAGGTATTGGACAGTTATGAATTTATGATAGATAGTTTGATTGGTGTTTTGTTTTTGTTTTTTTTTTTTGGTCCTTGTAATCTTTTGAGTATGGAAATTTACTTAAACCCTTTAGAAACGTGAACGTTTAGATTTTGTTTTATTCATAAGATTTAGATGATGTAATATTGATTGGAGTTTAGTCCTAATTTAATATTTAATTGTTCAAATTTTAAGGCGTGAAAATATGGTTTATGATTTCTCAAAAAGACAAAATAGATCAAAATAGTCAATAAGACAAAATATCACATCAAACTCATAATCATTTTATTTTTTTTCTCACAAATATCACATCTAACTATAAAAAAATTAATTATTTTCTCAAATATAAAAATTTTAATTTAATAAAATAGTCAAAAATTAAAATAATTTAATGAAATAGTCAACTTTCCAAACAAGACATAATCCTTATAGAATAACTAATATTTTTCCTCCTTTAAGTCATTTCTATTAATTATGTGAATTGACCTTGCGACTACCACTTACGTGGGGACTACTTTTTCAATTTTCCAAATGAAGTTTTTAGATTTTGTCAAAAGGTAGCTACTACTTTAAAAACTATGGTGTGATGTGTGTGATGAGTGAGAAAAATTTAAAGAAAAGTACTTTTAAAGATTATGTTTAAATTATAAATTTGTGAGAAGAAAATTGAGTAAAATAAGCTAAATTTACTTATTTTTGTTTCTCTTGATAAATTCACAATCTAAACGTAAATTGTTAGCAACAATTTTAGCAAAGGCAATGTTCACTATCCATGGGTTTGTTTAGTACTTCCTTACTTTAGTGATTAATTGTGAATGCTTAAATTGTAACAATTATAATGTTAAGGATGCCTAATGAAAATATGAACCTTTTACCTTCATCCCAAAAAAAGAAAAAAAACATTATTATTATTTGCAGCAATTATTGTTTCATTAAAATTTAGTTTACAAGGTAAAATTTTAATTATACTAACCATGAACTATTTTTTATTTTGGGTAGTCTAAGAAGAGGTATAAGGTATTACTTAGAATTGCCAACTAGGATTTTTGACCCCAAATATATACACACACATATATATATATATATATATATATTTACATAAAACTCTTATATGGTGTTCATGAACTTACTTGAATCAGCATCGATTTTCTCATCTCTGGACGTAACTCAGTTGGTTAAAAGGGAGTCTTAAGTTGTTACTAACATAGCACTTAGCGTGGGTTCGATTCTCTCCTATCGCACAAATTCAAATTTAACCGGAGCTTGTGTTGAGGCATCAGTGCAAACTCTCAAGTTATAATCTCTAGTTCAGAACAATCAACATGATATCTTAGTGATCTTAACTCAGGTGATGCTTTTGACCTGCAGAAGGATGTAAGGATTTTGTTGTACCAAAACAAAAAAACAAAATACTTCAATTTTCTCGACCTTAGCTTAAAACTAAAAGGAAGTGATAATTTCAAAAAATTATTACACATCAATGAAAAAAAATTATAATTATAATCATTAATATTTATAATATTTATCACTTAATGGTAATTATTTTTTTGGACAGGGACTGATATGTTATTTCTTCAAAACTAAATAAGTTAAAAAATATAAGTCAAACTCATTCATTTAACAAATAAATCCAATTTAAACAAGATTTAAATGAGCTAACTTAAACTATTCATAAATAACTCAATTTATTTGCAAGGGTATTGCCAGTGCGCCTTATGTAAATTATGACATTTATGAACTTGATTATTATAAATATTATAACTCAATCATGTAGTAGTTATAACTAAAAATAAATAAATTATAACTAAACATCACATAAAATATAACTAAAGAATTATTAGATCATAATCAAAATAATATTAATCAATATTATAATAAGTCATAACTAATACAATAATATATTATAATAAAAAATTACAAATATTATAACTAGGATACATATATGATTACACACCCCAAAAAATTACGGAGAAATTGCAATTCAAAGCATGTTTTCAAAACAAATTTCAAATCAATGATAAAATTTATCAAATTTATCAAATTTAATAATTAAAGTGACAATTTTTTTCATGACTTTACAATTTTTTTTTTTGGGTTTTACAAGTCACAGCTGATTTGAAATTTCGCCAAGAATTTTCTTATTTGCAATGGTAATTGTAGTTTGATTTGGCAATCTACTAATAGTTAAAAAATCAAAAAATTATTAAAAAAATTAAAAAGTTAAAGAATTATACAAAAAAAAAAATCAAAGATTTTATTTTCTCTATATTTTTTTACATATTTTTTAAAAGTCAAAAAAATATCTAAATATTTTAATTAAAAAATTATTAAAATAACTTATTTCCAAACTAACCCAGCGTATTCAAAATTTAGGAGTTGTTTGGAGTGTTCTAAATAAGTGTACTTTTTATCTTTTTAGACTAAAAAGTTGAGGTTGAAAATATGAATGTTTGGGTTAATTTTTTGACTTTTTATGAAAAAATGTGTAATAAAAAATTATAAAAATTAGTTTGTAAGGAAAAATTAAAATTGAGAGTTGTACAGCCGTAATTGTTGACTTTTGATAAATAGTGATAACTTTTAACTTTTTAAATAACTTTTTAATTTTTTTACTTTTTTGAAACTTTCCAAACTTGACCCTATTCATGAGGTATGCCATGATTTCAGTTGGAATTTTAGGTGAAAAAAGAAAGTTAATAAAAAAAGCCCCAACTTTTAAATAAATTAAGTTTATGCACCCATTTGAAACCCAATCTTTCAAATATCACCCCCGAGAGAGACACAAACAACTGAGATACCCTACTATTTATTTCCCTCGTCCTATTGGGCCGTTCCGGCTGTTATCAATCTCTCTCTCTCTCATTGTCTCCATTAAAGCAGCTCAACTAAACCTTCAGCAAAAGTCAATAGCGCCAAACCCATGAAGTAGACAAATTCAATATTTTAAATTTCAGATGAAAAAGATGGCTGCTTCCATCATCGTCATTTTTTCTCTTCTCAGCACTAGTAATGTCGACCCAGTCAAATACATACCTTCCTTCTCTCTCTTCTTATTCTTATCCTCCCTGAAACAACAAGCTCACCAAACCCAGACCCATCTTCCTCCATCTCCTCAAGGTTTCCTTCTTTTTCCATCACTGGGATATATATATATATATACATATATTTTTTCAGAGATTCTTATTGTTTAAAATGATTGAGAATTTAGTCCTTGATCTGGGTTTCTTTAGTTTATGTAAAACTGTGGTTTGAATTTGTGTTTGGTTATTTTTATTGGTCATATCAGGTCCAGGATTTGGGTAATTCAGATATTTAGAGATTTAGGGTGTAAGATTTGTTGGAGACTTGTAGCCAATTCTGGGTTATTGAGATGTTTTGTTCAAGGACTTGGTTGTTTGGAGCTGCCCTTTTTGTGTGGCTGTGTTGCTCTTGTATGCTTAATGGAGCAGATGGCCAGAATATTACAGACCCAACAGAAGGTAACACTTGAATTAGCTTTTGTTAATTTATAGGTTCTTATGATTTGCCTTGTTTTTCACCCATTTGAGTTGTATTGGTATATATGATGGCAATCTAGGCTTCTATTCTTGAGTCTTGTTTTACTTGTAAAATCAGAGAGAGAAGTTCACTTCCATGAACTTTTGCTTGTTAGAAATTTGGGAATTACATATATAAGCGAATTTAATTCGTAGTTTCAAAGTTCCCATTAATTTACAGGGACAGATGTCATTAAAGTTCACCATATGCAACGCAAGAGAGTTTCTTTTTTCATTTTTTGTTATCATTTGACAAGAACAGTGCATCGAAGAAAAATTCAATTCATACAAAAAGACTGGAATTGTTTTCATTTGAACTACAAGTCTTGTTTAACTACTCCTTTGGAACAGTCTCTTATCTTGCAAATTTGATATAGCTAAATTTCTAGGAACTTATTTCTTGAATTCCAAAATAAAGTGTCTTTGCTCTATCAACACCACCACCAACGCAAATAAGGCTTAAAATTTGTGAAGAAAAACTTTTAATGAGATTAATAAGTTGCGGTGTGCTGGGCAAGAATTTCCCATTTGATGGCTCTTACAGATTTCAGTGTGAGCTCAATTTTGTCTTGATGAAAGAAGAGAGCAGGCTAATGAAGCCAGGGAACGTTTTTCTCGAGATGGATAGGTGCCTTATCTCTTTGGATGACCAATCAGAGTATGGTTTTCTGTGAAACTGGACGATCTAAGGGTGAATCTAGTTGGAAGAGACATGACGGTTTTGAATAGTGCCAACATTTTGTCAGGGCTTCTGAAACAGCCCCTCTATCTAAAAAAATTTATTGTCAAAAAGAACTCTCTTCTAAGAACCCTTAACATGCTAGCATATCACGTAACTAAAGAGATATTGCGCCATGCATTGATTGTAATATATTTGACCTTATATACCGAAGTGTAGTTTCTTGCTTGATTTTTGGCAGACAACTTGGATAAAGGATCTATGTGTTGCGTGCTAGCCCTAGGATATAATTTCTACATGTAGATCCAATTAATGCATATAAACTTTAAAGTAATGGCCTCAATCCTTAAGCAATTAAGCAGTGTTTGTTTGTTAATTTGTATGATTTTCTCAGTTTATATGCTTGTAGAACTGGGAATTATTTGTCGAAAGACTTTGGAAATAATTTGTTCTGATTAAAATACAGACAACTTAGTCCCCCCCCCCTTCCCTTTTTTTAAAAGAAAAAAATTAATAAATTCTAGTCCATGAGCAAAGTAGAAAGGCAACAACTAGTGAAGTGTGTAGAAAATTTGCTTATAATTTCTTTTTGATAGGTGTAGATGTTTAATTGATCATGCTGATGAAATAATGATGACCTTTTCTAATAATTGCAGTTACAGCATTGGGTGCCATTAGGAACAGTTTGATTGATCCAAATGGGAATCTCAGTGACTGGAATCGTGGAGATCCATGTACGTCGAATTGGACAGGGGTTTTGTGCTACAACACTACTATGCGAGATGGCTATCTACACGTCAGAGAATTGTATGATTTCAGTCTTTTCCTAATTTTTGTTCCTTTATCAGATCATCATGAACATGATTTTTGTGAACCACGGTTAAGGTGGAAGTAAAAATTCCTGGTTAACATGGGCGCATTCATCAATGCAGATATAAAATATTATAAGGATCTTCCATCTTAAGCCAGAATTAGTATTTAAGTTGTTTTGTAGTAAATTTATTGCTTACTGATCAAAGAGAAAAGATGTGATGGTTAATTAATTATTTAACAGCAACTGTGTTGCCTAGAAATTATGTGGCTGGATAATGTTGCTGAATGATGTATGCCAAATTATGTGACTAGAAGTTTCTCTTTTACCTCTCTTTGTGCTAAATACTAAATTCGGCACTTAGCTTTTGCCTGCATTTGCTATATAACAAGGTTACACAAACTGCAAAGCACACTTCAAAAAAAAAAAAATAATGTTGCCTAAAATATTCTAAAATGGAATTCTTGAAAGATCATCTTATTAGATTACGAAATTCTAAATTACAGAACACTGTTAAAATGTATATAACAAACACCTTACAACAGAAGTTACTAAATTTGCTAGATATATGGTTCATTATATATATATATATATTACTGCATGAACTAAGGGTTCAAAATAACATAATAAACGATATAAAAACTATATCTGGTGTTTAAGCCTGTTGTAGCAATACATAAAGGTAGAAAATAGTTTCTCTACCCTACACTAAATACTGGGTGGGCTTTATATTTTCCTTTGCAGGCAACTGCTGACTATGAATCTATCAGGAACTTTATCTCCCGAGCTTGGCCGCTTGTCTCATATGCAAATATTGTGAGTCAGAATATCTTTGTTCAAAATGTCTACTATTTAAGCTGTAACTTGGTGCCTCTTTGTCTCTATTGATTCTCCTTAGGTATTTAAGTTTTTTTTCCCATACAGGTGGATTTTTAGTTTTCTTTTGTCAACTGATATTTATTCTTATCTTTTGTTCTTAAAGGGATGTTATGTGGAATCAGATAAGTGGGAGTATACCGAAGGAGGTTGGCAATATTACATCTTTAGAACTCTTGTAAGTTGGTTACATGTTCCTGTTAAATGTGATATGGACATAGACATCAGTCTATTTCTTGCCTGTATTTGAGTAGTGCAAAATTGCACCATATTTTTTGATGTTCCTTATTTTGTATGTGATCTTCTGTTTTTCAGGCTCTTAAATGGAAATCAACTCACCGGTCCCTTGCCTGACGAGATTGGTTATCTTCCTAAGTTAGACAGAATTCAGATTGACCAGAACCAAATATCTGGACCAATACCTAAATCATTTGCGAACTTGAACAAAACGAAGCACTTGTAAGTGTTTCTTTGTGATGCTATCTAGCTTAGATATGATGTCTGCTGGTCAACTATGTAGCTGCTCTTTATCTTTAGTCCCTCTGATTTATTATTGTCATTATTGTTGTTAATGTTGCTGTTGTAATTACTATCATTTTGATTGATATTTTTACTGTTACTTTGTTCTCTGAGCAGCCACATGAACAATAATTCACTTAGTGGGCAAATCCCTCCTGAACTGTCTGCACTGCCAAATCTTGTTCACATGTAAGTGGGTATTTCTTTTTCTTTTTTCTTTTTTCAACTTTTAATGTGGTATAATGGTATTGGGGTTCTTATATTTTGGACATTTGGCTTGTCTGAATGATGTAAAATTCTGCAGGTTACTTGACAATAATAATTTATCAGGGTATCTTCCGCGAGAGCTTGCCAATCTGCCTAGTCTATTGATACTGTACGTTTTCTGCTTCTGTAGTTATTAGAATACAAAATCACTCTATTAGTTTCCTCATAAATGAATACAAGGTTGAGTACATTATATGTTGTATGTGTTATACATCAAGAGCAGAGACCCCAATTAGCTGGGATATCTGGGATCTGAGGCTGTGTTGAGTTGGTGTGCACAATGCATCTGTAAAGAAGAATATATATATATATATACACGTGAATGTGTATGGGTGTAAAAATAACATGTCACCCTCCATGAAGATTATCTCTGTAATATTGCTTTTGATTTTTTCTTCATTATGTTAATGAGGAAACCATGTTTACCCTATTGAAGGAGCACAAAGTATCTTGTGTTTAATGTCTCATAAATTTTCTTCTTTTTTCATTTGGCAGTCAACTGGACAACAACCACTTTGATGGGGCTACAATACCAGACTCTTATGGCAACATGTCTCGATTGTTGAAGCTGTAAGTGCATATGCTTTTTATATGATTTTGTAAGTAAATAGAAAATGTTTAAGCTTGAGGCAAGGTGTCATGTTATCTATTCTGTTTCTGCATGAGATGTAAGCCAAGAGGCATGATGCTTTAGCTTCATAATGCCTCTTCTTTTTTTCTTCTTTGATTTAAATAAAAAATTAAGCTACATTTAGAGGAGAGAGAGTGTTCATGACACGTCAACTGTCTATTGACTACCTTTCTCTTCCTTGAAGCTTTATGCTCTTTTCTTATGAGATTGAGTAACATGCATATGGATATGTTTCAGATGCTTCTTGAGATTGCTTATGAATCAGTATTCTTGGCTGTATCAGGAGTCTTAGGAACTGTAGCTTGCAAGGACCAATCCCTGACCTGAGCAGGATACCGCAGCTCGCTTATATGTAAGTTCATGAGTAGCTATCAGATATTATGGCACTAATTACTTGCCAATTGGCCACTCCAGACATTTTACGCATCTTTGAAAAATCATTTTGTTTCTTATATAGTTAAAAGCCTCCATGTTGGAGATGCTAGATAAACCATGCTAAAAAACTTTTTTTGGTGTCAAGATTTGGAGACGCTTCTGCTAGTCACTAATTTCTTTGTTATATATGCTTTATATATCTGATTGTATTAGCCATAATGACAACCTTCACATTTCAGCGACCTCAGTTTGAACCAGCTTAATGGATCCATACCACCATATAAGCTTTCCGAGAATATGACAACTATGTAAGATACTCCATCTTTAACATTTAAGTCCTAAAGTAATTCTATTTCTATATTGTATATAGGATATGATCAGAGAAGTATACTGTATCCTTGAAAATTCTAGTTATCCATGATACTAACAATTTACTTTTGAACCAATCATCGATAAAAAATGTGCAGTGATTTATCAGGCAACAATCTTACTGGACCTATTCCGGCCAACTTTTCGGGCCTTCCTCTACTTCAGACATTGTGAGCATTTTTCAACCCTTCTTTTCTCCCCTTTTCCATATAATTTGCATGGTTGTGTAAATGGTAATGTTTGAAGACAATTTAAATTTTTATTCATTTGAATTAAGTCTGCACTTACTTTCCTTTGTGTTCCATAAGATTTAGGGTTACCAATGCCTATTATTTTAATTATGTAATGAAATGATTGAGTTTATTTTGTGTGTCATTCCCATTGCAGGTCACTTTTGAACAATTCACTTAGTGGTTCTGTTCCAGCCAGTATCTGGCAAAATTGGACTTCCAATGGAAATAAAAGTCTCATCGTGTAAGTCCTATAAGTCCCAAAACAAAGAATTCAATCATTTTACAAAGTTTATGCCTCCTTCCCTCTTTGTTTACGCTTGTGTGTGTGATTCGTTGCAAGTTTAAACATGCACTTCTTGAGATCTAACCTGTTACTTTCTTTCTTTCTTAGACTTCGATGTGTTTTAGGTGAGATTAATTGATATTAATTTTTCTTCAAGGTTTTATGCTCTTTGATCCTGCAGGGATTTGCAGAACAGTGTGTGTGAGAGAGTGTGTTCTAGTATGCACATACACTTTGTAGTATCTCATACTTCTTTTGCTAATCTTAAAGTTAATGATTCTTTGCATGCTCACCTTGCTCTTTTTAAGTTTCAAACTGTAACTTTCTTAATTAGACTCTAGTAGGGTTGGTGTAAAGTTGGTTGATATTGCTTAGTGCTATATTCTCATCAATACTTGTTTTGCTCACAAAAAAGTTGAAGAATTATTGCAAGTTTTTGCTTGTTCTTTTTGAGATATTGGTTATAACTTTTTTTTGTTAACTCTGATAGGTTTTAGATGTGAAGTTGGTTGATATTGCTTTATATTACTATTATTAGTTTTAAATACTTTATGATCTTTGATCTGCAGGGATTTGCAGAACAATAAGCTTTCAAATATTTCTGGCAGTGTCAGCGTCCCTGCAAATGTCACTGTTAGGTTTGTTTTCCATCTTCATCCATAATGAAATATCTTTATATGCACGTGTTTCCTTGGTAAAAATCTAAAATTTTACTTTTTAGGTTCAGTCAAGTAAGATAAAGACCTGTTTAGCAGGTTCAACGAGTAATCAAATTCCTCTTCTATTATTCGTTTGAAAATTTTGCAGGCTTCAAGGAAATCCAATATGCTCGAATACCAACCTGGTCCAGTTCTGTGGACCTCTTCAGAATGAAACCGTCAGTCATACCCCAAGCGCAACAAACTCTAGTGATAATTGTCAGGTGCAATCATGCCCTTATGAATATTCCCCAAACTCTCCTGTACCATGCTTCTGTGCTGCGCCTCTGATCGTTGGATATCGGTTGAAAAGTCCTGGATTCAGAGATTTTTTGCCATACTGGGTTCCATTTGAGGTGTACCTCACAACAGGTCTTGAGTTGAATGTTTTTCAGCTTGAGATTGTTTCTGTTTTTTGGGAAGAAGGCCCTCGACTGAGAATGGACTTGAAGATTTTTCCTGTATACGTTAACACCACTCCTTCTCATGTCTTCAATAGGACCGAGGTTCAACGAATCCGGAGCATGTTCACAGGATGGCATATTCCTGATAGTGATATTTTTGGACCTTATGAACTTATCGATTTTCCTCTGTGGGGCCCTTATCAAGACGGTTTGTCTCCTAAACCTTATCCGACAAATGTTTTTGTTTCTTGTTTTTTAGCAATCTGTCAGCAGCTCCTCGCACCTTTGACCTGAGGTTCAAAGAGTCATGCTCAAGACCAACAGGCTCAAGGAGGCCTTATCTGACATGTTTTGTTCAGGAATATCATGAAATAGATATAGTGATCTTATTAGTTATGGCCTTTGTATATCTTTCATTGTGAGAAGGTTGTCACGTTTTTTTGGGGCTCTAGTTGAAAATATGGGTAACTAGTTTACCCTCCATGTGTATACTAGTGATGTTTACCCCTGGTGTGGCAGTAAGAATGGTTTGCATACTATAAAAAAAAAAAAAAAAAAAATTAGCTAATGCTCCTATTAGCTAAATAAAAATAATAAAATTGGCTAATGCTCCTATTAGCTGGAACTGTGGTGGATGATGCTTGGATCATGGTGTTGGATGATGTATCGGTGGGGGTGTTACATTGATCTTAAAGTCAGCCACAAATAGAGACCTGTGCCATTTTAAACAACGGAGTGCATAGTCATGCTTTCCAATTTTTGCATGCATTCAATGATGGATTGAATTGGTTTGTGCTTATTACTTTTATTTCTATTGCAGTGATCCCTTCTTCCACTTCAAAATCTGGAATTAGCAAGGAGGCACTAGCTGGCATTGTAGTAGGAACAGTTGCAGGTGCACTTATATTATCTGCTGTTGTGTCACTTCTCATATGGAGATTGCATATGAATAAATACACCGCAGTTTCAAAAAGACGTCGATGTGAGTATCTTATAATTACCAATATCTGAGGTGGAAGTAAATTTATCATGATTCTCCATTGTTTTGTCCCTACTTTTTGTAGTTGACCATAAGTATTTCAAAATGTTGGCAATTTTGATAAATATTCTAATTATTGATTCTATAAAAAAATATAAAATACTCAATCATTGGCTGCTTTAAACCGAGTTGGCTATTTGATATTTTTTCAGAGTTCTTGTTTCAATATATATCATGATAGCTTTCGTAAATGAACAGGAAGCTGCCAGTTTTCAAATTTCAGCTGTTCTATGGATACATGAAAGTGATGTATACGCATATTATCCCTCTGGAATTACCCTTCCAACTTATCAAAATAGCATGCTTGATTTTTGTTGAGATTAAAACTTCAAAAAATAGTTTTATAATGGGCAAACTTACGTAAGCACTTGTTCAACCCTGAGTAATAGGATTTAAAATTACCATGATTTACCATGGGCCTTGTGGGCTTGTAGAATGCATTCACCTTCCAAGACCAATGTAAGGGCACAAGTGCTTATAGTTTGGAACTTGGGATTACATTGTAAATTAGCCGCGGACCCCCCCCCCCCCCCCCCCAAAAAAAAAAAAAAAATATGAACTATACTTGGTAAAGATCCTCTACGTTGAGATGTAATTCATTGGTGAAGGATGGATTGAATTTCAATAATTAAGACATTGTTAACTTATGTCAACAATCAATGCTTAAAATAAAAATTTGCTTTTGTGTTATAATTATTAGATGTATCAGCTATGTGGTGGCAATAAGCTTTCGTAGCATGGATTTGGATCTGATGAATAACTGTTATTATCATATGTAACACTAGACCCACATCATATGCTTTGCAGTATCTAAGATCACTATCAAAATTGATGGTGTGAAAGATTTTTCTTATCAAGAGATGGCACTGGCGACTAACAATTTTGATGCCTCCAGTCAAGTTGGACAAGGTGGGTATGGGAAGGTCTACAAAGGTATTCTAGCTGACGGCACAGTTGTGGCCATAAAACGTGCACTAGAAGGGTCATTGCAGGGTGAAAAGGAGTTTCTCACTGAAATAGAACTATTGTCAAGGTTACATCATCGTAACCTGGTCTCTTTGCTTGGATACTGTGATGAGGAAGGCGAACAGGTACTTCACTACCTATTTGAATGTGTAAATTCTCTTACATTTCTGTTATGGTATATTTATCCGTCACTTTCATGTACTGTTTGGCTCATATTAATGTGCATCAGTGAACAATTGAGCAACATCCAATGAAAAATAGATTAATGTAAAAAAAAAATGGGAAGGATTACTTGCAAAAATGAGAGATGCAAAGTTATATTTTAAATAATGGTAGGGAAAAAAAAAAAAAAACAGAATGGTTCAACTCAAGTGGAGAAATGGTAATTTTGGTTCAGTTTGTTTCCAAGCTAAGTACAGAAGGGGGGATGGAAGCTTCTATCTTGTACCATGAAAGTTAGTTACCTCACATGATTACTCTTTTTTGGCATGTAGATGTTGGTTTATGAGTTCATGTCCAACGGCACACTGAGGGATCACTTATCTGGTATATTCTATAAACTTCTAAATTTGCTTCTTATTATTCTTACTTTTTTAATATGGGTATTCCGTGGCAACTCTGACTAGGAATCAGTATTAACCAAGACTATAATTTCAGTCAATGTACATGTTAATTACTCAGTGATTGAATATATGTTTAATATTTATGGTGCCCCAGGTGCAGCTAAAGAGCCTCCGGGTTTTGCTATGAGATTGAGAATTGCACTAGGTTCATCTAAGGGCATCCTTTATCTGCATACGGAAGCTGATCCTCCGATATTCCATCGAGATGTCAAGGCCAGCAACATATTGTTGGATTCTAAATTTACTGCAAAAGTTGCTGATTTTGGACTTTCCCGACTTGCCCCGGTTCCTGATATTGAGGGAATGACACCTGGTCATGTATCGACTGTTGTTAAGGGGACACCAGTAAGCTCGAGTCTTTTAGATGACATCTCTTCACAGAATATTGAAGCAGGAATTTTTTACCTGAATTCAAAATAAGAAAAAAAAAAAAATATATATATATATATAAAATCTTATGTTGTTGGTATGCCATTTATGCAGCCTGATATCTTAGAACCATCCTAAAAGATAAAATAGTTAATACTGGTTAAAATTGTTGGTATGTGAAACTTGATCGTAAGACGGAGTGAGCGTTGTATGCATTTTATTGGCAAGGCTACTTAGAATCTTTTTTAACATTAAGAATTTAGTGATTCTGGAGTGAAACTGAAACAGCATTTTTCGTGCAGGGATACCTTGATCCAGAGTACTTCCTCACTCATAAACTGACCGACAAAAGTGATGTTTATAGTCTTGGTGTTGTATTTCTAGAGCTCTTGACAGGAATGCATCCAATCTCACATGGCAAAAACATTGTTCGAGAGGTGAATTCCTCACAACTTCTTTCTTCCGAAAGCAGTGTATATGAATGCATATCATATTTTTTAGTGACACATATTGCCTGGGACACATCTCACTGTTCAAATATCTCCATTCGCTTCAACTTTCACTTATAAATTTGTAGATGAAAAATTATCCCAAGTTCAGAAAACAAATATTGCATTGGGTGATTAAAAACAAAAGAAAAAACTCATGTTGCATAGCTCACTGCCTGTTGCAATTTCATATGCATTAAATTGTTGTGTTTTATGTCTACTTTTCCCAACTGTATCAGGTAAACGTGGCATATCGATCTGGAATGATCTTCTCAGTCATTGACGAAAAAATGGGATCTTATCCTTCTGATTGTGTGGAGAGGTTTGTGAACTTAGCTCTCAAATGTTGTCAAGACGAAACAGATAACCGGCCTTCAATGTCAGAGGTGGTTAGAGAACTCGAAAGCATATGGCTTATGATGCCAGAGTCAGACACCAAAACATCAGAATCTTTGATTGCCAACCCTGGAAAGGATGTGACCCCACCATCTTCATCGTCTGATTTGAAGAATCATGCTCCTTATGTATCAGGAGACATCTCTGGCAGTGACCTTATTAGTGGAGTCGTTCCCACCATTACGCCTAGATAAGAAATGCTATAGTTCTTGTTGCCCTTGGGATGGATACGCGATGGATACTGGTTTCGATGATGTTTCTTCTATTGGGGAAGAAATTGTGAGTGAAGGAGGAATTAGGAGGGGTTTTGACTTATGTATAGTACACATTATTGTTTTCCATTTGATTTTGTAAAAAGTGTAATAGGTTGATCATTTCATGTTTGTTGGTAATAGTTTTGTTTAAAATCGATTGAATTCCTTGAATATTTTGCAATGTAGCTCTTCATTTCTACTGATTACTGTACGTTTGGGATATTATTCTCAAAGGTTTGATGCCAAATTTTTCCAATTCGTATTATTTTTTGGAGATATTTTAAAGAATTTCATGTCCATGCCTTATTGCTATATTTATTTTAATCCCAGGAGACAGATAGTAGCATTAACAATATGATGCCGTGGCTCACTGTCTGTTCTCTTCTTTTTTTCTTTTTCTTTTTTTACTTCTTGTTTTCAGATTTTGATAATATGTTGGACTATATCTGGTTGTTGGCTCAACTGCTACCCAAGGATTTGTGAGGGACTTCTCTTTTTGTTTTTTTTTGGTAAAAAAAAACCCTCTTGAACAAGCCCAGACCAGACTCATCTATCCATTTTTAATTATTATTATTTATAACTAGTGAGTGACGTGCAATGTACGAGAATTTATTTTAAAATGAAAAATTAATTTTGAGTTTTAATATTTTATGTGTGAAAAATTTAAACAATTGAAAGTTAAATACAAACAAATTTGCTAATAGTTAATAAAAATTTTGTCACTATGCGTGTAATCCTTTATGAAAGGCTCAAAAAAATAATTTCTTTCAAAATTAAAAAAAAAGCGTGTTCTCAACTTGAAATTAAATTTTCATTTGTATTAATCAAATTTATCAAAAATCATGAATTCTGATTATATCAAAATATTTTTTTCTGAAAAAAATAAAATAAAAATAACGGAAAGTTTTATAATATACAAATTATGACTTGGTTATAACTCCTGTGTATTATTTTGATTATTAATCAAAAAGTTTTTTGGTAATTTCATATATTTTTTATTATATCTAAAGTGATGCAATGGGTCTTAATTATATTTCAATTGGTGTTTGATCATGATGTATCATAGGGTAACTTTGATTAGATATAAGAATTATTCAGTAAATCAGATTGCTTAGTAATACACGTAATTTACCGCGTGAATCAATCAATTACCTGGTCATTCAAATTTGTACCGTGTTTTCGTTGATAAATAAGGTTTTATCTTTTACTGGTTCTTAAGGATCCTTCTAATTTAGAACCAAAATATAATAAAAAATTAAAGTGGATCCCTCTAATTTAGAACCAAAATATAATAAAAAATTAAAGTAATGAAAAGTGAAGTAAAAAATAAAAATAAAAATAAAAGAAGAAGAAGAAGAAGCAGCTAGAATGAAAGTTCATATTTCCAGTATGCCATTGATTAAGATAAAAAAAATTTAAATAAAAATTATTACAATTAATAACTTTCATGACATTTTTTTTAAATAATCAAATGTCCAATCATTTTTTAAGTCCAAACGACAAGTTTCGGGTCTGAAGTCCATAGTTCAAATGACAAGTTATTATTATTAATTGTATATACATATGTAAAGTGCATAGTCCTAATGACAAGTGATTTAACTTGATTTGCTAGCATACTGTTGAAATCATATTTTATTTTTATTGATTATGGTTTATTAATAGGTCAAATTTAATCTAATTAGTCGTGGTTTGTCAATGATGGCCAAAGTCAATTTTACTGACTGCGACTTGTTAATTTTTATCTGTTGATTTAGACCATAAATTATCTTTTATAAATAAATTATGGCCATATTATTATTGCTATTGTTATATTATTATTATTATTATTATTATTATTGTTTGTTGTTATGCTTTGAGCAGGAGGCATGGAAAGTGGTTAAAGGAAGTTGTGAAAAATTAGGCAATGTGACTGTCATATGGAGTGATGGAAGTAACTTCCCAGCATGTTTGTGGCAACGTGACTTTAGAAGGAGAAACTGCCTAGAGCAGTTCTCTAAGGAAACCGTGGGTGAAGCCTATAAATGGGCAAAGAAGAGAAGATCAAAAAGGACTTGCAACTAAATTCACAATTTATGTGAAATCTAGGAATAGTGTCATTTATTTAGGAGTAGTCTATCTTAACTTATGAGTAGTTTATCTGTAATTCAGCTTTTGTACTCAGTTTGGCCCTTTTGATTGTAATCATTTTCAGACTTGTAATTTGATTCTTGAAATTAAGTGACAAGTTTGAGTGTTATTCAATCAAATTTCATTTTGTTTGCATTTGTTTCTTCGCATGATAATCTCAAAAGAAGTCCTTGAATCTATCAAGGCATAGGACATCAACCACATTACTTGATCAGTTTGTTTGTTTGTGAAAATTGGTTTTCCTGTCGACTCTTTCCTGTCGATTTGACCTAAACCAGATTTTTACGAACATATTTTGGCACGCACAGTGAGACTTGTCTAATTTGGAGTTATGGCGATAAAGAAGGAGCAAACGAATATGCATAGTGATTCAGACTTGGGCCAAACTAGTGGCTCATTCATAAAAATAAAAAATGTTCTTCTTCTTTGAACAGAGCAATTATTGGAAAGCATGTTTTCACATGAAAAGCAAAAATTGTTTGAAGAACTTAACGCCATATTTAATTTCAAGTTAGCTCACAAAATGCAAACCGTTATTCATGAAGAGTCAAGGTATGAAAATAATATGGCTCGAGGGATCAACACACCAAGTCATGAAGATAACATGACTTTAGAAAGTTTTTATGAGCCATCAATGACTAAAATTAAAAAACAATCCATTCTCTCGAAAGATGTTAAAAATCTATCACAAGATGATGGTGAAGATTTACTTGGGGGGCATAATTTTAAGTCAAAGATGGTTAAAAATTATGGACGTAGGGGGCACAATTTTAAGCCAAATATGGCTGAAAATTATGAAAAAAAAATAAAAAAATTGATGAACAACAATCCCTTTTGACAAGCGATGATAAAAATTATTTGGAAGAAAAACAAATTTCTGAGCCAAACATGGCTAAAATTGACCGTTCATGAATTTAACATATTTGATATCATTCAAAGTGATGAAATAAATGAGTTCTTAAAGCCAATTTATACTATGACTTTTATTGTTCAAAATTTACTTTGACTTTGTGGGTCACACTAAAGTATGAATTTGATAAACAAAACAACAATATTTAGACAATATATTTCTTTCTTCAAATATTTTATCTTTTTTAGTGAAAGGTAATTGGCCAAAAATTGGCCCTCACTATTTTGAATTTCCTGTCGAGCACCATGCCAAGATGATAAAATGACATCAGTGGCCTTGGAAAAAATAATTGGCGAATGATCCAATATCGCCTAGATGGTTTGACTTTGGTTTTTGTTCTTCAAGATCATGGTGAATATAAGCACCAATTATTCTTGAGTGGCCATATTCTCAAATGTAGAAAAGAAGTCCTGCATTGAGATTGTATCAAGTGTGTTTAACACAGTAAACAAAGTTTGCTACATATATGGGTATGTTCGATAGTAAAACGTGTATCATCGACTGTCAAAAATATCAAGAATATTCGATATTATTACTTATCCTGATTGGGTGTGGTTTTGTAAATTTACCAGTTAATTGGCATTTACATTTTGCAAATGAAATAGATAGTCATTTTATTGCAAACATATGACCATTTCTAATATATATATTTAATGAATATGGTTTGATCTAGGTTTTGTCTTTTATATCATTCAAGGTAAAATTCATTTTTACCTTAAATGAGGGAGCCTTATTGACATTATATTTTATTTTCTATCGATTATGACCTGTCAATAAGCCAAATCTAATCTATTAGTCGTGGTCTGTCAATTATGGCCAAATTTAATTTTATTGATTATGACTTGTTGATTTTTATGTGTCGATTTAGACCATAAATTATTTTTTTATAAATAAATTATTGCCATATAATATATATATTATTATTATTGTTGTTGTTGTTCTAGCAGGAGGCATGGAAAGTGGTTAAAGAAGTTGTGAAAAATAAGGTAGTGTGACTGTCATATGGAGTGATGGAAGTCACTTCCCAGCATGTTTGTGGCAACGTGGCTTTAGAAGAAGAAATTGCCTAGAGCAGTTCTTCAAGGGAACCGTGTGTGAAGCCTATAAATAGGCAAAGAAGAGAAGATCAAAAAGTACCTACAATCAAATTCACAACTCATGCAAAATCTAGGAGTAGTGTAATTTATTTAGGAGTAGTATATCTTAACTTAGGAGTAGTTTATCTGTAATTCAGCTTTTGTACTCAGTTTGGCCCTGTCGATTGTAATAATTTTCAGACTTGTAATTTGATTCTTGAAATTAAGTGACAAGTTTGAGTGTTATTCAATCGAATTTCATTTAGTTTGAATTTATTTCTTTGCATAACAACCTCCAAAGAAGTTCTTAAATCTGTCAAGACATAAGACATCAATCACATTGCTTGATCAATTTGTTTGTTTATGAAAATTGATTTTCTGTTTACTCTTCCCTGTCGATTTGACCCAAACCAAATTTTTGCTAACACCTACCAAATACCATTATCCAAAGCCATTGTTTAAGCTAAGCCTAGATAGTGGTATGAGGGCCAAGCCTGGTCCGTCACAGGGCAATCTTCAAGCCCACTAGCAGCAAGCCCAACCCAAAAGGTTTTACAGTTTTAAGCTCGTCTTCATAGTTGATTCGATAATACTAGGAATATTATTGATGATACTACTTGTCCCTGAGGAACGGGTCGAGCTGATCCACGCCTCCCACACTGTTGTCCGATCGTTGGGCCTACTGAGAAACCTGCACAAGAGTCCAACGGGGAACGAGAGTCCCCCAACGAACCCTCCGACGAGCCAATTGGAGAAGAAATACTAATGGAATATAGAGATAGGATGGTAATAAAGAACTTAACCTTCTTTTTGTCTTAGAAACCTGCTTATATCCTTTGTTCATCATTTCCTTGTCCACTCCGACTGTCATGTTGGCCGAAAGTCTATGTTCTAGCTTGCCTTGTTCATGGTGAGGCTGTTTTGTTCCAATGTGAAGGGGTTATTGTATTAAATGCTGCAGGGAACCTCATTAATGGCTGATGTGTGGTGCAATAACTTTGCAGGATCTTTGTTTGCTTATGTGGCTGGTTTTTCTCTTAACAAGTGTTTAGATGTCATTGGTTCTTGGTGCAACGTTAGGTTCTAATGATGTTGGGCTTTAGTGTCTGAATCGTGCATTGGGCTTTAAGTGGTGGCCAAAAGCCCCTATGGGCCCACTTATGTCAGTAGTCCCCTATTCCCAAGTGTAGCTTTAGTTCAACGAAGAGAATTAGGAAGGAGACGGGGGTTATGGTTGGTCGAGTGAGAGAAGATTGACTGGAAGGAGAGCCGACTGCGAAGGATGACCGAGTGAGAAGGCCGACCGCGAAGGGTGACCGGGAGGAGGGGCCGACCGGGAGGTGGACCGACTGCGAAGTGGGCCGACCGCGAAGGGTGACAGAGTGATAAGAAGGAATGGCGGCGCGCGGGGCTCAAGGAGCGGCGGGGCATGTGGTGATGTGAAGTGGAATAGACAGGAAAGGGGAAAAGAGTAGTGGATTGTGGTCGTACACGTGGCATAATCCCGTAATGAGGGAGGTGATGCGTTAGCAGAGGAGACAAGCTAGCGTTGCTCTTATCTCGAGTTTTGTGCCATCGGACTCATCCTCTTTGCACTGTTCAGCCTCAGCTGGTAGGTCAGTCTGCTCTTCTGCAACTTCATCCCCTTGCAACTGAAGGTCGAAAAAGATATCGAAGCCGGGCAAACGCCATTTCTCAGAATTCAGCCATAGCTCTGGAAAGCCGCAAAATGGGAAATCTTTCCCCTCCCGAACAAAGCGGCCGTTCAGGGTTCCTTGAATAGGTCTATGCACCAGCTCGTAGTGCTTCTCGGCTTGCTTAGCCTTGGCTCGTCCAGTTATTTCCTTTCCCTTTCTTACCTAATCCTCTTTGGTAGGTGTGTAACCTAAACCAAAGGTATAAGGGTTGTGCGGTACTTCGGCCAACATAGCGAGGCCCTTCCGGCCGCTCCTTCCCAATCCCATTTTGGGTACATGTTAAAGCTTATTCATGAGGTAGACGGATTGCACACTGACATACAGCCCCTCATCAACAGCCAGCATATCCTGTACCACCCGGGCCTCGGCCAAGGTGAACCCAGATAAAAAGACATCCTCCTCACCGTGCACAATTTCCAGAACCGGTGTAGTAACCTCCGACGGCGGATGTATGGAAGAGTTCCCAAAAACAATTGCTACCCCCTTCCATGAGGGTATTTTAGCATCTGATGTAAAATGGAAGAGACAGCTCTCACCTGGTGCAGCCACAACCGCCCAAGGAGTAAATTAAAGGTGGCCGGAACATCTAAGACGTGAAACTCGATGTCCTGTTGTGCCGGACCAACCTGAGTTCTAGTCCGAACCGTCCCCATCACTTCCCGACTTGTGTTATCATAAGCCCGAATCACCTGGGCTGTTGGTGCGAAATCTGCCGACTTCAAACCAATAGCATAGGCCGTACGCGACGGACACACATTAATTGCAGATCCCGTATCAACTAGGACAACTGGTATCCATTTCTCTTTACACTCTACAGAGATATATAACGGCTTGTTGTGCTCAGAGTCTTCAGGCGGTAATTCTTTATCTGTGAAGGTCAAAGTTGGTGAAGCACCACCTAGGAAAACCAATCCCACTAACTGTTCAGGGGCTATGTCAATAGAAAGCTTAGCCTTGTCCATGGCTGAAAGGACGACTTGTCTATGCACCCGTGAGGCCATGAGCAATCCCCAGATGGAGATGTCTGCCTGAATTTTCTTCAGTTGCTTCAGTATAGCTTCTTTCTCTAACAGTTTGTCTTTCTGTTTTTCTACTTCCTTGTCTTTCCCCGACGCTTGCGGTTGGTTCAAGTGTGGGGGCTTGAAGTACCGCCCACCGGGTCATGTGATCGACCTCTCGGTGTACCAGTATCATCTGGTTGATTCTGTCCCCAGTCTTCATCAATATGGGCGCGACGCAAATCATCATCTTCCCACCACATTCCCTCGGCAACCGACAAACAATTGTCCGGTTCCGCTGTAACTGTTCCTGTGTTCTCAACACATTCTGTCCCCGCAGGACCCTTGGCTTTTCTAGCCCTCTGATCATTCTCGATTCTCTCGTTCTCGAACCGCTTCAATGCGGCCTCCTGTTTGTGTTAGCTGTACACAAACTGCCCAATTTCCGAGCAAAATTCTCAGTACCGGTGCTCTCCGGCAGCTTTCCCTCGTTGTCGACCATTCTGGCCGTTGCAGACGTTCCTATTTCTGACTGTCCCTGCTTTGGCTGAGACCTTCATCAACATTCGGCTCATCACTAAGCCACCCTGTATTATCCATTGATCTGTTCGCATCAAACCAATCAATCTGTACATTCCCCAGATCTTGTTCATCAAAGAACTAGAGGTTGCTGATATCCTCCTCAAGCTCAGCTAGATCATCCAGCCCTTGGCTCGGCCCGTCCTCCCGGACTACATTTACTTCCATCCCCATCGGCAACTTCACCCTCGGCTTGGCCTGGCTAGTTGGCATGATGTAGCGGCAGGGATTGTATGCTTCCTCAGTTAAGCTCTCGGAGCCCTCAGGCATACCCTTTTCTACCACAGCCACCACCACGGGTTCGGGGTTGGGGTATGGACGTGCTCATCATGCACAAGTTTGTGCTTTCTAGGATGAACAGCGCTGGCTTAGGCAGGTGGGAGGGAGTGATGTATATGCTGGGGTCGTATGGGACGGCCATTGTTTGGATCAGGTTTACTTGCCTGAGTGGAGGAGGGGGTTGGTTATGTGGTGGAAGAGGGTTTGTAGTGATGTTTGGCTTCTCAGGAGGCGCTATCACTTTGTTGTCAATGAGATCCTGGATCTCATGACGGAGTCTAAAGCAGAGGTCGGTGTCATGACCATGCTGCTGGTGGAAGGCACAATACTTGGCCGGGTTGTGTGTAAGAGGGAGGAGATTTGGCAACGGCCTTGGCTCCAGGGGCTTCAGATGCCTTTTTCTAATCAAGACCCCTAAGGCCTTGGATAGAGACATGTAAAGTGGGGTGAAAGTCCTCTGGCCCCTGGGTGGGTACTTTGCAGGTTGAGAGGTGGCTCTAGATGTGCCGGTAAAGGGTGTGGCTGTTTTTTGGTGTGGTGGTGACCATACCAACGTCAGAAGTTCTCGCAGCTGCGTTGCTACTCGTAGCCGCATTCGAACTGCGTGTAAATGCCTTCTTGAGCTGCTCTTTTTCATAGTCAATCAGACCCTGTTTCATGGCATCTTCTATCTGTACCCTATCTCATGCAAGTCCGCAAGGTGGGGAAGGGTAAGACAATCATCTTCTGTAGCAGCTTCGGTTGCAGATTTCGCATGACCATTCTTATCTGGTCTTTCTCAGTTGGCCTGGTGGTCATCATGGAGGCCTTGGCCCTCCACTGAGTGACGAAGTCAGAGAAGCCCTCCTTCAGCTCTTGCCGAGTAGCCTCGAGATCACGAGTTGTGACCTCGATTTGAGTATTGTAAGAATATTGGGCAATGAAGGCCTCGACCATCTCTTCTCAGCTCCTTTTCACGGAATCCTCCAGTTTAACATACCAATGGTCGCAATACCTGATAGGGTCCGACCAAAGAGGGATAGCTTCTGCAATCTAGTTAAGCCCATCGGGCGCAAAATATCCGAAAATAATCTCAAGTGAACCATAGGATCGCCCGAGCCCTCGAGGCGGTCTATGTGAGGCATTTTGAATCTATCCGGCAATGTCATCGTCGAATCTGTGTAGCCATCCTCTATATCTGGGATCGAGTTGACTCCCTGAGCTCGTTTGAACAGCTTTTCAAGCTTGCTTACTTTTAAAGCAGTAGGATCGACCTCAAACTCGAACGGGGTGTCAGTTGGGTAGGCCGGTGCTTTGGAAGTTTATGGCGGGACTGGTCCTATTGGAATGTCTGTAGTCTCCTAGACATTAGCTGTATCCCGGGTGTTGGAACCCTGGGTGGGTGCGAAGCAGAAGCTCCGCTTATTGTGGTTACTGCTGCTGTTGAAGCTTAGCAATTAGTTCCACCTACTGGGCTACAACCTCTGTTTGGCGAGTGGTAACTTCCGCTTGGCGAGCAGCATTTCGCTGCATGGACTCGATGGTCTGTTGGAGTTGACGCATCATTTTCTCCATACTGTCTGAGGGGTGCTGATCTGTCTAACCAGGTGTATATTTTCTCTCTGAGGTGGAAGCAGAAAACTCAGCCCAACTGCGCACAGGTGAGGTAGATAACGACCGCTGAACTGGCGACTGTTGTACTGGTGATCTATGCTTGACTGCCCTTCGTCTCGTAACCGGGGGTAATGAAGCAAGCACTGGTTGTCCTCTAATAAGATCCTCAGATCGGTGAATCCTTCTAACTCTGGTCCAGAGTGCTCGGGGGGTATCTGCCTTGTCGGAAGCTATTGTGAAATACTACCTTGCAAAAAGAAAAATAAAGCAAAAAGGAAACAACAATCAGAAAACGCACAGCACCTCAGCTTAGATAGAGACAACACAGTTGAAATCATAAGCTGGACAATCTGTACTCAAACACTGATTTTTGCCCCCAAATTTCTGCTTCAAAACTGATACCCTCAGGCTAATACCCAGACTTGCAACTAATACATACATTCCTGTAGAAACACACCCTAACAGCACATATCAAGCAAGTGAGAGCCAAAACACCCCTATGATGGGGTAGGGTTTCCCTGTCCTAGTTTCATCAGGAGCTAGGGTTTCATTATGCACGCATGCGGTTTCAAACAATCTTGCATTCGCGTGAGCAACCTGTCCTAGTTTGGAACAGTCTCTATGGCTTCCGATATGCAACTAGGTCAAATGGTCAAGAAGGGTGCCTCAGCAAGACCACCTAATATACCTCTCGCTCCTAACACCGAGAAGTGAAATGAGGATCAAACAGTATAGCGGTAGTCCAGATCTAAGGGTTGTGTTTCTATCGTGGCAGAGCCAGCAACCGGTCAGCCATTTGGAAAGCTTTTCCAAGCAAGCCTCTGGCAAACCGTTCAGGAATAACAGATGGCAAACACTGTGACTTAGGCGCACCTATGCAAATGCAATGCAAAGAAACACGTAAGTGTAGATAAAACAACATATCATGAGTTCGAGTCAAGTTCAGAAACTGTAGACTCGACTTTCTTCACGTCCCTTTTCGGAGAGCTCGAATTGGTCCTATAGTTCGGACTTCTGTCATGGTTCTGAATCTAATCTCACAAAGTGCAATGTGAGACTGATAAATACCAAAGAGTCCAATCCGGCAAATCATTTTGAAAATCAGATTTTGAATCAAATAATGCCAAAACTGGACTACTTTGCCAGATTATAGAGTCGCCACCTAAATATTTTGTTTTTGAGAAATTTAGGAAACCCTGACTCGTGCCAAAGGCCACGTGTCCGTCATCACCAAAGTTGCCTCGGCTCGGGAACTTGGGTACGAGAGGGGAAGGTCCTGAAATGAGCACCCCCGCTCGCCTGATCAAAGGATCGGCCTCTACTAAGCATGATATGTTATTTTATAAACATTTGTGTTCTTATTCTGATTATTAGCTAACTTTACTATGTGACGCACACACAAGTATAGATTAAATCGCAAGAATTGGAACAAATCAACTCATGTTTGTTTTTGAAAATGGTTTGAAAATGCCACCCTAAAGTGGGCTAAAGCGCGGATTTGCCACTCTCAAGTGGGCTTAAAACATGATGATTTGCCACTTCGCAAAGTGGGCTTAAAACTCACATTTGTCGAATTATTCCAATTCAAGAAACAAAGCCTCCATCCACAGGCATTCATGCAATTTATCAAATAAGCACATAGCCTCATGGCAAGCATGCTATCATGGCAACACTCACACTCATGCAAGTATGCTAAAGCGTAAAACTTACAGTGTACTCCAAGCCAAAACAAAAGATAGTTAGAAACAATGCATGATCCTAACTATGCAAGATGCCTAATGCAACACATGCAATATGCAATTAAATAGGCTCGGCTATCTAAGATGGCATATGATGCAACAATTTGATAACATGCTTTGAAACACGTATTCAAATAAGTATTGAAATACAATGCAGTTTGAATGGTGCGCCGAGCCTCGGTGCATGCAATACAAATGAATGATGCAAACATGCAAGCATAATGTATGCTAATCGAAACATGATCCCTAATCTAACCATCAAAAGCAGTTAAATAAAAGGGAGAAAGACGTGGGGTTAGAAGACATGCACACACACACGCACGCTTATTACAACATTATGCCCTCGCGAAGGAGGGTTCGAATGAATAAGCTAAGCTAATTATTACAAACCAACTAATTAACTATTCTAGCTAATTAATTATTACAACACAATTGAATAGCTAGCTATGCTAAGCTAATTAAAATATTACAAACCAAATTAAACTAATTAATTACAACACATGTAAATAATCAGCTACAACTAGCTAACAAAGCAATGAATTGGCCTCGCGGGCGAGGAAGATATGCATGCTTGGTTGCTTCTTTCCCGAAAATCCATCGCCTTGCCACCGGTTGCCTCTGTTTGCACCTTTTCTATTTTCTGAACATCGAACCAACTTCCAAACTGTTTTTGCTCCAAAGCAGGAACACTTTTGCACCAAAAATGGACTGATTGCCAGTCGGCCACAAACACTGGCCGGTCGGCTACCTTAAGTGGCCGGTCGGCCACCTCTTTTTCCAAAATTCTGGTTTTGCTGCAACAGAGGCAAAGCAATGTATTTTTCAAAGAATGTGTGTACTACCACCCTCTTTATCATTTCTTAAGCTCAAAAGAGTGTAGCACTTGGCTCTCAAGCCACCAATCAAGCATTTTCATGCATGATGGCCAAAGAACCAAGCTTGTACAAGCTCAATGAATGCACATATAAGACTCAAATGGCCACCACCCTATCATGCATGATCAACGGTGACAGCGACCAAGAAACGTGACACGTTTCATCACTTCAAGTATGAAACGTCTCACATTTCTTGTATTTGGATTAACATCCGATCCAAACACATGCAACGCAAACAACATGTGTTTATCTTGATCATGTTTTACTTGATTCAATTTTATTTACTCATTTTAGCATTACCAAACCATTCTTTAGTTGGTTAAGTCCATGTGAGAGTCCTCTAATGAGAGAGGGTCAACCAAAGGATAGTTTAAGACATGAGAGAGATCATGCTTTTGGCTAGGAGGAACCCTCAAAAGAGAGTTAAAGCTATTGAGCACAAGCTCTATCTCTTAAGCTTAAACACAATCATAAGGTTAACCAACACTCAAACAAATAGAAAAATAAAGAAATGAGGGAAGTTGCAGACTTTTTAGTGCTGAAATGGCATGAGAAATACCACCTCAACATGCAAGCAACATATGCACAACATGTTAAAAGCCAATTGCATCAAGCATAAATGGCAAGAAAAACATGCTCGCATGTTGGCTCACAAACAAGGCACAAAGCACAACTCTCAAAAGCAATGAAAGAGTGAAGTATGTGAGAGTGTGACAGAGATATATGCACTGAAATCACATGCTAAATGATGCTATGGCATGCAATCATCTCATGCAAAACATGTTGGAGGCCTTAAAACACAAGGCTAGTGAAGCCATTTACACCACAACCATGCAAGACTAAGCTCATATGACCAAGACGACCCAAAACAGAGTTAAAGCATGCTAAATCAGTAGCAAAAACATGCTGAGATCAAGTCTCAAAAGGGTAGAAAAACATGCTCACATGCTGGGCCATCTACACATGCAAACAAGATACAAGGAGGGGAGGCCACCCCCTCCTATTTTGAACCTCAAAACCAACTTTTTAAATTCCCCTGAAATTTAGTGGTTAAAAGGCCAAGAAGAGGGTGTTTCAAAAGCTTTGAAAGATGGCTCAAAAGGCTTTACAAGCCAAAGAGCAAAATGAGGAAACCACCCCCTAACTAAACAAGACTCAAACCACCATTTTAAAACCTTAAAAATAGAGTTTTTTAGAGGTTAAAACCTGCCTCAAAATAGCATGCGAAGGTGGCCAAACAAGTAACTAAAGCAAAGCTTAAAAGGTGTAAGGCTTTACCTTTGAAGCACAGCAACAAAATAGCAAAGATTCTAAGCTAAAACCACTTTTAGAAGCTCAAACAAGGCCTCCAAGAACCTCAGCTCCAAGGTGAAGGTGTTTGGCTAAGGGTATTAGTGCAAATGTGTAGATAAAACTCACTTTCAAGCACAAAACAAGAAGAGAGAGAGAGGATTCTAGAGAGGGGGAAAAATTTGCTCATAAAATTTCTAACCCCTCAAATGGGAAAGAGACCTCCCCTTATATAAAAATACAAGCCAAAGGCTTGCTTTCATCCCTCCATACACGTGTATGGAGATAAGCATCAGTGATCAACAGCTGGCACAACTGGCAAAGAAATATCTGAAAAAGGAGAAAAATGGCCGTCGGCCATCATTGGTGGCCGACCGGCCATCAACAAAGCCGACTGGCCACCACTGGTGGTCAGCAGGCACAAGTCATAGCTGGTAGGTTAAGGGGATGGCCAATAGGCCACCCTCTCCTCCAGAAGCGAAGAAACAAGCTCTTGGCCCATAACCAAGCACAAAACAGACAAGATAAGAGGCTCCAAGGCAAGGCGCTCGACCGAGACCTTCAGGGACTCAAAATGAACACGAGCGAGCACAATCATCGGGTGTTCAAACGATGACGTCCAAGTCTTGAGGACTGTCAAAAATGGGGTGTCTATACCACCTCAGTACTTCACAGAACTCACCAACAGCATCAACCGCTTGGCTGAGCAAAACCAGGTCTTGATCAATGCTTTGCTCCAGCGAAACCTCTCTATTCCTCCTCTACCACCACAAGATATCCCTCCCAATCGAGAACAAACCTCGAGCCACCCTTTCCAACAAGCCCACCTCTCCAACTTAGAGGGTTGGCAAGCTCCACCCCAAGACATGAACCCGCCACCTCGAGGTTTACATCCGTCCAGTCAAACACTTGCCCTTGAAGGAGAGGCTAGTAGTGTTCAGCCTCCACTGCCCTCGGGGGTTGACAATGTTCCTATTTGGGATGCGGAACTCCGAGCCAAGAAACTCCAGCTTCAAGGAGTCATGCAGAACATACAGAATAAACCTTTCACAACAGCCAACTTCCTGTTTGTCGCTTCCATCAGGGACAAACCCCTACCTCCCAAGTTCAAAATGCCGTCGATCGACTCTTTTGACGGCACAATGGACCCAGTTGACTATTTGGAGACTTATAGAACCCTAATGATCCTCCATGCTTTTCTTCATGAGATCATGTGTCGGGCTTTCCCCATGACGCTTAAGGGGTCAGCTCAACTATGGTTTAGTCAGCTACCACCGGACTCCGTTTCTACTTTCCAACACCTAAGTGATTCCTTTCTGAGCCATTTCATTGGCGCTCAACGCCAGCGGCGTCCGGTAACTTAACTTCTTAATATCCGTCAGACGGAGGGGGAGTCGCTACGTAGCTTTGTCACCCGTTTCAACACCGAAGCCCTACAGGTGGCGAAAAACGACAACAAGGTCATCCTCACGGCTTTCATGGCCGATTTACGATCATCAGATTTCTTCTTCTCCCTCTCTAAAAACCCTCCAACCTCCATGGCCACCTTCCTTTCCAAAGCCCAAAAATATATGAACGCCGAAGACTCTCTGGCAGCCCGCCAAGATACTACAACTAAAAACCCAACCTCCAGGGAGAAGAGAAAGGAATCTGAAACCAGAACCACCCAATATACATAGCAAACCCCTCAGTATACTGACCGACCCACTCGTCCCGATTGATCGGCACCTACCCGACCGCCCGATCAGTTCGAGCGGTACACTCCCCTCAATTCCCCCATGGAACAAGTCTTGAACCAGATCTAATGAGATTACAACTTGAAATGGCCACAACGATCCACCATCGCGGTCGGCCCTCCTTTTGGTCGGTCTTCTTGCTCGGTCCCCCTTGCGGTCGGCCTCCTCTCGATTGGTCTTCTTACTTGGTCCCCCTTCGCGGTTGGCCCTCTTCCGGTCGGTCTTTCGCTCAGTCCCCCCTTATTGGGTCGGCCCTTCGTTACCGGCCACACACAATCCCCGTCTTCCTTCTTATTCCCTTTGTTGGACTGAAGCTGCACTTGGGAATGAAGGATACTGACATCGTGGGCCCATAGAGGCTTTTGGCCCACCACTTAGAGCCCAACTCACGGTTTAAGCATTAAAGCCCAACGCTATGAAACCCAACGTTGACTAAGAACCAATGGCATCTAAACACTTGTTAAGAGGGGAACCACCATGTAAGCAGACAAAGATCCTGCAGAGTTATTGCACCAGACATTAGCCATTAATGAGGCCTCTATAGCATTAAATACGATAATCCCTTCACGTCGGAACAGCAGCCTACCATGAACAAGGCAAGCTGGAGCATAGACTTTGGCCAACATGACAGGTCGGAGTGGACAAGGAAATGATGAACAAAGGATATAAGAAGGCTTCCAAGACACACAAAAGGTTAAGTGCCCTATCGTTATTCTCCTACCATTGGCCATTAACCCCTCTCTCTTCTAACTTGACCATTGGAGGGTCCGCTGGGGGACTCCCGTTCCCCACTGGGCTTTTGTGCAGGTACCCCGGTGGGCTCAGTGATAGGGAATGATGTTGGAAGCTGGGCCTACATTAGCAGTACCATCAGTATTCACTTTAAATTTCAGGTTTAATATTTACTAGTAGCAATAAGTTTATTGGGGTCATGTTCATACTGGATATTAATATCGTGGCTTTAATGGGTCCCTGCAAGTGAACAGTGAGATTGATTTCCAAAATTAATTGAAGTGCATATAAATTAATTAAACACCTATTATAAAAAATAAATAAATTAAAAAAAGGCAAGCCTATCAATCAATATCACTAGGTCAGACAATTATATATGTGTATATTATCACGAGGTCTACGTTTTCCTAAATTTGGGTAGCAATTTTTTCTTGAGGTTTAAGCCATTGTTTTTTTTGTCTTTGATGGAAAAAGGTGATAGCAGAATCTACTTTTTAACCTGGAGAAATTTACAATTTTCATTTTTTTAAATGGTACGTATTGTAAAAAAATTATAATTTTTTTATGATAAATTTTATGATTATTTATAATGTATGTTATGATATTTTGTAATAAAGTTATAAATAGTAAATTTATAATGTGATCTTAAAGTTAGGAATGATACTATTATGACAAATTTTGATTTTTGTTATGACGCTTTAAATTTTGTTATGACATTTTTCAGTAAAACAAGTTACGACTTATGTAGTGAAAAAGTTTGACATTTGGGTTTAAGTATGATTATGAAAAAATTATGAAAAACATACCATATACACTTTTTTGAGGGTGCACATTATAACATCTCCCTTAAACATTGATTGAAAATATTCTATTTGTACCTCAAATTTTATCTATGTTCCATAATTTTTTATTAAAATTTTTTGGAGGTGGGGGAAATGGGGGTGAATTTTTTTTTCTTCAAAATGGATGATGTTAATGGTTAATAAATTAAATTATTACCAATAGGCATTCAATATTTCTAAACAATATTGAGTCTTTGGGTGATTATTAGTTCGGGGGGAAAAAAATCAAGAAGCAGAAGTTGAGCCAAATATAACTAAATCGACATGAAATATTGAAATTGTTTGTATTAAGAAATTGTCAATAAGCTTAAGCCACGAGACGGGACATCACAACATCGACTCTTATCAAATTGTTGGGCACATTTGGAAAATATTGATATCAATATGGACTCTTATAAAATTTAGACAACGCAGTATTTATTAAAAATAAGTGGGCCCATAGGGGCTTTTGGCCACCACTTAAAGCCCAATGCATGATCCAGACACTAAAGCCCAACATCATTGGAACCCAACGTTGCACAAGAACCAATGACATCTAAACACTTGTAAGAGAAAAACCAACCACATAAGCAGACAAAGATCCTGAGAGTTATTGCACCACACATCAGCCATTAATGAGGTTCCCTGCAGCATTTAATACGATAACCTCTTCACGTCGGAACAGAACAACCTCACCATGAACAAGGCAAGCTAGAACATAGACTTTCGGCCAACATGACAAGTCGGAGTGGACAAGGAAATATGAACAAAGGATATAAGCAGGTTTCTAAGACAAAAAGAAGGTCAAGTTCTTTATCACCATCCTATCTCTATATTCATTAGTATCTCTTCTCTAATTGGCTCGTCGGAGGGTTCGTTGCGGGACTCCCGTTCCCCATTGGACTCTTGTGCAGGTTTCTTAGTGGGCCTAGCGATGACAACGTGTGGGAGGCGTAGATCCGCTCGACTCGTTCCTCAGGGACAAGTAGTATCATCAGTTGGCTCTGTCTGTGGAATCTTTCACTCGTGTGATAATTGTGCTCATTGTTGCCAAAGACCCATTCCCGATAATCCCTCTCTGCCACCCACCAAGGTGGATGGTCACAACGAGATCCATGGCTTCTCAACACAACGTTGCCGACCCCCAAGCCGACCCTCCTAACCCAAACAACGTTGGAAAGGGCCTCTTCTAACCTCTCATTGGCAGTGGTGCAGGCTTGTTGGACCAGGTCTAGCTTCCTCTGCTCACCCGCCAACTCGAACTCCAGCGATACTGCCTTGTGGCGTTCCGCTTCCAGCTCTGATTTAGTCACGACGAGCTCGGCGCCAGCAACGCTCTGCCAAATAGCTCTGCACCACTGCCTAGTACTTCCATCTTCTTTGCCCTTTGTGCATATTCCAGCCCTTTGCGCACGTACTCCGAGTGACTTTCCTCCAACCCGCTATCTCAATCCTTAGGTTTTGCAGCTGCACTTTCACCCCTTCAGCCTCCACCTTCACACGCGCTGCCTTTCATTAGGGCAGCGCCAAGGTCGTCGTCTCCATCTGCGCTAAGCAGAACCCTCTCAAGGAGGTCGGCCTCTGTTAATCACGCAATTGACCACATGGCCGCATCCTCCACTACTCTAACGAGATGGTCGACAGCGACCCTGGCCTCCCCTCCTTCTTCTAATGACCGACCTGCCATCGTGCGCACGTGGTATATGGTGGTCTTCAACGTGGCACTCGTCTCTGGTTTGGTAACCCCAACTTTCCCTTCACCAGGACTGGGGGATACTTCTGGTGCAGACCCCATCCTCGTCATCACTTGGGCACTTGGGCCCATGTCTTCTTTCACCACTTGGGCACTTGAGCCCATGTCTTCTTTCAGCACTTGGGCACTTGGGCCCATGTCTTCTTCCACCACTTGAGCACTTGGGCCCATGGTTTCTTTCACCACTTGGGCATTCTCCCCTTCTGGAGCTTCCTCCACCCTCCCCTCCTTATCTTTTTTAAAACAGGGGCGCTCTTACTCCCCTTTGCCGCCACCCTCTTTTTCTTCGTCTTCTTTAACACCGCCTTCACCTCCTGTTTACCCCTTCCTTCAGCGGGTCTACTGGGGGCAACAGTGGCGCAAAGTTAGTCAGATCTTTGTCTCCCAACGGTTTGGACCGTGGTTGGACCCGCTCCCTCATCACCAGTTTCGGCGCAGGCCCCAACTGTGATTCCTTGTACTTGTCCGCCTTGGCAAACGTTTTCCACTCCTCCGCCTCTTACGCCTTTCTCCTTGCCTCAAACTCCTCTCGCATGGGATCCTTCTCAGTCGGCTATGGCTCCGGACTCAGGGCAAACAGGGTTGAAGGACGGATCAAGTCATCCCACTTCGTACCCTCATTCTCCCTCCACTCCTTAACCCGTTTCATCCTGTTCTCAGCTTTCGTGCCTAGCCTTGGCTCCATTGACTTCGTAGGGACTTTCCACGTTGTGCGAACCCCTCTCCCACCGTTCGCTGACACATAGAACCATCTCGGCCTCCACTCCTTCACCGAGGATAGTAAGCTCGCTACTAGACCTCGGTCCACCACCGCTTGTAAGGTCACCCACGTTTCTTATTGGTCGGAGGCCTTGTAGCAAGAGAAGAATTCATCCATTGTCATAGCCCTCCTGGTCGCCTGTGGCCATGCTGATCGCACAAGCCATTAGTATGTTCCATACATTGGGCATCAGCTACCCTGGCGCCACCTCCAGTTGGTTCAGTACATCATCACTATTTGGGGGAGCGGCAGTCTCAGCCCCCCCTCACAATGCCTCCTATACAACGTAAATTCCGTCGGTCGTGCATCCGACACCCTCTCCTTAGACGTGGGCAACCTCAGCTCTATCTCCGCCGAAATTTGGTACTTGATTCGTACCTCCTCCAACTCCTCCACCGTAAACGTAGACTTGTCGGCCTTGGTGTGCCAGTGATCTGGTTCCATTTGGCTAATTGGCCTAACGGCTACGATCATCATCGCTGGTCGAGCTCGTACCGCTTGCCCCGCCCCCCTTTTCTCTCTTCTCTCTGCTCTGTATTGTTCAGCCAACTCCACTGCGTCGTCCTCTCCCAATGCCTCTAGCCTCATGGCTGGCACTTCATCTCGAGCCATCCCTTCTGCGTGTCTGCATATCGTTTCAGATGCTAGCATAAGGAAGTTCACAAAGTATTGGAGAGGCGTGTCACACAAAACAAATGAGTTTAACTCAGGGATGTGTTGGTTTTTTGCGAAGAGATAAGTAAAACGAATAACTACAAAGGCCTACGGTTTGCCTACATTCCAAGGATCGAGATTAAATTTCGCCAGTTTGAAAAATTTCGAAAGTATCCGCCTTCGCCTTTTCCACGTCAATATTAGTCCTAACCCTTCACTTCTTGCTAACACATCACCTCCCTTATCGCTGAATCATGCCATGTGTACAACCACGATTCATTACCCTTTTCCCCTTCCCTGTCTATTTCACTTCACGTCACCACGTGCCCAGCTGCTTCTCTAGCCCCGCGCGCCGCCACTTTCTCGCTTGATCCATCTTCGCGGTCAGCCCTCCTCTTAGTCGGTCTTCTTGCTCGGTCCCCCTTTGCGGTCGGCCCTCCTCTCGGTCGGCTTTCTCGCTCGATTCACCTTAGCGGTCGGTCCTCTTTCGGTTGGCCTTCTCGCTCGATCCACCATCGCGGTCGGCCCTCCTTTTGGTCGGTCTTCTTGCTCGGTCCCCCTTCGCGGTCGGCCTCCTCTCGATTGGTCTTCTTACTTGGTCCCCCTTTGCGGTTGGCCCTCATTCCGGTCGGTCTTCTCGCTCAGTCCCCCCTTATTGCGGTCGGCCCTTCGTTTACTCGGCCACACACAATCCCGTCTTCCTTCTTATTCCCTTTGTTGGACTGAAGCTGCACTTGGAATGAAGGACTACTGACATCGATGGGCCCATAGAGGCTTTTGGCCCACCACTTAGAGCCCAACTCACGGTTTAAGCATTAAAGCCCAACGCTATTGAAACCCAACGTTGTACTAAGAACCAATGGCATCTAAACACTTGTTAAGAGGGGAACCAGCCATGTAAGCAGACAAAGATCCTGCAGAGTTATTGCACCAGACATTAGCCATTAATGAGGCCTCTATAGCATTAAATACGATAATCCCTTCACGTCGGAACAGGCAGCCTCACCATGAACAAGGCAAGCTGGAGCATAGACTTTCGGCCAACATGACAGGTCGGAGTGGACAAGGAAATGATGAACAAAGGATATAAGAAGGCTTCCAAGACACACAAAAGGTTAAGTGCCCTATCGTTATTCTCCTACCATTGGCCATTAACCCCTCTCTCTTCTAACTTGACCATTGGAGGGTCCGCTGGGGGACTCCCGTTCCCCACTGGGCTTTTGTGCAGGTACCCCGGTGGGCTCAGTGATCAGGGAATGATGTTGGAAGCATGGGCCTACAATTAGCAGTACCATCAGTATTCACTTTAAATTTCAGGTTTAATATTTACTAGTAGCAATAAGTTTATTGGGGTCATGTTCATACTGGATATTAATATCGTGGCTTTAATGGGTCCCTGCAAGTGAACAGTGAGATTGATTTCCAAAATTAATTGAAGTGCATATAAATTAATCTAAACACCTAATTATAAAAAATAAATAAATTAAAAAAAAGGCAAGCCTATCAATCAATATCACTAGGTCAGACAATTATATATGTGTATATATATCACGAGGTCTACGTTTTCCTAAATTTGGGTAGCAATTTTTTCTTGAGGTTTAAGCCATTGTTTTTTTTGTCTTTGATGGAAAAAGGTGATAGCAGAATCTACTTTTTAACCTAGGAGAAATTTACAATTTTCATTTTTTTAAATGGTACGTATTGTAAAAAAATTATAATTTTTTTATGATAAATTTTATGATTATTTATAATGTATGTTATGATATTTTGTAATAAAGTTATAAATAGTAAATTTATAATGTGTATCTTAAAGTTAGGAATGATACTATTATGACAAATTTTGATTTTTGTTATGACGCTTTAAAATTTTGTTATGACATTTTTCAGTAAAAACAAGTTACGACTTATGTAGTGAAAAAGTTATGACATTTGGGTTTAAGTTATGAAATTTTATGAAAAAATTATGAAAAACATACCATATACACTTTTTTGAGGGTGCACATTATAACATCTCCCTTAAACATATGATTGAAAATATTCTATTTGTACCTCAAATTTTATCTATGTTCCATAATTTTTTATTAAATTTTTTTGGAGGTGGAGGGAAATGGGGGTGAATTTTTTTTTCTTCAAAATGGATGATGTTAATGGGTTAATAAATTAAATTATTACCAATAGGCATTCAATATTTCTAAACAATATTGAGTCTTTGGGTGATTATTAGTTCGGTGGGGAAAAAAATCAAGAAGCGAGAAGTTGAGCCAAATATAACTAAATCGACATGAAATATTGAAATTGTTTGTATTAAGAAATTGTCAATAAGCTTAAGCCACGAGACGGGACATCACAACATCGACTCTTATCATAATTGTTGGGCACAGTTTGGAAAATATTGATATCAATATGGACTCTTATAAAATTTAGACAACGCAGTATTTATTAAAAATAAGTGGGCCCATAGGGGCTTTTGGCCCACCACTTAAAGCCCAATGCATGATCCAGACACTAAAGCCCAACATCATTGGAACCCAACGTTGCACCAAGAACCAATGACATCTAAACACTTGTCAAGAGAAAAACCAACCACATAAGCAGACAAAGATCCTGTAGAGTTATTGCACCACACATCAGCCATTAATGAGGTTCCCTGCAGCATTTAATACGATAACCCCTTCACGTCGGAACAGAACAGCCTCACCATGAACAAGGCAAGCTAGAACATAGACTTTCGGCCAACATGACAAGTCGGAGTGGACAAGGAAATATGAACAAAGGATATAAGCAGGTTTCTAAGACAAAAAGAAGGTCAAGTTCTTTATCACCATCCTATCTCTATATTCCATTAGTATCTCTTCTCTAATTGGCTCGTCGGAGGGTTCGTTGCGGGACTCCCGTTCCCCATTGGACTCTTGTGCAGGTTTCTTAGTGGGCCTAGCGATCCGACAACGGTGTGGGAGGCGTAGATCAGCTCGACTCGTTCCTCAGGGACAAGTTGTATCATCAGTTGGCTCTGTCTGTGGGAATCTTTCATTCTGTGTGATAATTGTGCTCATTGTTGCCAAAGACCCATTCCTGATAATCCCTCTCTGCCACCCACCAAGGTGGATGGTCACAACGAGATCCATGGCTTCTCAACACAACGTTGCCGACCCCCAAGCCGACCCTCCTAACCCAAACAACCCACCTCAGTATTTCACAGAACTCACCAACAACATCAACCGCCTAGCCGAACAAAACCAAGCCTTGATCAATGCTTTGTTTCAGCGAGACCTCCCTGTGCCTCCTCCACCACCACAAGATATCCCATCTAACCGAGAATAAACCCTGAGCCATCCCTCCAACAAACCCACTCCTCCAATTTGGAGGGTTCCCAACCCCCTTCCCAAGACATGAACCCGCTACTTCGGGGTCTACATCCATCAGCCCAAGCACCTACTCCTGAGGGAGAGGCCAGTAGTGTTCAGCCTCCATTGCATTCTGGTGGCGACAACGTCCTTATCTGGGATGCAGAACTCCGAGCCATGAAACTCCAGCTTCAAGGAGTCATGCAGAACATGCAGAATAAACCCTCCACGACAGTCAATTCACCGTTTGTTGCCTCCATCAGGGACAAACCCTCACTTTCTAAGTTCAAAATGCCCTCGATTGACTCTTTCGACGGCACAACGGACCTAGTCGACCACTTGGAAACTTACAGGACCCTAATGGTCCTCCATGCATTCCCTGATGAGATCATGTGTCGGGCTTTCCCCGTAACGCTTAAAGGTCGGCCTGACTATGGTTTAGTCAGCTGCCGACAGACTCCGTCTCTACTTTCCAACACCTAAATGATTCCTTTCTTAGCCATTTCATTAGTGCCCAGCGCCAGTGGCGTCCGGCGAGCCATCTCCTGTACATCCGTCAGACGGAGAGGGAGTCACTACGTAGCTTCGTCACCCGTTTCAACACCGAAGCCTTGCAGGAGGCAGAAAACGATGACAAGGTCATTCTCACGGCTTTCATGGCCGATTTACGATCATCCGATTTCCTTTTCTCCCTCTCTAAAAACCCTCCAACCTCCATGGTAACCCTCATTTTCAAAGCCCAAAAATACATGAACGCCAAAGATTCTCTGGCCGCCCGCCAAGATTCCACAACCAAAAACCCAACCTTCAAAGAGAAGAGAAAGGAATCTGAAACCAGAACCACCCAATACACATAGCAACACCTCAGTATACCGACCGAACTGATCGAGCCGACTGATCGGTACCTACCAACCGCCCGATCGGTTCAAACGGTACACACCCCTCAGTTCCCCCATGGAACAAGTCTTGAAACAGATCCAACGAGATTACAACTTAAAATGGCCACAACCCTCACGGTCTCTTTCCAACCAGTGAGACCAATCCAAATATTGCCGTTTCCATCAGGACCACGGCCACAACACCAAGGAATGTGTTAACCTTAAAGACCAGGTAGAGAGCTTGATACGCAAGGGCGCCTCAGTCGGTTCACGGTAGCCCATCCCCAGCAACGGCCAATGACTGAACTTGCTAGGGGCAACCGCCGACATACCCCTCCCCGATAACCCGCACAACCTAACCAAGACAATGATTGGCCCCCACCACAAACCCGAGCACAAGGCAACCCTGCTTTCCTAGTCGGAGAGATCAGAGTCATTGCTGGTGGACTTGCGTGCGGAGAACCATACTGTTCAGCCCAGCGAGCTGAACTCAAAAAAATTAGGCAGGGCTCCGACAAAGAAGTCGCGGAGTTGGATCGCCCCTTCAAACACCCAAACAGTGGATGGAGCTCATCACCTTTACGGAGGCCAATTGCACAAGCATCTGTTACCCTCACGACGACCCCCTCGTCATCTCTGCTCTCCTATCCAATTACAAAGTCAAACGAGTGCTTGTCGACAATGGCAGCTCTTCAGACATCATTTTCCTGAACGCCTATCGCTAGCTGAAGGTCGGGGAAGAAAGTTTGTCCCCTCTCCAAACCCCACTGGTCGGCTTCACTGGGGATCGGGTAACCTCCATAGGCTCCATCGATCTTCCCATCACCATCGGATAGTATCCACGGCAGACCACCAAGTTACTCACTTTCCTTGTCGTCGATTGTCCCTCTGCTTATAACATCATCCTCAGCTGCACAACCCTTAACGCCTTTCAAGTTGTCACATCCACATATCATCTGGCCATGAAATTTCCTACCGACCTCGAGGTCAGCACCGTGAGGGGAGAGCAGACAGTGGCCAGAGAATGCTATGTCGCTTCACTCAAAGAGGTCAAGCTGAAGGAGGCCATGATCGTCGAAGGACTCGATGTCAAAGACGAAGACGGTTAGTCTGAGGGGAACCAGTGGAAGAACTTGTTGAAGCCTGCATCGACCCTGCTAACCCAACAAAAGCAGCCAAGATTGGCAGCCAACTATCCTCCCAAGCCAAGGTCGACCTTACAGCCTTCCTAACCGAGCACAATGATGTATTTGCCTGGACCCATTCCGATATGCTGGGTATCGATCCCTCGTTCATCACTCATCGTCTCAGCATCGAGCCCCACTTCCGACCCTTCCGCCAGAAGTAGTGTGTCTTTCACCCAGAATGCAATGCCCTTATTGCTTCTGAGGTAGACAAACTACTGGAGGCACGGTTTGTCAAGAACGTAGACTACCCCAGATGGCTGTCAAATGTGGTCCTAGTCCGTAAAAACAACGGTAAATAACGACTCTGCGTCGACTACTCTGACCTTAATTGAGCTTGCCCCAAAGATAGTCATCCCCTCCTTCACATAGATCTGCTTGTTGACACCACTGGCGGACATCAATGCTCGGTTTCATGGACGCCTTTCCGGCTACAATCAAATTCTAATGCACCCGGCTGACCAGGAACACACCTCCTTCATCACAGACAGAGGAACTTACTACTATCGTGTTATGCCATTGGACTAAAAAATGCTGGAGCACCTTACCAACGGTTGGTTAATGTCGTCTTTCACCATCAGATAGGTCGGAACATGGAAGTCTACGTCGATGACATGCTTGTCAAGAGCAAACTCTCCTCTGATCATCTGACAGACCTACGAGAGACCTTCGAAACCCTACGCAAGTATCAAATGAAGCTGAATCCGGAGAAGTGTGCCTTTGGCGTAGGATCTGGGAAATTCTTGGTTTTATGGTTAGCGGGGCATCGAGGCCAACCCCGAAAAGATTAAGGCCCTGATAGAAATGTAATCTCCCAGGACGGTCAAAGAGGTTCAACGGCTTACCGGCAGAGTCGCCGCCCTCAACCGTTTTATTTCCCACGCAACAGATAAGTGCCTTCCCTTTTTCAAAGTCTTCGACAGGCTTTTGAATGGACTACCGAATCCGAAGAGGCCTTTCAACTATTGAAGCAGTGCATGGCCAACCCCCCCATACTCTCCCAGGCGCTCTTAGGCGAGACCCTCTTTCTCTACTTAGCTGTATCAAACATCACAGTCAGTACGACCCTCATCAGGGAGGATAGCTCAGTCCAGCGTTCGGTTTATTACATTAGCCGAGCTCTTAGGGGGGCAGAACAGAACTACCCTCTGCTGGAAAAAATGGCCCTTGCCTTGGTCATAGCCTTAAGATGACTCCGACCTTATTTCCAAGCTCACTCCATAGTGGTCCTCACTGATCAACCTTTGAAGAAGGTAATGTAACAACCAGAGCTGTCCGGCAGGCTTATGCAATGGTCTGTCGAGCTCAGCTAACTTGAAATCTCTTACCGACCTCGAACAGCGATCAAAGGACAGGCTGTCGCCGATTTTATCTTGGAATTCACAAATCCCACCCCAACCACGCCCCCTCCGCCAAAGCAATTCAACACTGAGGCAGAAGATTCCCACTCCTAGACCCTCAATGTCGATGGATCATCCCGCAAAGAAGGCAGTAGGGCTGGTCTCATCCTCACCACTCCGAGGGCAGTTATTTCAAGTGTGCCCTCTGTTTCCCGTTCGACGCCAGCAATAATGAAGTCGAATATGAGGCCTTGATAATAGGTTTTTGCCTAGCCAGAGACATTGGTGTAAGCCATATCCAAGTGTTCAGTGATTCTTAATTAATCGTCGGGCAGACTACGAGGGAATTCAACGCGAAGGAAGACACGATGCGAGCCTACAGGGATATTGCACTCCCTTTGTTTGCCTTTTCAATACTTTCATATCAAACACATCCCTCGGTCAGAAAACTCCAATGCAGATGAAATGGCCTAATTAGCCTCAACCGACCAGTCAGACCTCAGCTATGGCGTCCGTCTTGAATACCTGGCCCGCCCGGCTACTTCGCCAATCCAGCAGGAGGTTCACTTCCTCCAAAACGAACCTATCCCATGGGCTGCAGACATCCTTCTATTTTTGACAAGTGGGGAGTTGCCAGACGATAAACAGCAGGCCACCAAAGTCAGAGCCGGTCGTCCAATTACATCCTTATCAGCGACCTATTGTACTTATGTCTCAGTCCTGCTTAAGCGACCTATGTGATGAGGGAAGTTCACGAGGGCGTATGTGGTAATCATTCGGGTGCTAGGTCACTGGCCCATAAAATCCTTTACACTGGCTACTTTTGGCCTACTCTCAACCAAGATGCCACTGAATTTGTGCTTAAGTGTGATAAATGCCAGTGCTTTGCCAACATCCCCCATGCTCCACCTACATAACTGATTACACTTTGCAGTCCCTACCCATTCGCCAAGTGGGGCATCGACTTAGTTGGTCCGTTGCCCACTGGTAGGGACCAAACCAAGTTCGCTGTAGTTGCCATTGATTACTTCAGCAAATGGGTGGAAGCGGAACCCCTCGCCATAATCACTGAACAGAACACAACCAGATTCATCTGACAGTCAATCGTATGTCGATTTGGAATCTCTCAAGCCATCGTCTCAGACAATGGCAAACAATTCAACAATGCCAAATTTAGGAAATTCTGTGCCGAGCTCCACATTAAGCCATGTTTTTCTTTCCCAGGTCATCCCCAAGCCAATGGGCAAGTCAAAGTCACCAATCGCTCTCTCTTGAAAATCATCAAAACTAAGTTGGAAGCCGCTAAGGAACTGTGGGCTGAGAAATTACCAAACGTACTCTGGGCTTATCGAACTATCGCCCGAACCCCTACTGGGGAGACCCCCTTTCGCTTAACATACGGCGCTAAGGCGGTCATCCCAGTGGAAATCGGCCTCCCGACCCCGAGGGTTTTGCACCCGAATCCAGAACTAACCGAAGAATTGCGTCGGGCTGACTTGGACCTGATTGAAGAGCTCTGAGAGACCACTACTGTCAGACAGGCCTCATATCAGTAGAAAATGAGAACACACTATAACCGCAAAGTCCAACCGAGAGAGTTCGCAGTGGGGGACCTAGCCTTGCGTGAAGCAACTCTTGCCACCAAGAATCCCGCCGAGGGCAAGCTAGGAGCCAAATGGGAAGGACCTTACGTTGTTAAGGCCAGACCTCGCCCAGGCACTTACCGACTCCTAGACATGGAAGGCAGAGACCTCCCCCATCCATGGAACGCCGAGCACTTGAAGCGTTATTTCCAGTGAAATGGTGTCTCCTGTTTTTGTACCATTCCATTGTTGTATGTTCCTTTTTGTACTATTCCATTGGTGTAAACTTGTGATCAACAGACTGTGCCTTAAATGACAATGACTTTATATCTTCATTATTTGCGTCATGTTTCAATAACAACTTGTTAGCTAAAGCCTCAGCTAGACTGAGCACGAAGAGCTCAGCCAGACTGAGTTAGCTAAAGCCTTAGCCAGACTGAGCACGAAGAGCTCAGCCAGACTGAGTTAGCTAAAGCCTCAGCTAGACTGAGCACAAAGAGCTCAGCCAGACTGAGTTAACTAAAGCCTCAGCCAGACTGAGTTAACTTAAGTCTCATCTAGACTGAACACGAAGAGCTCAGCCAGATCGAGTTAACTTAACCCTCAGTCTGACAGAGCCCTCCAAGTCTTAGTCAGAACTTGCATGAAGAATTTGGCCGGTCTGAATCAAAGCTAGTCTCAGCTGTTGCCATACTTAGTTAAAATCCAAGTTCATGACCATCCATTTTCACTGGTCATGCAAGTTAGCCAATTTGCCAATTTTAAACATTTTTACATCATGGTTTACTCACGAAATTTCGTATTACTCAGCTGTTACGAAATTTCATACTACATCATGGTTTGCCCATTTTTAACATTTTCACTAGTCATCCATACAAGTCAGCCTGATTGCCCATTTTGACCATTTTTACATCACAATTTACTTACAAGTTTCACAACTTACGCACAAGTTTCATTTTTACACCTACTTTTCGTTGAATTCCGCTCAACTATTTTTACCATCCCAAATTTACAAATTAGAGCAATAACAACCACAATACATAAGAAAACTCGCTGTTTTATTAACAAACTTGCATTTTTACACAAATTTATTACGGAGGCTAAAGTCCACGTCCGGGAACAACTTTTGTGCCTTATACTTGAAAGTCATCCAGCTGCTGTCCCAGAACTCGCTCATCTCGTGCTTGTAGAAGTCAGACTGCTGGAAGCTTTGGATCACTTCCTCCTCACTCCTAACTCTAGCGGCCGCTCCCGACAGTCCAGCCCCCCCGTCCCCCTCTTTTGCCAAGCCCTTAGCGACCGCGATGTCAATGGCCATCTAGAATTCGGTGAACCCCTTGAACTACTCTATGGCTGCCATGCATAAGTCGGGGTACGCCGCCCTCTCAGATGCCAACCTGGCCCTTTCTTCCGCCAGAGCCTTCTCCAACTCTACGATCCGACGATTCGCCTCTTCTTTGTCATTGATCGACTGGTCGCTCAGATCCTCGTTGTTGGCAAGGGCCTCTTCCCACCTCTCATTGGCAGTGGTGCAGGCTTGTTGGACCAGCTCTAGCTGCCTTTTCTTGCCCGCTAGCTCGAACTCTAGCGATACCGCTTTGCGGCGTTTCGCTTCCAGCTTTGATTTGGTCGCGAGGAGCTCAGCACCAGCACGCTCTACTGAATAGCTTTGTACCACCGCCAATACTTCCATATTCTTTGCTCTTTGCGCACACTCCAGCCCCTTTGCACACGCACTTTAAGCAGCCTTCTTCCAGCCCGCTGTCTCCACATTCAGTTTCTGCAACTGCGCCTTCACTCCTTTTAGCTGGGCCCTTAGCGGCTCTACCTTCATCTTCGCGCGCGCTGCTTTATTTATCAGGGCAGCCGCCAAGGTCGCTGCCTCCATTTGGGCCGAGCAAACCCCTCTTAGAAGGTCGACCTCTGTCAACCGTGCCATTGACCGCACGGCTGCATCCTCCAACACTCCAACGAGTCAATCGGCTGCTACCCTGGCCTCCCGTCTTTGTTCTGCTGAGCAATCTGCCAACGCGCGCGCGTGGTTGTAGACACCCCATTTTTGACCGTCCTCAAGACTTGGTTGTGCTTGTAGGTACACCCAACAACTGGTTCGATTGCTCGCCCAGCATTCGACTGTCGCGGCGGAACGGCACCGGTTCGAGTTTCCCGGACCTTATATCCTTTCTGCCACATTTTTGGACCCTGACTAGGTCCTGTTAGAGTGGCCCTCATAGTGCACTGCCGGCCATGGCTTTTCCCCTGCCGGCCACTGATGAAGCCCTGCCGGCCATCAGTGTGGCACTACCGGCCATTACTGATGGCCGGCACCCCTCCTATCTCAGCTGGTTTCCAGGCAGATCTTTTGAGCCAGCTGGATTTTCATTTGCTCCCCTCCATACACGTGTATGGAGGGATGGAAGCCTTGAAAAGCTTGTTCAAGAAGCTTTGGCTTTGCATTGTTCTATATAAGGAAGAGCCTTCTTCCTTATGCCAGGGTTCTGAGTTTTGAAGAGGAAAAAATTTGTCTCTCTCTATATTGTGTGTATTTTGTGCCTTAGAGTTGGATTTCTTTGCACTTTTGCACTACAACACCTAGATATACACCTCCATCCTCCATTCCAGCACTTTGGAAGCCATTTGAAGAGGTTGGAAGCTCAGAATCTTGGATCAAAACCTGCTGGAAAGCTGCTCTTCTAGGGTAAGTGCCTATTTCCCTCAAACTTGCACTTTCTTGCTTCATCTATAAGCCTTACTTGCAAGCATTTTTGGACTTTGTCATGAACTAAAAAAGGTCATATTTTGAGCTCCTCTACATGTTTGATCAAGGACTCTTTGATGTTTGAGGTCTCCTCCCCCCTTGCACGCTTTATCCCTCTTTGTAGGCCTTTGTTTGCATAATGTATTAGCCTCATTTGTGAGCACTTCTGGGCTCCGAGCCAAACTTCAAAGTGCATTATTTTGAGCCCCTCTTCAACTTTGTTGAAGGGCTCTCTTCCGTTTGAGGCCATCTACTGTCCCTTGTGCTTTATCTCTCCTTTTAGGGCCATTTTTGCATGATAGATTAGCCCTACTTGTGATTATTTTCGAGATTTGATATAAACTGGAAAAAGTTTATTTTTGACCTCCTCTTTAAGATTGATTGAGGTCTCTTTGCTTTTTGGGGTCATCTTCCCCCATGCATGCTTTATCTCTTCATGTTTAGAGCCATACATGTGAGTTTTTGCATTGGCCTTGTTTTGGCCTATTAGCCACTGAAATCCAGTGGATTTTCAGTGGCCTTGTTGTGTTCTTGAAGGCCAAAATTAGAGGGGGGTGACCCCCTCTCTCCTTGTCTTGTTTGGTGGTCTTTTGGGCCTTCCAAAGAGACTACATTTTGCATGCTTCTAGGCCTTGTTCCAGGCCCTTTTCAGTGGGTTTTGGGACCCTCTTGAGCCATTTCCAGAATTGGTTTGGCCTTGTTGAATGTCCATCTTGCATGTGCCTAATAATCCCTTGTGTGGCCCTCAAAAGAAGCCCCTCATTTTGGCATGCATTGGCTGCATTTCCATGATTATTTGGGGGTATTTTCACATGTTTAGTTCACTGATTTTGGCTGGTTTGGTGAGATTTCATATGCTTCATATACATGTCATACAACTCATGCCTACTAGCCAATCTTGCATGCTATGTTAGTCCATCATGCTAGCATCTTTTGGCCATGCTTTGAATTAGAAATGTTCATGTGTTGGGGCTGCCTTGCCTCTGTATTTATGCTTCCTAGTCAAATAATGCATGCTTTGTATAGCTGTAGTGTAATTGACCTTGCAAGCTTTGTGTTTCGGTGATGCATGCATGCTATCTTTGAGATATTTAGATGATTTGGCATCATTTAATGCTTCATTTCAGAGCATGTGCCATTGTCACATTCTCACTTCATTCATGCTTCAAGTGCCTTTGAATGTCGTGCATTATTGCCTAGTTTAAGGCTTAGCTTGTATGCTTGCATGTCTAGGTGTTGGAGCCTTCATTCCAGCATGTTTAAGTCCTTGTTTAGGCTTAATTAAACTCTGTCCATGCTTAGTTCATGTGTTCGTGCCATGTATCGCATGCCTCCTTTGTATTGCTTTTTGCTAGCTTTCATGACTTAGGACCTTCGCATGCTTTACTTGTGTTGTTTAAATGATTTGGCATCATTTATCATCTCATTTCAGTGCATATAGTGTTGTTACACTTGCACATTTGTCACTTCTTAGGCACTTTTGAGAGTTGCCCTTTTAGGCCCCTTTGTTGAACCTTTCGTATTTTGCATGCTTGAGTGTTTTTTTTTGTGTGGCTTAATTCATCGCTATTGGCTACTAATTTGGACCTAGTTGAGAGTTGTCCATCTTTGGTGTAAGCCCATTTTGCCATGTTGTCGCATGCTCGTTACATGTAGTATGTTGTTGCATACTTGCTTAGCTTTACATGCCTTGCATGTTCATATGTTCGTATTGCATTTTGTCATAGGTTGTTGCCTCACATTATGTTCATATGCTTGTCGCATGTTTGGTTTAGTTGCACGTTTGCACACTTAGGTCATGTTGCATGTTTGCCATGCTTATGTGTTGCATTGCTTGGATTAAGTATTAATCCGAGCATGAGGAACGAGGGGCATTTCATACTTCAAGTGATGGAATGTGTCTCAATTCTCGGTTGCCGAAGCTCTTGATGATTCATGATAGAGTTCTAAGCTTTATTTGTTGTATTTGTGCATTCATTTCTATATTGATTTGCACAAGTTGGAACTTTGGCCATCATGCATCGGGATGCGTGATTGATGGTCGTGGATCTGACTTGGCCTCTCCCTTGATGTTTTGAGGTGATTCGGAGTGCCATGGTGCATACATGTCCTAGGGAAACCCTCATTTTCCTCTATTTTGTGCTTCGTTGCAGTTTGGTGTCACAGCACACCAGTGGCCGGCATCCTGCCATTGATGGCCGGCAGTGTGCCACCTTTGGCCGGCATTGGGCCATCTCTGGCCGGCAGCTTTCCATCCTTGGCCGGCAGGCCACTGGGAGCTTCCCCTGCAGTGTTTTGGTAAGTTTCAGCACCCAGAACTGGAGGACACCCTGCAAACAGAGCCTCCAAAGAGCAAATGGAAGGCATTCCAAGGCGAGGAACCGAAGCGAGCATGTGCATCCCTCGTGTCCCGAGGTTTCTAATTATGTAATAACTTAGATTAATTAGCTTCAGTAGCTGGCTAGATGCATGCTCAGTTGAAATTAGTTAATTTGTTAATTGGCTCATTTGTTTTTGTAATTATTTAATTAGCTTAGATGGTTAATTAAATTAGTTTGTGATGTAATAAGTAATTAGCTTAGATTAGTTAGTTGTTTATTTTTGCTTTGGACTGTACCTATTTTGGACATTCGGACTCTTTTATTCGGACCCTCTCTGTGAGGGCACAATTTGTAATAAGTGTGGGTGCGTGTGTGCATGTCTTCCAACCCCATTTCTTTCTCCCTTTTATTTAACCGCTTATAATGGTTAGATTTAGGGCATATTTCAATTAGCATACCTTATGCTATGCATGCGTGCATTCATCCATCTGTATTGCATGCATCGGGCTCGGCGCATCATACTAACTGCATAGTATTTCAAATCTAACTTGAATACGTGTTATCTGTTGCATTTCACATGCCGTCCTAGGATTAGCCGAGCCTATTCTAGACTGCATTTTGTATGCGATACATTAGGCACTTAACATGGACTTGGATTATGCATGATTGCTAACGAGTTCTCTGTTTTGGCTCGGAGCACATTGTGAGTATTTTATGCTTTAGCATCTCGCATGAGTGTGAATGTTAACATGACAGCATGCTTACCATGTGGCTAAATGCTTATGTGATAAACTGCCTGAATGCCTGTGGGTGAAGGTTGGATTGTTTGAGTTGGAACAACTCGTTGAAATCCGTGTTTTAGCCTACTTGCGAGTAGCAAATTTCAAAACGTTTCCAAACAAACGGATATGCAATGCTTTGTTCCAAATTAGGCGATCTAGTCTATACTTGTTTTGCTGTGCGCATCACATAGTAATTCTAGCTAATAACTGGAATAAGAACACATAACGTTTTCAAAATCAGATATCATGGTTAGTAGAGGCCGATCTTCGGATCGGGTGAGAGGGGGTGCTCATAGCTGACCTTCCCCAATCGTACCCAAGTTCCCGAGCCGAGGCAACTTTGGTGATGACGGACACGTGGCCTTTGGCACCGAGTCAGGGTTTCCTAAATTCCCCTATTAAAAAATATTTAGGTGGCGACTCTGTATCTGGCAAAGCAGTCCATGTTTGGCACTTCTTTTCTAAAAATCTGTTTTTCTCAAAACAATTTGCCGGATTTGGACTCTTTGGTTCAGATTTAGAACCGTGACAAATTGAGTCCGAACTGTAGTGAGCCCCATATGAACAAAACGGGATTCATCCTCCCGGGACGTTCGGGGACGTCTACAGTGGTACATGGCGGTCTTCAGTGCGGCACTTGTCTCTGGTTTGCTACTCCTAGTTTTCCCTCCGCCTGGGCACTTATGCCCACGTCTTCTTTTAGCACTTGGGTGCTTGGACCCATGTCTTCTTTTGGCACTTGGGCTCTTGGGCTCATGCCTTCCTTCGCCACTTGGGCAGTTTCCCTTCCTAGCGCCTCCTCCGCGCTCCCCTCCTTCATCTTCTTTAGAGCAGGGGCGTTCTTACTACCCTCTGCCGCCACCCTCTTTTTCTTCCCTTTCTTTAGCACTGCCTCCACCTCCTGTTTGCCCCTCTCCTTCAGCGGGTCTACTGGGGGCGGCATTGGGGCAAAGTCAGTTAGCTCTTTTTTCCTAACGGTTTGGGACGCGGTCGGACCTGCTCCCTCATTACCAATTTAGACGCGGGCCCCAACTGTCTCTCCTTATACTTGTTCGTTTTGGCGAACGCTCTCCTCTCTTCCGCCTCCTCCGCCTTCCTCTGCGCCTCCAGCTCGTTCCTCGTCGGATCCTCCTCTGTCAGTTGCGGCCCTAGGCTCAGGGTAAACAGGGTTGAAGGAAGGATCAGGTCATCCCACTTCACCCCCTCCTTTTCCCTTTACTCCTTCACCCTTTTCACCCTATTCTCAGCCTCCGTGTTTAGCCTTGGCTCCACCGATTTTGTGGGGACTTTCCATGTGGTGCGAACTCCTCTCCCACCGTTCGCTGATACATAAAACCATCTCGGCCTCCACCCCTTCACCGAAGATGGCAAGCCTGCCACTAGACCCCGACCCGCCACCGCCTGCAAGGTCACCCACGTCTCTTGTTGACCGGAGGCCTTGTAACAGGAGAAGAATTCCTCCACCGTCATAGCCACCCCCCCGGTCGCCTGTGGCCATGAAACCGCGCAAGCCATCAGTATCTTCCATGCGTTGGGCATCAGCTGCCCTGACGCCACTTCCAGCTTGTTGAGTATGTCCACCACTATTTGGGGGAGTGGTAGCCTTAGCCCTCCTGGCAGTGCCTTCTCATACAGCGTGAATTCTAATGCCCATGCATCCGACGCCCTATCCTTTGATGTGGGTAGCCTCAGCTCTACTTCCGTCAAAATTTGGTACTTCCGTCGTACCTCCTCCAACTCCTCCGCTGTAAACGTAGACCTGTCGGCCTTGGTGTACCAATGGTCCGGCTCCACTTGGCTAATTGGCCTAGCGGATACGATCATCGTCGCCGGGCGAGCCTGCGCCGCTTGTCCAGCTCCCCTCCCCTCCCTCCGCTCTGCTCGATACTGTTCCACCAACTCCACTGCGTCATTGTCTCCCAATGAATCTAGCCTTACGGCTGGCACTTCATCTCGAGCCATTCCTCCTACGTATCTGCGTATCGCTTCGGACGCTGGCACAAGGAAGTTCGCAAAGTGTTGCAAATGAGTGTCACACGAAACAAATGAGTTCACCTCTGGGATGTGTTGGTTTTTTACGATAAGGTAAGTAAAGCAAATAACTCCAAATGCCCACAGTTTGCCTATATTCCAAGGGTCGAGATTAAATTTTGCCAGTTTGAAAAATTTCGAAAACTTCCGCCCCCACCTTTTCAACGCCCTATATTAGCCTATCCTTAGATCACATTGGAGTGCTCAGGGGATGACTTCTCTGTTTCTACGATTGGAGATCAAACGGTTGTGGGCCCTTCTTCTGGCATTCTGGACGCATCTATCGCACCCTCCCTCGTTGGGCAGTACGAGGAAGGCTTTTTGTCTAGCAGTTCTGAGTCAGGTAGAGAACTAGAATCTGATTCCACAGAGTCTGTTGAGTTGGAATCAGATTCTAGTTCTTCTGAGTCAGAGTTCGATATTCCTGGGGTTGATAACCCGGATGCCATTGTCTTGTCCAGGTCTTCTTTTTCATTTTCTTTTGAGTCGGTTGTAACCGAAGAATCAGACGAACTGGAAGTTGTTAATGAGAATGGTACCGTTGCTGCTTTTGAGTACTTTTCTGTGCCGCTCGTTTATTGCATTAATCAGGACTTTTAAAATTTTGATGAAAACGACGAGGAAGAAATTCCTTCGATTTTGAAATATTTGAATGATCGAGAGCAAGAGAGGTTTGTAAAACCTTTGGTTGATGAAATCACTTCAATTAATGTTGGTACTGAGAAGGATCCGCGTCTGGTCTAGATCGGGTCCACGTTGTCTTCGGAGGAGCGCGAGCGCTTAGTCGCTTTATTATAAGATTTCAAAGATGTTTTCGCGTGGTCCTACGAAGACATGCCTGGAATCAATCCTAAGATTGTACAGTGCCAGATCCTTCTTGACCCTGAGGCCCGACCTGTTAAGCAGAAGCTTCGAAGAATCCGCCCAGATAAGGCTCTGAAAATCAAGGAAGAGGTCACCAAGAAGATTGATGCAGGGTTCCTGTTAGTATCTGAGTATCTTACTTGGTTGGCCAACATAGTTTCGGTGCTAAAGAAAGATGGCAAGATTCGAGTATGCTTAGACTTTAGAGATTTGAACAAAGCTAGTCTGAAGGACGACTTTCCTCTGTCGCATATCGACGAATTGGTGGACTTCACCGCGGGGCATGCGCTGTTTTCCTTTATGGATGGGTTTTCTAGCTACAACCAGATTTTGATGGCACCCGAGGATAGGGAGAAAACTGCCTTCACCATCCCGTGGGGAACCTACTGTTATAGGGTGATGCTGTTCGGTTTAAAGAATGCTGGGGCTACTTATCAACGGGCTGCAACTACGATCTTGCACGATATGATCCACAAGGAGGTTGAAGTGTACGTGGATGACATGATTGTCAAGTCCAAGGAAAGAGAAGGCCACTACACTGCCTTAAAGAAAATTTTCCAACGGATCAGAGAGTATCGGTTGCGACTGAATCCTCAAAAATGTACTTTTGGTGTCACAGCAGGGAAAATGCTGGGGTTCTTGATTACACAAAGGGGCATCGAAGTTGATCCTTCCAAAATCAAGGCCATCTTAGAAATGCCATCACCAAGGACTGAAAAGGAGGTGCGCGGCTTTCTGGGTAAAGTGCAATTCATAAGATGGTTTATTGCAAAATTAACCTTGACTTGTGAACCACTATTTGGTCTCTTGAAAAAAGGAAAGAAATTCCAATGGGATGACCGATGCCAAGTTGCTTTCGAGCAGATCAAGCAGTATCTACAGAACCCATCCGTGTTGTCATCGCCAGAGCTGGGGAAGCCGTTGATTTTGTATCTATCAGTAACCAACATGACAATGGGCTGCATGCTTGCATAAGAATCTGAGGATAAAGTGGAGAAAGCTATCTATTACCTTAGCAAGAAAATGCTGGAATATGAGACCCATTACACTTCGCTTGAGAAGGCTTGTTTGGCCTTGATATGGGCTTCCAGGAAGTTGAGGCACTACCTGTTAGCTCACTCCGTAATTCTGGTTTCGAGATTAGATCCCATCAAATATCTCTTCGAGAAACCAGCGCTTATGGGTAGGCTAGTCCGTTGGTTGCTTCTTCTCTCCGAATTTGATTTGAAGTACATGACTCACAAGTCTGTGAAAGGGAGAGCGGTAGCGGAGTTCCTAGCCGATCACCCAGTGGAGGGAGACGAAGCAGTCGAGTATCTGTTCCCGGATGAGGCCATTCTGCAGGTCGAAGAACAGATTTGGACTATGTACTTTGATGGAGCGTCTAATCAGTACGGGTATGAGATGGAGGTGTTGCTGATAGCACCCGACAATTCTCACATATCTTTAGCTTTCAAACTCGGTTCAAAGTATCAAACAACGAAGCAAAGTACAAGGCATGTATCGTTGGCTTGGAAGCCGTTCTAGAACTAGGGACAAAACGGTTGGACATCATTGGGGACTCGAACCTGGTTGTGTCTCAAGCGAAAGGAGACTGGAAGGTTAAGGAAGAAAGGATGAAAATCTATCACCAAATCTTGAACGTTCTAATTCCCAGGTTTGAGAAGTTAACCTTCACGCATCTGTTAAGAGAGAGTAACAGGTTTGCTAACGCTTTATCAACTCTATCTTCCATGATAGGCATCCCTTTGGGGGTTCGGATGCGTCCAATCATCATTGAACAGAGGTATGTGCTAGCCTATGAGTTAATCGCCGCGATAGATGAAGTACAAGATCAGAACCGCTGGTATCATGACATCTGGAACTTCTTGGAAAAGGAGGTTTATCCACCAGGGGCAAATGCCAAAGATAAGAGGGCGATACGATGAATGGTTGCTCAGTTTATCATCTGCGAGGATAAATTGTACAAACGGGGCCATCTGGGAATGCATAAACTGTGTGTTGATACTAAAGAGTCGAAGCGCCTAATGGAGGCCATCCACGGAGGAGAGTGCAGATCGCACATGAGCCGGGTGATGCTAGCTCGGAAGATTGTCAGACAGGGTTACTACTGGTCAACCATGGAGGAAGATTGTATTGGTTTTGTTTAGCGATGCCACAAATGCCAGATCCATGCAAATCGCATGAACATCCCACCGTCGAAGCTGTACAATATGACTTCGCCATGGCCATTTTCAGTCTGATGGATTGATGTTATTGGGGCAGTTACTCCGAAGGGGTCAAACGGGCATGAATACATCCTGGTAACGATAGACTACTTTACAAAGTGGGTCGAGGCCCAATCCTACGCAGTGCTGAAAGCATCGCACGTAGCCAAGTTCATCAGGAATAACATCATCTGTCGCTATGGGGTCTTGAATGAGATCATCTTGGACAATGGTTCCCACTTCAAGAAGGAAGTGATCGACTTGTTGAAAAAATACAACGTGACTTTTCATAAGTCATCCACATATCGGCCGTAAACCAACGGAGCTGTTGAGGCCGCCAACAAGAACATCAAATGCATTCTGCGGAAGATGGTGGAAACCTACAGGGACTGGCTAGATAAGCTGCCATTTGCTCTTTAGGGCTACAGAACATCAATTCGGACTTCTTACTGGGGCAACTCCGTATTCCTTGGTTTATGGGATGGAGGCTATTCTTCTGATTGAAGTTGAGGTACCGTCGCTACGGGTTATGGCCGAGTGCCAGATAGCAGAAGCAGATTGGCAGTAGAGTAGGTTCGAGGAGCTTATGCTGTTCGACGAGAGAAGGCTGAAAGCATTGTACCATGTCCAAGGTTATCAACGCAGCATTGCCAGGGCTTTCAACAAGAAGGTTAAGTCTAGGGATTTGAAAGAAAGAGATTTGGTGCTCAAAGACAACTGAGCTCCCATCCACGACCCTAGGGGCAAGTTCAGACCTAATTGGACTGGTCCTTACATCATCAAGTCTATTTGGTCGGGTGGAGCTGTCATTCTTATGGACTTAGATGGCCTAGAGTTCTCCCAACCAATCAACATGGACAAGTTGAAGAAATACTACCATTGAGAGGCTCGCTAGGCCGAAAACCCAAAAGGGCGAACTAGGCAAAAGTTAGAGCACAAAAAATTTGAAATAAGAAAAACTGAGCTTGCAAGGTTGAAAACCCAGAAAGGGTGGCCTTGGCAAAAGTTAGAGTGCAAAAGGAGAGTGTTAAAACCCGAGTGAACCCGAACCGAACTACGTAAGGCTTGATTCCCATCTTTGGGATACGTAGGCAACTTCATTCTGAAGTCTAGCCGTAAACACTTCCAGATCAACTGTGTCCATGTGATTGTTCTAGTCATCTTTGTCTTTTCTGCATCCAAGAGTTCGGTTGTGATCTACAGTGCAGTGTTATTCAGATAAGGGGCAACTTTTCAGTTATTAGATTCGGGGTTGTACATTTAAAGGATAGATTCCGGGCGTGTCTAGTTGTGATTCTTACCGAAAATGGTTTTGAAAATTTTTAATAAAAGTTGATTTTGTTCAAATTAATCTTTTTACAACTTAGATCATTTTTGGACCATAAGGAAAATTTTCAGTACCCATAACCTTCAATTTCATTTGATTTCAATACAGAGTTCTCTAACTCTCGATACAAATTGAAGTTGCTTTTTATTACATTCAAAAGGAAAACTTGAAAGTACAGATTAAAGCAATAAACTTGGGCATAGTTGAGTCAGGTGTTCCTGCGTCTCCTCCCAAAGCTTGTGGAAGCTTTAAATGCCAAAGTAGGCCCGGTTTGTGCCTCATCTTCAAGCCAAGCTATGCATTCGCCAGAAAGGGCGCAACTGAAAGTGAGAGCGGGGGCAGAAGTTCCTAGTCCTCTATGTAGTGGTTACGTCGAGCTAGCTGTGTGCCTCGGATCGGAAATGAAACTGGTACTCTATCCCTCTTCTGGGCAAATCTGGTCGTGGCCGAACTGGCGTCTGAATCGGAATGGGAAGTAGAAGACACAGTGTGTCAAGCCAATCAACTGAATGCCAGGCTGCCGGGACATGCTGTAGCTCATCTCAGGCAGATCAAACCAGGGACAACGCCAAGCAATGTCAACAGTAGACCTGTTGCACATCTAGTGGCACCACCACCCCTCGTTTGGGAAGTCGACTAGCCATGGGCGAAAGAAATAGCCGCATGATGAATACGCAGGACAAGAGTCCACCACTTTCAACCTATCCATCAGCCATACCTGGGGAGGGATGAAAAATAAGAGAGATTAAAGAATAGAGAGATGTACGTGGAGAGAAAAGTGAGAAAGGGTTTTGAGAGAAAAACTGAGCCTGAGGGCCGAGTGATGTAAGAAACACATGTGAATAGGGTGGGAAACATTACCTACAAGAGTAGTGGACTTCCTGCAAACTTGGTTGTCTCCCGGTGATGGAAAGCATCCAAACCCATTAAAGTCTCGGCCAATGTCAAGCCAATGCAGTTTTTGCCTTCTTTCAAGCCTTGGGCAACTTCGATTAAGCGAATGCTAGACCCTCCGAAGCCAGGGGCAAGCAGAAAATGGGCTAGCATGCACAAGCAGAGCGCATGCTACCGAAAACTCTGCCAAAACGGTCGCCGCGGTCGCCAGCATCAGAAAATCGATGAATCAAGCTTAGAATATCCAACTCCGTGTTGTGGACCAAAGATCAGGCATCCTGTAAAGTAAGCCCTCACATCTATCCTAAAGCTTGGATGTGGCCAAAACGCAACAGGGGCAAGATCTCCTCGTCACGCCAGGACTCCATCAAAGCTTGGAATTCTTCGATTGTGGGGCATATCTCTTGTCCGCCAAAGCTAAAAACATGTGTAACCGGATTCCAACATCTAGGCGCGGCAGGAGGAATGGAAAACACAGCGGGGTACGACTTAGCAAGAATAGTGCATTTAGCCCGAAACTGCGGAAATTCAACTTTTCCGAGCCATCTAAAGTTGCAATCCAATCGGAGAGTTTTTTGGCAAAGAATGGCTCCATTTGTGGCAAAAATAGAGCTGAATTGAAGAAACCCCGAAGCTAGAGTTCTTGTAGAAAATAAGGTGCTGAGTGGAAGACAGGTGGCAACAATTTGGAGGTTTTTTGCGCTGATGGCCGATCGGCCAGTATTGGTGGCCGACCGGCCACTTTTGTAGCCGACCGGCCAGTACTAGTGGCCGACAACCATTTTTGATGGCCGATAGCATCTGTATATAGCCGGTGGCCTCTTATTTGGCTCTTTGGCCCATCCATGTGTTGAAAATGCTAGGAACCTGTGTTTTGATCCACTCTTGGTGCATTTCTTTTGTCTCTCTTTAAGAATTTTGTCAAATTGCTTATCGAGTTGTTGTTTTGCTTATCAAGTTGTACTTGTTTTGATTGTCGAGTTGTTGTTTTGTTCATTGAGTTGTTTTACTCTGTTTGTCATGTGTTGGTTAGTTCACTACCTGGTTAAGCAATTGCCAATACAATTTTCAATTTTTCATCAATCCTGTTTTTTGTGTAAAATGGTGCGATGCGATGAATGCTGAGAATGCGAAATGCAACACTTTTTAAGAAAAAGCTATTTTCATTCCAATCATGGTTTCTTTTTACAAAGAGTACAAGTTTTTAAGAAAATAAAACTACCTAAGGCTATACAATGTGCTAACAACTAGTAAAAAGAAATAAAGCAAAAACATTTGAATCGGCGCCAGCCACCTCAGGATCGAGGGGCCCTCTTCATCCTCTTCCTCGGCTGGGCAGACTCAGAGTTGTCGCCATCGGCTTCGCTATCTGAATCTGAGCCGGAGCCCGATCCAGAGCCATCTCCGCTCCCCTCTTCAAAGCCCTTCTCAACATCGCCACCGCCCTCAGAACCCAAGCTGGTGCTGTCGTCTCCACCCTTAGATGGCTCTGACTGCGGGCTCGCTGGCTCCTCATCCTCGTCTGTCTCATCATCCTCTGGGATAGGCTCTGGTGGACTGCTCTCGGCACGAGTACGTCTGGCTCCGCCTCGGCAGTGTGTCGGAGTCCCTCGTCTCTCCCTCTCTGCTGTCGGGGGAGGCACTAAAGGTCCTGCTGCAACTCCCGCTGGGGCGCCCGGTGGAACTAGCATCCGAAAAGGGACCTGAAAAGGACAGTTTGTCAAATGTATCAGTTATGGTATGCAAAGACGAGTATAATGTTGAAATGCAGTGTGTGAGAGCTGTATATCAATGCAGTGTTCTCAATGTAATGTATTCAGATCAGTATAGGGCAGATTGCAGTTAAAATGCTAATGTATCAGCAGAAAAACTTTGTGAAGTGCAAACTAAAGAAAACTTACCGGGATCCTGTACAGACTGAGAAGGTTCAGACTAGTCTGAACCATCCCCATGAGAGAAGCCGCCAGCTCGAGAGCCTGTCCGGTGTACTCTATGGAAGCCTGCAAATATGTTGAAATGATTAGTGTTCTACAAAGCATAACTGAAATGAACTGACTGTGCAAAATGTAAAGTATGATACATACCGGAGTCGGGCCTCGAACTCCGACAAGCTCGTGACCAGCTGGTGCAGGCACAATGGGAACCAAATAAGTCTTCCCTCTGGATCCCTAGCAAGTTAATGTGGTGGGCAGCTTCGGCCATCCTGTCCTTCGCCTCGTCTGGGAGCCTCTCATGTCATGGGTCTGGGCCTAAGTAGTCCTAGATCCCCGGCTCTCGCTCTCGTAGCTAGAGCTCTGGCTCTCTCACCCCTGCGAGCGCCAGTCAGTGGCGACATGAGATATGTCTGAATGAAGGCAGTATAATCGCCCTCAAGTCTGAAAAAGTCGGTGTCCCAACCTCTCGTGAAGTCAATAATCTCCTGTGTGGTATACCTCTCTGTAGTCCTCATATAAGAAGGAGCGGCATCGGGACTACTGGCTCGGGTAAGCCGAGGCTCTGTCATAGAAATCGCTCTCCCAAGAACCACGCCAGGCAAACAGGTCCCTCGAGCAAGATCCGGAACCGAGAGGCCTCCCGGGCGCTTGCGAACTGATCTCTGACCCCGTCAGGCATTATTGTCCATGGCTGCCAGGTGATCTGCAAGTAGTGAATATATAGATTGTTAGTTGCCATTGAAGATGCAATATGAAGCAAGGCTGAAATAACTATAAGGTTCGAGTTACCTCTGCCGCGGTCACGGTATCGAAGAATCAGCGGAAGAATGAAAATGACTCTTGGGGCCTCCGCTGGCATCTCCCGTCATATCTGTGTAAATACGGTACCATGGGTAGTATCTCTACCTCTGGGTTTGGGGCAAGCCTCGAGAAATAGGCATACACCCATAGCTGCAGAAGGTGGAAGGATAACAGTGAGTATATCTATCAGTGTGTGCAGTGTACAAATAAAGCAGAAATCAGATGGTATGCAGTGCAGTAGACAGTGTGTGTAGAAAGTATACAGTGTGCGCAGTGCAGTATACAGTGTGTGCAGAAAGTATATAGTATGTGCAGTGTACAGGTAAAGCAGAAATGTGTGCAGTGTGCAGGGAATGCAAAGTAGAAATGTAAAGCAGAAGGATAGGGTGTACCTCCCAGGCCCTCCAGTAGCCTCCTAGCAAATGCCCGCTCTGGCAAGAAGAGAAGCTCATGTATCCATATAATATGGCCAAGCCTGTTCCGCCCCAATCGTAGAATCGGACGCGAGGCAGGTCCACCAATGCACTCAGAAGATAGAACCTGATGGTGTTCGCCCGGTCGGCGAACAAAGTAGCACCAAACAAGAACATGAGGAAACCCTGGGTGTAGTACTCAGTCTCCTCGTGGGTCGTCGATGTCGTCTCTCTAAAATGATCAGCGAACCAAGTATATCGCACCATCCCAGATCGGGAGATGGGTGGGCGAACCCCAGTAAGTAGATCTGGGCGGTCTCCCACTCGCCATGTCGGTGTCGTAAGGAATCGAATGACCCCCTACTCCTATGCCGGTGAGGATAGAGAAGTCAAAGGGAGTCATCGTCATCTCCCCTGCTATAGAGAAATAGAGGGAATCGGTGGTATCCCACCACCTCTCTACTAAAGTGCCCAGTAGAGGCCGGCTCGCAGTGAGACGTGAGAGCCCCATGCAAAATGTGCCGAAGCCGGCCTCGTTGATGATGTGACATACGGCGTCAGGGAGCTCCATATACCACTCCATCGCGGAGGTGGTCCCGTATCCACAGAAAGCATGTGAATCTCCCTGTAAGCAAGACAAACAGATGCAAGGCAGTGTAAGAAATACAGTGCAAGGGTATGTTTAGGGTAAACAGATGCAAAGCAGTGTAGAAGATGCAGTACGCAGGTGTGTTTGGGATGAACATGTGGAAAGCAGTATGAGCTATACAAGAAGTGTAATCTGCATTGTGCAAAATAAAGAGAAAATGTATACCTCGGAGGCGCCGTGGGATAGGTGTGACTCCGCCTCTCGTAGCAGGAGATCCTCCGGTGCACCTAGCGCGAAGTCCCTGAACTGGCGGATGCTATCGGAAGGCAACACATGTACCTTGGGATGGTACATCATTGGGTCGAATGGTCGGATACTGAGCGGCAATGGCTCGAACTCGGGATCCATTTCCATTCCCAGAGGAGCTCGTCATGTGAAATGTCGTCCGCCATCTCAAGAAAGGATGAAAGAATGGTCGCAAATGCGAAAAATGGGCGGGAATGCCAAAAGTCAACAAAATCAACTCCGAGGGGTGAAAAATGGAATAAAAGGTCAAGGCTCGGAAGAGGGCACCGAAACGAAGGGCAACTCAGGGGAAACAAACCCCAAGTGATGGGAATCAAGAAAAGGGCACCAAAACCACTTTTCAATCGGTTCAAAGTACTGTGAACTAAGAGGGTTTCACGAATCGGATGTTTGAGGGATGTCCGAAAACGCGTTTGAAGCTCGGATCGGGAGGGGAAAAGTGGTCTAGAGCACAAGGGGATGTTTTTCGGCAAAGGAGAAGTGAGGGAGTAGGGTTAGAACCCTATATTTAAAGGCCCGTGGTGAAATGCCAAAAATGCCCCGAATCTGTCATTATTGGCTGATCGGCCAAATTTTTGGCCGATGACCTTATTTTGTGGCCGATGGCCTCCCAAAGTGGCCGGCAGGCCTCTGGTGTTTTCCTCAGATGTTGTTATGTTGTTTTGTGCCTTGGTCCTTCAAGAAAGTGCAAGGAAAGTACATCTTTAAGCTCAAATGGCCTCTGCGAAAGCTCCAGATTGTGTTTTCAGTGTGTGGTACTTAGTACGTACGAGGTGTATCCTTTTAAATTGATTGAACTTCTCTGAGGGGTAAATCGGAGGTTACAACTGAATCGGGCTTGTCAAGACGTGCATTTCTTCATCGAACATGTTGTTGTTATTACATTGAATGTGCATCGTTACTATGCACAGAATATATATGCTGCATTGCATTGCGCTACACATGTTCTCATGTTTGCATAGAATATGCATGTCACTTTTCATTGCATTGTGCATTCCTTCACATTCGCATAGAAGTGTTCATGCTTGTTGCATTGCGCATGCATTCAGTCTTACATAGAACATGCTCCATGTTTTTGTTTTGTTGCATAGACTATGTTTCTGTTTCGTTCTTCGCATGATGTGCATGAAGCATGCTTTTCTAAGCGTTGTGTCATGGCTATTCCTGTTGCATTCAACACGCATTTTTTGTTGTATTGTACTTGTCAAAGTTTCTTTCTTGTGCAGGCACAATATGGTATGTACGGTTCATTCAGAGGAATTCCGGGTAAGATCATTCCTGTCCTTTGAACTCCTTGCGTTGGTTATAAGTATTCGGGTACGCCTGATGCTTACACCACTCCTTACGTTGGTTAGAAACATTCGGGTACGCCCAGTGTTTACATTGACACTCCTCCGGTTAGAAGCGTTTGGACTATATGCCCGACGCTTATACCTTGCGTTGGTTAGAAACATTTGGGTACGCCCAGTGTTTACACTGACACCCTCCTTTGGTTAAAAACACTCAAGTAGGTCCAGTGTTTATACCACTCCTTTGGTTAGAAGCGTTTGGACTGTGTGCCCGACGCTTATACCTTGCATTGGTTAGAAACATTCGAGTACGCCCGATGTTTACACTGACACCCTGCCAGTAAAAGCGTTTAGGTTGTGTGCTCGACGTTTATACCTTGTCTTTGGTTAGAAGCCTTGGGTCATGTGCCTGACGCTCATACCTTGCTTTGGTTAGAAACACTCAGGTATGCCCGGTGTTTATACCACTCCTCTGGTTAGAAGCATTTGGGACGTGTGTCCGATGCTTATACCACTTCGTTGGTTAGAAACACTCGAGTACGCCCGGTGTTTACGCCGACCCCCTGTTGGTTAGAAACATTGGGTCGTGTGCTCGATGCTTATACCTAGCTTTGGTTAGAAACACTTGGGTATGCCCGGATGTTTATACCTACCTTCTTTCCGGTTAGAAGCGTTTGGACTGTATCCTGACGCTTATACCACTTCGTTTTGGTTAGGAACGTTGGAACGTGTTCCGATGTTTATACCATCCCTTCGGTGTTTGCACCGCTCCCTTTTCTCTCTCGCGCGTGGCTCGTTAGGATGCTTTGGTTAAATGCATCTGGACGGAATCCAATGCTTATACCGCTCTTTGCTTTGATTGCATAATATTTGGATGCGTTGCAATTGTTATCATGTGTTCTTTGTGGCTCGGAACCTTAGGATGTGTCCTTAGGTTTGCACCACTTCTATCCTCGCGTATGCCACGTGTTGGGATCTTGTTTGCCGTCTCGGATGCGCCCGACGGTTGCGGTTCTTTATCTTTCCTGCGTAATGCGAAGTTAAGATTGCATAATTTTCTTACGTCCTTTCTACATGAGATGTGGTTTAGTTCTTGTTTACTTGCTTGTGTACGAGTTTGCTGTAGCATCTCTTTGCATAGCATTTGCATCTAGATGTTTCGTTACAGCCTCATTGCATGATCATAAGTTATGTGCTTGCATTGTGCATATCATTTGCCTTTTGCCCTAGCTTGTGGGCTCAATTATGTGCCGTTATCTTGCTTATTTGTCTAAGTCTTCGGCCTTGTCAAAAATGGGTCATCTCTAGGCTTTAATATTCACTCCCGTCATTTCATGACTTCTGAGTTCTGTCAAAGAGGGGCAACTATAGACACCCCATTTTTGACCATCCTCAAGACTTAGATGTCATCGTTTGAACATCCGATGATTGTGCTCACTCGTGTTCATTTTGAGTCCCTGAAGGTCTCGGCCGAGCGCCTTGCCTTGGAGCCTCTTATCTTGTCTGTTTTGTGCTTGGTTATGGGCCAAGAGCTTGTTTTTTTGCTTCTGGAGGAGAGGGTGGCCTGTCGGCCATCCCCTTAGCCTGCCAGCCATGACTTGTGCCTGCCGGCCACCAGTGGTGGCCGGTCAGCTATGTTGATGGCCGGTCGGCTACATTGATGGCTGACGGCCATTTTTCTCTTTTTTTTCAGATATTTCTTTGCTAGTTGTGCCAGCTGTTGATCACTGATGCTCATATCCATACACGTGTATGGAGGGATGAAAGCAAGCCTTTAGCTTGTATTTCTATATAAGGGGAGGTCTCTCCCCCATTTGAGGGGTTAGAAATTTTATGAGCAAATTTTCCCCTCTCTCTCTCTAGAATCCTTTCTCTCTTCTTGTTTTGTGCTTGAAAGTGAGTTTTCTCTACACATTTGCACTAAGACCTTTAGCCAAACACCTTCACCTTGGAGCTGAGGTTCTGTTCTTGGAGGCCTTGTTTGAGCTTCTAAAAGTTGTTTTAGCTCAGAATCTTTGCTATTTTGTTGCTGTGCTTCAAAGGTAAAGCCTTACCCCTTTTAAGCTTTGCTTTAGTTACTTGTTTGGCCACCTTTGCATGCTATTTTGAGGCTGGTTTTAACCTCGAAAAATCTCTATTTTTAAGGTTTTAAAATGGTGGTTTAAGTCTTGTTTAGTTAGGGGTGGTTTCCTCCCTTTGCTCTTTGGCTTGTAAAGCCTTTTGAGTCATCTTTCAAAGCTTTTGAAACACCCTTTTCTTGGCCTTTTAACCACTGAATTCCAGGGAAATTTCAATGGTAAAAAGTTGGTTTTGAGGTTCAAAATAGGAGGGGGTGGCCTCCCCTCCTTGTATCTTGTTTGCATGTGTAGATGGCTCAGCATGTGAGCATGTTTTTCTACCCTTTTGAGACTTGATCTCAACATGTTTTTGCTACTAATTTAGCATGCTTTAACTCTGTTTTGGGTCGTCTTGGTCATATGAGCTTGGTCTTGGTCTTGGTCTTGGTCTTGCATGGTTGTGGTGTAAATAGCTTCACTAGCCTTGTGTTTTAAGGCCTCAAACATGCTTTGCATGAGATGATTGCATGCCATAGCATCATTTAGCATGTGATTTCAGTGCATATATCTCTGTCACACTCTCACATACTTCACTCTTTCATTGCTTTTGAGAGTTGTGCTTTGTGCCTTGTTTGTGAGCCAACATGCAAGCATGTTTTTCTTGCCATTTATGCTTCCATCTCAGCATGTTTTGGCCACTATTTTGGCATGTCTTAGCTCCGTTTTGAGCTAGTTTGGTCATTTGAGCTTAATATTGCATGCTTCTAGTGTAGTGCTCTTCACTAGTTTTGATGCTTTTGGCTTTTAACATGTTGTGCATGTGTTGCTTGCATGTTGAGGTGCTATTTCTCATGCCATTTCAGCACTAAAAAGTCTGCAACCTCCCTAATTTCTTCATTTTTCTATTTGTTTGAGGGTTGGTTAACCTTATGATTGTGTTTAAGCTTGAGATAAAGCTTGTGCTCAATGGCTTTAACTATCTTTTGAGGGTTCCTCCTAGCCAAAGGCATGATCTCTCTCATGTCTTAAACCATCCTTTGGTTGACCCTTCTCTCATTAGAGGACTCTCACATTGGACTTAACCAACTAAAGAATGGTTTAGTAATGCTAAAATGAGTAAATAAAATTGAATAAAGTAAAACATGATCAAGATAAACATGTTGTTTGCATTGCATGTGTTTGGATCGGACGTTAATCCAAACACAGGAAATGTGGGACGTTTCATATTTGAAGTGATGAAATGTGTCACGTTTCTTGGTGGCCGTCACCGTTGATCATGCATGATAGGGTGGTGGCCATTTGAGTCTTATATGTGCATTCATTGAGCTTGTACAAGCTTGGTTCTTTGGTCATCATGCATGAAAATGCTTGATTAGTGGCTTGAGAGCCAAGTGCTACACTCCTTTGAGCTTGAGAAATGATGAGGAGGGTGGTAGTACACACATTCCTTAAAAAATGCATTGCTTTTCCTCTATTGCTCTATGTTGCAGCAAAAACAGAATTTTGGAAAAAGGGGTGGCCGACTGGCCACTTGAGGTAGTCGACCGGCCATTAACTAGCCGACCAGCCAATGTTTGTTGCCGACAGCCACCTTTTGTGGTCGACCGGCCATCAGTCCATTTTTGGTGCAAAAGTGTTCCTGCTTTGGAGCAGAAACAATTTAGAAGTTGGTTCGATGTTCAGAAAATAGAAAAGGTGCAAACAGAGGCAACCGGTAGCAAGGCGATGGATTTTCGGGAAAGAAACAACCGAGCATGCATATCTCCCTCGCCCGCCAGGCCAATTCATTGCTTTGTTAGCTAGTTGTAGCTGATTATTTACATGTGTTGTAATTAATTAGTTTAATTTGGTTTGTAATATTTTAATTAGCTTAGCATAGCTAGTTATTCAATCGTGTTGTAATAATTAATTAGCTAGAATAGTTAATTAGTTGGTTTGTAATAATTAGCTTAGCTTAATCATTCGACTCTCCTTCGCGAGAGCATAATGTTGTAATAAGCGTGCGTGTGTGTGTGCATGTCTTCTAACCCCACGTTTTTCTCCCTTTTATTTAACTGCTTTCGATAGTTAGATTAGGGATCATGTTTCGATTAGCATACCTTATGCTTGCATGTTTGCATCATTCATTTGTATTGCATGCATCGAGGCTCGGCACATCATTCAAACTGCATTGTATTTCAATATTTATTTGAATACGTGTTTCAAAGCATGTTATCAAATTGTTGCATCATATGCCATCTTAGATAGCCGAGCCTATTTAATTGCATATTGCATGTGTTGCATTAGGCATCTTGCATAGTTAGGATCATGCATTGTTTCTAACTATCTTTTGTTTTGGCTTGGAGTACACTATAAGTTTTACTCTTTAGCATACTTGCATGAGTGTGAGTGTTGCCATGATAGCATGCTTGCCATGATGCTATGTGCTTATTTGATAAATTGCATGAATGCTTGTGGATGGAGGCTTTGTTGCTTGAATTGGAATAATTCGACAAATGTGAGTTTTAAGCCCACTTTGCGAAGTGGCAAATCATCATGTTTTAAGCCCACTTGAGAGTGGCAAATCCGCGCTTTAGCCCACTTCAGGGTGGCATTTTCAAACCATTTTAAAAAACAAACATGGGTTGATTTGTTCCAATTCTTGCGATTTAGTCTATACTTGTGTGTGCGTCACATAGTAAAGTTAGCTAATAATCAGAATAAGAACACAAGTGTTTATAAAATAACGTATCATGCTTAGTAGAGGCCGATCCTTTGATCGGGTGAGCGAGGGTGCTCATTTCAGGACCTTCCCCTCTCGTACCCAAGTTCCCCGAGCCGAGGCAACTTTGGTGATAACGGACACGTGGCCTTTGGTACGAGTCAGGGTTTCCTAAATTTCCCAAAAACAAAATATTTTGGTGGCGACTCTGTAATCTAGCAAAGCAGTCCAGTTTTGGCATTATTTGATTCAAAATCTGATTTTCCAAAATGATTTGCCGGATTGGACCCTTCGATGTTTATCAGTCTAACATTGCACTTTGTGAGATTAGATTCAGAACCGTGACAGGAGTCCGAACTGTAGGACCAATTCGAGCTCTCTGAAAAGGGGCGTGAAGAAAGTCGAGTCTACAGTTTCTGGAACTTGACTCGAACTCATGATATGTTGTTTTATCTACACTTACGTGTTTCTTTGCATTGCATTTGCATAGGTGCGCCTAAGTCACAGTGTTTTCCATCTGCTATTCCTGAACGGTTTGCCGGAGGTTTGCTTGGAAAAGCTTGCCAAATGGCTGACCGGTTGCGGGCTCTGCCACGATGGGAACACAACCCTTGGATCTAGACTACCGCTGTACCGTTTGATCCTCATTTCACTTCTCGGTGTTAGGAGCGAGAGGTATATTAGGTGGTCTTGCTGAGGCACCCTTCTTGACCATTTGACCTAGTTGCATATCGGAAGCCATAGAGACTGTTCCAAACTAGGACAGGTTGCTCACCCGAATGCAGGATTGTTTGAAACCGCATGCGTGCGTAGTGAAACCTTAGCTCTTGACGAAACTAGGACAAGGAAACCCTACCCCATCATTGGGGTGTTTTGGCTCTTACTTGTTTGATATGTGCTGTTAGGGTGTGTCTCTACAGGAATGTATGTATCAGTTGCAAGTCTGGGTATTAGCCTGAGGGTATCAGTTTTGAAGTAGAAATTTGGGGGCAGAAATCAATGTTTGAGTATAGATGGTCCAGCTTATGATTTCAACTGTGTGTTGTCTCTATCTAAGCTGAGGTTCTGTGCATTTTCTGATTGTTGTTTCCTTTTTGCTTTATTTATTTTTTTTGCAAGGTAGTATTTCACAATAGCTTCCGACAAGGTAGATACCCCCTAAGCACTCTCGACCAGAGTTAGGAGGATTCACCGATCTGAGGATCTTATTGGAGGACAACCAGTGCTTGCTTCATTACCCCCGGTTACGAGACGAAGGGCAATCAGACATAGATCACCGGTACAACAGTCGCCAGTTCAACGGTCGCTATCTACCTCACCTGTGCGCATGGGCTGAGTTTTCTGCTTCCACCTCAGAGAGAGAATATACACCTGGTCAGACAGATCAGCACCCCTCAGACAATATGGAGGAAATGATACGTCAACTCCAACAGACCATCGAGGCCATGCAGCGGGACGCTGCTCGCCAAGCGGAAGTTACCACTCGCCAAACAAAGGTTGTAGCCCAGCTGGTGGAACTAATTGCTAAGCTTCAACAGTAGCAGCAACCACTACCACAACTAATTGCGAGGTGGCGACTCTGTAATCTGGCAAAGCAGTCCAGTTTTGGCATTATTTGATTCAAAATCTGATTTTCTGAAATGATTTGCCGGATTGGACTCTTTGGTGTTTATCAGTCTCACATTGCACTTTGTGAGATTAGATTCAGAACCGTGACAAGAGTCCGAACTGTAGGACCAATTCGAGCTCTCCGAAAAGGGGCGCGAAGAAAGTCGAGTCTACATGTGGGTTGTTTGGATTGGGAAGGTTGGCTTGGGGGTCGACGACGTTGTGTTGAGAAGCCATGGATCTCGTTGTGACCATTCACCTTGATGGCCAGCAAGGAGGAATTGTCGGGAACGAGTCTCCGGTAACAATGAGCACAATTGTCACACGGAATGGCGTTCCCACAGACGGCGCCAACTGATAGTACTGCTAATCATAGGACCACGCTTCCAACGTCATTCCCTGATCACTGAGCCCGTCGGGGTACTTGCACAAAAGCCCAGCGGGGAACGGGAGTCCCACAGCGGACCCTCCGACGGTCAAGTTAGAAGAGAGAAGGGTTAATGGCTAATGGTAGGAGAATAACGATAGGGCACTTAACCTTTTGTGTGTCTTGGAAGCCTCCTTATATCCTTTGTTCATCATTTCCTTGTCCACTCCGACTTGTCATGTTGGCTGAAAGTCTATGCTCTAGCTTGCCTTGTTCATGGTGAGGCTGTCTGTTCCGACGTGAAGGGATTATCATATTTAATGCTGCAGGGGCCTCATTAATGACTGATGTGTGGTGCAATAACTCTGCAAGATATTTGTCTGCTTACATGGCTGGTTCCCCTCTTGACAAGTGTTTAGATACCATTGGTTCTTAGTGCAACGTTGGGTTTCAGTAGCGTTGGGCTTTAATGCTTAAACCGTGAGTTGGGCTCTAAGTGGTGGGCCAAAAGCCTTTATGGGCCCACCGATATCAAATACATTTCCAAATCTCAAGTTTTGCCCACTAATTTATTTTCATTAGGCTAACCCTAAGGTTGATAGGCTTGCTTTGTTTGTGCCACCTAAGAAGACTATGACCTATCTTCTCTCAATCTTTGTCCATTTTTAAAATGAATTTACATTCTTATTCAGATTTTCATTTCAATTCATAAAGAGATTTACAATTTTATGAATTGACAGGATTGCAATGATTAATGAAATGATAGGATTGCTTTGTTTTTATTTTTAATGTAAGTCACTTAAGAGAGATATTTTAAAATCATCCTAAAATGGACAAAGATATTTTAAAGAGATATTTTAAAATCATCTTAAAAGTGATATTTTAAAATCACTTAAGAGATATTTGATCACAATTTACATCCTTCTACAATCATCCTAAATGCAAGAGGTTGGTGCTATTTGTGATCAAATTTTTCGGTGATTGTAGAAGTATTATTTTAAAATATCTCTTTTAAGTGATTTACAATTTAAGATAGGTTGATCTTAAAATGGACATCTCCATTCTATAATCAAGTGGAAAAGAAAAGAATAGAAAAAAAAACTTTACAATTAAAGTGCATAAATCTATTTATTTTGAGTAGGATTGATATCATATTAAGTTTAAATTTACATTATAATTTTATAATTTAATTAATTTTGTGGATTTATTTATTATTATTACTATTTTTGAATTACATAACATTACTTTTGAAAAAAAAAATATGAAACTAAAGAGAAGGGTAAAAAATTCAAACTACACATTAGATGTCTGCAAAGGATTAAACATATTAAGCATTATGTTTGTACTAGCATATTACCGTGCTATATGCAGGATAAAATAATATATTATTTAATAAAAATATGATAATTATATTTAATTTTTTTATATTTTGTAAAACAAAAGTTAAATGGAAGTTAGTCAATTAGAATTTTCTTAATTGTTTAAAATTAAGAAAATCAAAAAAATTAATATGAGATATTGGTCATAAGGCTTCTCACTAAAAATCTCATTTTGCCTATATAAATGGGAGTATAAGATTCACTTTATGTAAGTAAAATAATTCACTTTTTTCTTTTTTTCTTGATGTGAGATTATAAAATAAAAGTTAGCCAATGGATATTTTCTTCATTGTTTAAAAGTTAACAATTGTTTAGGTGAAAAGTTTATTTCGAATCAAGTAATCTTACATGTTTAATCTTTAATTAGGTCAATATTAAATTTATTTCGAATTCAACAAATTTAACTAATATATTTTGCTAAAACCGCTAAAATCGCAGTTAAACCAGCGAATCAGTCAAACTGAAAACGGTTCACCTTATCGGCTAGGTCAAAAGACCACCAAATTTATATAAAAATTAATTAATTAAAACTTTTAAATTTTATTTTAATTTTAAAATTTAAACTGACTTGAATTGAAACATACACAACACTACAAATATTAAATGAGAGTATAAGGTTTATATTGTGAAACAACTCATTTTTTTCCTCATTTTCCTAATGTGGGATTGTAAAATAAAAGTTAACAGTTGTTTGGACGGGAAGTTCATTTCTAATTAAGCAATCTTAGTCATTCTATTTTTAATAAGGTCAATCTTAATTTATTTCTATAGCGATTTTGGTTTTTGGCCCGTCACTTGTTGAGTTCCGGACTCGGGTTGTATAGTTCTAAATAGTGATTCATATCTTGTTTCTCTTGTCCCCATTTTATTTTGGTTATCGGATTGTGGTTGTGTGTTTGGAATAGGTTGGTTGCGTGTTTTTCCAAACCTGTGATGTATAGATTTTGGCTCTTCCGCTCGAGCGGGCATTTTTGCGCTGGAGTGGGCTTCACAAATTTTGCTCCTCCGCTCGAGCGACCATTCTTACGCTCGAGCGGGATTTGTCACCTTTCAGTATTTTTGCTATTCTACAAATACTAGAAGAATACATTGGACGCTCGAGCCTCCAGTCTCACGCTCGAACGGGGTCCTTCGTCTGCAAAACTTCTGGAAGAGCATATCCCATGCTCGAGCGCCACTTTTCACGCTCGAGCGGACTGTGTGTGTAACAATCCGTGAAGATGACATTTCAAATCACTTTTTCATTCCTTTCTCTCTCTCTCTCTAAAACTTTCAAAAAAGCTAAATCTTGAGTTTCTCTCTCTAAACTCACATTCGATTTCATCTAGATCCATTGATCTCTTCACCCTATTGTCTTTAAGAAAAAGGTAGAGTGCTTCAAGATCTTCATTTTGATCCGAACTAACTTGGATTTCGGTGCCTTTGGAGTTTTAACCTTGCTTTGCTCGTCTTATCTTCTTGAGGTACAAATTTTCTACACTTTAATATGGTTTTTAACTTAGTTATTTGGCATTGTGTAATAATGGTGGAATTTGGGAGAAATGTAAGCAAACCTAGGGTTTGGGATACAAAATGAAAAAAGGGGTTTTTGAGGATTGTGGAATAAGTGGGTTTGGGGTTTGAATATGAGACCATATTGTATTAAAATGGTTGATTTTGATGTTCGGGTTGATATTTGGAAAAAGGGGATTTTTGTCCTAAAATGACTATCGTAATTATTTTGTATAAATAATTGAAATTGGTGTGGTAAACGCAAAATTGAGTGAGTGTTAAAATAGATGGTGGAATTAAGTGTGTAATACTTCATACCTTTGGAAATTTTGGATAAATAATTTGTCTTGAGATTGTATAGCTGTTTAGAAATATTTGTATTGGGCTATCGGTGGAGGATAGCTATGATTGTTGTAGACATTGCATACGGATTAGGTGAATTGACACTAATCTCCTGTTGGTTGTCATTGAATATGACTATGTTTATATACATTGTATATGTATGATTATTTGGGAGTGGAAAGGGGAGGTACTCCATTGTTTGATTACGTGTTTAAATACATTGCATATATACAAATGATTGTTTGAGAGAAGAAAGGGGATGGACTCCATTGTTTGGGAGGAAAAAGGGGATGGACTCCACTATAATTAAGTTGGCTAGAGTGTCTTGGGTGAAAGTCTCGAAATTACACATGGGTGCCGATCCCGCGAACGAAATATCCGTAAAATGGCAAATTGAAATTATATATGGGTGTCGATCCCACGGACGAAATATCCGTAAAATGGCAAATTGAAGTGTTTATGTGTTGATGATGTGATTGTAGAACTATGAGTTATAGTCTCATTTGAGTTATTGGTATATGATGAAATCCGCTCATGTGATGAGATAAATCGAATGAAATGGATTAAGAATTGGATTTGGTATTTTATGACTATATAAAATGAGGATGTTTTCTCGTGGCATTGTGTATGCACATGTACTTATATCTTTGTTAAATCTTATATATTGTGTTAGATTATTTCTACTGAGCTGTGGCTCACCCTATTTTGGGAAAAACATTTTCAGATAATGATGGCATGCCTCCACCAAGACAGTAGTTTTAAGGGACTTTTGGGAGCAGGAGCTTCTTCATCTTGATCGTGTATTTTTGTATAGCCTAGGGCTTTAACTGTACGAGTTAATCTCATTTTTGTTGTATCAAGTCAAGACTTGGAAAGGTGTAAGCCTATAGGGCATGTAATTGTACTAGACTCTTTTGTAATATTAACTTTATTTAATGAAAGGACTATTTACTCTGACGTATGCGGTAATTAATAAATGTTTTGGGTTGGATTTATTATATTATTTTGGGGCATTATAATTTGGTATCAGAGCGTACCGGGTTTGAATACTTTTGGTACATGGGAAGTAGTTAGTACCACAATGGGTTTGTCTCGCTTGTTAGAGACTTAAGTATGGACGATATGTGCTTATATGATAACATGCTTTTGTGATTATATGGGTATGAGATTTGATTCCTAAGATGTTGATTGGATCTACGGGTTTCTGGAGGTCCTATTAGAAGAGCACTTGATCACTGCTGTTTCTAATTGGAACCCTAGTAATGCAGCGGGACGGTCATTATCTAGGAAAGAAATTCATATATGTTTACGTGATTATCTGCTTATGTTGAGTGAATTATTGTTGTCCAACATATTAGGATGCGAGTGAGTTAGCTTGGGTACATTTGTAAATGTGCTAATTGTTATCCCAGGTAGGCAACCCAAGGTGGAGGGGTGAATTGGGTTATTTAAAAAATTTTACAATATTAAAATTTATAAACACAATATTTAGAATTTTAACAAATTAAAAACAGAATAATAATTATCAATATAAAAAATAAGAGAGATAGAGAGAAAAAATTAAACACTGAGATTTATAGTGGTTCAGCACGTTAGGCCTACGTTCACTCCCCAAGGAACCTCCTTGAGAATTTCTTTACTATCAAAATAAATTAATACACCACCAAGTCTTACCAAGCTTGTGGGTTTTGCACAGGACTTACTCTTATCTATTGAGCCTTACTTAACAATAAATGCCTCACCCTTACAAAAATCTCTCACAAAATAATGAATAAAAATAAGTGGTACTTAAAACCCTCTTTTACAATAATTCTCTCACAAAGAGTAGATATGAAACTGTAAGAACAAAGGTTACACTTAGATCTGAAAGTGAAAGAGCAGAATACAATATACTCAAAATTTTGGAGCACACAGAAATTTTTTCTCTTCAAGTTCTTGATTTTTCTCCATACACAACAGTTCTATTTATATCAAAAAATATACCCGTTGGAAGAGAAGACGCTCCTCGACAGCATATCCTTTTTTTCTTAGTCCACTTTTCCTTTGTCCAACTTTTACACATTTTCTTTGTCCACTTTTTTCTTTGTCAAACATTACACCTTTTCTTTGTCCACTTTTGCAAGCAAGTCATCATAATTTTGAGTATAAAATTCAATTCACACTCATATATATATATATACCCCTCTTAAAAGTTTTGTAATTGTTGAAGAGATTATAAATACACTCAATTAAAATAAAAATAACCAATCATCCCATGTGAGTATATCAAAAAGAAATAATTCATTAATATTGCATTTGTCAAAAAAAAATTAATCAATTTTAATTTTGTCAAAAAGTGAATAGTGACTAGCCAACCAATCAATCAATTTTGTCAAAATAATACAACTAATCAATTTTAAATTTATCAAAAAGTGAATAGTGATATTTTCAAAATATTTCCATTTAAATAATATTTTTAACAAATATATCATACAACCTATAGTTTAAACAGATAATATTTTGTGTCAAATAATATAGAATATGTATAAAAAATCTGAATTTTTCAAATAATCTTTTAGACATCATCAAAATTAAACAATATGATTAACAATCTCCCTTTTTTTATGATGACAATATTTGTATGGATTTGACACAAAATAGAAATCAACAAGTTATTTGATAATTTTGCAACATAAGATATTTAAAGCATATGCATGCACAACAATTCAAAATCATATTTTTTTTTTCTCCCCCTTTGACATCATCAAAATAAACTATGGAGATAGGAAACACACATAGTTGATACAATAATTTGAGATGCCAAAAATATAATAATGTTCCTTAGGTCTTGTCGAGATCATTGTGGGGATTTTAGAGCATCTCGAGCGCACAAAATGTTGACAAACAAAAGATTTGAGCAGATATGCATCGAGAATTGGATCGATGGAGTGTATAAAAAGTAATAAGGATGATAGGCAAAGAGATGAAAATATCAAGTGTTAGAGAGAAAAATTTGTTTTACCTTCTTCTGTAATCATGTCATTCCTTACCTTAGTCATCAATGGTTCGGACATGCATGAGGTGCCTGTAATGTAGGCAAGTGAGAGGGTACCAATGGTGCAGACATATGCTATTCTTGTAAATGAGGGTCCTAGTGTTATTGGTAATCGAAATGATATCGATACTATTAATAACACTATGGCTCTTAGTACACAGACAATAATTGCAGTTTCCAATATGGCGCAACGATTACAAGCAAGAGTACAAGAAAATTAGCAATGGAGAGATGAGGTGTGCTTGTTAAAACAACAACTGGTTAATATGTGTAAGGAGAAAAAAAAGCTAAAAAGGAAAAATGCACAGTTGGAGAATACGGTGCAATATTATGCAACGGTTATAATGCCAAGACTCACAGAAGTCGAAAATAGAGAAAAGCATGTAAAAAAGGCTCATGAAAAATTATTGAGAGAAGTGAAACGGAAAAAATCTGTGAAGCCTTCTGAAAACTTACATGTAATCGAGTAATATTTTCTCATTCTGGAATAAAATTGCAAGCATTTCTCCTCCCCTTTTTTTTATTTATATAAATTCTGTCTTTGCAAAAAAAATTTGGTGGTGCAGATAAGAAGTAGTGCAAATAAGAATATATATATATATATATATATACTCCCCCTAAAATTATGCACAAAATATACACACGCCCTTTTTTTATTTTTATTTTTATTTTATTTTATTTATAATAATTGTTAATCTCAAAATATATGAGTCTTCCTCTAAATTAATGCACTAAAAATTACATAAATTTGAAAAAACAAATTACCAATCTATAATACCAAGGCCCATTAAGATCCGACCACAAACAACTACACTAAGTGCACTAGCATAAAAGAAGAAAATAAAAATAAAAATAATTTCTTCAGACAAGGTAGAAACAATCATTATTAAATCCAAGAGAGTTTGGAGCACATACAACAAATAAAAAAAATATAACACAGTGCAAAAAGAATTTTAACATGTTGATCGGTGATGACCTTGGTAATCGGAAGAAATGGAGAAGATCGTGTAGATCGGTGATGAGTTTTTGTAGATCGACAATGGATCTTGATGGATCAGTCACGGATCTTGATGGATCGGTGATGGAACTTGATGAATTGGTAATGATGGTGATGCAGATTTTGGGTAGAGTAGTGATGGATCTCAGTAGATTGGTGAGGGATTTGGGTGGATGATGGTAGTGATGAAAGTGATGGTTGATGTTGTGGATGATGGTGAGGATGAAGATGATGTCGTCGAGGAAAAAATGAAGAAAGGGAAAGCGAAGAGCAAGAGAAATCAGAGAGTGAGGGAGAGAGCGAATGAGAGAGAGAGAGAGAGACGAAGCAAGTGAGAGAATATACATATATATATATATATATATATATGTATATAATATTATTATTATTATTATAATAATTATTATTACTATAGTTATTTTATTTACTTATTTATTATTATTAGTAAAAAAATTATTTTTAATATAAATATTATATTGGAGTATTCATCATACCAAGTTCAGTTCTAATATAACAAAATTGTTCTTCATTTAGAGGCTTGGTAAATATGTCAGCTAATTGACGATTTGTAGGCACAAATTCGAGTTCAATGTCACCTTTGAGTACATAATCTCTTAAAAAATGATGCCTTATTTCAATGTGTTTAGTGCGTGAGTGCTGAATAGGATTTTTTGAAAGGGTAATGACACTTGTGTTGTCATATTTTATAGGAATATGATCATAGTGAAATCCAAAATCTTAAAATTGTTGTTTCATCTAAAGCAATTGTGCACAACACCCAGTGGCGGCAATGTATTTTGCTTCAACTGTTGACAGAGCCACTGAGTTTTGTTTTTTACAAAACCAAGAAGTGAGAAAATGTCCAAGAAAATGACAAGTGCCACTAGTGCTTTTTCGGTCA